>LR738710.1:317488016-317735692 GCA_902687465.1 Secale cereale
CCCTGGCGGCGGCTCGGGAGGAAAACGAGAGGAGCGGTCGGGAGGATCGCTAGCTAGGGTTCGGGCGAGGGCGTGGCCTGGAGGCCAGATGGGCCTAGGAGGGAGATGGGCCAGGGAGGCCTGGGCCTGCTGGGGAGACTGAGGCCCCTATGGCCTAGGAGGGAGGAAAAAAAAGGCTGGGCTGCTTCCGATCCTTTAAATAAAAAAAAACGAAGCCGAAACAAAAATAAAAGAAGAGGAAAGAAAAAGGTTAGGAGAAGAATTTAGGCAAGAGGGTATTTTTCTCGGGCTCATGACAATAAGAGCGGTCCGAGAAAAATAGAAAAGACAAGAACGAGATATAATTCAAACATATTTGAATTTAATTCAAATGGGTTTGAACTAAGACTTGATTATTGAAGTGTCCAAAAATGTTCGAATTTTTGGAGGAACCTCGATAAATGGGAAAAAGAATTATAGACAAGGAAAGGGGTGAAACTTGAAGCAACAGAGGTCTGGAGAATAATTGCAAGTGTGTTGGTTAATTCCAAACAAAATGGAATATTTATAATATAGCTCCCTAAATATTTGGGAGGATATGTTTTAAAGGGAAGTCATCCTTCCCTCGATTTAAATGGACCGAAGGTCCACACGATTTTTTAAGTTGAGATGCAAAATAAATATGACATGATGGCATGATGACATGATGCAATGCAAAATAAATAAAGCAAGCACAACGAAACACACAGGAGAACCCGGAACATCTGGAATCTTCTGGGATCTTCTGGGACGTTGGTCTTCGGGCGTCACAACTCTCCCACACTAACAGAGGATCTCGACCCGAGATCCTAGAGATGGCACCGGATAAAAACGAAAGAGGAAGAGGTAAAACAAAGTTGCTTCTTTGACAGACGAGTGAAAACCAAAGAACATTGAGAGGTTGAACAAAATGAAAGAAGAATACAACAGAGATGAACGAAGATGAAAACACTCCATTAGAAAAGAGGAACAAGGAGCATTACGAGAACCTTGTAGGTTGAAAGACATGAAACAAGAGCTTACGAACCAAAAGAATATGAAACCACAATGGTATAGCCAAGGAATAAGAACGACAAAATTTGGACAACACTCCGTCTGAAAATGGAAGGAGCTAACATGAGCTTGAGGAGATTGAATGATACTTGATAAAATCAATAGCACATAGCCTTCGGAACAATGAAGGAATGGCACAAGGGTAAGGAAGGCTTCAGACAGCACTCCGGTTGAAAATAGAGGCAAAACATGAAAAGATGAGGGATCTTGAATGAAGAATACAACACTCCGGTTAAATGATAAACAAGGAAAGAACATGATCTCGATAAAAACGAGATGATGGTGCAAAGAGAGCAATATCACAATGCCTCCGGAATGAAAGAATAGGATATAAATCAATGAAGAATTGAACGGAGAAGAAAAATGACAACTTCTCTCAAAATTGAATTTGAAAGAGCATCCTTACGAAGAAGGGTTGAACAGAGTTGTTGGAAAAATCAACAATGAAAAGAATAAGCTTGATGTGGGCTTATGGAAAACATCTCAAAATTATGAGGTGACAACCGGCCACTAACGGAAACGATTGATTGGATTGAGATCAACAAGGAGACGGAAACTTATTTCACCGGAAGGATAAATGAAGAACTTGGGTCATTTATAAGCACCATAATAGCAACAATCCTTAGGGAAAAATTTTAGGTGAAATACAACCCAAGATTACTCCAACAAATAAATTGAATGGTTGGAAAGGTCTCCTGAACAAAGAAAAAGATGGGTTTAAATATCTCATTCCTGACAACTTGTGAATCATAAAACATGAAGGAATTGTCAAGAATGACATAACACCATCTCAAACAATACGGTAGAAGAATTGCACTTGGAAAGCATGACGAAGAATGCTTGAGCTCCAACAAGAATCTTGATGAAAACTTCAAGGATGAATTAAACATAAGAACCACCATGAGAACTCCGGTAATGAAAAGCATGAGAAGCGAAAGATGAAAAGAATAAAATTCAAGGCCCACGATGAATTAGATGCAGCTTTGAAATGATATAATTGAAATAACTTAGAGCTCCGGAAAACAAGATGAACAACTTGGAACCAAGGATATGGTATGCTGAACAAGCTCCGAAGGAAGGGATTAACCTCTTGGAAGAAACTAGAATAAGATTTATGTTATGCATATCCTTCACCAATTTAAATTGATGACAAGCAATGGATTTGGCATACTACTTATTCTCGTTGCAAAGAATTAAAGAGAGATCTAGTACAACCTTGGATAAATCTTCAACGAACCACCAGTAGGATTGTGAAAAGAACAAATGAATTAAAACGATAACAACGGAAGAGTAATCTTGAAAGAACCACCGTTAAAATATGGAGACGAACGAAGAGACATCAATGAAGAATATTTGGAGGACGAAGTTGAAAACTGAGAACGAAGAATCTTCTGAAATGATGGCCTTCGGAGGATCACAACGGAAAGAATTCATGAAAAGCTTCGGATGGCATAAAATAATTCCTCACAATCGGAACAACAATGAGGATGGCATGAAGCTAGAACCACGAATCTTCAAGAAGACGGGCCAAGATTTAAGAGAAACACTTCTCCGAGTCTTCAGATGTTGAGAAAGAAGACGAGAATTGTCATGAAGAATTGTTGAGCACTCCGGAATGAAGAATTAAAAAGGTTGAACCAATGATGAAAAAGAATTTGAAAGCGGTCGTGGAGAAGGACTGTGACTGATGGAATTCATACTTACGTCACACTTTGAAAAGAATTTGAGTATAACTCCAGAAAAAAAATTAGAGGAGTCAGGTAAGATCCTGGAAAAAGACCTATGGGTTAGGGCCCACTCAAGAAATCACCGTTGGAAAAGATTGCTGAAGAGATATTGCACCGGTTGAATTAAATGGCTTGAATAAGATGATAATCTTCAAAATAGCTTGACAGGATTAAGAATGGAAACACGAATCTTGAGCACTCCGGATATGAATAGCAAGAGGAGAATGATTAACTGGAGCACCGGAATAAGAAAACATTGTGAAATGAGGAAAAGGATAAGATCAACACCGAAATCTTGAATTACATCCACCGGCAGAATTGAGAACAAAAGAATGATGAACTTGAAGCTCTCGAGCATCTTCACGATAAATCATCGGATAAGAACATTGAAGGAAAAGAATGAAGAAACATCACATGAATAAAATGGATATTTCATCTGAGAATTTCTTGCTCCGAGAAGAAGAAGGGTGGGAGGGTGGGGAAAACAAAGACAACTTGGGATGAATGAAACATACAATCGTCAGATTTCTCAACGGCGTCCGTATGGAATTCTTGAAGAGAAGGCACACCGGTTGAAAAGAATTAACATGAAAATCTCGATTTTCAAGAAGGATTAGCACTCCCATAGAAATATGAGAATACCGATTAGGAAAGGTATGGAATCAATTTGACATCGAAGCAACTCGAATACTAGAATCAAAACAAGAACAAAGGATAGATATGTTTATGAAGAAGATTATGTTGCAACACATCTATCTGAACAGAGAATTGAACGAATGAATTTCGTAGGTACATCAACTTGTCGAGAAGCCACTTGGAAGAACAAAAGGTAAATAAAAGGAACAAGGAGCAGATAGAACAAATACAAGATAGAAGCTTCGTTCGACATTTTCGTGCTGAAAGCTCATGGAACGTGTTACAAAAGGGTTTTGCAATCCCCGGATCAGCATAGCCAAGGACCCTTTAAGATGCAACTCCCGATCGGAACATGCCCATAAAACCACTTCACTCAATGTAGAACCCCAAACTTCATATCATGCACTCGTTGGAAGAATGCCTAGAACTACTAGATGAACCCACCTATTAATTTCCAAAAGTTTCCAGTTATGCAATCAGGTGTTGGGGATACTGGGGAAGCACCGCGCAATCAACTCTAAACCTACATCGAGCTGTATCCATCCTTCAACACATAACCAGTCTTTCTCGGAAACTGTCTACCTCGGACCTTCGAAAAGCATCCACTATACCAAGCTATGGCAATACTCTCGAACTACCTCCCCGGTACTGGGTGATGTCGGGGTTATCTTGCCACTAACCGTATAGGAGAGATTTTCGATGTCGGCCGTCTTAAGTATTTAGTACTGTCGCGATATGCTTGTGACGACAATACCCCGAAGCTCAACTCCCCGGGACACTGCCACAACCCCTAATGTCAGGAGGCATCGAGAACAATATTCTCATCACAAGAACATCGAAACAATCCAACAATACTCGCGAGATTCCTAAAAAAAATTTGGTGCAATTTTTGAAAGTAGAAGAGGCAAGAGTAGTCGTCAGGAGTCCTCACCATAGAGAAAGGGGATGAGAAGCACAGGAAATCCTACTCTCCGATATAAATATAGGACTCAAAAATATTTTCAGTGTGTGCCTAGACTCGACCGTCAACGATTCGATCAATCAGTGGGGGCTTCTAGGTCGGAGAAGGCTCTGAATACCAACTTGTAATGCCCAGGATGGGACTATATCTCCTACGTGTCGAGGCACGACTTAAAGACATAATCCCATGCTATAGTGATCGCAAGTTTGGTATCTTTGCACAACTCATGTAAAAAATGGGGATGGAAAACATACAAGATAGTTGGCTTACACTCGCCACGTCACACAAATTCATTACATGTTTCAATCATCATACAAATGAACATCACAGCCCATCTAAGGGTAAAATCCAAATGCCAAGATACCAAACATAATTTAAACCACAGGTCGGATTGAATCCTAGTAGAAGTTCCACTACTGATCATCAGGATAACAGACATAGTAACGGCTACGCTCCTCGTCGTACTCTCAGTCTAGCTCAGTGCCATCACCAGTGTAACTCACCATCGTACCTGCATATGGTGTTTTGAAGTAACTGTGAGCCACAGAGGATTCAGCAATCCCGTTCCCGGGTAACATGACTATTTAAGCCTTGGGTGTGGAACAAGGCTGAAGAAAGAATAAGAAAGTGGTTGCAGCAGCACTAGCCTAGCTTACGTAAAAGAGAGCGAGAAGAGAAGGTGCCTCGGTCGAGAGATGATCACGAAGTGATCCTAACTAAAGCCAGTCAAACATAACCCCACCGTGTTCATCTCCCGAAACCCTTTCGGAAAATGACAGTCACGGTACACACGCTAGTAGTGTATTGGAACATGGTGTCAAGTTTTCTACAACCGGATATTAACAAGCTCCCATCTGCCACATAACCGCGGGCACGGCTTTCGAAAGTTCATAACCCTGCAGGGGTGTTCCAACTTGGCCCATGACAAGCCCACGATCCGTGGAGTCGCAACTCCAAAGGTGGGAAGGCCCGAGTATTCTCGGAATCCCATGCTCAAGATACTCTGAACTAAGGTAAGGCTAATCCAGCAAATCCTCCCGGTGTGCCGACACTCTGATAGTAGCCGCGCGTATCTCGTCTCAGGCCACGACCGGATGGGCAAGGCTACGGGTTTTTACCAAACCTCGAGTTTCCTCGTGGTGGCCCCGCAGGCTCCCCGTTTCGGACCAACACTCATGTGGAGCACTGGCCCGGGGTTGTTGTTTAAAAATAAAAGGGATAGCTAGTCCCTATGCAAGTTTTATTAGTTATTAGGCGAATAGTACCAATGTTGGGACTTGCTGGAAAAGACTTAGCACTTAGCGGTTTATCGAGGGGGCCCCATAACCCCAACCGTGTGAGGAACGCATAATCAAGGAACATAACACCGGTTTATACGGTTCCTAGCGGCATGAGTGGAACAAAACACCAAGCAAAAGGCTTAGCCTTCCACCCATTGCCAATATATAGATGATTTCATTTAAGCATTTATATAGTGTGATATAACCCAACAAACTTCAACATGAAGCAAGCATCTTCAATCTTCACCTGCAACTAACAATGCTATAAGAGGGGCTGAGCGAAGCGTACTTAGCCATTCAACGGTTTGCATAGGTAGGGTGGTTAGACATGATCATGGTTACAAGTAGGAGGCTGACATGAAAGACATGGGCATCGAGGCAAAACTATAGATCGAGACTTCTAGCAATAGGCAAAGATAGTAATGTTATCGGGGTTCGGTCATCTTGCCTGGGATTCCGCAAGGAAGAAGAACGGATCCATGAAGTAGACGGAGCAACAGTCGAGCGAATCCTCACAACTTCGGAACGAAACCGAAGCTAACAGGAGAAGCAACCGGAAAGAAGCAAACAACACGGTAAACACACAAGCATAAACATGGCATACGATGCACACCCAAGTATGATGCATGTCCGGTTTAAATATGCATGCATGGCAAGGTGCACAAACAACACTACAATTTAAGTGGAGCTCAATATGCAACGAGTTGCATATTGACGAAACACCACATTTTAATTATTTAATTGACTCTCGTTTATTTACAAGACAAGGTTAAATGTTGGTTAACATGGCAAGAGGTGAAGCAAAACAAACTACCTATCTAGTCATTTTAAATGAGGCCGGAAATAACAACAACAATTCCGGGAAAAATCCCCATATGCAGTTTTAGCAATTTTTTAGCAAACAACAATTCACATATTTAAAATGTTGTTAACATGATGCGGATGACATGATCAAGTTTTATGCAATTTTATTAAAAGGTTGACATGAAGATGATAAGGAGTATTTGTCACCATGGTGGAACGAAAGGGGCCACGGCGACGATCCGAAAATGATGCCACGCAACATCTCGGTTCCGGTAACTCGTTGAGAGACCGGGGCAAAAGAAAGATGGCGGAGAGCGAGTCGAACAAGATAAAAAAGGTGGGGTGATCCCGTCACCGGGTTCCCACGAGTCGTCGACGAGGCAACCGAGGAACATGACAAAGGACGAAACGGCACGGAGCACACAAGGGAAAACATCTCATACAACACAAGCATTCCACGGGTCATCATCTCGGGGTTATACCTTCGGAGCGATCGTTCTCGGAGGGGTTCGAGGAGTCGAGGGACGTAGTGCAAGTAGAGGAAGTAGTCATTCACGGTCATCGGTAGGGGTACTCGTTCCGTAGTGGGAAGTAGTTGTTCCGTTCGTAGTCGTTCACGTTCGTCGAGGTACTTGTCGCATCGCCGAGCGTAGTGGTACTTGACGCGTTCGTCTTGTGTAGTCGTACTCGTTTCTTCACCGAAGGTAGGCGTACACGGGGCGACGGTAGTGGTACTCGCGGTCGTCGTGGTACTTGGTGTTCTTGGCGCATCCGGTAGCCGTTCGGGCGCATCCGGGACTTGCCGGTCTCGGTCTCGGCAACGTAGGTGGTAGAAGATGTACTTGTTGTCCCGTGTGGTCGAACACGAGATGTTCCTGGCGAACCCAAAAGAAAACGCTCCTGATCGAGGACTCGGTCTTGGACATCGCTGGACATGGAGGTGCAGCAACTCGGGCGCTGGTGGTGGGCGCTCGTCTGGGTCGACACAGTCAACGGAAGGGGCTCGGGCGCTTGCTCCGGCTCGATGCAGAGAGCTGCGAGCGCGCTGGAAGTTGGAGGACGGCAGAGGAGGCACTCAGGGAGCTGCGCCCTGGGGCTCCTGGCGCTAGAGGCAGGGGCGGCTCCGCTTGAGGTGGCGGGCGCTGCGGCGTCCGGCGCGGGTCCTGGCCAGCCCGCGGGCGGCGCTGGACGGAACTTGGCACGGTGGCGCGCTGGCTGGGGTCGCCCACGGCCGGATGGCGCGGGTAGGCCGGAGAGGACGAGGGCGCTGGGGAGCTTGAGGGAGATGGGGACGAGGCGCGGCAGCTCCGCTGGCCCGCGGGAGCAGACCGCTCCGGCGCCTGGAGGTGCTCGGGAGGAGGCGCGCAGGGGCGGCCTCGAGGGCGCGTCCACGCGAGGGAAGAGAGCGGCGCAGCGGCGCTGGGGCTCGGGGCCTGAGAGCGAGTGCGAGGCTGAGAGAGGGAGAGATCGAGCGGCGCTGAGGGGGCTCGAGCGAGGGAGAGCGAGGGGATCGATGTGAGATGGTGCCGGGGGGGTTCGTGCGCTGGGCGAGCGAACGAGGGGTGCCCTGGCGGCGGCTCGGGAGGAAAACGAGAGGAGCGGTCGAGAGGATCGCTAGCTAGGGTTCGGGCGAGGGCGTGGCCTGGAGGCCAGATGGGCCTAGGAGGGAGATGGGCCAGGGAGGCCTGGGCCTGCTGGGGAGACTGAGGCCCCTATGGCCTAGGAGGGAGGAAAAAAAAGGCTGGGCTGCCTCCGATCCTTTAAATAAAAAAAACGAAGCCGAAACAAAAATAAAAGAAGAGGAAAGAAAAAGGTTAGGAGAAGAATTTAGGCAAGAGGGTATTTTTCTCGGGCTCATAACAATAAGCGCGGTCCGAGAAAAATAGAAAAGACAAGAACGAGATATAATTCAAACATATTTGAATTTAATTCAAATGGGTTTGAACTAAGACTTGATTATTGAAGTGTCCAAAAATGTTTGAATTTTTGGAGGAACCTCGATAAATGGGAAAAAGAATTATAGACAAGGAAAGGGGTGAAACTTGAAGCAACAGAGGTCTGGAGAATAATTGCAAGTGTGTTGGTTAATTCCAAACAAAATGGAATATTTATAATATAGCTCCCTAAATATTTGGGAGGATATGTTTTAAAGGGAAGTCATCCTTCCCTCGATTTAAATGGACCGAAGGTCCACACGATTTTTTAAGTTGAGATGCAAAATAAATATGACATGATGGCATGATGACATGATGCAATGCAAAATAAATAAAGCAAGCACAACGAAACACACAGGAGAACCCAGAACATCTGGAATCTTCTGGGATCTTCTGGGACGTCGGTCTTCGGGCGCCACATTTTCGTACTGCCCATGTCTCGACTGGAGCAATGAGTATGAAGAAGCAGGAGTTTCGCAACTTGCGCCAAGGAAATCGTACTGTGGCCCATTACGTGGATGAGCTTAGTACCCTATCTCGTTATGCCCCAGATGATGTGGCCACATATGCCAAGAAGCAGCAGAGATTTATGGAAGGGCTGAATGATGAGATGAGTGTACAGTCGATGGTGGCAACTTTCAATAACTATCAGGAGTTGGTTGACCGATCCCTGATGATTGAAAGGAAGCATCAACAGATTGAGAGTCGCAAGAGGAAGTATGGGCAAGGAAAGTATAATTCTGGAGCTCAGCAGAAGCCTCGCTTTACCCCTAAAGCAGTAGGACAGTTTCAGCATACCCATGGAGGAAGTAGCTCACACAACCACAATGGCACCAAGAATGGCAATGGCAATGGTAATGGGAATGGAGCCAATGGAAACCAGAACCGCCCTGCACCGTCCACACCCACCAAGAGGGATTTTAGCCATGTCACCTGTTACAAGTATGGGAAGGCTGGACATTATGCCAATGAATGCCCAGAAGTTAAGAATGGGAACGGCAATGGAAGCGCCGGGAAGAAGCCCAACCCGTTCAACAAAGGACAAGTGAACCACGTGACCGTGGAGGAGGTAGAAGAGCAACCAGATGCTGTTGTCGGTAAGTTTTTGGTTAAGACATTTACCGCAATAGTTCTTTTCGATACTGGTGCATCACATTCATATATTTCAAGGGGATTCGTAAATAGACATAGGATGTCCACCCGAGTTCTTAAGACCCCCATGTTAGTAAGTTCACCTGGAGCAGATTATATGGCACACCAAGGATGTTTTCAGACGCCATTGATCATAGGACGCCATACTTTCCCCTCTGACCTAATAGTGCTGGAGTCACAAGGATTGGATGTGATATTAGGTATGGATTGGTTGGCAAAGTATGGTGGTAACATTGACTGTGCCAGTAAGTCTATTTTGCTCACCACCCCGGAGGGAAAAAGGATTAAGTATGTATCTAGGCATTCGCCTACAAGGACTCAAGTAAATTCTCTCACGGGAGTTGTTCAGGAGGAAGTGCCAGTAGTGAAGGATTATCTGGATGTGTTTCCAGAGGAGTTACCTGGCATGCCACCGGATAGAGATATAGAGTTTTTGATTGAACTTTTGCCAGGCTCCGGGCCAATTTCTAAGAGACCATATAGGATGCCCGCAAAGGATTTGGAGGAGATAAAGAAGCAGATTAAGGAGTTACTGGATAAAGGATTCATACGCCCAAGTTCTTCGCCTTGGGGTTCGCCAGTACTTCTAGTAGAGAAGAAGGATGGATCGTTAAGAATGGTTGTTGATTACCGAGGATTGAATGAAGTAACGATCAATAATTAGTACCCATTACCAATGATCAATGATCTGTTCGATAGATTGCAAGGAGCTAAGGTATTTTCGAAGATCGATCTACGATCAGGGTACCATCAATTGAAGATTCGAGAGTAAGATATCCCTAAGACGACCTTTACCACTAGGTATGGGTTGTATGAGTATACTGTTATGTCGTTTGGTCTGACAAATGCACCGGCCTACTTTATGAACCTCATGAACAAAGTGTTTATGGAGTATTTGGATAAGTTCGTCGTAGTGTTCATAGATGATATTTTGATCTTCTCGAAGGATGAAGAGGAGCATGAAGAGCATTTGCGTTTGGTATTGGAGAAGCTCAGAGAACATCAGTTATATGCCAAGTTTAGCAAATGTGAGTTTTGGTTGAAGGAAGTCGGATTCCTCGGACATGTTATATCCGGAGAAGGAATAGCAGTAGATCCCGCCAAGGTGGAGACCGTGACCAATTGGGAAGCCCCGACGACCGTTGGAGAGATCCGGTGTTTTCTTGGACTCACATGATACTACCGGAGATTTATTGAGAATTTCTCGAAGGTTGCAAAGCCAATGACGGAGTTGTTGAAGAAGGAAACCAAGTTCAGTTGGACCGAAGAATGTGAGACTAGTTTCCAGGAGTTGAAGAAAAGGTTGGTATCATCCCCTGTGTTGATTCTGCCAGATCAACATAAGGATTATGAGGTGTACTACGACGCTTCACGTCGAGGACTTGGAGCTGTTCTTATGCAGGAAGGAAGAGTTGTTTCGTATGCTTCACGACAATTGAAACCTCATGAGATGAACTATGCCACCCACGATTTGGAGTTAGCTGCCGTAGTTCATGCATTGAAGACGTGGAGACATTTTCTCATAGGAAACCATTGTGAAATATATACGAATCATAAGAGTTTGAAGTATATATTCACTCAAAAGGAGCTGAATCTTAGGCAAAGGAGATGGCTGGAACTCATTAAGGATTATGACATGAGATTGCATTATCATCCCGGAAAGGCTAACGTAGTAGCTGATGCGCTGAGTCGTAAGAGCCATGTCAATACCCTAATGATGGAGGAGTTTCCAAAGGAGTTAGCCGAGGACCTATGAGAACTACGTTTGGAGATAGTTCCGAGAGGCTATGTAGCAACACTAGAAATCCAGTCTACCTTGATGGATAAAATCAAAGAAGCTCAGAAAGCTGACAAGGAGATTGTCGCTATAAAGGAGAGGATGAGCGAAGGAAAAGCTAAAGGATTTCGTGAGGATGAACACGACACCTTATTGTTTGAGGATCGAATCTATGTGCCCAATGACCCGGAGATCAGGAAGTTGATTTTACAAGAGGCCCATGATTCACCATACTCGATTCACCCAGGAAATACTAAGATGTATTTGGATTTGAAGGATATTTTCTGGTGGACCGGTATGAAGAAGGATATTGCGGAGTATGTAGCAGTTTGTGATGTGTGTCAGAGAGTAAAGGTAGAACATCAGAAGCCAGCAGGATTGTTACAACCTATGCCAATACCCGAATGGAAGTGGGAGAAGCTTGGTATGGATTTTATCACCGGATTGCCCAGGACCAAAGCATGATATGATTCAATCTGGGTAGTAGTAGACCGATTGACGAAGGTAGCCCACTTTATCCCGGTGAAAACCACATATACCAGTGCAAAGTTGGCTAAGATATACATGACCAGAATTGTATGTCTGCATGGAGTTCCGAGGAGTATTGTATCTGATAGAGGAACTCAGTTTACCTCAAAGTTCTGGAATCAGTTACATGAAACTTTGGGAACCAGGCTAGAGTTTAGCACAACATTTCACCCCCACACTGATGGACAGACGGAGAGAGTCAATCAGATACTGGAAGATATGCTAAGAGCATGTGCATTAGATTATGGATCTAGTTGGGATGACAACTTGCCCTACGCAGAGTTCTCATACAACAACAGTTACCAGGTGATGTCTACACACGCTTCTACTCTTGTAGACTATGTTGGGCCTCCAAGCGCAGAGGTTTGTAGGACATCAGGAATTTCCCTCAAGTGGATGACCTAAGGTTTATCGAACTCAGGGAAGTAGAGGTTGAAGATGGTCTCTCTCAAGCAACCCTGCAACTAAGATACAAGAAGTCTCTTGTGTCCCCAACACACCTAATACACTTGTTAGATGTATAGGTGCACTAGTTCGGCGAAGAGATGTTAAATGGCAAGTGATATGGAGGGCAAAACAAAGTAATATAAATCTGTAATAAAAAGTGCAGCAAGCAAACAAGTGGTAAACGTGAGCACAAATGGTATTGCAATGGTCGAAACAAGGCCTAGGGACCATACTTTCACTAGTGGCAACTCCCAACAACATTAACATAATCGAATCACATGATATTTCCCATAAAACATGCAATGGAGACGCACTCGGAGGTCATTCCTTCGTGGTCAAGAGAGGACGATAATTATGTAGGGCTACAAAAGCACACCTCAAAGATAGTAGTTCTCAACCTAAGGATTTTCCAATGTCACCGCGGACATCCAAAGAGAGTCTCACAATCACCACAACATATCTAAAGGATAGTCAAAGACAAGCAGCAAGAGACTCTCAATCTTCAATCAACACACAAGAGAGGAAATCACCCATGAAAATATTTTTCTAATCCATGTCCAATAGACCGCTGTCACCTTGGTCTCGGGGATTATACTAGATAAAGACAAGTGAATACATCAATCCAATACATAGAGGAAGGGGAAATATCATGGGATCACCCTAGATTAACATAGCCTATGATCACAACGAAGATCACATCATGGGAGAGAGAGATAACCACATAGCTACACGTACGAGCCCTCGGCCCCGGAGAAGACTACTCACACATGGACATGGTGAGGAGGATCTTGATGGTGGTGTTGATGGAGAGGTGCAGCCCCGCGAGGAGGCGGCGGCCGGCGGCGGCCACGAAGGCGGCGGCGGCGAGGAGGAGACGGCGGCGGCCCTAGGGGGCGGCGGCGGCCCTAGGGGCAGCGGCTCCTTGGACCCCCTTCTTCCTTGTGGATGGTGCTGCAATGGTGCTAGTCCTCCCCTCCAAGACGGCGGCTTGGGAGGAGGAAAATTCGTGGCCCTTGGTGACCTAGGTTTCCTCTCTTTATATAGACTCTCGGATTCCCGTCATCAGATTTTGGGCCTCAGTAAAACGGGCTTTACTCGGCCGTCCGGACTCCGATTTGGACGAATTTTATATCCAGAAGCATCGCCTCGAAATTCCCCACAACTTTCGCAACTAGACTTTTTCCGTTTGACGTCGTCTTCGGGCAGGAACGTGACCATCTTTAAAAAAGATTTCAGGAAAGTCAGAGTCCTACTCCAATACGACTCCTTTTGCGTTTTTGTCAATTTTCAAGTAATTCCTACACAATAAAGTGTAAAACAAGAACATTGTGCACTTTTGCAACCATTAGTAGGTTAGTCCAAATATGATCAAAAGTGTATAAAAGTGCATAAATATCATAGCAATATCACACAAAAAAGGCATGAAGCAAGCAGAAATTATAGATACGTTTTGGACGTATCACCAGGCCAGTTTGAAGATGGCACCGTTCGAGGCATTGTATGGAAGGAGATGCAGAACACCGTTGTCGTGGGACGAAGTTGGAGACCGACAGTTGTTTGGACCAGACTTAATCAAAGAGTCTGAGGAGAAGGTGAAGTTGATCTGAGATAGGCTGAAGGTAGCTCAGTCCAGGCAGAAGAGTTATGCCGACTCGAAGCGCAAGGAGATAACCTATGAGATCGGAGACAGAGCGTACTTGAGGGTATCGCCTCTGCGAGGAGTTAAACGTTTCGGAGTTAAAGGGAAGTTAGCCCCGAGATTTGTGGGACCTTACCGTGTTTTGGAACGCATGGGAGAGGTTGCCTATAAGTTGGAATTGTCCGGAGGATTGTCGGGAGTGCACGACGTGTTTCACGTTTCGCAGCTTAAGAAGTGTCACGCGGAGATGGCCGATATACCGCTTAGAGACACAGTACCCCTGGAAGCAATTCAGTTGGACAGTGACCTGACCTATGAGGAGAAGCCCGTTAAGATTCTCGAATTTTCGAGTAGAGTTACTCCAGCAAGGTTATCAAGTTTTGCAAAGTTCAGTGGAGTCACCACACCGAGGAAGAAGCCACCTGGGAGCGAGAAGATGATCTACGCAAGGACCACCCACACCTGTTCTCTAGCCAAGTCGAATCTCGAGGGCGAGATTCATTCTAAGGGGGGTAGGTTTGTAACATCCCAAAATTTCAATTTGGAATGTTATACATAGATCATATTGCATTTGCATGATTTTTCATTTTGTTCGTGGCGTTCCTCGAAATTCTAAGCAACTCAAGGACCTACGGAGAGAGTTGGGAATTTTACCGTTTTCGTATTTGAGCTCGCACGAATACCGGTACGAGGAAAGTGTGATTCTAATTATTTTTCTCTCCTAAAAATATTTCTAAATAAAATAAATGAGCGGAGATAATATGACTTCTCCAAAATAACAGAAATATTGGAGGAAAAATATTAAAATCACTTTTGGTATTTTTCTGGATTTATTTTCATAGGAAAAATACGCGTTTTTCAAAATTGCATTTAGGTCCGGGAAAAATGTTCACTTTGTCCTAAATATTATTAGAGGACGGTGAAAACTTATTTCGGGAATTTTGGAGTATGTTTGGTATTTCTTTCGTTAGTTTTACTGCGCCGTGACTCTATTAAAAAAAAACAAAAACCGACTAGGACTAGTAAAGGACCAGGACTCTGGGCTTTAAAAGCGCCAGAGCCGGCCCGCTCGCCCCGCCAGCCCGTTCGCCCCGTCGCCCCAAACCCTAGCACCCGTCGCCCGAGCCGCCGCCGCCGCCCACTGCCGCGCGCCGCCAGCCGCCGCCGTCGCTCGCCTCGCCGCCCGCGCCACAGCCCGCCGCCGCCGCCACGCCCGCCGCCCCGCGCCGCCGCACGCCGCCGCCGGAGCCGCCGCCGTCGCCGGAACCGCCGCCAGCCGCCGGAGTCGCCGGAGTCGTCGAGGTAGTTAGTTTTTTTTGTTTTTTTAGAAAACCGATCGGTTTAGAAATAAACCAGTAGATTCGTTTTTTTAGATTAGATCGGTTCGGTTTTTTTTGTTTTCCGCCCGTTTATTTAAATAGCGGACGTTTGTCCATACGTTCGTTTTAACGAACGGTTTTCGTTAGTTAACCGCAGACAGCGAACGTTCGTTCGTTAGCATGTTCGTCGTTTTTCTTTTTCGGGGTATTTAAACCGCGATTTTTCCGATCGTGATTTCTGCCCTGATCTTGTTTTTCATTTTTCTTTTCACTCGAGAGTCGGAATCAGGTGATTCAAAATCCCAGATCTTCGTCTCGAAGCCCTCTTTACGTTAGATCAACTTGAACAAAGTTTTGGCTACTGTAAAATTTGACTTTAGGCCAACTAGTAATTCGGAGCTCGTTTCTTTTGCAGTTGAGTTTCGTTGCTTCTTTCAAGTTGATTCTTTTTGCAAACCGGAGTTCTTAAGTTGAACTTTCTGGTTAGATCTCTTATTTGAGTTTTACCCGTGCTTTAGTTAAGTACTTATTGTATGCTTGTTGTTTGATTGTGATAGAGTACCCGGAGTGCGCCACTTGCTACTTTGAGTCTCTAGGTTTTGCGGATCATCAGCAAGGCAAGTAACACTTTGATCATGCTTTCCAATTACCCAGTTTTCATTGCATTAGTCAAACCCCTCACACATTGCATGAGTAGGATCAATTAACTTGTGGGATTGGGAAGTAGTTTGAGGTAGTACCTATTACCTGCATTACATTCAAACCCTTGGGAGTTACTTCTACGTTTGCTGTTAGGACATGCTATGCTCGTAGACGTGGTTTGGGTTTGAGTGAAATCCATGACAGATGTGAGTTGTTAATTAATGGTTCAACTTAAGGTGGCAACTTTAATACACATCTGGGTGGATTGAGGCATCTGGGTATTCCAGGATTGCCTGTTTTTCTTTTGGACCGCCACCCAGGCTCAAAGGGATCATGAGATTTTTCATACTAGAAACTTCCGTGTGCAGCCACATGCCAATATGGGCTCTGGCATAGTTGAGTAAGTTGTGGGAAACCTTTCCATGATGGGCTAACAGATGTAGTTGGGTTTTGTAGGTGTACCGGCCTATCTATCTGGTTAAGGGGATCTCTTCGGAAAGACTGTGTCTCGGTCATCCGTTTCTCAAACATCATGCAGTGCGAGAAATCCAACGGAGGCGATCGAGTCTTGTGGGGAAAGTGCACAAACCTCTGCAGAGTGTACAAACTGATCATGATTAGCCGTGTCCCCGGTTATGGACATCTTGAGTATCTGATACTTGGATTATCATGTGCATCTCAACATGTTACTTAATTTAATTTTGTTGGGTTTAATGATTACTTTTAATTGGGGTTGAGAGGATGTCTATCTTCTCAACGATGTTTCAACTACCATGATAGTTAATTAAAATACATTCCTTTGAAGTAGGGAAAAATTAGCTTTATGCAAAAACTTAACCATAGAGCTTTCCACCAGCCATATTGCATATAGTATAGCTTTACTTTCATTGCATCTCTTGTGTTACCTTGCCAACATATTCCATGTGCTGATCCGTTTTCGGGCTACAACGTTTCATGTTACAGACTTTTCAGACGACGAGTAAGATGCTCTTTTAGGTCGTGGTTCTATACTCAGTGATGCCGCTGGAGTTGATGGACTCACTTATCTTCCAAGCCTTCCGCTGTTATCGTGTTAGATGGCCTTCAGCCATATTATTTGTAACAAATTCATCGTTGAACCATCGATGTAATAAGTGTGTGATTGCTACTTTGTTATAAATCCTTCAAGTACCGTGCGTGTCAGCATTACTGATCCAGGGATGACACTGATGCACGGAGATCAGACTGTTTGAGGTCTGGTCGCTACACCAATACCCATGTGCTACAAGGAGAACTAGTAAGGTACACATCAATAACACGTATATCAAATATACTTTGTTGAAGTTGCCAGCTATCATATCTACCATGTATTTGGGGTAGTTCCGCTACCATGTGACCGTTCCCCTTACAATAGAAGCACTTAGTCTCGAGGTTTGGGTTCAACCTTGGGTTCCTTCATTAGAGCGACAACTGGTTTGCCATTCATGAAGTTTCCCTTCTAGCCCTTGCCCCCTTTTGAAACTAGTGGTCTTGTTAAACCATCAACACTTGATGCTCCTTCTTGATTTCTACTTTTGTGGTCTTAAGCACCGCTAATAGCTCCGGGATCATCTCCATCCTTTGCATGTCATAGTTCATCACGAAGTTCTAGTAGCTTGGTGATAGTGTCCAGAGAATTCCGTCAACCACTATCTCATCTGGAAGATTAACTCCCACTTGGTTAAAGTGATTTTAGCACCCAGACATTCTGAGTACATGCTCACTAGTTGAGCTATTCTCCTCCATCTTTTTGGCAAAAGAACTTGTCAGAGGTCTCATTCCTCTCAACACGGGCATGAGCCTGAAATCCCAATTTCAGCTCTGAGAACATCTCATATGTTCTATGACGTTCAAAACGTCATTGGAATCCCGATTCTAAGCCGTAAAGTATGGTGCACTAAACTATCAAGTAGTCATCAGGACGTGCCTGTCAGGTGTTCACAACATCCACAGACAACGTTGTAGGGGTTTGCACATCGAGCGGTGCCTCAAAGACGTAAGCTTTCTATGTAGTAGTGAGGACACTCCTCGGACTACGGACCCAGTCCGCATCATTGCTTACAATATCTTTCAACTTAGTCTTTCTCTAGGATCGTATTAAACAGGGAGCTACAACGCAGTTATTGGTCTACAACATAATTTGCGAAGATAACTTAGACTACTGTTCATGACAATGAATTTCATCTAATGAACTCCCACTCAGATAGTCATCTCTCTAGTCATCTAAGTGATACATGACCCGAATCGACTAGGCCGTGTCCGATCATCACGTGAGACGGACTAGTCATCAACGGTGAACATCTTCATGTTGATCGTATCTTCTATACGACTCATGTTCGACCTTTCGGTCTTCCGTGTTCCGAGGCCATGTCTGTACATGCTAGGCTCGTCAAGTCAACCCTAAGTGTATCACGTGTGTAAATCTGGCTTACACCCGTTGTATGCGAACGTTAGAGCCTATCACACCCGATCATCACGTGGTGCTTCGGAACAACGAACCTTAGCAACGGTGCACAGTTAGGCGGAACACAATTCTTGAGATTTTAGTGAGAGATCATCTTATTCACTACCGTCGTTCTAAGCAAATAAGATGTAAAACATGATAAACATCACATGCAATCAAATAGTGACATGATATGGCCAATATCATCTTGCTCCTTTGATCTTCATCTTCGGGGCTCCATGATCATCATCGTCACCGGCATGACACTATGATCACCATCATCATGATCTCCATCATCGTGCCTTCATGAAGTCGTCTTGCCAAACATAACTTCTACTACTATGGCTAACGTTTAGCAATAAAGTAAAGTAATTACATGGCGTTATTTAGTGACACACATGTCATACAATAAATAAGACAACTCCTATGGCTCCTGCCGGTTGTCATTCTCATCAACATGCAAGTCGTGATGCCTATTACAAGAACATGATCAATCTCATACATCACACATATATCATTCATCACATCCTTTTGGCCATATCACATCACACGGCACATGCTGTAAGAACAAGTTAGACGTCCTCTAATTGTTGTTGCAAGTTTTTACGTGGCTGCTATAGGTTTCTAGCAAGAACGTTTCTTACCTATGCCAAAACCACAACGTGATATGCCAATTTCTATTTACCCTTCATAAGGACCCTTTTCATCGAATCCGATCCGACTAAAGTGGGAGAGACAGACACCCGCTAGCCACCTTATGCAACTAGTGCATGTCAGTCGGTGGAACCTGTCTCACGTAATAGTACGTGTAAGGTCGGTCCGGGCCGCTTCATCCCACGATGCCGCCGAATCAAAATAAGACTAGTAACGACAAGTAAATTGACAAATCGACGCCCACAACTACTTTGTGTTCTACTCGTGCAAGATACTACGCATAGACCTAGCTCTGATACCACTGTTGGGGATCGAAGCAGAAAATCAAAAAATTTCCTACGCATCACCAAGATCTATCTATGGAGTAGTCTAGCAACGAGGGAGAAGGGAGTGCATCTACATACCCTTGTAGATCGCGATGCAGAAGCGTTGCAAGAACGCGGATGAAGGAGTCGTACTCGCTGCGATTCAGATCGCGGTTGATTCCGATCTAAGCGCCGAATAACGGCGCCTCTGCGTTCAACACACGTGCAGCCCGGTGACGTCTCCCACGCCTTGATCCAGCAAGGAGAGAGGGGGAGGTTGGGGAAGCCTCCTTCCAGCAGCAGCATGACGGCGTGGTGGTGGTGGAGGAGCGCAGCAATCCTGCAGGGCTTCGCCAAGCACCGCGGGAGAGGAGAAGGACTTGGGAGAGGGGGAGGGCTGCGCCAGAACTTGTGGTGCGGCTGCCCTCCCACCCCCCACATATATATAGGGGCAAGGGAGAGGGGGGCCGCCCCCCTCAGATCCAATCTGAGGAGGGGGCGGTGGCCAGGGGGGTTGCCTTGCCCCCCAAGGCAAGGGGGCGCCCCCCTTAGGGTTCCCCCAAAACCCTAGGCGCATGGGCCCTAGGGGGGGAGGCGCCCAGCCCACTAAGGGGCTGGTCCCTCTCCACATACAACCCATAGGGCCCTCCGGGGCAGGTGGACCCTCCCGATGGACCCCCGAAACCCCTTCGGTGGTCCCGGTACATTATCGGTAACCCCCCGAATTATTCCGGTGACCGTATGACGACTTCCCATATATAAATCTTTACCTCCGGACTATTTCGGAACTCCTCGTGACGTCCGGGATCTCATCCAGGACTCCGAACAACATTCGGTAACCGCGTACATACTTTCCCTATAACCCTAGCGTCATCGAACCTTAAGTGTGTAGACCCTACGGGTTCGGGAGTCATGCGGACATGGCCGAGACAACTCTCCGACCAATAACCAACAGCGCGATCTGGATACCCATGTTGGCTCCCACATGTTGCACGATGATCTCATCGGATGAACCACGATGTCAAGGATTCAATCAATCCCGTATACAATTCCCTTTGTCTATCGGGATAGTACTTGCCCGAGATTCGATCGTCGGTATACCGATACCTCGTTCAATCTCGTTACCGGCAAGTCTCTTTACTCATTCCGTAACACATCATCCCGTGATCAACTCCTTGATCACATATTGTGCACATTATGATGATGTCCTACCGAGTGGGCCCAGAGATACCTCTCCGTCATACGGAGTGACAAATCCCAGTCTCGATTCGTGCCAACCCAACCGACACTTTCGGAGATACCTGTAGTGCACCTTTATAGCCACCTAGTTACGTTGTTATGTTTGGTACACCCAAAGCATTCCTACGGTATCCGGGAGTTGCACAATCTCATGGTCTAAGGAAAAGATACTTGACATATAGAAAAGCTTTAGCATATGAACTACACGATCTGTGCTAGGCTTAGGATTGGGTCTTGTCCATCACATCATTCTCCTAATGATGTGATCCCGTTATCAACGACATCCAATGCCCATGGTCAGGAAACCGTGACCATCTGTTGATCAACGAGCTAGTCAACTAGAGGCTTACTAGGGACATGGTGTTTGTCTATGTATCCACACATGTATCTGAGTTTCCTATCAATACAATTCTAGCATGGATAATAAACAATTATCATGAACAAGGAAATATAATAATAACCAATTTATTATTGCCTCTAGGGCATATTTCCAACACGTCGATCATCTTAAAAAATACTCCCTCTGTAAACTAATTTAAGAGTGTATAGATCACTATTTTAGTGATCTAAATGCTCTTATATTAGTTTACGAAGGGAGTAGCTACCAATTAGTATTTGCCTGCATGAGATCCTATAATCTATGCACTAGACCCATGATCTTGTGATTGCGTGAATCTTTGTATAATTTCCAAAGCGATACACAACTAGTTAGCGACTTAGACTAATTGGCTATCTTATTGTGCTTGTTCTAGAGAGAAACAAGGGTAGTGGACTCATAATTCGGTTATTTCGGTGTATACGGTTTTTCTCAATCGAAAACCGATTTAAAATTAAACACCAAATAATTTCTATTTTTGAAACCAAACCGAATAACCAAAAATCGATTTAGCCTATATTTCGGTTTAAATGGTTCGGTTTGGTTTCAAATTTCGGGTTTCGGTTTGAAAGTGCCCACCCCTAGCCACTGCCGCTAAACCCTAATCATTTCGGTCTCACCGAAAGGGATCTGGGTCTCACCGAGATGGGATTGCAAACTCTCTGTTTCCCTTCGTAACATTTCGGTCTCACCGAGATGAGCGACCAGTCCCACCAAGTTCGCAATGCCAACTATCTGTTTCCTCTTCGTAACGTTTCGGTCCCACTGAAACAAAGGAATCGATCCCACCGAGTTTGCCTGACCAACTCTCTGGTGTGCTTATTACCAAAATCGGTCCCACCGAGTTTGTGTAATCGGTCTCACCAAGATTACGTTATGCCGTAACCCTAATGAAATCGGTCCCACCGAGTTGATCATATCGGTCCTACCGAAATACATAACGGTCACATTATGAACTAAATCGGTCTGACCGATTTCTCTGAATCGGTCCCATCGAGTTTGGTAAATTGTGTGTAACAGTTAAATTTTGTGTGGAGGCTATATATACCCATCCACCCACTCTTCATTCATGGAGAGAGCCATCAGAACATACCTACACTTCCATCATACATGTTCTGAGAAGAGAACCATCTACTCAAGTGTTGAGATCAAGATATTCCATTCCTACCATATGAATCTTTTTCTCTAGCCTTCCCAAGTTGCTTTCCACTCAAATCTTTCTTCCACCATATCCTAATCCGTGAGGAGCTGTTTGAGTGTTGGGGAGACTATCATTTGAAGCATTTGAGCAAGGAGTTCATCATCAACACACCGTCTATTATCTTTTGGAGAGTGGTGTCTCCTAGATTGGTAAGGTGTCACTTGGGAGCCTCCGACGAGATTGTGGAGTTAAACCAAGGAGATTGTACGGGCAAGGAGATCGCCTACTTCGTGAAGATCTACCATAGTGAGGCAAGTCCTTCGTGGGTGATGGCCATGGTGGGATAGACAAGGTTGCTTCTTCATGGACCCTTCATGGGTGGAGCCCTCCGTGGACTCGCGCAGCCGTCACCCTTCGTGGGTTGAAGTCTCCATCAACTTGGATGTATGATAGCACCACCTATCGGAACCAAGACAAAAACATCCGTGTCTACACTTGCGTTTGCTCCCTCCAAACTCCTCCCTTTACCTTCATATGCAATTGTTTTACATTCCGCTGTTATACTCTTAGAATTGCATGTGTAGGTTGATTGCTTGACTTGTGCTAAGTTGCTAAAATCTGCCAAGAACTAAAATTGGGAAAATGCTAGATTTTTATTTGGTCAAGTATTCTAATCACCCCCCTTCTAGACATACTTTCGATCCTACAAGTGGTATCAGAGCATTGGTCTCCATTTGCCGTGATTTCCATAGCTTTGGTGATCATAGCCTTGGTTTCACAACCTAGGAGAGTATGACGTCCAGCGAGGGAAGTTACCACCGTAGAGGTCCTTAGTTTGATGGTACTAATTTTGCTAGTTGGAAGCATACGATGAAAATGCATATTCTTGGACAAAACCCCGTCGTTTGGGCTATTGTGTGTATTGGTTTACCAGGTGAATTCTTTGATGGGAAGGAACCGAATCGTGAAGCATCGGCAGAAGAGTTGAAGATGCTGTAATACAATGCTCAAGCTTGCGATATCATCTTCAATGGATTGTGCCCCAAAGAATTCAACAAAATCAGCCGTCTTGAGAATGCAAAGGAAATTTGGGATACTTTGATTGATATGCATGAACGTACCGACTCCGTCAAGGAATCCAAGTTGGATGTGCTTCAAATCCAACTTGACAAGTTCAAAATGAAGGATGGTGAAGGTGTCGCTGAAATGTACTCTAGGCTTGCTCTCATCACAAATGGGATTGTCGGCTTAGGAAGTGAAGATATGACCGACAGATTCATCATCAAGAAGATCCTAAGAGCCTTGGATGGAAAATATGACACCATGTGCACATTGATCCAAATGATGCCCAATTACAAATATCTCAAGCCAACGGAAATCATTGGAAGAATTGTTGCTCATGAGATGTCACTCAAAGATAAGGAAGAGCTTCACAACAAGTCTAGTGGTGCTTACAAAGCCTCATGTGACGCTCCTACATCATCAAGTGAGAAACAAGTCCTCAGTGAAGAATTGAGCTTAATGGTGAAGAGCTTCAACAAGTTGTACAAGAATAGAAGCAAAGAAAGAAGTTCCAAGTCCAGGTCTTACAATGATAAGAGATCTTCAAGTCGTGATCAAAATTGCTACAATTGTGGAAGACCCGGACACTACTCCAATGAGTGTACGACTCCCCACAAGAGAAGAGAAGACACACCTAAAAGGAGAAGTAGAAGAGAAGAATCACCACCAAGAGAGAGAATGAGTAGAGATGATCGTTATGAACTAAGACCTTCTCGGAGAAGCAAAGATTCAGAAAGGAAGGACAAATCATCAAGGAGCTATACAAGACGAAGACATCAAGCTCATGTTGGTGAATGGGTATCCGGTTCCGACTCCGATGACCACTCCGAGAGAAGCTACTACTCCAACTCCGAAGATACTCAAGATGAAGGTGTTGCCGGAATTGCTCTTGTGTCAACCAACTCCTACGACATATTTGACTCACCAAATGAAGGAATTGGAAGATGCTTCTTGGCTAAAGGCCCTAAGGTATCACACCCCGAGTATCTTAATTTCAATAGTGATGAATATGACTTGCTAGGAGATGATGATTTACTTGTTGGTAGCAATAGTGATGAAACTTTTGATGAAAACTATGATGAAATTGCTATTAATCATGCTAATCAAGATAAAACGAATGACAATGATAAGGAGAAGATTGAACGTCTAACTAAAGAATTAAACTCTCTTAAGTTAGCTCATGAAACTACCTTAGAAGATCATCAAGAACTTGTAAGGACTCATGATAAGTTACGCTTTGAAAAGCTCAACCTTAAGAAATAGCATGAGTTCTAAAAAGCAATCAATGATGATCTTCGCAAGAAAAGTTTTTCTTACATTGCCAAGCGTTTACTCTTGTCTACCAACATGCCACAAGTAAAATCTAGCAACAAGAACAAGAAATATTCTTCATCTAGTAGTAACAACAATCATGCCAAATCCAATGATGTTGCTTCTAGTAGTTCTCTTGATTCCACTAATGATTCTCTTAGCCAAGTGACACTTGAGCAAGAAAATAGCTTATTGAAGGGAATTATAGAGAAAGGTTTTTACAAGAGCCTTGCCGGGAGAAAGCAATTTGAGGTGATTGTACGCAAGCAAGGAAGGCACCGGAAGAATCAAGGTGTTGGTTTTGAACGAAAGTTCAATGCCAATGGAGTTGAGTGGGAGGAAGATCAATACCCCAAGACGAAGTTTGTTCCTCAACAAGAGACGTATGATCCTACTTCTTTTCAAGGGACACAAGCAGAAGATGATCTTCCACCACAAGACCACAAGCTAAAGGGCAATGATACGTCTCCAACGTATCTATAATTTTTTATTGTTCCATGCTATTATTTATGATGTTTTGGATGTTTAATGGGCTTTGTCATACACTTTTATATTATTTTTGGGACTAACCTACTAACCCAAAGGCCCAGTCCAAATTGCTGTTGTTTTGCCTATTTCAGGGTTTTGCAGAAAAGGAATATCAAATGGAGTCCAAACGGAATGAAACCTTTGGGAGAGATATTTTTGGAGAAAATCACGCACGGGAGACTTGAGAACCACGGAGTAGGGCACACGTGGCGCTCACGGGGCTGGGGGGCGCCCCCTGCCTTGTGGGCCCCATGTTTGGCCCCCGGTACCCTCCTTCCTCCTATATATGCCTATGTACCCCGAAACCATCAGAACAACAGAGAAAACCCTAGTTCCACTGTCGTAATCTTCTGTTCCTGTGAGATACCATCTTGGGGCCTGTTCCGGAGCTCCGCCGGAGGGGGGATCTACCACGGAGTGCATCTACATCATCACCATCGCCTCACCATGAGTTGTGAGTAGTTTACCACGGACCTTCGGGTCCATAGCCAGTATCTAGATGGCTTCTGCTCTCTCTTTGGATCTCAATACAAAGTTCTCCTTGGTCTTCGAGGAGATCTATTTGATGTAATCTCTTTTTGCGGTGTGTTTGTCGAGATCCGATGAATTGTGGGTTTATGATCAAGATTATCTATGAGAAATATTCGGTTCTTCTCTGAACTCTTTATGTATGATTATAATATCCTTGCAAGTCTCTTCGAATTATTGGTTTGGTTTGGCCTACTAGATCTATAGTTCTTGCAATGTGAGAAGTGCTTGGCTTTGGGTTCAATCTTGCGGTGTCCTTTCCCAGTGACAGTAGGGGAAGCAAGGCACGTATTGTATTTGTTGCCATCGAGGATAAAAAGATGGGGTTTACATCACTATGTTTGAGTTTATCCCTCTAGATCATGTCATCTTGCTTAAGGCGTTACTCTGTTCTTATGAACTCAATACACTAGATGCATGCTGGATAGCGGTCGATGTGTGGAGTAATAGTAGTAGATGCAGAATAGTTTCGGTCTACTTGTCTCGGATGTGATGCCTATATATAATGATCATGCCTAGATAGTCTCATAATTATTCGCTTTTGTATCAATTGCTCGACAGTAATTTGTTTACCCGCCGTAGAATATCGCTATCATGAGAGAAGCCACTAGAGAACACTATGGCCCCCGAGTCTATTCTCAACATATCAATCTACAATCTACTTTACTTTTCCGCTTTTACTTTCTGTTCTTATAATAAAAAATACAAAAAATATCAAACTATCATCTCTATCAGATCTCACTCTCGTAAGTGACCGTAAAGGGATTGACAACCCCTTATCGTGTTGACTGCGAAGTTCTTCTTTGTTTGTGCAGGTGCGAGGGACTCGCGCGTGGTCTCCTACTGGATTGATACCTTGGTTGTTAAAAACTGAGGGAAATACTTACGCTACTATGCTGCATCACCCTTTCCTCTTCGAGGGAATACAACACAAGCTTGAGAAGTAGCAAGAAGAATTTCTAGCGTCGTTGCTGGGGAGGCTTACGCAAAATTCATATACCAAGTACCTATCACAAACCCTTATCCTTCGCATTACATTTTTTGCCTCTCGTTTTCCTCTCCCCCACTTCACCCTTGCCATTTTATTTGCCCTTCTTCTGCCGTGTGTTTACCGTTTGCCTGTGTTGCTATGTGCCCTCTATTAGCTTGCATCTTCGCTTGCTAAATTATGAATCCTCATCCACTTGCTAATCTCTTTAAGAGATCCAATTATGTTGAACCAATTGCTAGTGAGCTACGTGCACTAGATTATCTTTATGGGGTTTTGCTTGAAATTTATGAATCTGAAAATTGTGAGGAATTGTTAAAAGAAAAGTGATTCATGATAGCTCCTTGAATGAAAAGCATGATTCCAATGATGTTATTATAAATTCTATTGATGTCAATTGTGTTAATGATACGCAAAACCCTAAGCTTGGGGATGATAGTATTGCTATGTCCACTACCTGTTGCAATGATCATGATTGGGGTGATTCTTCTTACGATCTTGAAAATTTATTTAATCCCCATGATATATATGAGATTGATAATAATGTTTGCAATACTATTGAAAGTGGGTTTGGAGAGGTCATGACTTTAGTTAATGTTGATCCCACTATTTTGGAAGAGTGTCAACTTCGCATGCATGTGGATCGTGTTGAGAATATGTTATGTGATAGCTATATTGTTGAATTTGCTTATGATCCTACATGCAATTATTACGAGAGAGGAAAATATGGTCGTAGAAATCTTCATGTTACTAAATTACCTCTCTTCATGTTGAGATTGATCTTGTTTCTTTCTTCTTTCTTGCATACGCTAGATCTTGCTTGCTTTGATAATTTGTTTGCTTATAAAATGCCTATGCATAGGAAGTATGTTAGACTTAGATGTGTCTGTCACATGTTTTATGATGCTCTCTTTGTTCTTCAATTCTTATCTTTCATGTGAGCATAATTGAACTATCGTGCCTAGCTAGGGGCGTAAAACGATAGCGCTTGTTGGGAGGCAACCCAATTTTATATTTTTTTTGCTTCTGTTTAGGAATAAATATTGCATCTAGCTTCTGTTTAGATGTGGTTTTGTGTTTTCTTTAGTGTTTGCGCCAAGTAGAACCTTTGGGAAGACTTGTGTGAAGTTTATATGATCTTGCTGTGAAAAACAGAATCGTTAGCGCTCGCTGGAATGGTCATCAGATTTTACTGGAATGTGCTATTTAGTTGATTCATTTTGTGGATGATTAACAGAAAAATTCCTCACGTTTACCAATTTAGTTTGAATTTTTTGGAGTTACAGAAGTATGCGGAACCCGCAGATTACTACAGACTGTTCTGTTTTTCGTGTGTTGTTTGCTTATTTCAATGCATCTATGAGTAGTATTGGGAAGTATGAACCATAGAGAAGTTGGAATACAGTAGGTTTAACACCAATATAAACAAAGAATGAATTCATTGCAGTACCTTTGAGTAGTGGTTTGCTTTCTTATACTAACGGAGCTCACGAGATTTTTGTCTAAGTTTCATGTTGTGAAGTTTTCAAGTTTTGAGTATTGCTTTGATGGACTATGGAACAAAGAGTAGCAAGGGCCTAAGCTTGGGGATGCCCATGGCACCCCAAGGTAAAATTTAAGGACAACCAAAAGCCTAAGCTTGGGGATGCCCCGGGAAGGTGTCCCCCTCTTTCGTCTTCATCGATCGGTAACTATACTCGAAGCTATATTTTTATTCACCACATGATATGTGTTTTACTTGGAGCGTCTTGTATAATTTGAGTCTTTGCTTTTTAGTTTGCCACAATTATCCTTCCTGGACACAACTATTTGAGAGAGTTAAATATGTCCTAGGAATTGATAGAACACTCTATGTGCTTCAATTATATCTTTTGAGTTGAATAGTTTTTGCTCTAGTGCTTCACTTATATCTTTTAGAGCACGGTGGTGATAATATTTTGTAGAAATTGTTGATCTCTCATGCTTCACTTATATCCTTTTGAGAGTCTATTAAAACAGCATGGTAATGTGCTTAGGCTATATAACTAGTCTTCACATGATAGACATCCAATATCAATGTAGTAAAAACTTTCACACTAAGTGCATTGAATAGGATGAGAAGTTGGATCCTTGATAATTGTTTTGAGATATGAGGATAGTGATATTAGAGTCATGCTAGTGGAGTTGTTATGAAATTTAGAAATGCTTGTGTTAAGGTTAGTGATTCCCGTAGCATGCACGTATGGTGAACCGCTATGTGACGAAGTTAGAGCATGAGGTATTTGTAAAGTGTCAACCTTTGTGTGGAGGTCGGGGGCGCGCGATGGTTAACTCCTACCAACCTCCCCCCTAGGAGCATGCGTTGATTGCTTTGTTTTGATGACTCGTAGATTTTTGCAATAAGTATATGAGTTCTTTATGACTAATGTTGAGTCCATGGATTATACGCACTCTCACCCTTCCACCATTGCTAGCCTCTCTTGTATCGCGCAACTTTCGCCGGTACCATACACCCACTATATATCCTTCCTCAAAACAGCCACCATATATATTCCTCAAAACAGCCACCATACCTACCTATCATGGCATTTCCATAGCCATTCCGAGATATATTGCCATGCAACTTCCCACCGCTCCGTTCATATGACACGCATCATATTGTCATATTACCATGCAAGATCATGTAGTTGACATCGTATTTGTGGCAAAGCCACCATGCATAATTTTTCATACGTGTCACTCTTGATTCATTGCACATCCCAGTACACCGCCGGAGGCATTCATATAGAGTCATACTTTGTTCTAGTATCGAGTTGCAATATCGAGTTGTAATGAAAGTGTGATGATCATCATTATTAGAGCATTGTCCCATGTGAGGAAAGGCTAAATCAATAAAGCCCCTCCAAAAAAAAGAAAAAAAAAAGAAAAGAAAGGCCAAAAAAAAGAGAAAGGCCCAAATAAAAAGAGAAGGAAAAGAAAAAGGGACAATTGTTACTATCTTTTTCCACACTTGTGCTTCAAAGTAGCACCATGTTCTTCATGATAGAGAGTCTCATGTTTAGTCACTTTCATATACTAGTGGGAATTTTCATTATAGAACTTCGCTTGTATATTCCAACGATGGGCTTCCTCAAATGCCCTAGGTCTTCATGAGTAAGCAAATTGGATGCACACCCACTAGTTTCTTTTGTTGAGCTTTCATACATTTTTAGCTCTAGTGCATCCATTGCATGGTAATCCCTACTCACTCACATTGATATCTATTGATGGGCATCTCCATAGCCCGTTGATGTGCCTAGTCGATGTGAGACTATCTCCCTCCTTTTTGTCTTCTCCAGAACCACCTCTCTATTCCACATAGTGCTATGTCCATGGCTCACGCTCATGTATTGCGTGAAAGTTGAAAGGTTTGAAAGAATAGAGTATGAAAACAAGTGCTTGGCTGAAATCGGGGTTGTGCATGATATGAATATTTTGTGTGATGAAGAGGGAGCATAGCCAGACTATATGATTTTGTAGGGATAACTTTCTTTAGCCATAGTATTTTGAGAAGACATGATTGCTTTGTTAGTATGCTTGAAGTATTATTATTTCTTATGTCAATATAGACTTTTGTCTTGAATCTTTCAGATCTGAACATTCATGCCACAATTAAGAGAATTAAATTGAAAAACTATGTTGGTTAGCATTCCCCATCAAAAATTCTTTTTTTATCATTTACCTACTTGAGGACGAGTAGGAATTAAGCTTGGGGATGATTGATACGTCTCCAACGTATCTATAATTTTTGATTGTTCCATGCTATTATTTATGATGTTTTGGATGTTTAATGGGCTTTATCATACACTTTTATATTATTTTTGGGACTAACCTACTAACCCAAAGGCCCGGTCCAGATTGCTGTTTTTTTGCCTATTTCAGGGTTTTGCAGAAAAGGAATATCAAACGGAGTCCAAATGGAATGAAACCTCCGGGAGAGATATTTTTGGAGAAAATCACGCACGGGAGACTTGAGAACCACGGAGTAGGGCACACGTGGCGCCCACGAGCATGGGGGGTGCCCCCCCTATAGGGCGTGCCCCCTGCCTCGTGGGCCCCATGTTTGGCCCCCGGTGCCCTCCTTCCTCCTATATATGCCTACGTACCCCGAAACCATCAGAACAACAGAGAAAACCCTAGTTCCACCGTCGTAATCTTCTGTTCCCATGAGATCCCATCTTGGGGCATGTTCAGGAGCACCGCTGGAGGGGGGATCTACCACGGAGTGCTTCTACATCATCATCATCGCCTCACCATAAGTTGTGAGTAGTTTACCACAGACCTTCAAGTCCATAGCTAGTATCTAATGGCTTCTTCTCTCTCTTTGGATCTCAATACAATGTTCTCCTCGGTCTTCGAGGAGATCTATCCGATGTAATCTCTTTTTGTGGTGTGTTTGTCGAGATCCAATGAATTGTGGGTTTATGATCAAGATTATCTATGATAAATATTTGGTTCTTCTCTGAACTCTTTATGTATGATTATAATATCCTTGCAAGTCTCTTCGAATTATTGGTTTGGTTTGGCCTACTAGATCTATAGTTCTTGCAATGGGAGAAGTGCTTGGCTTTGGGTTCAATCTTGCGGTGTCCTTTCCCAGTGACTGTAGGGGCAGAAAGGCACGTATTGTATTGTTGCCATAGAGGATAAAAAGACGGGGTTTACATCACTATGTTTGAGTTTATCCCTCTACATCATGTCATCTTGCTTAAGGCGTTACTCTGTTCTTATGAACTCAATACACTAGATGCATGCTGGATAGCGGTCGATGTGTGGAGTAATAGTAGTAGATGTAGAATCATTTCGGTCTACTTGTCTCGGACATGATGCCTATATATAATGATCATGCCTAGATAGTCTTATAATTATTCACTTTTCTATCATTTGCTTGACAATAATTTGTTTACCCGCCGTAGAATATCGCTATCATGAGAGAAGCCACTAGAGAACACTATGGCCCCCGGGTCTATTCTCAACATATCAATCTACAATCTACTTTACTTTTCCGCTTTTACTTTCTGTTCTTATAATAAAAAATACCAAAAATATCAAACTATCATCTCTATCAGATCTCACTTTCGTAAGTGACCGTAAAGGGATTGACAACCCCTTATCGCGCTGGCTGCGAAGTTCTTATTTGTTTGTGCAGGTGCGAGGGACTCACGCGTGGTCTCCTACTGGATTGATACCTTGGTTCTCAAAAACTGCGGGAAATACTTACGCTACTGTGCTGCATCACCCTTTCCTCTTCGAGGGAATACAACGCAAGCTCGAGAAGTAGCAGGCAACGACAAGCTTCAAGAAGAGATTGATGCATTTGAAGAAGTTCCCAAGGCCTTGGTCAAGTGGGTTCCCAAGACTACTTTAAGTTCTACTTCATCAAGTACGACTACAACTCCAAGGATTCCCATCAAGATGGTGTGGACCCCGAAGAAGAAGAACTAGAAAGTTCTTGAGGGTGACTCCGCCAACATACTTCACTCATATCATGTTGGCGAGGAAAAGTGCAAACAACTTCCATATCTTGCACTAGTTCAAGGAGTCACAAACCCTCTTGTTGGTAAGACAAGGGACAAGGTAACCTAATGCTTTCATGGATATCATCATGTGTGCTATTCACTCTATGTCTATGGATATCCATGTTTGTTCCTTGTGGGACTAACCCATGTAGGTATTGAAAGTGCAACTCACTCCAATGGATTACTCCAAATGATCTACATCAACATTGAGCATCTACATCTTCAACACCTACATGAAGTCATCATCGACAAAACCCAAGGTTAGTTCATCCCTCTTAGGGGGATGTCACATCTAGGGGGAGCTTTACTCTAATCAATTGAGCTAAAGCAACTCTAATGATGTGAACACAACAATGCTTTATGTAAAAGTGGTAACCCCACTTGTTCTTAAACGATGAGTATGACCTATGATCAAATGTTCTCAGTCGACTCCTAAGTCAATATACTCATATATAGATGACCTAGTCATCGCCAATTGCTTGATAGATGCTAGATTGGTTGTGCATGCTTTGCCACATGTTTCATTTTCTATCTTATTGTGTGAGCATGTTGACTGCATATGTTTCTCATTCGAGGACATCATTTGTTGCTTTGATTGTTTGGCTATTTTTGTTTTGCCAAATGGATGGACAAGAATGCCTAAGAACACCCTCTAGCTATCTATGCTTTTCTCGTCTCAAACTCTATTCATGCTACATCACAAAGTTTGATCAAGTCAGATTCGAACCACTATGTGTGAGGAGCACTCAGAGTCCCCGATTTGTCATAGACTTAAACTTCCAAAACCTCTTTGTGCATTTTGGTATGACCGAGTCATCCATTTCGGTCACACCGAGTTCACTAAGTTGATCTAGGTTTTCAATCTCGGTGCAACCGATTTGAATTTTTCGGTCACACCGAGTTGCAGTAACTGCTAGCAGTTTTGCATCTCAGTGCCACTGAGTCGTTCCACTCGGTCACACCGACAGGGTCAGGTTATAAATACTGACGGGTTGAATTTTGGAAAACTTTCTGAAACTCTTCGCCCGCGCATAACCTGCTCTGCCTCATCGGGTCCTCGGATCGTCTCCTCATCGCCAGTGACCTCCCGCCGCTGGTCTCCATCACCGTCAACGGCACCGTTGCCGCCGTAGCAAGTTCACCGCCGGGTTAGGGTATGAACTCGACACTTTGTGCTATTCTTTAACTCCGATTCGTAGCACATTGCTTTGCCATGATTCTTGCCACGTTTGAAATCTTCCTATCCAGCAGAAACTCCATAGAAAGCAGTTTTGATTCGGAAAATTTAGGGTTAGGTCTCCGCCGAACTCATCTCAGGCCGATTGAGTTGTAGAAATCGGTCTCACCGATTTGTCTTAGGCCATTGCACAAGTGATTTTTGGTCTGAACAAAAATTGCAAATTGGTGTGACCAATTTCAACTCTCTGTGAAACCCTAGCAATATCGGTGCCACCGAAATGTGACTCGGTCTGACCGAGTTCACTAGTTCAGGCTCCAGAATTGTTTCGGTACCACCGAGTTTAACAAATCGGTAGCTCCGAAATGCTTTCTGTAGAGAACTAAAACTAAGTTTTTCTTGTCATTTGTTTTGCAAAAATTCTACGATTTGTGATGCTCATCCACTCTACCTCATCTACATCTATTCACACGGTCAGTTTTTCAGTTTGTAGTGCCAAGATGTCTGACCAAAGTGATAGCTTGAATTTGTCTAAGGATCAAGTCAACTTGAGTGAGGGCACTAGTCCCTCTAGCAGCTCTGATGAGGGTAGCAGGAGCACACCTAGCAACTTGCCCAAGGCAGCTACCAAGACCAGGAAGAAGAAAGCCTCTGACAGTGATGATGAGTACTTTGTGGCTAATGAGGCCACTTCAAAGAAGAAGGTGCTCAGGAAAGAGTATGGCACAACTACTGCAACTAGGCCAGGTCAGAAAAGAAGATCCCTGCCAAGAGAGTTCCTATGTCAAAGGCTAGATCATGTACTCGAGAGACTATGGTATTCACACTTGAATCCAGAGATGATGAGCCAACATGTAAAAAGAAGAGAGCTAGAAAGACAACAACCAGAGTGATTGGCAAGCCATCCATCAAGGATGATGATGAAGCTACAGAAGAAGAAGAAGAGGTTATTGCACCAGCTCCTAAAGCTCAGAAGCTTATGGGAGATGCTTTCAAGTCTGGGGCTGCCCCTTTGATACATCTCCAACGTATCTATAATTTTTGATTGTTCCATGCTATTATATATTCTGTTTTGGATGTTTAAGGGGCTTTATTATACACTTTTATATTATTTTTGGGACTAACCTACTAACCCAAGGCCCAGTGCAAATTGTTGTTTTTTTTGCCTATTTCAGTGTTTTGTAGAAAAGGAATATCAAACAAAGTCCAAACAGAATGAAACCTTCGGGAGAGTTATTTTTGGAACGATATCTTCACGAGAGACTTGGAGTACAAGTTAGAGAAGAAACGAGGTGCCCACAAGGGGGCAGGACGCGCCCAGGGGGGTAGGCGCGGCCCCCACCCTTGTGGGCCCCACGTTGCTCCACCGACGCACTTTTTCCTCCTATATATACCCATATACCCTGAAAACATCGAGGACCATGAAGAAACCCTAATTTCACCGCCGTAACCTTCTGTTCCCGTGAGATCCCATCTTGGGGCCTGTTTCGGTGCTCCACCGGAGGGGGCATCGATCATGGAGGGCTTCTACATCAACACCATAGCCTCTTCGATGAGTTGTGAGTAGTTTACCACAGACCTTCGGGTCCATAGTTATTAGCTAGATGGCTTCTTCTCTCTCTTTGGATCTCAATACAAAGTTCTCCTCGATCTTCGAGGAGATCTATTCGATGTAATGTTTTTGCGGTGTATTTGTCGAGATCCGATGAATTGTGGGTTTATGATCAAGATTATCTATGAACAATATTGGATTCTTTTCTGAAATCTTTTATGTATGATTATAATATCCTTGCAAGCCTCTTCGAATTATTGGTTTGGTTTGGCCTACTAGATCTATAGTTCTTGCAATGGGAGAAGTGCTTGCTTTGGGTTCAATCTTGCGGTGTCCTTTCCCAGTGACAGTAGGGGCAGCAAGGAACGTATAGTATTGTTGCCATCGAGGATAAAAAGATGGGGTTTATATCATATTGCTTGAGTTTATCCCTCTACATCATGTCATCTTGCTTAAGGCACTACTCTGTTCTTATGAACTTAATACTCTAGATGCATGCTGGATAGCGGTCGATGTGTGGAGTAATAGTAGTAGATGCAGAATCGTTTCGGTCTACTTGTTACGGACGTGATGCCTATATACAATGATCATGCCTAGATATTCTCATAACTATGCGCTTTTCTATCAATTTCTCGACAGTAATTTGTTCACCCACCGTAGAATTCAGCTATCATAAGAGAAGCCACTAGTGAAACCTATGACCCGTGGGTCTATTCTCATCATATTAATCTTCCATCTACTTTACTTTGCTTTATTTACTTTCTGTTTCTATACCAAAAATACCAAAAATATTAGCCTATCCTATCTATCAGATCTCACTCTCGTAAGTGACTGTGAAGGGATTGACAACCCCTTTTATCGCGTTGGCTGCGAGGTTCTTATTTGTTTGTGCAGGTGCGAGGGACTCGCGTGTGGTCTCCTACTAGATTGATACCTTGGTTCTCATAAACTGAGGGAAATACTTACGCTACTGTGCTGCATCACCCTTTCCTCTTCGAGGGAATACAATGCAAGCTCGAGAAGTAGCACCCTTCAAAGCCCAAGACTGCTCCGAAAGCTACTCAAGCCACCAAGTCTGCACCCAAGAGAAGCACTAGAAACATTCCAGCTTTAGAGAAGAACAAGGCCCCAGTGCCCGAGGTTGCTATAGAAGCTGAGGCCCAAGTGCTCATAAAGTTGATGCCCAAGATCCCTGATCACAATGATGCTCATCTAGTAGCAGAAGACATGAAATTGAGGAAGGATGCAAGTCTTAGAAAATGGAGACAAGCTGATCTATATGCTGTAAGGAGAATGACTGCTGTGGACTACAGGTTTCACACCAAGGAACATCAAGACTTCTATGAGTCAGTTCTACTCGACAAGAAGCCCATAGTGTGTGATATGAAGAGGGTGGTCTGGGACTTCGTTGATGGGAATGCAGATTACTTTTCCGAATGTGCATGAAAGCTTCAAAGCATGTGGTGTTGAAAAGTTTGTGGCTCAGAGGTTGACAAAGTGGAATGATGAACTCATTATGCAATTCTACTCCACAGCTCACTTTTATCCTGATGGTAGAATTATATGGATGTCTGAAGGTACAAGGTGCCAGTCGACTATTGATGAGTGTGCCAAGCTGATTAGTGCCCTTAAAGAGCATGAAGATGATTTGCATGTGTATGCCAAAAAGAAGCAAGACCACAACTCTATGGCCAATATGTACAAGGAGATCCCTGATGATGACTTGCAGACACATAAGCTTGGATATGTACATCACTTGCTGTCTGGTCTAGCCACAATCAACACAATCTTGAGGCATACATTGTTGCCCAAATCTGGAGATCAAAAGATGATCAGAGGACATTCAATCAACTAGCTTCATATATTTGATGTGCCTCAAAAGTTCAAAGTCATGGGTCTAATTGTTGAAAGAATCAAGAGGACTGCTGCCGATCAAAAAAGATCATGCAGGTATGCTCCACACATCCAGATGCTCATCAACTCCAATATGGGCACATGCACATACTTACTGGACAGATAATATCTTCCCTTGGTGCCTGACTTTTAGGACAACACAATTGTCATGGATGAAAATGAACCATCATCGGTGCAAGCACATGAAAGGAGAGAGAAAGCTAGAGCTGAGAAAGCTGCCAAGATGCCAAGTGTTGCAGAAGCATCTCAAATGACCCTCAAGTCCAAACAAGACCAAATGGCATATCTCATTCAAGCAACTATGAGGACTGAGAAGGGCTTGGCCACCCTGACTCAGAATCAGGAGAGCTTGGAGAGGATCATCGAAACTAAGTTCTATGGTCTTGATCTGAAAGTGACCGCGATCCAATCCGCAGTTGAGAAGCTCCAGGAGGAAGAAGAGGAGAGGAGAGGAGAGGACATGCTACCACAGATGCATTTCAGCAAGTGCCTCGAGGTCAAAGATCTGCTGCAGTGCCAGTGCCTGATACGAGAGCTATACATCAGCACCAGCAGCCACAACTTCAGTGCCACCTCCAGCAGCCACTCCACCAGCTCCAACTACGTCATCTGAAGCCTTTGTCCTTGGAGTTCTCTCTACACCACCTCCCGAACACCAAGCCTGAGAGGCCCATAGCACTATGCATTTTCAAACTTTTTGGTAACTTGTTGCCAAAGGGGAGAAATATGTATAGATCATAGGCTTTGAGAGAGAGTGTTTTGCCTCTTTGGTCTCTCTTGCTTTTGGTTGAACTTTTTTGTGCGTTTGCTTTATACTCTATGTCCGTGTGTGAAATACTTGTTTGATCATGTGATTGATCATATGCTGATACGTCCAAAACGTATCTATAATTTCTGCCTGGTCCATGCTTCTTTTGTGTGATATTGCTATGATATTTATGCACTTCCATACACTTTTAATCATATTTGGACTAACCTATTAACCCAGTGCACCACAGTGCCAGTTCCTGTTTTCTGCTGTCTTTCTATTTCAGGTTTCCCCCATATTAAAAGTGCTCTAAAAATTCCGGGAAAAATACAGGAAAAATCAGCGTGTAGGAAGCTTCGAGAAAAACCAAAGCAGGACCAGAGGGGTGCCAGGGGTGGCCCAAGCGGCCATCCGGCGCGGCCCCACCCCTGGCCGCGCTAGGGGGCGCCTGGGGCCCCCTCTCCGCCTCTGGTTGCCCCCCTTCGCATATATATTTCTCCCGTCGCGGAAACCCTGATTCCGGAACCCTTTTCTCCAGAAGCAATTCCGATCTCCGCCGCCATCGCCACCAAGTTTCGGGGGACCAGAATTCCTGTGCCGGCATCCTGCCGGGACGGGGAAGTGCCCCCGGATTCATCTCCATCGACGTTGCTTCCTCCCTCCATGATGCGGGAGTAGTTCCTCCTCGGGGCTGAGGTTTTTACCAGTAGCTATGTGGTCAATTCTCTCTCCCATGATGTGATCTTCGTTGTGATCATAGGCTATGTTAAATCTAGGGTGATCCCATGATATTTCCCCTTCCTCTATGACTTGAATTGATGTACTCACTTGTCTTTATCTAGTATAATCCCCGAGACCAAGGTGACAGCGGTCTATTGGACATGGATTAGAAGAATATTTTCATGAGTAATTTCCTCTTTTATGTGTTGATTAAAGATTGAGAGTCTCTTGGTGCTTGTCTTTGACTATCCTGGAGATATGTTGTGGTGATTGTGGTACTCTCTTTGGATGGCCGCGGTGACATTGGGAAATCCATAGATTGAGAACTACGAACTTTGAGGTGTGCTTTTGTAGCCCTACATAATTATCGTCCTCTCTTGACCACAAAGGAATGACCTCCGAATGCGTCTCCATTGCATGTTTTATGGGAAATATCATGTGATTAGACTATGTAAATGTTGTTGGGAGTTGCCACTAGTGAAAGTATGAAGCCTAGGCCTTGTTTCCACCATTGCAATACCATTTGTGCTCACGTTTACCACTTGTTTGCTTGCTGCACTTTTTATTACAGATTTATATTACTTTGCTTTGCCACTCCTATAATCCATATTTTACCATCTCTTCGCCGAACTAGTGCACCTATACAGCTCCTAGTTGTATTAGGTGTGTTGGGGACACAAGAGACTTCTTGTATCTTAGTTGCAGGGTTGCTTGAGAGAGACCATCTTCAACCTCTACTTCCCTGAGTTCGATAAACCTTAGGTCATCCACTTGAGGGAAATTGCTGCTGTCCTACAAACCTCTGCGCTTGGAGGCCCAACATAGTCTACAAGAATAGAAGCGTGTGTAGACATCAAGCTATTTCTGGCGCCGTTGCCGGGGAAGTAAGTGTTTGAAGGTATATCTTTAGATCTTGCAATTAAATCTTTTCGTTTCTTGTTTTTAGTTTCACTAGTTATGTTTATGGAAAACCACACTCTTAGTTCACTGCTTGGGGAAGGCCGCTTTACCACACCCGTGGTTGAGAAGTCTCCTCCACCTACTGAATGTATCCCGTTCCGAATACCACTTGGGATAATTGAAATAATTAGGAATGATTGTTATGATGGGACAGTCAATCCTAGTATTCATTTGTTGAAACTTACAGAACTTTGTGAGTTGTTTAAGATTTCAGGTTTGACAAGAGATGGAGTCATGAGGAAATTATTTGCCTTGTCACTGAAAGGAAAAGCATTGGAATGGTATAGGCTACTAGATGACTCTCACTTGCTGGATTGGGAAGAGCTCCAGTCTCTCTTTTACTCCAAGTTTTATCCTCTTCATGAAGTTCATGAGAATAGGAATTATGTTTATAATTTCTATCCTCATGACGGAGAGAGCATAGCTCAAGCTTGGGGGAGACTGAAAACGTTAATGCTAAAATGTCCTAACCATGGGCTCCCCAAAGATATGATTATTACTAATTTCCATGCGAGGCTCTCTCGACAGGATAAAGATTTGCTCGATGCTTCCTCTATGGGTTCTTTCACAAACGAAAAGATTGATGCTAAATGGGAACTCCTTGAAAGAATTCAACGCAACACTAAAGATTGGGAGATCGACAAAGGTAAAGATTCAGGTATAATTTATGAGTATGATTGCATTAAGTCGTTTGTTGAAACTACAAGTTTTAATAAGTTTAGTGCTAAGTTTGGGCTTGATTCTCAACTCCTTGTTGATTTCCTCAAATCTTTTGCTTCACATCTTAATATGCCTAAGGAGGATTGGATCAAGCATCATGAACCTTTTAAAGAGATTTGCAAAGTAAATGAAATTGTTCATGATGATTGCAACATGCATGATCCAATTCCTAAAAATGAAGTTTTATATAAGCATGTTAATTTTTGTGGAGTGGATAGACCTTGTGAAAGGCCTATGATTGAAGAAGAGAAGTATTGTAAGCAACATAAGCATGAAAGAACAATCACTTGGGTCAAAGATTTAAATGAAATTGCTAGAGAATTGTGTGACCTTTATCCTTTTACTTGTGAACTTTGCTGTATAGAGGGTCACCTTAATTTTCAATGCATGCACTTTCAAAACATAACTGTTAACCAGTTGTGTGATAACATGATCACCCCTGATCTTTATGATGAGCTTATGTTATTTTTGATGTGTGAAGAGTTATCAGAAAAGACTTCTTGGCTAGATGTTAATGCCATAGGAATAAAAAACACTTTGCAAAATTGCCATCTCTATTGTGTTGTTAATTGCCATAAAAATGATTACATAAGTAAGATTAGAAAGGAGGGAACTTTACCAAAGTATAAAAATGTCTCTTATATTTCTGCTAATAAAAAGGAGAGTTTCTCCCAAGTTTCCCCTATTGTTTCTAATGATAAATCAGGATATGTGGAGAAGCTTCATCTCCAACCACTCCCTCCTAAGGTGAAGAAGAAGAAAAAGAAGAGGAGGAGGAAGAGGAGCAAGAAGGAAGAAGAATGGGTATCAACCTGGCCTAAGCATATTCCTCCCATCAACTTTTATCCTAACGGTTGTAAGTTTAAAGAAGAAGGTGAAGTTTATTGCCTTAATTATCATCTTGATGATACGTCCGTAGGTACTATTGAAGATGATTTTGATTATGATATGCATGTTACTTATTGTGATTGGAAAAATGATGATAATGCTACTTATGATCTTGAAAATCTTTTTGGTACCAACTCTGAAAGTGATGATATGGAAAGCTCTAAGCTTGGGGATGATAGGATTGCAAATCCTTTACCCACTAGTGATGTGATAATTGATAATTCTTTTGCTAGTAAGAATAAAGACAACATGTTTACAAATATAGTTGCTAGCAATGATAATGCTCTTCTCTACTATGATGATGTTATAACTCCAATCTATAGTGATTATAAAGGTACCTATGACATAAGGAGAAATTATCCTTATGAAACTTGTCATAATCATGGAAGGAATTACTCCCTTGTTGAACACCATCTTCCTAATACACAATTAATCTATAGTGTTCAAGTTGTTTATGATAGTCCTACTCCCACTATTACCAATGAGAAAGATTATGCTTATGTGGAGAGTAAGAGTACCTTTTTGCATGTGGATCATGGTAACAATGCTTTATGTGATGCTTATATTGTTGAGTTTATTCGTGATCCCACTGAAAATTATTATGAGAAGGGAACATATGCTTATAGATATTTCAATAATATCAAGTTCCCTCTCTTTATGTTGAAGGTTTTGAAGCTGCACTTGTTTTGTCTTCCTATGCTTATTGCTTTGTGCTTCAATGAATTATTCTATTGCAATATTCCTATGCATAGGAAGCATGTTAGGATTAAATGTGTTTGGTATTTGCTTCTTGATGCTCTCTTTTGTTCTTCAACTCTTATTCCTACGAGAGCAACATTAAAGTCTTAAGCCTATCTTTATGGCTATAAAGAAAGAGCTCTAGGGAGACAACCCTTGTTATCTTTGCTTTCAGTTTGTTCTTTCAGTTTTAGTAGTCTTGATGTTTGTTACTACTGTAGCAACATCATTGTATCTTTATTTTTCAGCTTTGTGCTAATTTTAGCCTCTGATTGCAAGAAAGTTCAAAAGTTGTGACGTGCTGTCCAGAAAACAGATTCTGTCCTTGGACAGAAAAATTCGAATAAAATCACCAGTTCATCCTTTTGATCTGAATTTTTTTGACAGCGTACTCTATACAATTGGCTTTCGAGCTTCTGTTCTGAGTTTTTTCATTTGAGTTGCAGAAGTGCCCCGAAAAAATTATTTACTACGTGCTGGTCTATTTTTCACAGATTCTGTCCTGTTTTGCCTTTTCTTCGTTTTGCAAACCTTGAGCCTGCTTTTTCTTTGCAAAAACCCTTTGGCAATCTTGAGAAACAGTAGCTCTTCAAGATTATCTTTATTTCCAGTAGGGAAAAAATATTTTATTGTGGGTACTAACCTCGCTAATCAGATTATGATGAGTTATGTATGAAGGGAGTTTTCAAGTGTGCGAGGGAAGATGATAAAAGAAGATTCAGGAGGGTCAAACGCTCAAGCTTGGCGATGCCCCCATGCACCCCCAAGAAATATTCAAGAAGACTCAAGCGTCTAAGCTTGGGGATGCCCCCATGCATCCCCTTCTCCATCAACAATTATCAGTTCGTCTTTCGTTCCACTATAATTATCACTTCATGTGTTATGTGCTATGCTTGGAGCGTCTTGCTCTTAGTTTCCTTTTTTAGTTTTCTTTAGATTTGCTTGCTGTTCATAACAAGTTAGAACCCAGCTTTCTTTGTGTGGGAGAGAAACACGCTCCATTTCAACCTAGAGCACAACATAGGATTTTCATGCTTATCTTTGCTGTGTGTGTTCTTTGTCTTTCCATAGCTGTTGTCATGTTTAGCTCTTAGTTTTCATGCTTTTCTTTTTAGAGAGCTTTTGTTTAGTTGGTTGCTGAACTCTCTTGAGTTTTCATGATTATCTTGTTAAGAGAGTTTGCCTGTTGCACTGAGTTGTGTGTCTTAACTTAAAGTAGGTAATTGAGGTTGCTATTTAATTTTAGTAGTAACTTGCAATAGTTTTGAGGTATTGCCATGAGTAATATCTGAACTTTTGGTGTCAAGAGCTTTAGCCTATTAGTGATAGTTGTCGTATTTTGGGCAATCCGTGTTTATTTTCGAAAACCTACAAAATAGTTGAGAACTTTAGCTACTAAATGGATCACTAATCTTTGGAGGGATTGAATATTAGAGTACACTCACGTACCATGAGTCGAGGATGCGCAAGGATAACCAAACCCCCATACACTCCTCCTCGGGGTACTTGTCTCTTTGTGAACCTCCTAATTAGATTGAGAGTTACCGATAATAAGTGCATGAGTTCTTCGGACTAATGTGAGTATTCGAAAGTTGACGCTTCCACCTAGCCATATTTTTATAGCCTCTTCGGTACCGTGCATTGCCCTTTCTCACCTCGAGAGTTGGCGCATACTTCGCCGGTGCATCCAAATCCTTGGCATGATACGCTCTATCATCATAAGCCTCATTATATCCTTCCTCAAAACAGCCACTATACCTACCTATCAAGGCATTTCCATAGCCTTTCCGAGATACATTGCCATGTAACATCCATCTTCTCATGACTTGATCTTCATGTCATACATGCTTTTTGCTTGATCGATGAGCCGCATGCTAGTTGGGCCATGCCCTAATCATTGCTACATGACGCGCTAGTATCATTGCATATCCTGCTACACCGGCAGAGGCATACATTTGCATACATCATGATAGTTTCATTTTCTTTATGTTGAGTACTTTTGTAAAGTGTGAAAGATCTTCTATACTTCTTGTAATATATAGAGTGTTGCCCCTAAAGTGAGGTAAAGATCCCAAAGAGGACAAATGAGAGTTAAATAGAAAGAGCCATTGAGGCCACAAAAAAAAATAGAAAAAAGAGAGAAGGGGGCACACTACTATTTCCTTCTGAGAGATCCACACTCGTACTCCATCTTATACCTTGTACTCCATAGAGATTATCATTCATGCATATAGCTATGTGGGGACCTTCACACTATAGAACTTGGCTTGTATATTCCAATGATGAGCCTCCTCAAAAGAGCTCTAGGTCTTCTTGAGCAAGCAAGTTGGATGCACCCCCACTATTTCCATTGGAGAGCTTACCTTAGCTCATATGTGCATCCGTTGCATGGCAATCCCTACTCCTCACATCATATCTATCGTTTGGCTTTCTCTCGCCTATGATTGTTCTCATTGATGTGAGCCTTTCACACCTTTTTTGTCTTCCCCCTTCATCATTTTTCTCTCTTTGCCATCCTAAGTGTCAACTTTCATGCTTACGCTCATCCATTGCATGAGTGCTCAAAATATCGAAAGGGAGTGGATCATTTTGACTTGTACCTGGCTGACGGTCTGGGGATGAGTCAAGATAAGATTCCAAAGAAGACCAAGTGTGAAACTTTAGTAGATTAAGTTCTCAACAATACAAAAACTATGTTTTACTCTCTCATATATCCATATCCCCTTTCTTGCACGCAAACACCATTTGGAGACATTCGAGTCACGGACAGCGAGAGCTCTTGCACCTTTATGTTCTTATGTTACTTGTTACAATGCTAATACAGACTCTTGCTTGTTATGACTTGAATTGAATTACATGCCTTGATTGCTTTACTTAAAAGTTCTTATATGATTGATAGCATGTCACCACAGAAATTATGCTTGTTATCATTTACCTACTCGAGGACGAGCAGGAATTAAGCTTGGGGATGTTGATACGTCCAAAACGTATCTATAATTTCTGCTTGCTCCATGCTTCTTTTGTGTGATATTGCTATGGTATTTATGCACTTCCATACACTTTTGATCATATTTGGACTAACCTATTAACCCAGTGCACCACAGTGCCAGTTCCTGTTTTCTGTTGTTTATCTATTTCAGGTTTCCCCCATATTAAAAGTGCTCTAAAAATTCTGGGAAAAATACAGGAAAAATTAGCGTGCAGGAAGCTTCGAGAAAAACCAAAGCAGGGCCACAGGGGTGCCAGGGGTGGCCCAGGCGGCCACCCGGCGCGGCCCCACCCCTGGCCGCGCCAGGGGGCACCTGGGGCCCCCTCTCCGCCTCTGGTTGTCCCCCTTCGCATATATATTTCTCCCGTCGCGGAAACCCTGATTCCGGAACCCTTTTCTCCAGAAGCAATTCCGATCTCCGCCGCCATCGCCACCAAGTTTCGGGGGACCAGAATTCCTGTGGCGGCATCCTGCCGGGACGGGGAAGTGCCCCCGGATTCTTCTCCATCGACGTTGCTTCCTCCCTCCATGATGCGGGAGTAGTTCCTCCTCGGGGCTGAGGTTTCTACCAGTAGCTATGTGGTCAATTCTCTCTCCCATGATGTGATCTTCATTGTGATCATAGGCTATGTTAAATCTAGGGTGATCCCATGATATTTCCCCTTCCTTTATGTATTGAATTGATGTACTCACTTGTCTTTATCTAGTATAATCCCCGAACCAAGGTGACAGCGGTCTATTGGACATGGATTAGAAGAATATTTTCATGAGTAATTTCCTCTTTTGTGTGTTGATTGAAGATTGAGAGTCTCTTGGTGCTTGTCTTTGACTATCCTGGAGATATGTTGTGGTGATTGTGGTACTCTCTTTGGATGGCCGCGGTGACATTGGGAAATCCATAGATTGAGAACTACGAACTTTGAGGTGTGCTTTTGTAGCCCTACATAATTCTCGTCCTCTCTTGACCACAAAGGAATGACCTCCGAATGCGTCTCCATTGCATGTTTTATGGGAAATATCATGTGAGTAGACTATGTAAATGTTGTTGGGAGTTGCCACTAGTGAAAGTATGAAGCCTAGGCCTTGTTTCCACCATTGCAATACCATTTGTGCTCACGTTTACCACTTGTTTGCTTGCTGCACTTTTTATTACAGATTTATATTACTTTGCTTTGCCACTCCTATCATCCATATTTTACCATCTCTTCGCCGAACTAGTGCACCTATACAACTCCTAGTTGTATTAGGTGTGTTGGGGACACAAGAGACTTCTTGTATCTTAGTTGCAGGGTTGCTTGAGAGAGACCATCTTCAACCTCTGCTTCCCTGAGTTCGATAAACCTTAGGTCATCCACTTGAGGGAAATTGCTGCTGTCCTACAAACCTCTGCGCTTGGAGGCCCAACATAGTCTACAAGAATAGAAGCGTGTGTAGACACCATATGCTACCTTAATGCTTGCTTGGAAGATACTATCTTTTATATCCTTATATGATCATTCACTTTGCTTGGTGATGAGTGCATGTTTTCAGTTTATATCATTTTGAGCACTCCACCAAGATGTATGTGACATGGAAGAGTAACCCATGATCCTAATCGATTGTGCATTTGCATTCAAACGCAAATTTTAAATAATGCACAAATTTAGGGGGAGCTCTTGTTTATCACATACTTCTCAAAGCGACGATGTATTTAAATCTTATTATCATTTGTCAAAGCTCTGATCTATATGTTGTCATCAATTACCAAAAATGGGGAGATTGAAAGTGCAACTATCCCTGGGTGGTTTTGGTAATTCCTAACAGCATATAGCTCATTGAACTAATGCTATTACAAGATAAATATTTTAGGAAAGTTCAATGATTCGCATGACATGGACTAGGAATGTGGACCCCTCCAAATGCTAAAGACAAAGGATTGGCTCAAGCTCAAGACTCTACATTTTCCATTTTAGTGATCCAAGATCACATTAAGTCCATAGGAAAGCCAATACTATTAAAAGGGTATGAGGTGTTGCTTAATGGGTTTCTTGCTCAAAATGCTTAGTGATTTGCTCCAAAACCTCAACCACTTTCTCATATCCACATATGTCCCAAACTAAAAGTCAAACCCGGCCCCACCGAAAAGTTCTATCCGGCGCCACCGAGTTCATTTGACATAGCCACTGCCACTAAACCCTAATCATTTTGGTCTCACCGGCAGGAATCTCGGTCTCACCGAGATGGGATTGCAAACTCTATGTTTCCCTTCATAACATTTCGGTCTCACCGAGATGATCGATCGGTCCCACCGAGTTCGCAATGCAAACTTTCTGTTTCCTCTTCGTAACGCGAATCAGTCCCACTGAGTTTGCCTGACCAACTCTCTGGTGTGCTTATTACCAAAATCGGTCCCACCGAATTTGTGTAATCGGTCTCATCGAGATTACGTTATGCCCCAACCCTAATGAAATCGGTCCCACCAAGTAGATCATACCGGTCCCACCGAAATACCTAACGGTCACATTATGAACTAAATCGGTCTGACTGAGTTCTTTGAATCGGTCCCACCGAGTTTGGTAAATTGTGTGTAACGGTTAGATTTTGTGTGGAGGCTATATATACCCCTCCACCCACTCTTCATTCATGGAGAGAGCCATCAGAACATACCTACACTTCCATCATACATGTTCTAAGAAGAGAACCACCAACTCAAGTGTTGAGATCAAGGTATTACATTCCTACCATATCAATCTTGTTCTCTAGCCTTCCCAAGTTGCTTTCCACTCAAATCTTTCTTCCACCATAACCAAATCTGTGAGGAGCTATTTGAGTGTTGGGGAGACTATCATTTGAAGCATTTGAGCAAGGAGTTCATCATCAACACACTGTCTATTACCTTTTGGAGAGTGGTGTCTCCTAGATTGGTTAGGTGTCACTTGGGAGCTTCCGAAGAGATTGTGGAGTTGAACCAAGGAGTTTGTACGGGCAAGGAGACCGCCTACTTCGTGAAGATCTACCCTAGTGAGGCAAGTCCTTCGTGGGAGAAGGCCATGGTGGGATAGACAAGGTTGCTTCTTCGTGGACCCTTCCTGGGTGGAGCCCTCCGTGGACTCGCGCAGCCGTTACTCTTCGTGGGTTGAAGTCTCCATGAACTTGGATGTACGGTAGCACCACCTATCGGAACCAAGACAAAAACATCCGTGTCTACACTTGCGTTTGCTCCCTCCAAACTCCTCCCTTTACCTTCATATGCAATTGTTTTACATTCCGCTGCTATACTCTTAGAATTGCATCTGTAGGTTGATTGCTTGACTTGTGCTAAGTTGCTAAAATCTGCCAAGAACTAAAATTGGGAAAAGGCTAGATTTTTATTTGGTCAAGTAGTCTAATCCCCCCCCTCTAGACATACTTCCGATCCTACAGAGTGTCGAACCCAACGAGGAGCTAAAGGTGGAATTTATATTCCCTTCAAGTTTTATCGACCATCGATACAACTATACACACACTTAACGTTCGCTTTACCTAGAACAAGAATAAAAGGGCTTTGTATGTGTAATAGGATAAGTTTGCAAGAATAAAACTAGAACTAAGTAGCGAGAATAAAACTAGGAGTAATATGCAAGATAATAAAAGTTAGTTGTTTAGTACAAAGCTTTTTGTAGAACGATGAGAAAGCTTGTCCATATGCAATTGAATATGACATGTGTGACACTTACTATATGCAATGAGGGAGAGGCATTTGCTAACACAGTTTCTGTACTTGGATCATATGCGCTTACAATTGGAACTCTAGCAAGCATCCGCAACTACTAAATATCATTAAGGTAAACCAAACCGTAACATTAAGTAACAAGTGCTCTTTACTCCCATGCACAACAACCCCCATACTCGGGTTTGTGTTTCCGTCACTCACGCAACCCAATATATAAGCGAATTATGAATGTATTTTTTTGAAATCTTGGGACAATGAGGGCAGCCCCCCACTGACTTTATATTAATTCAACACACAAAATGTTACATCATTCGGGATTACATGGAATGAATTATCAAAATCCCTATCCACTAGGGGGCGGGAGGAGTAGAACTATGTGCAGAGGTTATGGGATAGTGCTAGATCGATGCAACAATATGCTCAACAAACGATACTAGGGCCTCCTTGACTCTGTGTCTCATTGATACATCCATTTTACATCATGCTTTTACATTGATATTTATTGCATTATGGGATGTTACTACACATTATATCACAATACTTATGCCTTTTCTCTCTTATTTTACAAGGTTTACATGAAGAGGGAGAATGTCGGCAGCTGGAATTCTAGACTAGAAAAGTAGCAAATCTGAGATACCTATTCTGCACAACTCCAAAAGTCCTGAAACTTCACGGAGAATATTTTTGGAATATATGGATGGCGCGCCCCCCGTCCTTGTGGGCCCCCTGGCAGGCCTTCGACTCCCATCTTCTGCTATATGACATGTTTTGACCTGGAAAAAAAATAAAAAGGAGGTTTTCGGGACGAAGCGCCGCCGTCTCGAGGCGGAACCTGGGCAAAACCAATCTAGAGCTCCAACAGGGTTGTTCTGCCGGGGATACTTCCCTCCGGGAGGGGGAAATCGAAGCCATCGTCATCACCAACGATCCTCTCATTGAGATGGATTCAATCTCCATTAACATCTTCACCAGCAACATCTCCCTCCCAAACCCTAGTTCATCTCTTGTATATGATATTTGTCTCAAAACCTCAGATTGGTACATGTGGGTTGCTAGTAGTGTTGATTACTCCTTGTAGTTGATGCTAGTTGGTTTATTTGGTGGAAGATCATATGTTCGGATCCTTAATGCTATTCGAAACCCCTCTGATCATGAACATGAACATGATTTGTGAGTAGTTACTTTTGTTCCTGAGGACATGGGAGAAGTCTTGTTATAAGTAATCATGTAAATTTGGTATTCGTTCGATATTTTGATGAGATGTATGTTGTCTTTCCTCTAGTGGTGTTATGTGAACGTCGACTACATGACACTTCACCATTATTTTGTCCTAGGGGAAGGCATTGGGAAGTAATAAGTAGATGATGGGTTGCTAGAGTGACAGAAGCTTAAACCCTAGTTCATGCGTTGCTTCGTAAGGGGCTGATTTGGATCCCTATGTTTCATGCTACGGTTAGATTTATCTTAATACTTCTTTTGTAGTTGCGGATGCTTGCGAGAGTGGTTAGTCATAAGTGGGAGGCTTGTCCAAGGAAGGACAACACCCAAGCACGGGTCCACCCACATATCAAATTATCAAAGTACCGAACGCGAATCATATGAGCATGATGAAAACTAGCTTGACAGTAATTCCCATGTGTCCTCGGGAGCACTTTGCTTTATATAAGAGTACGTCTAGGCTTGTACTTTTCTACAAAAAGGATTGGGCCACCTTTCTGCACCTTGTTTACTTTTGTTACTTGTTACCCGTTACGAATTATACTATCACACAACTATCTGTTACCGATAATTTCAGTGCTTGCAGAGAAAACCTTGCTGAAAACCGCTTGTCATTTCCTTCTGCTCCCCGTTGGGTTCGACACTCTTACTTATTGAAAGTACTACAATAGATCCCCTACACTTGTGCGTAATCAATACTCTTTTCTGGCGCCATTGCCGAGGAGTGGAGCGCCTTTGGTAAGGAAACATTTATATAGTGTGCTGAAATTTACTGTCATTTGTTACTATGGAAAATAATCCTTTGAGAGGTTTGTTCGGGGTATCTTCACCCCGACCAGAGGAACAAAGAGTTGCTCCTCAACCTAGTGCACCTACTGAATATATTTACTTTGAAATTCCTTTGGCTATGGTAGAGAAACTTCTAGCTAATCCTTATGTAGGAGATGGAACAGTGCATCTCGATTTACACCTAATTTATGTGGATGAAGTTTGTGGATTATTTAAGCTTGCAGGTATCCCAGAGGATTCTGTCAAGAAGAAGGTATTCCCTTTATCTTTGAATGGAAAGGCATTGACATAGTATAGGCTATGTGATGATATTGGATCATGGAACTACAACCGATTGAAATTGGAATTTCATCAGAAGTTTTATCCTATGCATCTAGTTCATTGTGGTCGGAATTATATATATAATTTTTGGCTTCGTGAAGGAGAAAATATAGCTCAAGCTTGAGGGAGGCTTAAGTTAATGTTATTTTCATGCCCAAATCATGAGCTCTCAAGAGAAATTATTATTTAGAATTTTTATGCTCAACTTTCTCATAATGATCGCTCCATGCTCGATACTTCTTGTGCTGGCTCTTATATGAATAAAACTATTGAATTCAAATGGGATTTATTGGAAAGAATTAAATGCAACTCTGAAGATTGGGATCTCGTCAAAGGTAATGAGTCAGGTATAAACCTTAAGTTCGATTGTGTTAAATCTTTTATGGATACCAATGTTTTTCATGAATTTAGCACTAAATATGCACTTGACTCTGAGATAGTAGCTTCTTTCTGTGGATCATTTTCTACTCATGTTGTTCTCCATAAGGAGAAGTGGTTTAAATATCATCCTCCTATTGAAGTTAAAGTAGTTGAACCAATTAAAGTTGAAGAAGAAACTATTACCTATAATGTTGATCCTATTATTCCTACTGCTTATATTGAGAAACCACCTTTCTTTTTAGAATAAAGGATCATGATAAAGCTTCAACTATGGTTAACAAAAGTAATATTAGAGCACCTAGACCACCTGAACAAATCAAAGTTGAATCTAATAATTCTATGGTTAAAGATCTCTTGGCTGATAATGTTGATGGGCATGTTATTTATTTCTGTGATGAAGCTTCTAGAATTACCAAACCCGATACTAAAGATAAACATAGACCTATTGTTGGCATGCCTATTGTTTCTGTTAAAATAGGAGATCATTGTTATCATGGCTTATGTGATGTGGGTGCTAGTGTGAGTGCAATTCCTTTTACTTTATATGAAGAAATTATGAATGAAATTGCACCTTCTGAGTTAGAAGAAATTGATGTTACTATCAAGCTTGCTAATAGAGATACTATATCACCAATTGGGATTGTTAGAGATGTCGAAGTCTTTTGTGGAAAAATAAAATATCCTACTGATTTTCTTGTTCTTGGTTCCCCACAAGATGATTTTTGTCCCATTATATTTTGTAGACCTTTCTTGAACACTGTCAATGCTATAATAGATTGTGAGAAAGATATTATTCCTGTTGGTCTAGGGGATATGTCTCATGATTTTAATTTATCTAAATTCCATAGACAACCCCGTGATAAAGAATTGCCTAGTAAGGATGAAATTATTGGTCTTGCTTCTATTGTCGTGCCTCCTACTGAACCTTTAGAACAATATTTGCTAGAACATGATAATGATATGTTTATGAATGAAAGAAGGTAAAGAGATGAAATATTCTCTAAACAAGGACCTATTCTGAAAAACAATTTGCCTGTTGAAATCCTTGGGGATCCTCCTCCACCTAAGGGTGATCCCGTGTTTGAGCTTAAACCATTGCCCGATACTTTGAAATATGCTTATCTTGATGAAAAGAAGATATATCCTATTATTATTAGTGCTAACCTCTCAGAGCATGAAGAAAAGAGACTATTGAAAACTCTGAAGAAGAGTCGTGCTGCTATTGGATATACTCTTGATGATCTTAAGGGCAATAGTCCCACCTTATGCCGACACAAAATTATGTTGGAACGAGATATTAAACTAGTTGTTGATCACCAACGTCGATTAAATCTAGAGATGAAAGAGGTGGTAAGAAAGGAAATACTCCCTCCATCCCAAGATAATTGACTCGTTAGTACAAAGTTGAATAATTTTTGAGTCACTTATTTTGGGATGAAGGGAGTACTAAAACTTCTGGAGGCAGGTATTATTTATCCTATTGCTGATAGTCAGTGGGTAAGTCATGTCCATTGTGTCCCCAAGAAGGGATGCATTACCGTTGTTCCTAATGATAAATATGAATTGATCCTGCAAAGAATTGTTTCATGTTATAGAATGGTAATAGATTTTCGCAAATTGAATAAAGCTACTAAGAAAGATCATTACCCTCTACCTTTTATTGATCAAATGCTAGAAAGACTATCCAAACATACACATTTTTGCTTTCTAGATGATTATTCTGGTTTCTCTCAAATACCCGTGTCAAAAGAGGATCAAGAAAAGACTACTTTTACTTGCCCTTTCGGTACTTTTGCTTATAGACGTATGCCTTTTGGTTTATTCAATGCACCCGCTACCTTTCAAAGATGTATGACTGCTATATTCTCTGACTTTTGTGTAAAGATTGTTGAGGTTTCCATTGATGATTTCTCCGTTTACGGAACTTCTTTTGATGATTTCTTAAGCAACCTTGATCGAGTTTTGTAGAGATGCGAAGAAACCAATCTTGTATTGAATTGGGAGAAGTGCCACTTTATGGTTAATGAAGGTATTGTCTTGTGGCATAAGATTTCTGAAAGAGGTATTGATGTTGATAGAGCTAAAGTAGATGCTATTGAAAAGATGCCGTGTCCTAAAGATATCAAAGGTATAAGAAGTTTTCTTGGTCATGCTGGTTTCTATAGGAGATTTATTCAAGACTTCTCTAAAATTTCTAGGCCTCTCACTAATCTCTTGCAAAAAGATGTCCCTTTTGTTTTTTATGATGATTGTGCAGAAGCATTTGAATACTTAAGAAAGCCTTGATTTCTGTACCTATTGTTCAACCACCTGATTGGAATTTACCCTTTGAAATAATGTGTGATGCGAGTGACTATGCTGTTGGTGCTGTTCTAGGACAAAGAGTTGATAAAAAATTGAATGTTATTCATTATGCTAGTAAAACTCTACACAGTGTCCAGAGAAATTATGCTACTACTGAAAAAGAATTTTCAGCAGTTGTTTTTTCTTATGATAAGTTCAGATCTTGTATTGTTGATTTCAAAGTAACTGTTCACACTGATCATGCTGCTATTAAATATCTTATGGAAGAGAAAGATGCTAAACCTAGACTTATTAGATGGGTTCTCTTGCTACAAGAATTTGATTTGCATATTATTGATAGAAAGGGAGCTGAGAACCCCGTTGTAGATAACTTGTCTAGGTTAGAAAATGTTCTTGATGACCCACTACCTATTGATGATAGCTTTCCTGATGAACAATTAGCTGTCGTAAATGCTTCTCAAAATGCTCCATGGTATGCTGATTATGCTAATTACATTGTTGCCAAATTTATACCACCTAGCTTCACATACCAACAAAAGAAAAAGGTTTTCTATGATTTAATACATTACTTTTGGGATGACCCACATATTTATGAAGGAGTAGATGGTGTTATTAGACTTGTGTACCCAAGCATGAACAGGAACAGATCCTACGCAAGTGTCACTCCGAGGCTTATGGAGGACACCATGCTGGAGATAGAACTGCACACAAGGTATTACAATCTGGTTTTTATTGGCCTACTCTCTTCAAAGATGCCTATAAGTTTTTCTTGTCTTGTGATGAATGTCAATGAATTGGTAATATTAGTGGACGACATGAAATTCCTATGAACTATTTACTTGTTATTGAACCATTTAATGTTTGGGGCTTTGATTATATGGGACCTTTTCCTTCTTCTAATGGGTATACACATATTTTAGTTGCTATTGATTACGTTACTAAGTGGGTAGAAGCTATTCCAACTAGTAGTGCTGATCATAACACTTCTATTAAGATGCTTAAAGAAGTTATTTTTCCAAGGTTTGGAGTCCCTAGATATTTAATGACTGATGGTGGTTCACATTTTATTCATGGTGCTTTCCGTAAGATGCTTACTAAATATGATGTTAACCGTAGAATTGCATCTCCGCATCATCCTCAGTCTAGTGGTCAATTAGAATTGAGCAATAGAGAGATTAAATTGATTTTGCAAAAGACTGTTAATAGATCTAGAAAGAATTGGTCTAAGAAACTTGATGATGCATTATGGGCTTATAGAACTGCTTATAAAAACCCTATGGGTATGTCTTTGTATAAAATTGTTTGTGGAAAAGCATGTCACTTACCTCTTGAATTAGAACATAAGGCATATTGGGCTATTAAAGAACTCAATTATGACTTCAAACTTGCCGGTGAGAAGAGGTTATTTGACATCAGCTCACTTGATGAATGGAGAACCCAAGCCTATTAGAATGCCAAGTTATTTAAATAGAAAGTTAGAAGATGGCATGACAAGAGAATACAAAAATGGGAGTTTAACGTAGGCGATCATGTTTTGCTATACAACTCTCGTTTAAGACTTTTTGCAGGAAAGATTCTGTCTAAATGGGAAGGCCCTTACATTACCGAGGAGGTTTATCGTTCCGGTGCCATCAAAATCAACAATGCTGAAGGCACAAATATGAAGGTGGTAAACAGTCAAAGAATCAAACACTATATCTCAGGTACTCCCATAAATGTTGAGACCAGTATAATTGACACCATGACACTGGAGGAGTACATAAGGGACACTTTCCAGAATGTTTCAGACTCCGAAAAGGAATAGGTATGTGGTACGGTAAGTAAACCGACTCCAAAATGTTCCAAATAGCAATTGTTCTCCATTTTAGAATATTTAAAAATTACAAAAATTAAAACTAGTCTGGAAGAGACACGGGGCATCCACAAGGGTGGAGGGCGCACCCCCTACCTTGTGGGCACCCCGTGTGCCTCCCGGACTCCGTTTTCTTGCACGATACTTCTTTCTGTCGGTAAAAATACATTATATAATCTCCCGAAGGTTTTGACCCCAGTATCTCGACAGAATCCCGTGTTTTCGTTTTTGAGTTGTTTCTGCAGCAGATTTAGAGCAAGATGTCGTCCCAAGATTCGGAGGGAGAGAGCTATGTAGCTGATTATATCGCATACCCCAAGGTATATGGGGATTTGGAGCATTACGGTTGGACCACGGAGGAAGAAGAGGAGTATGATCCGAAAGGAAAAGAAGAGACAAGTTCTGATGGAGAGGAAGTTCCATTACCCCAACCTGGGGACATGCACGTGGAGTTCAAAAAGTAAAATCTTTCGAATAAAGCAAAGAAACTAAATATCGAGTTTATCCCTTTTAGTCTTTTGCAGGAGAACAAGCAAGAATTATGCAGGTGGGTATTAACACTAGAACAGGAGATCGGTGAGCTAAAGAAGGAAAATTCCATCCTTAAGCGTAATATGAAGGAAAAAGATAAACCTGCTACATCAACAATTCCATCAACACCGCCTCCGAAGAAAGAATCATAAAAACAATGGGTATGGGCACTCCCCTTGGCAACTGCCAAGCTTGGGGGGTGGGTGCCCCTGTATCGTATCAGCATCACACCTTTATCATTATCGTTTTTCTTAGTTCGATCCTTTTGGTTATATCTTGATCTATTAGAATAAAGTTCTTTAGTATGATTTAGCCTTGAGTTTTGCTTTGATCTCTATATATGCAATCAAGTCCTCGAGTTATATAATAAAGAATAGTTTTGAGTGAGGGCCTTGCTATGTTGCTATGATCTTGAGGGAATAAATGATAAAAGAAAGGAGTAAAAAGAAATAAATAAAGATCATATGTTGATTTTATGAGAAGTAATGACTTCACATATAAAGAGTATGATGAATAATAGTTGTTGAGTGTTGACAAACGTAGTTTTGGTCATTGTTGTAATTAACAGGAAGTAATAAATAAAGAGAGGTTTCACATATAAATATAGTATCTTCAACATCTTTTATAATTGTGAGAACTCATTAAAATATGACATGCTAAAAAGTTGAAGTTGGACAAGGAAGAAAACATAATGGGTTATGTCTTCTTACATCCTAACAGAAGTTATATTGTTATAGATCCTCCAACATGTTGAGCTTGCTTTCCCTCTCATGCTAGCCAAAATTCTTTGCACCAAGTAGAAATACTACTTGTGCTTGCAAACACCCCTTAAACTAGTTTTGCCATGAGAGTCCACCATACCTACATATGGATTGAGTAAGATCCTTCAAGTAAGTTGTCATTGGTGCAAGCAATAAAAATTTCTCTCTAAATATGTATGACCTATTAGTGTGAAGAAAATAAGCTTTATACGAGCTTGTGTTGTGGAAGAAATAAAAGCGGCGGAGTGGATAATAAAGGTCCATTAACAGAAGTGGCAATATAAAGTGACATTCTTTTGCATTAAGATTTTGTGCATCCAATCATAAAAGTGCATGACAACATCTGCTTCCCTCTACGAAGGGCCTATCTTTTATTTTCCTCTCTTATCCTTATAAAAGACCCCGCTTGTGTTTGGTCTGTAGGCATTACAAGGATCGCGTCGTCTGCGTACTGGATCATGGGGGCATTCATCGTCAGGCACTGGTATAGGTAGTTGGAGATCTCCAGCTCTATAGGCATCTTTTATGGCTGCTTGCAATAGGTCTGCCACTAGCACGAAGATGAGCGGGGACAGCGGATCTCCTTGATGCACCCCTCTTTTGCAGAAGAACTGTCTGCCCGAGGTCCCGTTGAGGAGCACAAAAGATTTGGCTGTTGAGAACAAGCAATCAATCCACATGAGCCATCTATCATCAAACCCCATGCATTTCATAATCTCCATCATCGGAGCATGCTCGATTGTGTCGAAGGCTTTGGCAAAGTCTAGCTTCAGGATAGCAATATCACGTCCCGATGCTTGGCACTGGTGTATAAAGTCAAACACCCACGCCACACAATCCTGGATCGACCTACCTCGCAGGAAGCCATACTGATTGCGATGTATGATTTTAAGGGTTAATTTCTGCAGTCGATTAGCTAGGAGTTTGGTCAGTAGCTTCAGACAACAATTTAGAAGTGTTATTGGACGATTGTCATTGGCGGTTTCTGGTGACTGAATTTTGGAAATGAGAGTGACAAAACCAATATTCATACTTTCAAGGTCTAATGTACCTACATGGAAATCAAAACAAAGCCAATAGAAGTCCTCTTTAATTATGTGCAAACATGATTTTATGAAGCTTCCACTAAAGCCATCCGGGCCGGGAGCTAGGTCAGATGGTAGTTCCTTGACAACTTGATCGATTTCCTCACGAGTGAAGGGAACAGATAGGGCCTGAAGTCCACCCACCTTCTTGATGATGCGTCGCAGATTGAAGCGCATGTTTGTCTGACTGGAGTAGCCTAGTCCGTCTTTGTAGGTTTGAAAGAGGACAACCTCCTTACCCACATGATCATGTATGATTGAGTCTTCAGGCAGCGGAGTGAAGCTATGCTGTTTCTACAAAATATTTTAGTTGCCACCATATGGAAGAATTTCGTATTACCATCACCGAACTTGAAGTATCTGATGGTACAATGTTTCTTCCAATACATCCTTTTATAGTCTAGCAGATTGAGAAGGTGCTTTTTCAACATTTTTTCTGAAGTAGGCTTCAGGTATAGATAGCCATCTACGTTCCTCCAACCCACCAAGATCCAGAAGGGTTTTGTTGCAATTTTCAATCAGCACAGACAATTTGGAGATTATCTTTTTCCACTGTTTCAGGTCGTGGCGAAGGTTCTTAAGTTTTTTGCATAGGACTGCAGCCGTGTTCGGGGCATTGCAATGCTTATCCCACGATCGCTGCACCACTTCAAAGAACCCTGGTTGCTTGATCCAGTAATCCTCAAAACAAAATATTTTGGACTTGGGGATTTTAGTCTGGATGCTCACGTAACATGGCACATGGTTGGACGTGGGTTTTCCAAGAGGCATGACAACTATGTTCACGTATGTGGCCACCCAATCAATAGATGTGAAGTGTCAGTCTAATTGCACGAGCAAGGGGTTAGTTTGCATATTGCTCTAGGTGCAAGATCGCCCGTTGATCGGGAGTTCTACCAATGACTGTCTGCGGATGAATTCATTAAAGATCATCATATCGTTAGCGTCCCCTCCTCCTCTATTACGGTTATCCGGCGCTCGAATGAAGTAAAAATCTCCCAAGATGACCCAATCTTCGCCATTGGGAATGTGAAGATCAAAGAGCCATGCGGTAAATAACACTCTGTTGGGGTCGGTACACGGACCATAAACGTTAACTAAGGTCCACGAATCATTGGATTCGGTTGAGGTGAGCCTGACGCCGAGTGCAAATGTTTCAGAGAATACCGATACACCTGTGAAGACCAAGCTCATCCACGCAGTGATTAAACCCCCAGAGTTACCAATAGATGGTACAAATTCGAACATGTCAAACATCTTAGGGCAAAACAGTTTAATAAATGAAGCATCAAAAGAGGTACACTTAGTTTCTTGAAAGCAAACTACGGAACAACCACTAACATCTATCGCATTGTGGATCACCATCTGAATGTATTGCAACACCCTACAACAGTTATCCCACACGCTTGCGCTACATACAGGGCACCATAGGACCACACCATATCAACATAATACTCATATCAATCACACCATACCACAATTAACCCATAGGACAAAAAGAATCTACTCAAACATCATAGGACTGCCACACATCATTGGATGATAATATATAGCATTAAGCACCATGTTTAAGCAGAGATTACACCAAGGAGAAGAGGTGTTACACTGCTTCATAGAGGGGGCTACAAAGCTGTTGGTGTAGATTGCCCTCACGATGGTTCCTTCGACGATGCTCTGGCGCCACTGGAAGAGAGGGAGAGAGCCCCCTCCTTCTTCTTGCTTGGCCTCCCCCTCAATGGGTGGAGAGTTTCCCTCTGGTCCATGGCCGTGATGGCTCCTGGAGGGCAGGAGCACCACCGGGATTGGATCTCTCCTTATTTCTCTTCTGTCTTGCGTCTGTTTTCGGATCCCTTCACCATTTTTTATATCACCTGGAGATCCGTAACTCCGATTGGTATGAAATTTTGAGGGGGTTTTCTCTGGAAATTATATTTCTTACAGCAAAAGAAGAGCTCCAACCGACTAATGTGCGAGTCACAAGGGAACACGGCGTGGCCACGCCCTATTGCCTTGTGGCCACCTCGGCCATCGTGTTGCGTAGATTCTTCTTCCGAAAAATCACATATATCCCAAAATAAATCTCCATCAATTTTTATCGCGTTTGCACTTTGTTTGATATGGATTTTTTGCGAAACAAATGCAAAAATATGAACTGACACTGAGCACTATATTAATATGTTAGTCCCAAAATAATATAAAATGTTGCCAAAAGTATATGAAAGTTGTAGAATATTGACATGAAACAATCAAAAAAATTGTAGATATGATGGACACGTGTCAGCATCCCCAAGCTCAATTCCTGCTCACCCTCGAGTAGTTAAATGATAAAAACATAATTTTTTATGTGGAATGCTACCTAGCATAATCTTGATCATGTAATCTAATCATGGAATGAATGTTAAGATACGAGTGATTTAAGGAGATAGTCTATCATTTGACATAAAGGCATCAATCTTAGGCATACTAACAAACAAACATGCCCTTCAAAATAAAGAATGCTTAAGACCGCTATCCCTACAAAATCATATAGCTTGTCATGGTTTGTATTCCTAGCATAAAGTATAAATCATGAGCACCCCGGTGTCAAACCAAGAAATTGACTCATACTTCTATCGCGCTTCAGCATGTTCAACTCCCACGCAATACATGGGAGTGAGCCATGGACATAACACTATAGGTGGAATACAATGCGGTGATAGGGATCAATAAGGAGAAGTCAAAAAGGGAGAAAGTCTCGCATCAACTAGGCGAATCAACGGGCTATGGAGATGCCCATCAATTGATATCAATGCGAGGAGTAGGGATTGCCATGGAATGGATGCACTAAGATGATTTGCAGCTTCATTTTGGGAGGGTTAAGTTGTGGGACAATCCTGCAATCACTTAGATGCTTGCTAAACTCATGGCTTAGATATTCTCCTCCACAATCTTATCATAGAAATTTTATCTTCTTGCCATGATGATTCTCAAATTCATTTTGAAATTCTTTCAACTTTTCAAATGTTTCAGACTTATGTTTCATTAACAGATATACACATATCTACTCAAATCATTAGTGAAGGTAACGAAGTATAAGTATCCATCGCACGTCGAAACACTCATTGGTCCACATATATCACTATGTAGCATACCCAATATTTCAAGCACCCATTCCGTATGACCCGTGATTAGTGTCCAGGTCATTTTATACATCAGACAAGCTTCACATGTTTCAAATGATTCAAAATCAAATGATGTTAACACTCCATATTTATGAAGTTTTTACATGCATTTCTTTTCGATATGGCCAAGGGGGCGGTGCCACATATAAGTGGTATTATCAGTTTTCTTAAGACCTTTAGCATTAATGTTATAGGCTTATTTCTCATGTTCAAGATCTAATATGAATAATCCACCAACCATGGGTGCAAATCAATAAAATATATCCTTATAATAAATTGCACAACCATTGCTCTCAAACTTATAAGAATAACCGCCATTTATCCAACATGATCCAGAGATAATGTTCCTACATAAATTCTAAACAAAATAACAATTATTCACTTCTAAAATAAACCCTGAAGGTAAACTTAATGACATGACACCGACGGCCTGAGTAGTAATTCCATCACCATTCCATACATACATCACAACTTCATTCTTTACCAGCTAGCAGATCTTCTGTAGTCCCTGTGTGGTGTTGCAAATGTGAGCAACCGAACCAGTATCAAATATCCAGTACTTGTAATTTTCAACAAGTAGAATATCAATAACATTAACTTGTCTAACTTGTATACCTTTACCAGAAGACGAGTTCTTCTTATCTGCCAGATACTTCACACAATTCCTTTTCCAGTGTCCTTTTCTTTGTAGTAAAAACAAATAGGCTCATTAGAAGCTCCACCCTTATTCCTCTTGGTGTTGTGTTTTCTTGTGAAACTTTCTATTTTGTTCACAAACAACTTTTGCTGGTTCTGCAACCCTATTTCGTTGATTTTGAGCACCGCTCATGAAATGACAAAATGATTAAATCATTTTCTGGTGTCTTGGTAAAATCTATTTCCATCGCATTGCTACTATCATAACAGTATACAAGCCTGACACTTTTCTCACTAAATTCATCTATTTTGCATTCACAATGCTCCAGTCATCACATGAACTTCAGCTAGATATTTATGATACAGAACTGCCAGTTCTTCGACAATTTCAACAGAACCGAGATGTTTAAAATGTTTCTGTAGCACTTGATCCGTGAAAGATAGCATAATACTTTTTACAACACCGGAATCATTCTTGCAAGATATGAACACAATGATGACATCTTGAGAAGCTCCTGGCGTCAGGTAGTCACCAAGTGGTTGATCAAGCACATATTCTTTCTTAGCACTTTTGAGAACATATCTTAGAGTGTGTATCCAATCCTCATAGTTTCCACCACTTGTAGCCAACTTTTCTTTCTTAGACAGAGGTGCTAAATTAAAACTACCGCAAGCCATTGATCTACAAAAACAAACACAATATTCACTTAGACATTTATCCATAATTAGTGTTGCACTACTGTTTAAACAAATTTTAATATAAAGTGCACTCCCACTGATATCAATATCTCTCATAATTGACAGTGAGTGGTTCAAGATCCTGATCTCATTTACACCCATGGATGGTAGCATCTCATATGATATAAATTTCAACCGGTAGGCAATCTTTTGCCAATCAGATCTCCATATGACTCTTGTTCATCTTTTTATGTTTCATGCTTCGAGCTTAGAACTTTTCTGCTAGAACTTCAAGGCAACTGAGTGTTTTTGCTGTGAAGTCCTACCTCACCCTTCTTACACTTCACGTCCCGTTTGTACTCATGGTAGCATGTAGTACTCCCAAAGGCCACATGTGATAGACGGTTCCAACACTGGGAAGAGCACCTTTTAATTTGATATTTACTATGACAGATCACCCTAATAATGTACTACTGAGCAATCAAAGGGTGCAAACAACAAAGGGATAACCCCAGGCAATTCATAAGAGCATGCTATGTTACAACCCTTGGCGTCGGGAATCCTTCATGATTGTCTTTAATCTTCTGTTGAAGCGTCGTGACGGCCAATATTTTGTTGCCGTGGTGGCAATTTCAGAAAACGTTGTCATGGCGACCATTTCAGAAAATGTTGTCATGGCACCAAATTTTGAAATTCTGCCGTGGCACAAAACTATAGCTCCTTGTCCCTCTCCTTAGTACACATTCTCCACGCCGGGGAGCTCCGTGTACGTTTTCCATCGTTACCTGTAACATGTAGGCTATCTCTATGATATTTACATTAACGTGGCAATCTCATGGCTCCAGCCATCTTGTCGTGGTGTGCAGGCTACTTAACATTACAATATATAACCATCTCATACATAACAATGATGCAACCTATACCACATCATACACATACTCTACAAAACCAAGTTAGACGTCCTTACATCAGTTTTAGCAAAATTTTAGTTACACGGTTCACCAGTTTTAACAAATAGTACTAGCTACCTACATCCACAACATAGGTGATAATTCTTGACGCTAGACTACGTTTTGGGGTGTGTGAAAGAAGAGATATAAAAAATCTCATCGCCCACACTAAACTTCGTCAAATACGCGTGACTCCCTAAAAGATCATCCATCTTTAGCACCCTATTGTGTATGCGATGATTCACTATTCTCAACTATGATCAAGCCCGAGGACTATTAGCAGATCATTGATGGCCAGAGCCGATCAATTGTTAAAACCTTGTAAAAAACTACATCACACTATCGATGAAATGAAGCGAAACAACACTTGGGGGAAGCATAGCAAGAACATCAACCCTCACATCCACTTGTGATCTAGATTGCAACCTGCACCTGTTCATATAACTACTCTGGTACCACTATTGGGAAACATAGCAGAAAACAAAAAAACCGTGCCTAGCACAACTAGGATCAATATGAAGATGCATGACGGGTCACTATCACAATCGTTACTGTCAGCAAGTTGCAGCGGGAGAAGATCATGTCAGTGTAGATCATACTTGGAGTCCCTCGAACCATCAATGAACATCCTGCAAACCTCCCAAGACAATCCCTCGAACCGAAGACCAAAAGCACGAGCTCTCTACTTGGTTGCCAATATGCAACCTTCACGATCCGACAGCTCTTTGTCGTCCAGAGCTGATCGTCGCCAGAGAATTAGATGGAGGAGATTAGAACCACACTGGTCTTCTAATTTTGAGGAATAGAGGATTATGATAGCTCTAATTAGATCAACTAGGATCAACTAGAACTAGAACTAGAACTAGAAGGACAAGAGGAGGCTCCAAACTTGTATATCCAAAATAGCTCAATACCTCAATTGTATATAGGTTGGAGGAGAGGATGGAGTACCGCAAGGGGGGAAGTACTCCCCTCCTCTTGCGTCGGCCAAGGGGGGAAGGAGGATTCCTTCCCCTACTTCAATTCGGCCTCCCTCAAGGGGGAAAGGAGGCGCCTCCCCTATTGAGCCTTGGTGGCCTAATTCCTCCCCCACTACTTGGACTTTTAGGCTTGTTGATATTAAATTAAATATAAATTCCCTCTAACAATTACTAGAGAATATTATATATAATTTGACACCCACAAAGACATTTTCCACCTATACATTAATTATCGGTAATACCCAGTATCACCCGATACTATTTGAAAACCTTTCGGCGACCCCGAAATGCTTCCGGTTCCTCTCGGAAATATTCCGAATATTAACGAAACTATTTTAGAAATAAATCATCGATACTCTCGTCCTACTAACACTCAACAGATATTGATTTCCTTAAGCTTGTGACCTCGTAGGTTAGGTAACTCATAGACATGAATGAAACACCTTCGTTCAATGACCGACAATGGGACTGTGGACGTCCATGTCGAACCCTATTAGCACACGAATAATACTCGGGTAAACCTTTGGTTATCATGTGATGTTCATTTTGCTTCGTGATACTTCACAAAACCTAGGATGCATCGGTATCATCCTACGTCTTCACATTCTCACTATACCATTATTCTCGTTACTGATTTTGTTCTTCTTTCTTGTTATCGTGTTCCGACATTCCCGTGAGGAAGTCACCTATGTCTGGATAGACGATGATAGATCTCATTGAAGGAAACATGCCCTAGAGGCAATAATAAAGTTGTTATTTATATTTCCTTATATCATGATAAATGTTTATTATTCATGCTAGAATTGTATTAACCGGAAACTTAGTACATGTGTGAATACATAGACAAAACAGGGTGTCCCCAGTATGCCTCTACTAGACTAGCTCATTGATCAAATATGGTTATGTTTTCTACCCATAGACATGAGTTGTCATTTGATCAACGGGATCACATCATTAGGAGAATGATGTGATGGACTAGACCCATCCGTTAGCTTAGCACTATGATCGTTTAGTTTTACCGCTATTGCTTTCTTTATGACTTATACATGTTCCTATAACTATGAGATTATGCAACTCCCGAATACCGTAGGAAAACCTTGTGTGCTATCAAACATCACAACGTTACTGGGTGATCATAAAGATGCTCTACAGGTGTCTCCGAAAGTATTCGTGGTGTTGGCATAGATCAAGACTAGGATTTGTCACTCCGAGTGTCGGAGAGGTATCTCTGGGCCCTCTCGGTAATGCACATCATAATAAGCCTTGCAAGCAAAAGACTAATGAGTTAGTCACGAGATGATGTATTACGTAACGAGTAAAGAGACTTGCCGGTAACGAGGTTGAACTAGGTATAGAGATACCGACGATCGAATCTCGGGCAAGTAACATACCGATGACAAAAGGAACAACGTATGTTGTTATGCGGTTTGACCGATAAAGATCTTCGTAGAATATGTAGGAACCAATATGAGCATCCAGGTTGCGCTATTGGTTATTGACCGGAGATGAGTCTCGGTCATGTCTACATAGTTCTCGAACCCGTAGGGTCCGCACGCTTAACGTTTGATGACGATCGGTATTATGAGTTTATGAGTTTTGATGTACCGAAGGAAGTTCGGAGTCCCGGATGAGATCACGGACAAGACCAGGAGTCTCGGAATGTCCGAGACATAAAGATTGATATATTGGACGCCTATATTCGGACATCGCAAGTGTTTCGGAAAAGTTTCGGATTTAACCGGATTGCCGGAGGAGGTTACCGGAACCCCCCCACGAGGGGGATGGTCCATAGTGGGCCTTGAGGAAAGAAGAGAGGCATCCCATAGAGGCTGGCCGGCACCCCACCAGGGAATCCTAGTTGGACTAGGATTGGGGGGCGCCACCTCTCCCTCTCCTTCCTTTCCCTCTCTTCCTTCTTGGTGGACTCCTACTAGGAATAGGATTGCAATCCTATTCCTAGTAGGATTGCCTCCCTGGCGCGCCATAGAAGGGCTGGCCGGCCCCTTCCCTTGCTCCTTTATATATGGGGGCAGGGGGCACCCTAGAACACACAAGTTGATCAGTTGATCTCTCCCAACCGTGTGCGGTGCTCCCCTCCATAGAAACACACCTCGATTATACCGTTTCAGTGCTTAGGTGAAGCCCTGCGCCGGTAGATACATCATATCTGTCACCACGCCGTCGTGCTAACGAAACTCTCCCGTGAAGCTCAACTGGATCAAGAGCTCGTGGGACGTCATCAAGCTAAACATGTGCTGAACGTGGAGGTGCCGTACGTTTGGTACTTGATCGGTTGGATCGCGAAGAAGTTCGACTACATCAACTGCGTCACTAGACGCTTTCGCTCCCGGTCTACGAGGGTACGTAGACACACTCTCCCCCTCGTTGCTATGCATCTAGTAGATAGATCTTGCGTGATCGTAGGAAAATTTTAAAAATACTACGTTCCCCAACAGTGGCATCATGAGCCAGGTCTATGCGTAGATGATATGCACGAGTAGAACACAATGAGTTGTGGGTGATACTAGTCATACTGCTTACCAGCATGTCATACTTTGCTTCGGCGGTATTGTGAGATGAAGCGGCCCAGACCGGCATTACGCGTACGCTTACGCAAGACTGGTTTCACCGTTATGAGCACTCATTGCTTAAACGTGACTGGCGGGTGTTTGTCTCTCTCACTTTAGCTGAATCAAGTGTGGCTACGCCCGGTCCTTGTGAAAGTTAAAACAGAACATACTTGACGAAATATCGTTGCGGTTTTATATGCGTAGGTAAGAACGGTTCTTGCTAAGCCCGTAGCAGCCACGTAAAACTTGCAACAACAAAGTAGAGGACGTCTAACTTGTTTTTGCAGGGCATGTTGTGATGTGATATGGTCAAGACATGATGAGTTATACGGTTTTGTATGAGATGATCATGTTTTGTAAAGTTATCGGCAACTGGCAGGAGCCATATGGTTGTCGCTTTATTGTATGAAATACAATCGCCATGTAATTGCTTTACTTTATCACTAAGCGATAGCGATAGTCGTAGAAGCAATAGTTGGCGAGACGACAACGATGCTACGATGGAGATCAAGGTGTCGCGCCGGTGACGAAGGTGATCATGACGGTGCTTTGGAGATGGAGATCAAAAGCACAAGATGATGATGGCCATATCATGTCACATATTTTGATTTGCATGTGATGTTTATCTTATTATGCTTCTTATTTTGCTTAGAACGACGGTAGCATTATAAGATGATCCCTTACAAAATTTCAAGGTATAAGTGTTCTCCCTGAGTATGCACCGTTGCGAAAGTTCTTCGTGCTGAGACACCACGTGATGATCGGGTGTGATAGGCTCTACGTTCAAATACAACGGGTGTAAGACAGTTTTGCACACGCAGAATACTCGGGTTAAACTTGACGAGCCTAGCATATGCAGATATGGCCTCGGAACACTGGAGACCGAAAGGTCGAGCGTGCATCATATAGTAGATATGATCAACATAAGATGTTCACCATTGAAAACTACTCCATCTCACGTGATGATCGGACATGGTTTAGTAAATTTGGATCACATGATCATTTAGATGACTAGAGGGATGTCTATCTAAGTGGGAGTTCTTATGTAATATGATTAAATTGAACTTTAATTTATCATGAACTTAGTCCTGGTAGTATTAGCATATCTATGTTGTAGATCAATAGCTCGCGATGTTGCTCCACGTTTATTTTTTATATGTTCCTAGAGAAAACTAAGTTGAAAGATGTTAGTAGCAATCATGCGGAATTGTTCCGTGATCTGAGGATTATCCTCATTGCTGCACAGAAGAATTATGTCCTTGATGCACCGCTAGGTGACAGACCTATTGCAGGAGCAGATACAGACGTTATGAACGTTTTGACAAAAGCTCGGTATGATGACTACTTGATAGTTTAAGTGCTCCATGCTTTACGGCTTAGAACCGGGACTTCAAAAACGTTTTGAAACGCCACAGAGCATATAAGATGTTCCAAGATTTGAAATTAGTATTTCATACTCATGCCCGTGTCGAGAGGTATAAGACCTCTGACAGTACTTTTCCTACAAGATAGAGGAGAATAGCTCAACCAGGGTTGTATGTGCTTAGATTGTCTGGGTACTACAATTACTTGAATCAAGTGGGAGTTAATCTTCCAGATAAGATAGTAATTGACAAAGTTCTCAAGTCAGTATCACCAAGTTAGTAGAACTTCGTGATGAACCATAATATGTAAGGGATGATGAAGGTAATTCCCGAGCTCTTCGCGATGCTAAAATCGGCGAAGGTAGAAATTAAGAAAGAGCATCAAGTGTTGATGGTTAATAAGACCACTTGTTTCAAGTAAAGGGCAAATGGATAGAAGGGGAACTTCAAGAAGAATGACAAGCAAGTTGTCACTCCCATGAAGAAACCCAAAGCTAAACTCAAGCCTGAAACTAAGTGCTTCTATTGCAAAGGAAATGGTCACTGGAAGTGGAACTGCCCTAGAATTTTGGCGGATAAGAAGGATGGCAAGGTGAACAAAGGTATATTTCATATACAGATTATTGATGTGTATTTTACTAGTGTTCATAGCAACCCCTCGGTATTTGATACTGGTTCAGTTGCTAAAGAGTAGTAACTCGAAATGGGAGTTGCATAATGAACAGAAACTAGTTAAAGGATGAAGTGACGATGTGTATTGAAAGTAGTTCCAAGATTGATATGATCATCATGGCACACTCCCTATACTTTCGGGATTAGTGTTGAACCTAAATAAGTGTTATTTGGTGTTTGTGTTGAGCATGAAGATGATTTGATCATGTTTATTGCAATACGGTTATTCATGTAAGTTAGAGAATTATTGTTGTTCTCTTTACATGAATAAAACCTTCTATGGTCATACACCCAATGAATATGGTTTGTTGGATCTCGATCATGTGATACACATATTCATAATATTGAAGCAAAAAGATGCAAGGTTAATAATGATAGTGCAACTTATTTGTGGCACTGCCGTTTAGGTCATATTGGTGTAAAGCGCATGAAGAAACTCCATAGTGATGGACTTTTGGAATCACTTGATTATGAATCACTTGGTGCTTGCGAACCATGCCTCATGGGCAAGATGACTAAAACTCCGTTCTCCGGAACTGTGGAGCGAGCAACAGAGTTGTTGGAAATCATACATACTGATGTATGCGGACCAATGAGTGTTTAAGCTCGCGGCGGATATCGTTATTTTCTGACCTTCACTGATGATTTGAGCAGATATGGGTATATCTACTTAATGAAGCACAAGTCTGAAACATTTGAAAAGTTCAAAGAATTTCAGAGTGAAGTGGAGAATCATCGTAACAAGAAAATAAGAGTTTCTACGATATGATCATAGAGGTAAAATATTTGAGTTAGCGAGTTTGGCCTTCAGTAAAAACAATGTGAAATAGTTTCACTACTCACGCCACCTGGAACACCACAGTGAAATGGTGTGTCCGAACATCATAACCGTACTTTATTAGATATGGTGCGATCGATGATGTCTCTTACCGATCTACCACTATCGCTTTTGGGGTTATGCATTAGGGACAGCTACATTCACATTAAATAGGGCACCATCTAAATCCGTGGAGATGACACCGTATGAACTGTGGTTTGACGAGAAACCTAAGCTATCATTTCTTTAAGTTTGGGACTGTGATGCTTATGTGAAAAAGTTTCAACATGATAAGCTCGAACCCAAATCGGAGAAGTAAATCTTCATAGGATACCCAAAAGAAACTGTTGGGTACACCTTCTATCACAGATCCAAAGGCAAGGTCTTTGTTGCTAAGAGTGGATCCTTTCTAGAGAAGGAGTTTCCCTCGAAAGAAGTGAGTGGGAGGAAAGTAGAACTTGATGAGGTAATTGTACCTTCTCCCGAATTGGAAAGTGGAACATCACAGAAACTAGTTCCAGTGATTCCTACACCAATTAGTGAGGAAGCTAATGATGATGATCATGAAACTTCAGATCAAGTTTCTGCTGAACGTCGTAGATCAACCAGAGTATGTTCCGCACCAGAGTGGTACGACAACCCAGTTCTGGAAGTCATGTTACTAGACCATGATGAACCTGCGAACTATGAGGAAGCGATGATGAGCCCAGATTCCACAAAATGGCTTGAGGCCATGAAATCTGAGATGGGATCCATGTATGAGAACAAAGTGTGGACTTTGGTTGACTTGCCCGATGATCGACAAGCCATCGAAAATAAATGGATCTTCAAGAGGAAGACCGACGCTGACGGTAATGTTACTGTTTACAAAGCTCGACTTGTTGCGAAAGGTTTTCAACAAGTTCAAAGAGTTGGCTACGATGAGACTTTCTCACCCCTAGCGATGCTTAAGTCTGTCCAAATCATGTTAGCAATTGCCGCATTTTATGAAATCTGGCAAATGGATGTCAAAACTACATTCCTGAATGAATATCTTAAAGAAGAGTTGCATATGATGCAACTAGAAGGTTTTGTCGATCCAAAAGGTGCTAACAAAGTGTGCAAGCTCCAGTGATCCATCTATGGACTGGTGCAAGCATCTCGGAGTTGGAATATACGCTTTGATAAGTTGATCAAAGCATATAGATTTATACAGACTTGCGGTGAAGCCTGTATTTACAAGAAAGTGAGTGGGAGCACTACAACATTTCTGATGAGTATATGTGAATGACATATTGTCGATCGGAAATGATGTAGAATTTTCAGGAAAGCATAAAGGAGTGTTTGAAAGGAGTTTTTCAAAGAAAGACGTCGGTGAAGCTACTTACATATTGAGCATCAAGATCTATAGAGATAGATCGAGACACTTGATAAGTTTTTTCAATGAGTACATACCTTGATAAGATTTTGAAGTAGTTCAAAATGGATCAGTCAAAGAAGGAGTTCTTGCCTGACTGGTAAGGTGTGAAGTTGAGTAAGACTCAAAGCCTGACCACGGCAGAAAAATATAGAGAGAATGAAAGTCATTCCCTATGCCTCAGCCATAGGTTCTATAAAGTATGCCATGTTGTGTACCTTACCATGAGTTTGACAAGGAGGTACAATAGTGATCTAGGAGTAGATCACTGGACGGCGGTCAAAATTATCCTTAGTAACTGGATGACTAAGGAAATGTTTCTCGATTATGGAGGTGATAAAGAGTTCGTCGTAAAGGGTTACGCCGATGCAAGCTTTGACACTAAACCCAGATGACTCTAAGTATCAATCTAGATGCGTATTGAAAGTGGGAGCAATTAGCTAGAGTAGCTCAATGCAGAGCATTGTAGACATAGAAATTTGCGAAATACATACGGATCTGAATGTGACAGACCCGTTGACTAAATTTCTCTCACAAGCAAAACATGATCACACCTTATTACTCTTGGGTATTAATCACATAGTGATGTGAACTAGATTATTGACTCTAGTAAACCCTTTGGGTGTTGGTCACATGGCGATGTGAACTATGGGTGTTATTCACATAACGATGTGAACTATCGGTATTAAATCACATGGCGATGTGAGCTAGATTATTGACTCTAGTGCAAGTGGGAGACTGAAGGAAATATGCCCTAGAGGCAATAATAAAGTTGTTATTTATATTTCCTTATATCATTATAAATGTTTATTATTCATGCTAGAATTGTATTAACCGGAAACTTAGTACATGTGTGAATACATAGACAAAACAGAGTGTCCCTAGTATGCCTCTACTAGACAAGCTCATTGATCAAAGATGGTTATGTTTCCTAACCATAGGCATGAGTTGTCATTTGATCAACGGGATCGCATCATTAGGAGAATGATGTGATGGACTAAACCCATCCGTTAGCTTAGCACTATGATCGTTTAGTTTTACTACTATTGCTTTCTTCATGACTTATACATGTTCCTATAACTATGAGATTATGCAACTCCCGAATACCGTAGGAACACCTTGTGTGCTATCAAACGTCACAACGTAACTGGGTGATCATAAAGATGCTCTACAGGTGTCGCCGAAAGTATTCGTGGTGTTGGCATAGATCAAGACTAGGATTTGTCACTCCGAGTGTCGGTGAGGTATCTCTCGGCCCTCTTGGTAATGCACACCATAATAAGCCTTGCAAGCAAATGACTAATGAGTTCGTCACGAGATGATGTATTACGGAACGAGTAAAGAGACTTGCCGGTAACGAGATTGAACTAGGTATAGAGATACCGACGATCGAATCTCGGGCAAGTAACATACCAATGACAAAAGGAACAACGTATGTTGTTATGCGGTTTGACCGATAAAGATCTATGTAGAATATGTAGGAACCAATATGAGCATCCAGGGTCCGCTATTGGTTATTGACCGGAGATGAGTCTCGGTCATGTCTACATAGTTCTCGAACCCGTAGGGTCCGCACGCTTAACGTTTGATGACGATCGGTATTATGAGTTTTGATGTACCGAAGGAAGTTCGGAGTCCCGGATGAGATCACGAACATGACGAGGAGTCTCAGAATGTCCGAGACATAAAGATTGATATATTGGACGACTATATTCGGACACCGAAAGTGTTCCTGAAAAGTTTCGGATTTAACCGGATTGCCGGAGGGGGTTACCGGAATCCCCCCACGAGGGGGGATGGTCCATAGTGGGACTTGAGGAAAGAAGAGAGGCATCCCATAGAAGCTGTCCGGCGCCCCACCAGGGAATCCTAGTTGGACTAGGATTGGGGGGCGCCACCTCTCCCTCTCCTTCCTTTCCCTCTCTTCCTTCTTGGTGGACTCCTACTTGGAATAGGATTGCAATCCTATTCCTAGTAGGATTGCCTCCCTGGCGTGCCATAGAAGGGCTGGCCGGCCCCTCCCCTTGCTCCTTTATATACGGGGACAGGGGGCACCCTAGAACACACAAGTTGATCAGTTGATCTCTCCCAACCGTGTGCGGTGCTCCCCTCCACAGAAACACACCTCGATTATACCGTTGCAGTGCTTAGGCGATGCCCTGCGCCGGTAGATACATCATATCTGTCACCACGCCGTCGTGCTGACGAAACTCTCCCGTGAAGCTCAACTGGATCAAGAGCTCGTGGGACGTCATCAAGCTAAATGTGTGCTGAACGCGGAGGTGCCGTACGTTCGGTACTTGATTGATTGGATCGCGAAGAAGTTCGACTACATCAACTACGTCACTAGACGCTTTCGCTCCCGGTCTACGAGGGTACGTAGACACACTCTCCCCCTCGTTGCTATGCATCTAGTAGATAGATCTTGCGTGATCATAGGAAAATTTTAAAAATACTATGTTCCCCAACACTCGTCACACCGAGAGGTCCATAAGAATGTCTCTCCATCCTTGGAGGAGCAAATCCCACTCTCGACCTATTGATACGTCTCCATAGTACCTATAATTCTTGATTGTTTCTTGCCAATATTCTACAACTTCCATATTCTTTTGGCAAAAATTGATACTATTTTTGGGACTAACATATTGATCCAGTGCCCAGTTCAATTCCAATTTTTTTCATTAGTTTGGCAGAAAATCCATATCAAATAAAGTACAAACGCGATAAAAATTTATGGAGATTTATTTTGGAAATATAAAAAGAGGCAATAAAGAGCCCAATAAAAAAAGAGGCCAAAAAGAGACCAACAAAAAAGAGTCAAAAAGAGAGAACGGACATGCTACTATGTTTTTCCACACTTGTGCTTCAAAGTAGCACCATGTTTTTCATATAGAGAGTCTCTTATGTTGTCACTTTCATATACTAGTGAGAATTTTTCATTATAGAACTTGGCTTTTATATTCTGATGACGGGCTTCCTCAAATGCCCAGGTCTACTAGAGCAAGCAAGTTGGATGCACACCAACTTAGTTTTCAGTTTGAGTGTTCATACACTTATAGCTCTTAGTGCATTCGTTGCATGGCAATACCTACTCCTCACATTGATATCGATTGATGGGAATTTCCATAGCCCATTGATCCGCATAGTTGATGCGACAGTTTCTCTCCTTTTGTCTTCTCCATATCATATCTACCACCATACTCTATTCCACACATAGTGCTATATCCATGGCTTGCACTCATGTATTGCGTGAGATTTGAAAATCCTGAAGTGCGTTAAAAAGTATGAACCAATTGCTTGGCTGACACTAAGGTAGTGCATGATTTTTACTTCGTGTTAGGAAGATGGAGCATGAAAAGGCTATATGATTTTTAGGGATAGCGTTCTTTGGCATCTTTATTCTGAAAGTCATGATTGTTTGTTGGGATGCCTAAGTATTGATGTCTTTATATCAAATTATAGAATATTTCCTTTATTCACTCGTGTCTTAATATTCATGCCATGATTAGATTACATGATCAAGATCATGCTAGGTAGCATTCCACATCCAAAATTATTTTTTTATCATTTACCTACTCGAGGATGAGTAGGATTTAAGCTTGCACTACTAGAAAAAAGGCTGTTAGTTGCGCACCTATTTTGGCCATTAATGGCGCACTATAGGTGCGCCACTATTACCATGCCACTAGTATTTTACAGTAATGGCGCACCTCTGTTGCGCCATTAGTATCCCAGACACTAATGGCGCACCACCTGGTGTGCCATCACTATGCCTAGAAGTGTGCCATTACTATCTGACTTAGTAATGGTGCACCACATAGAAGTGGTCAAACTTCCCGGAAGGTCACCCATCCTCACACTACTCCAGCCCGAGCACGCTTAACTTCTGAGTTCTATCCAACCCAACACTAGCTCACTTAACAAGCACTTATTGATATATCTATCATATCAATCCTATTAAACCTTGTTGATGTCTAGGACTTTGTTCATGTTCATGAGTGTGATGAAAATTTGAAAAAATATTTTAAACTTCCCGTTCATATTACGTATCATATATTGAACATTTTTTCAGAAAAAAATTGAAACTATTTTTTTCTGTTACTAGTGGCGCACCTACCAAATGGTGCGCCATTAGTAAGTTTGATTTTTTTTCATTCCCCCCCTCTAGATCTTAAAAGCCTCGTATCTTTTATTCTGTTAGGTTTCTGGGGATTCTAAATATCTCCAACGGGGTTCCCCCGGTTGAATTCGGATGTAACTTTTCGAGTAGTTGATTTTTCATATAAAAAACTTTTTAATCTGAGTTCGTATGCAAAAGTTATGCCGGTTTTACTAAATTCCAGAGAGATTTTGCAAATAAAGTTGAAATTCATATTTGTAAATTTTCCCAACAACTAAACCACATATCACATGGGAAACTTATTTTCTTTTATTTTTTTTGACATTTCCATCATTTTCTTTTATTTATTTTTAAACTGAATGGGCGGTCCACCCGGGAGGGTGCATTTGGTGAAATTTGGACATAGTAATGGCGCACCTTTACAAAGTGCACCATTACTATGTGTATGACTTGGTCAAACCTTAGTCAAAGTTAGTAATGGCGCACTTTGTGTGGGTGCGCCATTACTAAGTTTGACATAGTAATGGCGCACCTGGTGTGCGGTGCGCCATTACTAGTTTTGAAAAAAAAATCGAAAAAAGAAATGTTAGTAGTGGCGCACCGCGGGTGCAGTGCGCCATTACTAGTTAAACTAGTAATGGCGCACTATACCCTGGTGCGCCACTGCTTAGTCTGGGAAGGGGTGTGGGGCCAGGACAAAACTAGTAATGGCGCACCGCACGCCAGGTGCACCATTAGTAATATGACAATAATGGAGCACCTATATCTGGTGCGCCACTGCTATATAGTAGTGGCGCACCACATACATGGTGCGCCATTAATGTCCATATTAGCTATAGCAGTTTTTCTAGTAGTGTTGGGAATGCTGATACATCTTGTTTCATGCCAATATTCTACAACTTTCATATACTTTTGGTAACAATTTATATTATTTTTGGGACTAACATATTGATCCAGTGCCCAGTGCCAGTTCATGTCTATTGCATGTTTTTTTTCGCGAAATATCTATATCAAACAAATTCCAACTGCGATAAAAATTTATGGAGATATATTTTGGAATAGATGTGATTTTTGGGAGGACGAATTAAGTCCATATGATGCTCGTGGGCCGCACGCGGTACCAGGGTGCGCCCAGGGGGTAGGGCGCACCATGGTGCCTCGTCAGCCCATCGTAAGGTAGTTACAGCCCTTCTTTCGCCGCAAGAAAGATAATATCGGGGAAAAACTGTTTTAAAATTTCAGCCCGATCAGTGTTACGACTCTTCGGGAATATTGGAAACGGTTTTCGGCCAGAAAATAGGAATGCGAAACAGAAGATAAACAGAGAGAGACATCCAATCTAGGAGGAGCTCCCACCCCTCCGTTGCCATGGCATCCATGGACCAGAGGGGAAATGCTTCTCCCATCTAGGGAGGAGGCCAATGAAGAAGAAGAAGGAGGAGGGGGCTCTCTCCCCCTCTCTCCTGGTGGTGTTGGAGTGCCGCCGGGGGAATGATCGTGACGACGATCTACACCAACGACCTCGGTGCCATCAACACTAACTTCCTCCCCCTCTATGCAGCGGTGTACAACCTCTTCTCCCCGCTGTAATCTCTACTTAAACATGGTGCTTAATGATACATATTATTATCTAATGATGTGTTTCCATCCTATGATGTTTAAGTAGACTCGTTTTGTCCTATGGGTTGATTGATGATCATGATTGGTTTGAGTTGTATGTTTTATTTTTGTGTTGTCCTATGGTGCTCTCTGTGTCATGCAAGCATGAGGGATTCCCGCTGTAGGGTGTTGCAATACGTTCATAATTCTCTTATAGTGGGTGGCTAGAGTGACAAGCTTACACCTCAGTAAGGGGGTTATTTCATATGGGAGTAAAGAGAACTTGTTACCTAATGCTATGGTTGGGGTTTATCTTAATGATCTTTAGTAGTTGCGGATGCTTGCCAGAGTTCCAATCATAAGTGCATATGATCCAAGTATGGAAAGTATGTTAGCTCATGCCTCTCCCTCATACAAAATTGCAATAATGATTACCGGTTTAGTTATCGATTACCTAGGTACAAACCCTTCTCCCGTGTTACAAAAGCTTTATACTAAACAACCATATTTATTATCATGTAAATTACTTGTAGTTTTATTCTAGCTAAGTACTTCTAGTTTTATTCTCGCAAACTTATCTTTACACCTACAAAGTAGTTTTATTCTTGTTCTAGCTAAAGCAAACGTTAAGTGTGCATAGAGTTGTATCGGTGGTGATAGAACTTGAACATAATATTTAAACCTTGCTCCAAAGATGCCATGTTGCTGTTAACTTCAATTTTGCATTGCATCTTGTTTTGCTTGCCATTTGCAAACCGTGCATCCGTTTCCAATGATCTTTATATCGATTTCGACTGAAATCTTCCCCTCTATCCATTGGCTTGCTTTGTTGCCCAAGATGAAGCCATTTCCATCATCTACTCCTTTAGGATCGAGAGCATCCTCATGCATACGCACATCATGACTTGCATCCCATTACATGTCGTGCATCATGTTGTTTTTGCATTGCACCATGATTGATTTTGTACCGTTGTTGTGCTCTTGTGTTGGGTAGAGGCAGGAGCCAATACCGAGTTTGAGGATCTTGTCGAGACTGAGTTTGAGGAGCCGTCTTACCATTCCACCGAGGACTTAACATGCAAGATGACCGTTCCCCGATATCACCTCTATCTTTGCCTTGCTAGTTGTCTTGCTCTATAGCTATGCCTTGATGCCTATTCTTGTCTTATTAGCCTCCTATGTCGCCATGAAACACTCTAACCGCCTTCCTAGCAAACCGTTGATTGGCTAAGTACGCTTTTTCTCAGCCCCTCTTATAGCGTTGTTAGTTGCAGGTGAAGTTTGAAGATTGCTCCATGTTTGGACTTGTTTATTGGGATAACACAATGTATATTTTAATTAAATTAATGCACATATATATATATCGGTAATGGGTGGAAGGCTTGGCCTTCTGCTTGGTGTTTTGTTCCACTCATGCCACCTTAGGACCTGATAAACCGGTGTTATGTTCCTTTATTTTGCGTTCCTAACATGGTTGGGGTTTATGCTCCCCCCTTGATAATTCGCATTGCTTAAAGATTTTCCAGCAAGACCCAACTTTGGTACTACATTTGCCTAACAACTAAAACTTGCATAGGGAGTTATAAACCCAAGTTCTTAATCAACAACCCGGGCCAGTGCTCCTCATGAGTGTTGGTCAAAACTGGGCAGACTGCGGGGCCACCACGGGGAAACTCGAGGATTGGTATATACCTGTAGGATGTCCCATCCGGTCGTGGCCTGAGACGAGATACGCGCGGCTACTATCAGGGTGTCGGCACGCCGGGAGGTCTTGCTGGATTAGTTTTACCTTTGTCGAAATATCTTAAGCACAGGATTCCGAGAATACTCGGGTCTTCCCAACATGGAGTTGCGACTCCGCGGATCGTGAGCTTGTGACGAGCTAAGTTGGGACACCCCTGCAGGGTTATGAACTTTCGAAAGCCGTGCCCGCGGTTATGTGGCAGATGGGAATTTGTTAATATCCGGTTGTAGATAACTTGACACCATATCCTTAAGAATACACTACCTGTGTGAGTAACCGTGACGGTCTCCTTTCGAAGGGGTATTCGGAAAGTGAACACGGTGGGGTTATGCATGAACGTGAGTAGCTGGGATCACTTCTTGATCATCTTTGGCGACTGTTGGCACATATCCTCATCTCGCTCTGAATTCATAAGCTAGTTGCTTAGTGCTTGTTGCAGCCAGTTTATTATCTCTCCACACCTAAAGGTTTTGTTAGTTTTGATACCCGGGAATGGGATTGCTGAGTCCTTGTGACTCATAGATTACTACACACACCAGATGCAAGTACAACAGTGTACGGCGTAGGAGATGGACAAGAACTCCACTGGGAGTTCGATGAAGAGCGTGGTCATTTTTATGTGACGTGTCCCGACGATCAGTAGTGGTTCCTACTAGGGGCGAACAGGACTTGTGGTTGTGGTATCTTTTCTCATTTGATTTCGTCCGTACTCAGACCCTGTGTTATTTGGATGAATGTATGCTATTGTATTAATTGTGTGACGTGGCGAGTGTAAGCCAACTATTTATCTGTTTTATCCATGTTCATTACATGAGTTGTGCAAAGATACCACGCTTGTGATCATTCCAGAATGCGATTATGCCTCTAACTCGTGCCTCGACACGTAGGAGCTATAGTCGCATCTTGGGCATTAAAAGTTGGTACCAAAGCCTTCTCCGACCTAGGAGCCCCCTGATTGATCGAACCGCTGCTGATGTTGAGTCTAGACACACACACAAAATGTTTTGAGTCCTATATATATCGGAGAGTAGGATTTATTTTTACTCCTCATCCCCTTCGTCGCTCTGGTGAGGATTCCTGACGTTGTTTTAACTGCACTATCCTCAAATTTCACCAATTTTTTTAGGATCATGCGGGTATTGTTTGGATTTTTCCGATATCTTTGTGATGAGAACATTGTTATTGATGCCTCCTGTCATTTAGGGGTTGTGGTAGTGTCCCGGGGAGTTGAGCTCTGAGGTGTTGACATCAGAATTGTATCGTTGCAGTTCTAGAATACCAGAGGCGACCAACATCGAAAACTCTTCTATGCATGTCTGGTGGTGAGATAACCCCGACGTCACCCAGCACTGGGGGATAGTTCGGGAGTATTGCCATAGCTAGTATAGCGGATGCGTTTCGAAGGTCCGAGGTAAACAATTTCCGAAGGTGCCTGGTTATGTGTTGACAGATGGATACAACTGGATGTAGGATTTATTAGTTGTGTGATATGCGGTGCTTCCCCTGTATCCCCAACTCCAGATTGCATAACCGGAAAGCTTCGGGAATTAATAGGTGGGATTCAAGTAGCTCTTAGGTAATCTTCCAATGGGTACATGATATGAGGTTGGGGTTCAACATCTAGTGGAGAGGTTATCATGGGCGTTTTTACACTATGGGGTTGCATCTTAAATGATCCATGGCTATGCCGATGCGAGGATTGCAAGGCCCTTTGTAACACGTGCCATGGGGCATCAGCACGAACATGTGGGACGAAACCTCTATTATGTATTTGTTCCATCTGTTACCTTGTTGTTTTATTCTATCATTTTGTTCTCCCAATAGGCTTCTTGACAAGTTGAAGTACCATTAAGCTATGGAATTCATTCGTTCAATTTTGTTCGTATGTTCATTGTGAAGACTATATGTTGCAAATATCTAGCCGTTGACTCAACATATCTATTATTTGCTTCAATGGCTAACGGTTGTCATCATCTTCAGGATGGCACCTAAGAAAGTTCCCAGCCAGAACCCAGAGGGTGAAGAAGAGCGTCCACCTTCCCCTCCTCCTCCGTCTGAGGCTTGGAGAGCAATTATGCAGGCAACCAATTAAAACACCGAGATGCTCATGCATATGATGCAGAGTTTCCAAGCAAATCAAGCAAATCAAGGCAATCAAGGGAACCAAGGCCAAGGAAATCTATTCAATCAACCTCACTTTGCGACTCTGAACCAATTCCTGGCAAACCAACCCAAGTCTTTTAGCTACTGTGCTGATCCGCTAGATGCTGAAGATTGGATCACAGACATCAAGAAGCATTTCGAGTGCAATAATGTTAGACCTGAGGATTACGTCAAGTTTGCCACTTTCCAACTCAAAGACCAAGCTGCAGATTGGTGGCAACAATACAAAGACTCCAGAGCGGGTCATGAGATCTCGTGGACTGACTTTTGTTGCGATTTGTGTTCTCATCACATCCCTACCATTGTCACTGAAGGCATGCGCGAACAATTCCACAATCTGAAGCAAGGCATCATGTTTGTGTACCAATACAATGTCAAGCTCTAGAATCTTGCCCGTTATGCGAAGCAAGACATCCCCGACGCCAAGAGCAAAATCTACCAGTTCCGAGGTGGTCTGAAAGATGAACTCCAACTTGCACTCACTCTGTTCGAGCTAGATGAATTTGATCAATTGTACAACATGGCTCTCAAGCAAGAGGCAGCTCAGCTAAAATGTGAAGCTTCCAAAAAGAGGATAAGAGATGCTGTTCACTCCTCCTCTTCCTCTCAAGTGGTCGCCAAGCAGCAGAAGTTCTAGCTCCTGCCTCCTCCAGTGCTCCGTCCTCTGAGTCAGAACAAGCACTCAGGTGGTCGTGGATTTTCCCACCCACCCAATCCAAGCAACCAGAACAAGTCTCAGTACCAACCTCCAAGACCAAGTGTTCCTCCTTCTCGTCCAGTTTCAGAGGTCACTTGCTACAAATGTGGTCTCAAGGGTCATTATTCCAACAAGTGCACCAACCAGAGGCGCCTTCCTCCTCCTACACCTTTCATCAATGCTATTGTCAAGCACAATCCCAAGCATGCAAGAGTGAACCTGATGAATGCAACTCAAGCAGAGGATTCTTCTGATGTGATTATCGGTAATCTTTCGGTTAACTCATAACCTGCAAAAGTCTTGTTTAATTATGGTGCATCACTTTCCTTCATGTCATATCCATTTGCATCTGAGCACAACGTGGGCGCAGCTTCTTTGCCAAGGGCGTTGCAAATTATTTCTCCGGGAAAACACATGACTGCTAACTTGATGGCTCCGGATATTTCTATTCACATGGGCGATTATAGTTTTCTGGTTTCCCCAGTTGTTCTCGGTAACTCAGACATTGATCTTATTCTTGGGACGGATTGGCTCTCTAAGCATGATGCTCTTATTGATTGTGCAAACAAGGAGGTCAATCTAACTCATCCTTCCGAAGATGTGATTATCTTCGCAGCTCGAGATAACACAATCAGGCTATTCTCTCTCAATGACAAGGGCGAGATTAATGCCATATCCCAAATTCCGGTGGTTTGTGAATATGAGGATGTATTTCCTGAAGAGCTTCCAGGCATGCCTCCTAATCGTCCAGTTGAATTCGTCGTTGAACTTGAACCTGGTATGGAGCCAGCCTGTCGACGTCCGTACAAGCTTTCTCCTAAAGAGTTGAAGGAAATGAAGAAGCAACTCAATGAGCAAGAACGCTTGGGTCTGATCAGACCAAGTACTTCTCCTTGGGGCTGCGGTGTTCTTTTTGTCAAGAAGAAGGATAGTACGGAACGATTGTGCATTGATTACCGGCTATTGAACAAGAAGACAATTAAGAATAAGTACCCTCTCCCCAATATCAATGAACTGTTCGAGCAGCTCAAAGGAGCCAAGGTTTTCTTGAAGCTTGATCTCCGGATGGGCTACCATCAAATTCGTATTCGTGAAGAGGATATTCCCAAGAGCGCATTCAGAACGAGTTATGGCTCCTACGAGTACACAATCATGTCCTTCGGGCTTGCAAATGCTCCACCCACTTTCTCTCAGATGATGCACTTCATATTCAACCCCTACACCAATGAGTTCGTCATCGTGTACCTCGATGATATCTTGGTATTCTCCAAGAATAAATAAGACCACGCCAAGCACCTCCGTTTGGTTCTTGACAGGCTCCAAGAGCACCGCTTTTATGCGAAGTTCTTCAAATGTGAATTTTGGCTCGATGAAGTCCTCTTTCTTGGTCATATTATCTCTGCCAAGGGCATTTCTGTTAACCCCGAGAAGGTTGAAGCTATTGTGAAGTGGGAACCTCCTCAGAATGTCAAACAACTCCGAAGTTCCTCGGCCTCGCAAGCTATTGTAGAAGGTTCGTTGAGAACTTCTCCAAGATTGCCAAGCCTCTGTCCAACCTGTTGAAAAAGAATGTCAAGTACTCATGGACTGCTGATTGTGATGTGGCATTCAGTACCCTCAAAGAGAAGCTCATTTCTGCTCCGGTACTTACTCCTCCGGATGAGTCCAAGCCTTATGAGGTGTTCTGTGATGCTTCATTGCAAGGTCTCGGTGGTGTTCTCATGCAAGGCAAGAAGATCGTTGCATATACTTCGCGTCAGCTTAAACCAAATGAAAATAATTACCCCAGACATGATATTGAGCTAGCAGCAGTTGTTCATGCCTTGATCACGTGGATACACCTTCTATTGGGCAGAAAATTGGACATCTTCACCGATCACAAGAGCCTAAAGTACATCTTCACCCAGCCAAACCTTAAACTCCGCCAGACTCGTTGGGTTGAAATGATTCAAGAGTACGATCCAAGCATTGAGTATACTCCTGGCAAGGCCAATGTCATTGCGGATGCCTTGAGAAGAAAGGCTTACTGCAAAAGTCTCATCCTCAAACCGTTCCAACCTGAAGTGTGTGAATCGTTCAGGAATCTCAACCTCCAAGTCGTTCCGCAAGGATTTCTTGCCAACCTTCAAGTCGCTCCTACCTTGGAAGATCAAACCCGTGAGGCCCAACTCAGTGATGCTATGGTGCAGAAGGTGAAACATGGTATTGCCAAGTGTACTCCCAAGTACAAGTGCTATCGCATTGATGACAGAGACACTTTGTTCTTTGAGGACAGAATTGTAGTTCCCAAAGGTGATCTCAGGAAGCTCATAATGAATGAAGCACATGACTCACTCCTCTTGATACATCCAGGAAGCTCCAAGATGTACCACAACCTCAAGCAATCCTATTGGTGGACTCACATGAAAAGAGAAATTGCTCAATTCGTGAACGAGTGTGATGTCTGCAGAAGAGTGAAGGCAGAGCATCAACGACCAACCGGACTCGTTCAACCTCTACCTATTCCCGAGTGGAAATTCGATCACATTGAGATGCATTTCGTCACCGGTTTCCCATGTCCAAGCGAGGAAACAACGCCATCCTTGTGGTGATTGACAAGCTCACTAAAGTGGCTCATTTCCTTCCAGTCAAGTAATCCATCAACGCATCACAACTGGCAGAGCTGTATACCTCCAGAATTGTCTCTTTGCATGGTATCCCACAAGTAATCTCCTCAGATCGTGGAAGCTTGTTCACTTCCAATTTATGGGATTCCTTCCTGTCATCTATGGGTACCAAGATTCGCTTCAGCGTAGCTTTTCACCCTCAGACTAGTGCCCAAGTCGAAAGAGTGAACCAAATTCTTGAAGTTATTCTCAGGGCATGTGTAATGTCCTTCGGTATGAAATGGGAAGACTGCCTTCCATTTGCCAAATTCTCCTACAACAACAGCTTCCAAGCAAGTGCAGGCAAAGCACTGTTTGAAATTCTCTACGGCAGAAAGTGCCGTACCCCTCTCAACGGGTCCGAGATTGGTGAACGTCAATTCCTTGGCAATGATTTGATCTCAGAGGCAGAAGAGATGTGCAAAGTCATACATGAGAATCTCAAAGCCGCGCAATCGCGCTAGAAGAGCTACTATGATGGCAAACACCGAGATTTGGCTTCAGACATTGGAGATCATGTCTGTCTCCGTGTTTCTCCTATGAAGGGTACACAGAGGTTCGGTATCAAGGGCAAGCTTGCTCCAAGATATGTGGGCCCTTTCAAGATAATTGGCAAGAGAGGAGATCTAGCCTACCAACTCAAGCTTCCCTCCAACTTTGCAAATGTGCATGATGTGTTTCACGTGTCACAACTCCGCAAGTGCTTCAAGACGCCTGAACGCACCATTCCTTTCGAAGAGATTTATCTTCAGCAAGACTTGTCTTATCGTGAGCACCCCGTTGCTATCCTTGAAGAAACTGAGCGCAAGACCTGCAACAAGTCCATCAAATTCTTGAAAGTGAAGTGGTCACACCATACCGACCGACAAGCTACATGGGAACAAGAAGATCATCTCCGTTCCGAGTATCCCTCTTTCTTTCAGTCCTAGATCTCGGGACGAGATCTTTTTGTAGTGGAGGAGAGTTTGTAATACCCCAGATGTAAAACTTCCTTATATGACAATATATGCATCGTTGACTTAATCAATTCCATTCTGGGCTCATCCTTCATTTCGTGCATCTTGTGTTTTTTGCGTTGAGTGTGTGTGCATATCATCCGTGTCATGTCATCATGAGTATTGCATTGCATTCGTGTTGTCACTTGCACCCGGTCATGTTCGTCTGTCCCCGTTGTCCGTTTCGAGTTTCGACACTCACACACATACCCGTGGTACCTCCGAGTCCTCCTTTTGTAAGTGGCCGAATAACGTTCTCGAAATGAGGTGAAAGTTGTCGTGCGTTGTTGTTATGGTGCGTGTAGATCGCGTGACAAGTTTCGTCTCGTTTGGAGGTCGTTTGATACTCCAACGGTTAACCGCGTTCCCCGCGGAACCTGATACGTCTCCAACATATCTATAATTTTTTATTGTTCCATGCTATTATTTATGATGTTTTGGATGTTTAATGGGCTTTGTTATACACTTTTATATTATTTTTGAGACTAACCTATTGATCCAAAGGCCCAGTCCAGATTGCTGTTTTTTTTGCCTATTTCAGGGTTTTACAGAAAAGGAATATCAAACGGAGTCCAAACGGAATGAAACCTTCGGGAGAGATATTTTTGGAGCGATATCTTCACAGGAGACTTGAGAACCATGGAATAGGGCACACGTGGCATCCACGAGGGTGGGGGGCGCCCCCCTACAGGGCGCGCCCCCTGCCTCGTGGGCCCCACGTTGGTCCCCCGATGCCCTCCTTCCTCCTACATATATCCATATACCCCGAAAACATCAGAAGAGGAGAAAAAACCCTAATTCCACCACCGCAACCTTCTGTTCCCATGTGATCCCATCTTGGGGCTTGTTCTGGAGCTCCGCCGGAGGGGGTATCTACCACGGAGTGCTTCTACATCAACACTATTGCCTCACCATGAGTTGTGAGTAGTTTACTACACACCTTCGGGTCCATAGTTAGTACCGAATTTTTTTATTGAAACCAAAACTTGTCACATAAATAGTAGGCAATGTTTTGAGCTAGCACACAAGATTTCAAGTGGTTTGGAAATACATAAAATTTTGTTTATTTTGAGAAGGCAATTTTAGTTGTTGTCAGGTCACTTTATATTTTACTAGGGATTAAATCGATGAGCAAAATGATGTTGGTTTCTACATGACAATTACTTAGCGAATATTTTCAACAACTCAAACATTTTTGATTCTCTGTATGGATAACTAATAATTTGTCTTTAGACTCTTTACTTTAAATTTGAATTTAAGGTTGGTTTGGAACAAAGTGATGATTAGCAAAATCTATTTATGATGACGTGGCACCATTAATAGAAGTTTACTATAGCATGACACCCGGGGTGTCACAAATCACCTCCACTAAAAGAAATCTCGTCCCGAGATTTAAGAGGTGGAGCAAGGGGAAAAGTTTTGGTTATGAAATTCTAACCGATCTTCTCACTCTATTTGGTCTTCTTGAAGAAGTTGATCCCTTTCGTTGATGTCTTCATTTCTCTGCATCAATGTATCATGATGATTTTGTCGTTCTTCCTTCTGGATCTTCACCATACTTACGAAGGGACAAGGGTTAACTTTGGAAGAACAAGCCTCTACAAGGTCGCTTATCTGGTAGATAGCATCAGGGAAGGTGGCGGAAAGTAACTCTCGAATAGAAAGTTAAGAAAATATCGAGAGCAAAGTAAGAAGATACCACGAGAAGTTTCGAACGAGCAGGCAATCGTTCGATGTCTAAACAGAAGGTGAAAGGGGGTTCTGAGCAATGAAATAAATATTGCGTTTGATACAAAAGTAGATCATCTCTAGGAAGGTGGCTCGTGAATTACATATGGAGCCAGTGTGAGGAATAACTTTGGCTACAAGGGTGTACAGGAGAGTCAGGTTTCGATCATGTGGAACTATGGGTTATGGGCCCACCATGTGGGTTAAAGTAGGAAGGGCGATGATACCAAGGCATGTCAGAGTATAGACTGTCAGTTATGTTGGCAACAACATGGGTACTAAGGGCGAGGGACAAAGAGAACCATTTTCCTGCTCGTTGAACGAGGCGGACCAAATAGGCAAAGTTCTCGTCCATCGGTGGTTACCGAAATGTTATCAACTATAGTAACAGGGTCTTACTGACAGAGTTGTACACCAAGGTGTTTACATAAGCAGAAATTATTACTGCTTAGATTATATGTAGATCAAAGAAAGGTTAAACAAGCAAATGGAAAGGAAAATGTGTTTAAACACAATGACTAGGAGTAAATCATCCCCAAGATTAAGCAGGGCATGATATACGTGTCAGAAGATCAAAGTCAGGACCATATAGATAAAAAGGGGTAACAAGAATTATGATATGTACCCACAACAAGGTTGGATAGTTGATCAAGAAAGATTTAGCATTGCGCTTACAATGTTCTTGTGGATCTTCGGAGTACCACAGACATGCTTCGAGGTAGCCCCGACATGGCATTCAAGCAAAGGTCAGACTTTGGATACACCAGGATATATAATGAAGTGTGTTTGTGGAGAACATCCACAACGAAATGCACCTGGGAATACATACCAAGTAGCAAGATCGATGTCAGCATGGAGGTTTAATAACCAAAAGGGTTGGAATGAAACTATCGACCATTCACTTCAAAGCATTCGATTTGCTAGAAGTTTTGGATTCGCGCGTCATACTTCAATTGTTGGGTTTTCGATTAGGAACAACACGTGGACCAAGGAATGAGCGGATATGGCAAGAAGTATCACCTGTATCAAGAATTCTTAAGAGGTGGTGAAATTCTCACGACCTTCTTGACATAACAGGTGGTAATACTCCAAGGTAAAGAACAAATGCTGGATAGCAAGGATCTCAAGGTATAACACAAAACACGAACAAGTTTGTGTTGGAGGGAAGGCAATAATGTTGTCGATGATAACTGAAATCATCGAGGGGGGTAAGGATGATATTTCTCATGGTGAATTTGATTCACAACTTGGAAGGAGGCAAATCATTGTTGATGATGATCACGACACATTAGTCGAGTGATTTCATAAAGATGTAATCGATCGGCGATGAAATCAAGTCAAATGAATGATGGAGCGAAAGGTTATTGAAACCACTAGTACAATACAAACTTGAAATCAAGCTAGTTGTTCAAGGAGAAATGGTATGCCGAGGAAGATCTGCGTAAGCTTAGCTAATTGCCGAAATTGTGCTCTCGGAAGGACCATGTAGCACAGTTAAAAGATGCACAATAATGATATAGCCGATCAGGCTAGATATGACTTGAAGAATTAATAAACTCATAAGCAACGGAGATTATTCAGAGTTATTGAATCGGAGTGCGGAATTGATTCACTTATCGGTGTCCTTGAGTGTCTAACAACTCAGAACCCGAGGAAAATTGCAGTCAGTGAAAATGTAACACATAATGAAGAACTCATAAGAAGCTATGTAGTTCTGTGATAATCTCGAGATACCAGGGGATAATACTGGATGACAGCTCAAAGTAGAGGTTGGGCTGGGGGTATTGCTCTGTAGGAGACAAGTGCTTAAACCTGCATGAGAAATGGTATTTAAAGGAGAACATGGTCGGAACCACGATTGAAAAAGGCCAGATCCCAGATATAAGATGAACTTATATCAAGGGGTAATTAATTTAACAGAAGCTTTAATGATAAGATCTACATCGTGTCCATGGGCATGAACCGAAAGTTTAAGGTTAACTCCCACTTCTTCAATGCATAAGCTTTCATTCACTTCTCTATTAAAAATGAATTGATTGCGAAGACTCGCCTGGTGAATTACCAAAGGAGTATGAACCTTGGAAAACTTTCGGGTTCGCACAGATTAAGGAAGGCATAAGTTCAACCCATAGGGGCATCTTAGGAACATATACCACAACCTTCAGGAGTATTTAACACAAGCTCAAACGTAGATCATGGTTGACAAAAACAGAGGATACAAATTGTCAAGGGCATTATGTATCAGGGAATAACTCACAAGGAGATTAGATATGAGGGGCACTGTCGGACAATAATCCAACAAAGGATCTCGTGGTCTACCAGGGATCTGATGTGAGCATCGGTACTCAACCATAAGAAGAAAAATGCAGGGATATCAGTTTATAGAAACAACTAACTAATTCAAATCTCAAATGCAAAGGAATTATGATTCCCAAATCAAGCGACCAGAAGCAAATGCTCTGATTAAGGATGGGTAAGTTGGAATGACTTGGGGGTACTCTTGACGGCAATTTGATTGGCCGATATCCGGCTCATAATCGGAATGACTTCTGAGCTGGAAGAACGAATTCTAGTTTCACTAATGATTGCGAGTATTTGCAACCTATTGAATCGATATGATCAGAAAGTCAATCACAAAGAATTTTAATGAATATTGATATACATATTGAATTAACCATAATGCAAGCAGGTACAACTTTCCATAGCAATAGGTTGCTGAGGATTTTGGAAGATTGAATTGCGTTTCGAAGACCTTTGTGAAACGCATGAACAACTGGGGGTGAACGAATCCCCAGTGACTGTGAGGAATTATTCATACAAGTATTCATGCGGGAAAAGGAGCTGCGCGGGCACAAAGGATTCTTGGAATATCCGAAGTATTTCAGAGTATCTTGTAATAACAAGATCAATTGAAATGAAGGTATGGGCGACAAGTGTACGCAGCCATCCTTAGGGATTTACCGGTGATATGGAATTGCAATGGCGAAGGGCATAAGGGTCTCGGAAAAACATCAAATATTATCTCCAAAATCTTCTAATGAAGCAGGCGACCATCTTGACTGAAGGGGCTCTCCGGAAGGAAGTGTTTTCGAGAACCTAAAGTTAGATTTTAGCAAAATCATTTAACCCGAATAGAAGAGAGATCAGAATCCCAGAGTAAAGACGAGGAATAAAAGATCCTAATACCACCCAATTGGCGACGTGGGCCTGTAAGCCTCACCACCAAGTTAGTAAAACAATTTTTCAAAGACTAGACTCAACTTCGGCCAAGGAGTTGGAAAGGGGTTCTATAGGCAGTCGGCTCTGATACCAACTTGTGATGCCCCCGATTTGTCCGTACACTAATCATGCACGCAAATGTGTACGACCAAGATCAGGGACTCACTGGAAGATATCACAACAAAACTCTAGACACAAATTAAAATAATACAAGCTTTATATTACAAGCCAGGGGCCTCGAGGGCTCGAATAGATAAGCTCGAAAACACAAGAGTCAGCGGAAGCAATAATATCTGAGTACAGACATAAGTTAAACAAGTTTGCCTTAAGAAGGCTAGCACAAAAGTAGCAACGATCGGAAAGGCAAGGCCTCCTGCCTGGGACCTCCTAACTACTCCTCGAAGCCGATCTTCACGTAGAAACACCCTCGGGATCTTCTGGGTCCGGGACTCCACCATCTGGTTGCGTCGTCCGGGAAGAAGGAACAAAAGGGAAAACGGGGAGAAAAGCAACCATGAGTACTCATCCAAAGTACTCGCAAGCAAGGATCTACACTACATATGCAATGATATCTCTAAAAAGGGGGTAATATCTGTGGACTGAACTGCAGAAAGCCAGAATAAGAGGGGGGATAGCTAATCCTATCGAAGACTACGCTTCAAGCAGCCTCCATCTTGCAGCAGTAGAAGAGAGTAGATGGAAAAGTAACAAGTATCAAAGCTTCTGGCAGCCTCCGTCTTGAGTAGCTGAAGAGTCCACCAAGTAACATCGTATAACATAAACCTACCCGGCGATCCTCCCACACATCACCTTGTGAGAGAGCAACCACCGAGTTATATCTGGAACTTGTCTGAGTGTGTTTTATTAAGTAACCAGTTCTAGTTGTCATGAGGTCAGAGTAGAACTCCGGGTCGTCCTTTTACCGAGGGACACGGCTATTCGAATAGATTAACTTCCCTGCAGGGGTGCACCACATAACCCAGCACGCTCGATCCCATTTGGCCGGACACACTTTCCAGGGTCATGCCCGGCCTCGGAAGATTAACACGTCGCAGCCCTACCTAAGCACAACAGAGAGGTCAGCACGCCGGTCTAAGTCCTAGGCGCGCAGGGGTCCGGGCCCATCGCCCAACGCACACCTGCACGTTGCGTACGCGGCCGGTGAGCAGACCTAGCAACCTCCATTACTAAGGAAGTTCCATTACACGGTCCAACCCGACGCGCGCCGCTAAGTCGCTGACGTCAAGAAGGCTTCGGCTGATACCACGACGTCGAGTGCCCATAACTATTCCCACGTAGCTGGTTAGTGCGTATAGGCCAATGGCCAGACTCAGATCAAATACCAAGATCTCGATAAGCGTGTTATTATGAAATAACTGCGGACAACGACCAGGGCCAGGCCCACCTGTCTCCTAGGTGGTCGCAACCCGCACTGTCGCTCCGCCACAAAGATCCACTCGGGGGGCCGTCAGGAACTCAGGCCCATCACTACCTGGATGGAGCCACCTGTCCTTTCAGCCCCCACATTGAATCACTTGCGGGTACTCAAAGAGCCGACCCGACTTTAGTCACATCATGTGCCATGTAAAGTATGTATATATATACTCGTGATCACCACCCGAGTGACCACGGCCCGATAGTATAGCATGGCAGACGTACAAGAATGTAGGGCCACTGATGGAGTACTAGTATCCTATACTAAGCATTAGGATGGCAGGTAAGGTATCAACAGTTGTAGCAACAATGACAGGCTATGCAGAAGAATAGGAGTTATCGAATCATCAACAGTAGCAAATCTAATGCAAGAATAAGAGAGAAGAGTGGGCAATATCTGGTGATCAAGGGGGGGGGGGCTTGCCTGGTAGCTTTGGCAAGAAGGAGCGGTCGTTGTCGACGTAGTCGAACACAGTGGCATCGGCATCCTCTCAGGGTCTACCGGAAAGGAAGTAACGGAGGGGGAACACAATAAATAACATAGCAATCAAAAGCATAACAAATCATAACACAGTAATACGCGGTGCTAGGGGTGGCCTAACGCGGTGGGAGGTGATACCGGCGAAGGAGGGAAACATCCGAGAAAGTATCCCGGTGTTTGACGTTTTCAGACAAATGAACCGGAGGTGAAAAGTTGCAGGTTCGCTATGCTAGGGACGTGTGGTTGACAAACGGACCGCGTATTCGGATTCGTCTCGAAATTCTGAGCAACTTTCATGTACAAAGTATTTTCATCCGAGTTACATATTAATTTATAGGATTTTCTAAAGTTTTATTAATATTCTAGTATTTCTGAAATTATTATATTTAATTAATTCTAATTGACCAAGTCAACTTGACTAGTCAAAAAGGCAGGTGTGGCCCACATGTCATAGACTATTTACCTAAACAAGTAAATAAATACTAACTTATTTAAAAGAGGTCCTACATGTCATCTACTAGTAGTAGATTAACTTAGCACACCTAGTAGTATTAATAATCTAATAAAGACCGACCACAACTAGGCATAGCCCAGTCAGCCAAAGCGCACGGCACACGCACACACCACACACCACGCTGCACACAACACACAACACACAACACACACACACGCCACACACACGCTCGGCCCTGGCCACAACCACAGCTGAGGCCAGCGACAGAGCAGCAAAGGCCGCGAGTTGCGGCAGCTTAGCAGCAGCAGCTAGCAAGGCAACTAGGAGCAGTGGCAGCAACGCTAGTAAATAGCGGCGGCGGCGCAAGAGCAGTAGCAGCGCAGGAGCAGCACAGCGGCGGGATGGGCAGCAGCACAAGCAGTAGGAGCGGCAGCTAGCGAACAGAAACAGCAGCAGTGCAACGAAGCATAGCAGCAACTGCAGGCATGTACGCGTACGCGGGCGTTCAGGCACGACGGTGACGGCGCCCTACGGTGTCCAAATCGAAGGGGAAAAAGGAGGATCCGAGGGAGGAGCTCACCTTGAGCTCGGAGGTGCGGTCGGGGAGGCCCGGGTCGGGCCGGAGAGTCGGCGGTGACGGCGAGATTGCGTCGGCCGGATGAAGAAGAAGACACTAACACCATCCATGCAGCTCCCTTCCTTGTGGACGAAGCCGAGTGTGGCGAACCTCCTGGACATGTTCCCGAGCGACGGCGACGACGGTGGCCACGAAATCGATGGCGAGGCAGCGGTCACCGTCAGTTGTTCGAGCTCGAATTCGGGAATAAGAGGAGGGGGCCGATGGGGGAAAGAGGGGGGAAAGGATGAGGCGGGCTAGGGTTTCCTGGGGGCGCTTTTATTGGCCGAGGGGAGTCGACGTGGTGGCCATCCGGCCGTGGCGCCGTGGGATGGCCGCCATGCCATGGCCCCTGTCTCCTGTGTGTACAGAGAACAGAGGAAGGGGAAAAGGCCATGGTGGGCTTGGGCCGTGTTACTGTAGCACTAGGATTCTAGTGCATAGTGTGCACTTGGCCCCTTTCTTTGTTTCTAATTTTCTGGTTTGTATTTTATCCACCATTTTGAATTTTAATTTAATATCGATTTTTTTATTGAAACCAAAACTTGTCACATAAATAGTAGGCAATGTTTTGAGCTAGCACACAAGATTTCAAGTGGTTTGGAAATACATAAAAAATTGTTTATTTTGAAAAGGCAATTTTAGTTGTTGTCAGGTCACTTTATATTTTACTAGGGATTAAATCGATGAGAAAAATGATGTTGGTTTCTACATGACGATTACTTAGCGAATATTTTCAACAACTCAAACATTTTTGATTCTCTGTATGGATAACTAATATTTTGTCTTTAGACTCTTTACTTTAAATTTGAATTTAAGGTCGGTTTGGAACAAAGTGATGATTAGCAAAATCTATTTATGATGATGTGGCACCATCAATAGAAGTTTACTGTAGCATGACACCCGGGGTGTCACAACCCCTTATCACGTTGGCTGCAAAGTTCTTATTTGTTTGTGCAGCTGCGAGGGACTCGCGCGTGGACTCCTACTGGATTGATACCTTGGTTCTCAAAAACTGAGGGAAATACTTACGCTACTGTGCTACATCACCCTTTCCTTTTCGAGGGAATACAACGCAAGCTCGAGAAGTAGCAGAACCCCTTTCTCTTTTGACCCAACACCCCTCCACAATAGCCCACAGGCCCATCCAAACTACCTCCATGCTCTCGGTCGTCGGATCGTGATCGTGTGGGGGAAAACCGCACCTCATTTGGACTCTCCTAGCTCCCTCTACCTATAAAACTACCCCTACCCCCGAAATCCCGGACCCAAACCCTAACACGAGCTCCTCCGCACCGCCGGACGCGTCAAGACCGCGTCGGACACGTCCGTCCGCCGACCCAGATGAATCCGGAGCCGCCACGTGGTGCCCTGCCTGCCCCCTCCATCGCGCGCCACCGCCGACCCGTCCCCGGCCACCCCGGCCCGCGCGCCTCCGCGCCCCGCCGCCGCCGCACGGCCGCCGCGCCGGGCCGCGTCCCCGTTGCCCTGCCGGCCGAGCTCCCTCCGCCGCCGCACCTCGCTTCCTCCGCCGCTAGCGCCGCCACCTCGGCCGGCCGCCGCCCGCCCCGCCGCTGCCGGACCCTCCGGCCGGACCACCGCCCGCCCCGCCGCTGCCGGACCCTCCGGCCGGACCACCGCCAGCCCGGCTCCCTTCGGTGACCCCGCGCCGCCGTCCGCCACCCGCCTGCCGCCGTCGTCATCTCCACCACCACCGGGCCTGAACCAGATCCAGATCCGGGCGGGTGGACGAGATCCACCCGTTCCTCCAACCAAACGCCATCGCCGCGCCCGGATCCCTCCGTCCCGCTTCTCCTCGTCCCGTTGACTTTTCAGAGGGTAAAAATCCACTAAGTCCCGGATCCATTTATTTTGTTGCCCTCTTTGCCATGTCATAACTCCATGCTCGTAGCTCCGATTTGCGCATATGATATATCAAAATGTTCATCTCAAAGTGCTCTATATGTTGGCATCAGTTTTGTGCATGTTAGGGTTCATCTAGATGTCTTAATCTTCATTGCAAGACTGCTTCATGATGTTACTGTTTCAGCACTAGTTGTCTGTTAACAATATGTTGGCATGTTCGTGAGGTCGTAACTTTGTGCATGTTGGTCCAAAGGGAGTGTATGATATGTCAAAATGTTCTTCTTGTAATGATCTTCATGATGGATGCATTTGCATACATGTTAGGTTGAATTATGCCATTTTTAACCCTGTTGCAAAAGTGCAGGTTCCTGTTAAGTTACTGAAATAATTATGAGATGATGTTTTGTCTTTTTTCATAGCATTTTGTGTGATTTTCTTTTGATCCACATGTCAACATGTTTTGGGAGCATAACCGTGTTGTCTTTAAAGTGATGTATTTGGTTTTCCATGATATGCTCTATGGTGACTTAAACAAGCTTGTAAACATGCCATGCCAATGTTGTTGTTTTACACTTAGTGAAAAAACTTGATGCCATAATTTGTTGCCATGTAAACTTGATGCCATAATTTTTCCATGCATGTTATGAATTAACTAGTGTGCATGTCTTGATGTCCATGTTGTTGTCTATCAATCCATGCCTTTGTTTGCATATATGCACTGCTGTAGCTTGTTATTGTCTTGCTCTCAAAATGCTTGAAATTAAAACTGTTAGTCTGTTAACAGAACATTCAATTTGGCAAAGCTTGTGTTAAGCAACCCTTGCATGGAATGACTTGTTTCTTTGGATGAATTGGAAGTATAATATGTCTTCTGCATGCTCATGTAATTTTCATGCTCTTCATAATTGTCTTTCTTGCTGTTGTGTGCCTCCGAAGGCAGCAACATATCATTCCAGATTTGCATGCCTTGTAATTTTCACCAAGTCTGAGAAATCTGTTAACTTATTGAATCTTGCCATGCTTGTTTAATTGTGTTCTAGCAAGTTTTTGGGTGTGCTATGAGTTCATGCTTGTTAAGAATCATGTCTATTTCACATCCATGCCTTTTGTCTTCATGTTTGGGTGATGTAGGATATTTAAACCTTGCTTCAAAGATGCCATGTTGCTGTTAACTTCAGTTTTGCACTGCATCTTGTTTTGCTTGCCATTTGCAAACCATGCATCCGTTTCCAATGATCTTTATATCGATTTCGACCGAAATCTTCCCCTTTATCCAGTGGCTTGCTTGGTTGCCCAAGATGAAGCCATTTCCATCAGCTTCTCCTTTAGGCTCGAGAGCATCCTCATGCATACGCACATCATGACTTGCATCCCATGACATGTCGTGCATCATGTAGTTTTTGCATTGCACCGTGATTGATCTTGTACTGTTGTTATGATCTTGTGTTGGGTAGAGCAGGGAGCCAATACCGAGTTCGAGGATCTTGTCGAGACTGAGTTTGAGGAGCCGTCTTACCATTCCACCGAGGACTCAACATGCAAGATGACCATTCCCCGATATCACCTCTATCTTTGCCATGCTAGTTGTCTAGCTCTATAGCTATGACTCGATGCCTATTCTTGTCTTGTCAGCCTCCTATGTTGCCATGAAACACTCTAACCGCCTTCCTAGCAAACCGTTGATTGGCTAAGTACGCTTTTGCTCAGCCCCTCTTATAGCGTTGTTAGTTGCAGGTGAAGTTTGAAGATTGCTCCATGTTTGGACTTGTTTATTGGGATAACACAATGTATATTCTAATTAAATTAATGCACATATATATTGGTAATGGGTGGAACTCTCGGCCTTCTACTTGGTGTTTTGTTCCACTCACGCCACCTTAGGACCCGATAAACCGGTGTTATGTTCCTTGATTTTGTGTTCCTAACATGGTTGGGGTTTATGGGCCCCCTTGATAATTCACATTACTTAAAGATTTTCTAGCAAGAACGAACTTTGGTACTATATTTGCCTAACAACTAAAACTTGCATAGGGAGTTATAAACCCGAGTTCTTAATCAACAACCCGGGCCAGTGCTCGTCATGAGTGTTGGTCCAAACTAGGCAGACTGCGGGGCCACCACGGGGAAACTCAAGGATTGCTATATACCTGTAGGATGTCCCATCCGTTCATGGCCTGAGACAAGATACGCGCGGCTACTATCACGGTGTCGGCACGCCGGGAGGTCTTGCCGGATTAGTTTTACCTTTGTCAAAATATCTTGAGCATGGGATTCCGAGAATACTTGGGTCTTCCCAACATGGAGTTGTGACTCCGCGGATCATGAGCTTGTGACAGGCTAAGTTGGGACACCCCTGCAGGGTTATGAACTTCCGAAAGCCGTGCCCGCGGTTATGTGGCAGATGGGAATTTGTTAATATCCGGTTGTAGATAACTTGACACCATATCCTTAAGAATACACTACATGTGTGAATAACCGTGATGATCAATTTTCGAAGGGGTATTCGGAAAGTGAACACGGTGGGGTTATGCATGAACGTGAGTAGCTAGGATCACTTCTTGATCATCTTTGGCGACTGTTGGCACATATACTCATCTCGCTCTGAATTTGTAAGCTAGTTGCTTAGTGCTTGCTGCAGCCACTTTATTATCTCTCCACACCTAAAGGTTTTGTTAGTTTTGATACCCGGGAATGGGGTTGCTGAGTCCTTGTGACTCACAGATTACTACACACATCAGTAGTGGATCCTACTAGGGGCGATCATGACTTGTGGTTGTGGTATCTTTTCTCGTTTGATTTCGTCCGTAGTCGGACCCTGTGTTATTTGGATGAATGTATGCTATTGTATTAATTGTGTGACGTGGCGAGTGTAAGCTAACTATTTTACTCTTTCATCCCTATTCATTACATGAGTTGTGCAAAGATACCACGCTTGAGATCATTCCAGAATGCTCTTATGTCTCTCACTCGTGCCTCGACACGTAGGAGATATAGTCGCATCCTGTTCATTACACATCGTTTGTGATATTGTCTGCTGTTACACATGCTTTTAGACAACAACTTTGTGAGTTATTTCACACATTTCTTCCCTGTGAACTGTGTCAAATTATGGAGTATATCACACACGTTTATATTTTACGGACCGTGTGCGCCGTAACGCCCAGCAGAGCATAATTTCACCCCTATTTTAATTGATGCTATTTAAAATTGTACCAAATTTGAATTTGAAAGTAGGCTATAGCTTTATTCATATGCATCAGGTCGAAACAACAAATGCACTATTCAATTCATAGGTACATATGTTCAAGAATTACATAAGTACCAAATAAAGAATGATGAACCAGAATTGTATACTTGTACTATTAAAGACGGTAAAGAAAGAGGCGAAAGACATTCTGGGTGCTAAACAAGGTGAAGAGAAATGACCATTTTGTGCCCTCCTCCATGCAGAAGGCACGCATGACTCTAGTCCAACCACTTGTGATGGCCGACCGCCCATCCTTTACTGCCTTAACGAACACATCTAGATAGTCATCGTGTTTTGGTAGAAATACTTTAACCTTTGCATGCCCACCGATCATGTAGTTTGAGAGGTAATCTTGAGTAATCTGCTTTGGGAACCAATGCAAAAGAAAAATATTCAGACATTGTCATCTAACATAACTCATTATGGGCAGTAAAAAGAAGGCTGCAGAGTTCTTACTTACCATCCTACAGTTCATTGTTGTCTTGGATAAAGTGTATACAAATAGTTTGATTGCCATCTTTTGACCCATTTTACTAACAATCTTTATCAGCTTCCTCACTTGATGCTTGTTCATCAATATCTCATTGCCCCATACACATATAGGGTCGAAGCGTGGATCTTTACCAATGACATATGTACCTAAAAACACCAATTTAATACTAGAAGCTAAATAACAGTTGCACAATGATGTAGTACAACACTCCCTCCGTCCCATTATATAATATCTTATAACATCCAATATACTCACATATTGGATGAATTAACATATTAAATTATGGTCTAGAGGGAGTTTTTGCATTTTTACAAATTATCGGCCGACTAACTGCAGTTAACTGCTGGTGTGTTATTTTTGTTGCTTCTCTTCTATGTATATCTAGGCATCATCAGTACATTAAGGTAACACTCTTCCTTGTTGCAATGTAGCCTAGGATTGCATATTTAGACATTCAGTACAATGCATGTTGCTATGTAGCCTCAGATATATTAGATATGACCCTAGTTAACCTACCGATAAATGGGTTACATATATATTAAGTAAAAAGTCTGATTCACCAATTAATCCCTTATCCGCCCTTGGCCTATATGGCACCACCTACCAATATCCTGTATAGTTAGTATATATAAGCCATGGGATGAAACTAACCTTGATGGAAAACAACAACCGTTCCCAAAATTGTCCCGTGTAAGTACATCGAGAGGCATGTTAAGCACAATAGGCTAAACATCAACCAAATATATCCATGATAGACAAATTAATCTCCAAATGATAGCTTCAATGTTCAGGTTTATGCACGCTATTTAAGCAAAACAAGAAGCAGAAATATGTGTTAACTGCAACATGCTTAACATTTAACAAGAAGCAAATGTAGTCATTCAAACTTGTATTGTGCTGGTCTAAGTACACTGGTTATTGTTAAATAAAAATGGAAAGGTGTGTTAACTACAACATGCTTAACAACAACCAAATGTAGTCATTCATAGTGGTTGTTGAAACTGTTATTGATGAAATTGAACTGCACAGTTCATACTTTCACATATAGAAGGTCACATTGTGATTAAATGAAATAAACAAGGCATACTATAAACAACCAAATATATCATTTGAAACTAGACATATGCTAACTACAAACAACTGAACAACCAAAAAAATTCAAAAGAGGCATATGCTAGCTATAACAATTTTAACAAGAAGCAATTATATTCATTCCTACCTGTATGTTTAAAACTGGTATTGATGAAAATGTACTGCACCGTAAATAGTTGCACATATAGAGCATCACATTGTGAGCAACTGAAATAAACAATGCATAAAGCAAATAACCCAAGATAGCAATTAAAACTTCACATATTCTCACTACACTACAAAAGGGACTCGACAAAACAAATCATGGCTTCCCCCTATGAATAGGCAGGACAAAACAAATCATGTGCTTCCTCACTTGTCATAGATGGGGTCGTTTCCGTGGGAAGAACATAGACCCTGGGTGCGCTCCATGTTTTCGCAGATGGGCTACTTCCCCTTAGAAGAGCATGACTATAGGGTGCCCTCCTTGATGTCTTAGATGGGCTCTTTCCCCTTGGAAGATCCGGAGAGCGTGCCCTCCTCGTGGTTGTTATCGATGAGGTCTTACTCGGCAGTTGTGGATCCCAAGCGAGCGTCGCAGAACATGTCCTTCAGAAATCACAAAAGGCGCTCGATGGGGACATAGGATGACAAATTGTTGACATCGAGCAAGAGGAGATCAGCGGCGTGGCCATGGGTGAGATCAACGGCGGTTGAACCCGAGGGGTTGGGGGTGGCCCACTTATCTTGTTACATAGCCCGTGTCAGGCCGTCGCTGTCTGCTACTTCTCGAGCTTGCGTTGTATTCCCTCGAAGAGAAAAGGGTGATGCAGCACAGTAGCGTAAGTATTTCCCTCAGTTTTTGAGAACCAAGGTATCAATCCAGTAGAAGACCACGTGCGAGTCCCTCGCACCTGCACAAACAAATAAGAACCTTGCAGCCAACGCGATAAAAGGGGTTGTCAACCCCTTCTCGGTCACTTACGAAAGTGAGATCTGATAGATATGATAAGATAATATTTTTGGTATTTTTGTTATAGAGAAAAAGTAAATTATGCAAAGTAAAGTAAATAGTTGATGGAAGATTAATATGATGAGAATAGACCCGGGGGCCATAGGTTTCACTAGTGGCTTCTCTCATGAATGCAGATTTCTACGGTGGGTGAACGAATTAGTGTCGAGCAATTGATAGAAAAGCGCATAGTTATGAGAATATATAGGCATGATCATTGTATATAGGCATCACGTCCATGACAAGTAGACCGAAACGATTCTGCATCTACTACTATTACTCCACACATCGACCGCTATCCAGCATGCATCTAGACTATTAAGTTCACGAGAACAGAATGACGCCTTAAGCAAGATGACATGATGTAGAGGGAGAAACTCAAGCAATATTATATAAACCCCATCTTTTTATCCTCGACGGCAACAATACAATATGTTCCTTGCTGTCCCTGCTGTCACTGGGAAAGGACACCGCAAGATTGAACCCAAAGCCAAGAACTTCTCCCATTGCAAGAACTATAGATCTAGTAGGCCAAACCAAACCGATAATTCAAAGAGACTTGCAAGGATATTTAAATCATGCATAAAAGATTTCAGAAAATAATCCAATATTGTTCATAGATAATCTTGATCATAAACCCACAATTCATCGGATCTCGACAAACACACCACAAAAAGATTACATCGAATAGATCTCCTCAAAGATCGAGGAGAACTTTGTATTGAGATCCAAAGAGAGAGAAGAAGCCATCTAGCTAATAACTATGGACCTGAAGGTATGTGGTAAACTACTCACAACTCATCGGAGAGGCTATGGTGTTGATGTAGAAGCCCTTCGTGATCGATGCCCCCTCCGGCGGAGCTCCGGAACAGGCCCCATGATGGGATCTCACGGGTACAGAAGGTTACGGCAGTGGAATTAGGGTTTCGTGGATGTCCTCGATGTTTTCAGGGTATGGGAGTATATACAGGCTGAAGAGGCATGTCAGGGGAGCCAGAGGGGGCCCACGAGGGCGGGGGCGCATCTACCCACCTAGGCGGGCCCCCTTCCCTCGTGGCCTCCTCTCTTGCTTCCTGGCGTGTACTCTAAGTCTTCTGTGTTGATACCGTTCCAAAAATAACTCTCCCGAAGGTTTCATTCCGTTTGGACTCCGTCTGATATTCCTTTTCTGCGAAACACTGAAATAGGCAAAAAACAACAATTTGCACTAGGCCTTGGGTTAGTAGGTTAGTCCAAAAAATAATATAAAAGTGTATAATAAAGACAATTAAACATCCAAAACAGAATATATAATAGCATGGAAAAATCAAAAATTATAGATACGTTGGAGACGTATCACTTTTGACGACCTCGAGGTCGTAGCCAGCGTCTGCGACATACCAGCATACTCTAGCCCCCTGATTGAGAGCCTCCGACTAGTAATGGTCGTCAGCTTCCTCGGCGTCCACGTTGGTAACGTTGGGCGAAGAGGCCGCGATACACTTCTTTTGGGCGAGTTGCTCCTCTAGCTCCATGGGAAGCGTAGTCAGGCTTAGGCTGCCATGCTCTAGAGTGGGGGATGGGGATGGGGATCTGTAGGAAAGGGGGCATTTGGCAGGCGTGATCTAAGAAACTCAGGGTGGCTAGGGTATGGAGATTGTTGGGTAAGTTGCCCGGGCAAACCAGCAAATGTTGACAATGGAGGCCTTGCGGCGACGGCGACCTTGCTAGGGTTTTGAGCGAGGAAAGGGTTGTGGTGGGTGTGTGTGTGTGTGTGCGCGCGCGTAGTTTTTGGGGTGTTTGTGTGTGGAGTGGGGTGGTGTTTGACCAAATGACGCGACTACTGAAAAGTTTACTACGCGGGAGTAAAATGCCGTGGCTACTGAAAATTTGGATGATGCATCACACACTGTCTCGAGATAACAACTGTGTGTTATCAAATAGAAAAACCCTCGAGCCGGGCAGATATTTTCGAGCCATGGAGGCGGGAGCGGGAACAACAAACATGACACACCATCGGAACATAATAACCGTGTGTTATCAAACAAAAAAACCCTGCAGGTGGGTAAATATTTTTGAGATTGCGAGGGAAGCCTCCTAGAGCCCAATGTACTGTGGTGATGTGAGTGACACGGGCACGGGCGTGGCACATGGGTAGTGTGAGTGAACCGTATTGCGTCACCCGACTTGTATTTATAAATTTGGCAAAAATAATATGGGAAAGGGCCAGAACATGAACACGCTTGAATGTGGACCAAAAATATGTATGAAAAGGGTGATTTCATGTTCAAATACCAAATGCACAACTTCGATATGGCACCTATCTCACAAAGCGCACGATATTGCTTGTCACCCCTTCCCGTCGGCTTGAGGTGAATCCTAGCTATGAATGCATGGCCCAAAATAGCTAGGTCTAACATATCACTCTACCATAACACTTTACCTATGGGAGTCCATCATGGTCAAAACCCACCCCCCTTTCACTTCCAGTGAAAGGTGGACATGTGTTGGCCCACAATGTGTGCTTTTGGTGCGAGATGGGGTGAGACGACATACAAGCCACCTATGGGTAGCCCAACTATATGTATGAAAAGGATGGCTTGATATTTAAATACCCAATTCACAACTTTGATATGGTACATGTGCCTCGCAAATTGAACGGACATCCCAGACCCCACAGAGGTTCACCCTAGCAAAGTGTGAAGTAGTCCCCCCTCTCACACACACATGCGCGTGCGCACACACACATACACACTGAGTCGGTGGGAGAGGGGATCTCACCAAGATGTATCATAAAATGGACCTAGAAGAATCCACCTCAATTGTAGAACCTCTCTCATGTTGTTGGTCAATGTGATGGACGTCCACGCAACCCCGGAGATTGTCTAGCTCGCCAATAATAATCACGCAAGTAGTGCCTGAAGACAACCACTTCCTGCATGTGGCCCAAACATATGTATGGAGTGCTGATGTTTGAATACCAAAATGCACAACTTTGATGTGGAGCTTTCAAACCAAAAATCCCCACACGGAGCAAGCGGTAGTTGATGACACGTTGTATATAGGTATGTCACACCACACTTCGCGGCAGTGATGGGGATTCATGCATGCGTATGTACATATGTGCTGAAACTTAGGTCTGGAATCTCACCAAGATACTACGATAGCACGAACCAAAGAAGAAGAATCCACCATGGTAACCTATCTCGTTGTCGCTCAAAGTTATCATGGATGTCCTGTTGGGGAACATAGTGTTTTAAAATTTTCCTACGGTCACGCAAGATCTATCTACCAGATGCATAGCATCGAGAGGGGAGAGTGTGTCTACGTACCCTCGTAGACCAGGAGCGGAAGCGTCTAGTGACGTGGTTGATGTAGTCGAACTTCTTCGTGATCCAACCGATCAAGCACCGAACGTACGAAGCCTCCGCGTTCAGCACACGTTCAGCTTGATGACGTCCCACGAGCTCTTGATCCAGTAGAACCTCGCGGGAGAGTTTCGTCAGCACGACGGTGTGGTGACGGAGATGATGAAGTTACGGTCGCAGGGCTTCGCCTGCACTGCAACGGTATGACCGAGGTGTGTTTCTGTGGAGGTGGGCACCGCACACGGCTGGAGAGATCAACTTGTGTATTTAGAGGTGCCCCCTGCCCCCGTATATAAAGGAGAAAGGGGGAGGCCGGCCGGCCCCCTATGGCGCGCCCTAGAGAGGAAATCCTACTAGGAATAGGATTGCAATCCTATTCCTAATAGGAATCCACCAAGAGGGAGAGAGGGGGAAGGAAGGAGAGGGAGAGGGAGAGGGAGAAGGAAAGTGGCGCCGCCCCCCTCCTTTCCTTCTCCAATTCGGACCAAGTGGGAGGGGCGCGCGGCCCAGCCCTGGCCGGCCCTCTCTCTTTCCATTAAAGCCCATTAGGGCCCATAGCTTCCCCGGGGGGTTCCGGTAACCCCCCGGCACTCCGGTTTATTCCGAAACTTTCCGGAACACTTCCGGTGTCCGAATATAGTCGTCCAATATATCAATCTTTACGTCTCGGACATTCCGAGCCTCCTCATCATGTCTGTGATCTCATCCGGGACTCCGAACTTCCTTCGATACATTAAAACTCATAAACTCATAATACCGATCGTCATCAAACGTTAAGCGTGCGGACCCTACGGGTTCGAGAACTATGTAGACATGACCGAGACTCATCTCCGGTCAATAATCAATAGCGGAATCTCGATGCTCATATTGGTTCCTACATATTCTACGAAGATCTTTATCGGTCAAACCGCATAACAACATACGTTGTTCCCTTTGTCATCGATATGTTACTTGTCCGAGATTCGATCGTCGGTATCTCAATACCTAGTTCAATCTCGTTACCGGCAAGTCTCTTTACTTGTTCCGTAATAAATCATCCCATGACTAACTCATTAGTCATTTGCTTGCCAGGCTTATTATGATGTGTATTACAGAGAAGGCCCAGAGATACCTCTCCGACACTCGGAGTGACAAATCCTATTATTGATCTATGCCAACACCAGGAATACCTTCGGAGACACCCGTAGAGCATCTTTATAATCACCCAGTTACGTTGTGACGTTTGATAGCACACAAGGTGTTCCTCCGGTACGCGAAATTTGCATAATCTCATAGTCATAGGAACATGTATAAGTCATGAAGAAAGCAATATCAGTAAAACTAAACGATCATAGTGCTAAGCTAACGGATGGGTCTTGTCCATCACATCATTCTCCTAATGATGTGATCCCGTTGATCAAATTACAACTCATGTCTATCGCTATGGAAGATAACCATCTTTGATCAATGAGCTAGTCTAGTAGAGGCAGACCAGGGACATACTATTTTGTCTATGTATTCACACATGTACTAAGTTTCCGGTTAATACAATTCTAGCATGAATAAAAGACATTTATCATGATATAAGGAAATACAAATAACATCTTTATTATTGCCTCTAGGGCATATTTCCTTCAGTCTCCCACATGAACTAGAGTCAATAATCTAGATTACAAAGTAATGATCCTAACACCCCTGGAGTCTTGGTGCTGATCATGTTTTCCCCGTGGAAGAGGCTTAGTCAACGGGTCTGCTACATTCAGATCCGTATGTATTTTGCAAATCTCTATGTCTCCCTCCTTGACTAGATCGCGGATGGAATTGAAGCGTCTTTTGATGTGCTTTGTTCTCTTGTGAAACCTGGATTCCTTCGCTAAGGCTACTGCTCCAGTGTTGTCACAAAAGTTTTTCATTGGACCCGATGCACTAGGTATAACACCTAGATCAGATATGAACTCCTTCATCCAGACTCCTTCATATGCTGCTTCCGAAGCACCTATGTACTCCGCTTCACACGTAGATCCCGCCATGACGCTCTGCTTGGAACTGCACCAACTGACAGCTCCACCGTTTAGTAAAAATACATATCCGCTTTGTGACTTAGAGTCATCCGGATCAGTGTCAAAGCTCGACATAACCGTCTACGACGAGCTCTTTGTCACATCCATACATGAGAAACATATCCTTTGTCCTTTTCTGGTACTTCAGGATGTTCTTGACCGTTGTCCAATGATGCACTCCTGGATTACTTTGGTACCTCCCTGCTAGACTTATAGCAAGGCACACATTAGGTCTGGTACACAGCATTGCATACATGATAGATCCTATGGCTGAGGCATAGTGAATGACTTTCATTTTCTCTCTATCTTCTGCAGTGGTCGTGCATTGAGTCTTACTCAACTTCACACCTTGTAACACAGGCAAGAACCCTTTCTTTGACTGATCCATTTTGAGCTTCTTCAAAACTTTATCAAGGTATGTGCTTTGTGAAAGTCCAATTAAGCGTCTTGATCTATCTCTATAGATCTTGATGCCTAATATGTAAGCAGCTTCACCGAGGTATTTCATTGAAAAATTCTTATTCAAGTATCCTTTTATGCTATCCAGAAATTCTATATCATTTCCAATCAACAATATGTCATCCACATATAATATCAGAAATGCTACAGAGCTCCCACTCACTTTCTTGTAAATACAGGCTTCTCCAAAAGTCTGTATAAAATCATATGCTTTGATCACCACATCAAAGCGTATATTCTAACTCTGAGATGCTTGCACCAGTCCATAGATGGATCGCTAGAGCGTTCACACTTTGTTAGCACCTTTTGGATCGAAAAAACCTTCTGGTTGCATCATATACAACTCTCTTTGAGATATCCATTCAGGAATGCAGTTTTGACATCCATTTGCCAGATTTCATAATCATAAAATGCGGCAATTGCTAACATGATTCGGACAGACTTAAGCATCGCTACGGGTGAGAAACTCTCATCGTAGTCAGCTCCTTGAACTTGTCAAAAACCTTTTGCAACAAGTCGAGCTTTGTAAATAGTAACATTACCGTCAGCGTCGGTCTTCTTCTTAAAAATCCATTTATTTTTGCTGGCTTGCCGATCATCGGGTAAGCCAACCAAAGTCCATACTTTGTTCTCATACATGGATCCCATGTCAGGTTTCATGGCCTCAATCCATTTTGTGGAATCTGGGCTCATCATCGCTTCCTCATAGTTCGTAGGTTCATCATGGTCTAGTAACATGACTTCCAGAACTGGGTTGCCGTACCACTCTGGTGCGGAACGTACTCTGGTTGATCTACGAAGTTCAGCAGAAACTTGATCTGAAGTTTCATGATCATCATCATTAGCTTCCTCACAAATTGGTGTAGGAATCACTGGAACTAGTTTCTGTGATGTACTACTTTCCAACTCGGGAGAAGGTACAATTACCTCATCAAGTTCTACTTTCCTCCCACTCACTTCTTTCGAGAGAAACTCCTTTTCTAGAAAGGATCCATTCTTAGCAACGAATATATTGCCTTCGGATCTGTGATAGAAGGTGTACCCAACAGTCTCTTTTGGGTATCCTATGAAGACACATTTCTCTGACTTGGGTTCGAGCTTATCAGGTTGAAGCTTTTTCATATAAGCATCGCAGCCCCAAACTTTAAGAAACGACAACTTTGGTTTCTTGCCAAACCACAATTCATAAGGCGTCATCTCAACGGATTTAGATGGTGCCCTATTTAACATGAATGCACCTGTCTCTAAAGCATAAACCCAAAACGATAGTGGTAAATCGGTAAGAGACATCATAGACCGCACCATATCTAATAAAGTACGGTTACGACGTTCGGACACACCATTACACTATGGTGTTCCGGGTGGCGTGAGTTGTGAAACTATTCTACATTGTTTCAAATGAAGACCAAACTCGTAACTCAAATATTGACCTCCACGATCGGATCATAGAAATTTTATTTCCTTGTTACGATGATTCTCTACTTCACTCTGAAATTCTTTGAACTTTTCAAATGTTTCAGACTTGTGCTTCATCAAGTAGATGTACCCATATCTACTCAAATCATCAGTGAAGGTCAGAAAATAATGATACCCGCCGCGGGCTTCAACACTCATCGGTCCACATACATCAGTATGTATGATTTCCAACAAATCTATTGCTCACTCTATTGTTCCGGAGAACGGAGTTTTTGTCATCTTGCCCATGAGGCATGGTTCACAAGCACCAAGTGATTCATAATCAAGTGATTCCAATAGTCCATCACTATGGAGTTTCTTCATGCGCTTTACACCAATATGACCTAAACGGCAGTGCCACAAATATGTTGCACTATCATTATTAACTTTGCATCTTTTGGCTTCAATATTATGAATATGTGTATCACTACAATCGAGATCCAACAAGAATAGACCACTCTTCAAGGGTGCATGACCATAAAAGATATTATTCATAAAAATAGAACAACCATTATTCTCAGATTTAAATGAATAACCGTCTCGCAACAAACAAGATCCAGATATAATGTTCATGCTTAACGCTGGCACCAAATAACAATTATTCAGGTCTAAAACTAATCCCGAAGGTAGATGTAGAGGTAGCGTGCCGAAGGCGATCACATCGACTTTGGAACCATTTCCCACGCGCATCATCACCTCGTCCTTAGACAATCTTTGTTTAATCCGTAGTCCCTGTTTCGAGTTACGAATATTAGCAACCGAACCGGTATCAAATACCCAGGTACTACTACGAGCATTAGTAAGGTACACAGCAATAACATGTATATCACATATACCTCTGTTCACCTTGCCATCCTTCTTATCCGCCAAATACTTGGGGCAGTTCCGCTTCCAGTGTCCAGTCCCTTTGCAGTAGAAGCACTCAGTTTCAGGTTTGGCTCCAGACTTGGGTTTCTTCGCGGGAGTAGCAACAGTCTTGCTATTCTTCTTGAAGTTCCCCTTCTTTCCCTTGCCCTTTTTCTTGAAACTAGTGGTCTTGTTAACCATCAACACTTGATGCTCCTTTTTGATTTCTACCTCCGCAACCTTGAGCATAGCGAAGAGCTTGGGAATTGTCTTTTGCATCCCTTGCATATTATAGTTCATCACGAAGCCTTTATATCTTGGTGGCAGTGATTGAAGAACTCTATCAATAACACTATCTTCATCAACTTTGCAACCAAGTTGAGTCATATGATTGTAGTACCCAGACATTCTGAGCAAGTGTTCACTGATAGGACTATTCTCCTCCATCTTGCAGCTATAGAACTTATTGGAAATCTCATATTTCTCAATCTGGGCATTTGCTTGAAATATTAACTTCAACTCCTGGAACATCTCATATGGTCCATGACGTTCAAAACGTCGTTGAAGTCCCGGTTCTAAGCCGTAGAGAATGGCACACTGAACTATCGTGTAGTCAGTAGAACGAGCTTGCCAGACGTTCATAACGTCCGGAGTTGCTCCTGCAACAAGCTTGTCCCCTAGCGGTGCTTCAAGGACATAATTCTTCTGTGCAGTAATGAGGATAATCCTCAAGTTACGGACCCAGTCCTTGCAATTGCTACCATCATCTTTCAACTTAGCTTTCTCTAGGAATGCATTAAAATTCAAAGGAACGGTAGCACGGGCCATTGACCTACAACAACATAGATATGCAAAAACTATCAGGACTAAGTTCATGATAAATTAAAGTTCAATTAATCATATTACTGAAAGAACTCCCACTTAGATAGACATCCCTCTAGTCATCTAAATGATCACGTGATCCAAATCAACTAAACCATGTACGATCATCACATGAGATGGAGTAGTTTTCAATGGTGAACATCTTATGTTGATCATATCTACTATATGATTCATGCTCGACCTTTCGGTCTCCAGTGTTCAGAGGCCATATCTACACCCGTTGTATGTGAACGTAGAGCTTATCACACCCGATCATCACGTGGTGTCTTGGCACGACGAACTTTCGCAATGGTGCATACTCACGGAGAACACTTATACCTAGAAATTTTGTAAGGGATCATCTTATAATGTTACCACCGTACTAAGCAAAATAAGAAGCATAATAAGATAAACATCACATGCAATCAAAATATGTGACATGATATGGCCATCATCATCTTGTGCTTTTGATCTCCATCTCCAAAGCACCGTCATGATCACCTTCGTCACCGGCGCGACAGCTTGATCTCCATCATAGCATCGTTGTCGTCTGGCCAACTATTGCTTCCATGACTATCGCTACCGCTTAGTGATAAAGTAAAGCAATTACATGGCGACTGTATTTCATACAATAAAGCGACAACCATATGGCTCCTGGCAGTTGCCGATAACTTTACAAAACATGATCATCTCATACAATAACGTATAACTCATCATGTATTGACCATATCACATCACCACATGCCCTGCAAAAACAAGTTAGACATCCTCTACTTTGTTGTTGCAAGTTTTACGTGGATGCTACGGGCTTAGCAAGAACCATTCTTACCTACACATACAAAAACCACAACGATTTTTCGTCTAGTATGTGCTGTTTTAACCTTCACAAGGACCGGGCGTAGCCACACTCGATTCAGCTAAAGTGAGAGAGATAGACACCCGCCAGTCACCTTTAAGCAACGAGTGCTCATAACGGTGAAACTAGTCTCGCGTAAGCGTACGCGTAATGTCGGTCCGGGCCGCTTCATCTCACAATACTGCCAAACCAAAGTATGACATGCTGGTAAGCAGTATGACTAGTATCATCCACAACTCACTTGTGTTCTACTTGTGCATATCATCTACGCATAGACCCGGCTCATGATGCCACTGTTGGGGAACGTGGTATTTTAAAATTTTCCTACGATCACGCAAGATCTATTTACCAGATGCATAGCAATGAGAGGGGAGAGTGTGTCTACGTACCCTCATAGACCGGGAGCGGAAGCGTCTAGTGACGCAGTTGATGTAGTCGAACTTCTTCGTGATCCAACCGATCAAGCATCGAACGTACGGAGCCTCCGCGTTCAGCACACGTTCAGCTTGATGATGTCCCACGAGCTCTTGATCTAGTAGAACCTCGCGGGAGAGTTTCGTTAGCACGACGGCGTGGTGACAGAGATGATGAAGTTATCGTCGCAGGGCTTCGCCTAAGCACTTCAACGGTATGACCGAGGTGTCTTTTTGCGGAGGGGGGGGGGGGCACCGCACATGGCTGGAGAGATCAACTTGTGTGTCTAGAGGTGCCCCCCTGCCCCCGTATATAAAGGAGCAAGGGGGAGGCCGACTGCCCCCCTATGGCGCGCCCTAGAGAAGCAATCATACTAGGAATAGGATTGCAATCCTATTCCTAGTAGGAATCCACCAAGAGGGAGAGAGGGGGAAGGAAGGAGAGGGAGAGGGAGAAGGAAAGGGGCGCCGCCCCCTCCTTTCCTTGTCCAATTCGGACCAAGGGGGAGGGGCGCGCGGCCCAGCCCTGGCCGGCCCTCTCTCTTTCCACTAAAGCCCATTAGTGTCCATAGCTTCCCCGGGGGGTTCCGGTAACCCCCTGGCACTCCGGTTTATTCTGAAACTTTCCGGAACACTTCCGGTGTCCGAATATAGTCGTCCAATATATCAATCTTTACGTCTCGGACATTCCATGACTCCTCGGCATGCCTATGATCTCATCCGGGACTCCTAACTATCTTCGGTACATCAAAACTCATAAACTCATAATACCGATCGTCATCAAACGTTAAGCGTGCGGACCCTACGGGTTCGAGAACTATGTAGACATGACCGAGACTCATCTCTGGTCAATAACCAATAGCGGAACCTGGATGCTCATATTGGCTCCTACATATTCTACGAAGATCTTTATCGGTCAAACCGCATAACAACATACGTTGTTCCCTTTGTCATCGGTATGTTACATGCCCGAGATTCGATCGTCGGTATCTCAATACCTTGTTCAATCTCGTTACCGGCAAGTTTCTTTACTCGTTCCGTAATACATCATCCCGTTACTAACTCATTAGTAATTTGCTTGCAAGGCTTATTATGATGTGTATTACCGGGAAGGCCCAGAGATACCTCTCCGACACTCGGAGTGACAAATCCTATTCTTGATCTATGCCAACACCACGAATACCTTCGGAGACACCTGTAGAGCATCTTTATAATCACCTAGTTACGTTGTGACGTTAGATAGCACACAAGGTGTTCCTCCGGTATGCGGGAGTTGCATAATCGCATAGTCATAGGAACATGTATAAGTCATGAAGAAAGCAATAGCAGTAAAACTAAACGATCATAGTGCTATGCTAACGGATGGGTCTTGTCCAAAACATCATTCTCCTAATGATGTGATCACGTTGATCAAATGACAACTCATGTCTACGGCTAGGAAACATAACCATCTTTGATCAATGAGCTAGTCTAGTAGAGGCATACCAGGGACATACTGTTTTGTCTATGTATTCACACATGTACTAAGTTTCCGGTTAATACAATTCTAGCATGAATAAAAGACATTTATCATGATACAAGGAAATACAAATAACAGCTTTATTATTGCCTCTAGTGCATATTTTGTTCATGTCCACGCGGGCTAATGAATATATAGGCTTGCCGCCGATAGCCACGTGAGGGAGTACCGTTCGAAGACAACCACTGCATGCATGTGTCCCAAACATATTTATGTATATATATGTATATATATATATATATATATATATATATATATATATATGTATGTATGTATGGAGATGAAGCATGCATGTTTGAATACCATGCATAACATTGATGTGGCGTGTGCGTAAAAAATCGTACAACTGCCACACAGAGCATGATCGGTTCATGACGTGTCGTGGTGCTGCCCCTCCCCCCGCTGCCCACTACGACCCAGTGGGAGGGATTCATGTGTACACATGCATGTTCTCAAACTATATCGTGTCAACCCAGAGCATGACCTATATACTATAATAAAAACCAAAAAATAATCCCCTCCTAAGTCAAATTAACCTCTCTCGCTGTTAATCAAAGTAGTGATGGACCAAGTGGGCCCACAAACGGAAAGCATTGATATCGCTAATAATCGCGTAAGTGGGTGCGAGAGGACAACCGCCATCGCTTTGCATGTGGGACAAACATATGTATGGAGGTTTGTGTGGTTGTGATATTTTAATACCGAAAATGCATAACTTTGATGTGTCACATCCTCGTAAATCGTTTAGTCCCCAAATAGAGCTAGGTTCATGAAGCGTAGTATATGTTTGTCCCATTTCCCCTCTTCGATGTGTACTATATGCTCCTACTATAATACAAACCAAAAAGAATCCTCATTGATGGTCAAATTAATTAACCTCTCCCGGTGTTTGTCAAAGTGATGCATGCATGACGCAGACCTCACGGGCCCACAAATGGAAGGCATCACATGTGAGTGTCCTAGGATAACCACTGCCTGCATGCATGAGGCCCAAAGATGTCTTCTGTGATGTTTGAATAGGCAATGCACAACTTTGATGCGGTAGGTGCCTTGAAAACCAAAAAGTCCTGACACTGAGTGAGGTGTGTTCATGGACGCGTACTGTAGGATCGAAAGTATGTATAGAGGGGGGGGGTGATTAGACTATTTGACCAAATAAAAACTTAGCCTTTCCCAATTTTAAGTTTTGGCAGATTTTAGCAACTTAGCACAAGTCAAGCAATCTTCGTACACATGCAATTCTAGAATTGTGGCAGCGGAAAGTAAAACATTGCTTATGTAGGTAAAGGGAGGGGTTGGAGAGTGCAAACGCATTTGGAGACACATATATTTTTGGCGTGGTTCCAATAGATGGTGCTATTGTACATCCACGTTGATGGAGACTTCAACCTACGAAGGGTAACGGCTGCACGAGTCCACGGAGGGCTCCACCCACGAAGGGTCCACGAAGAAGCAACCTTGTCTATCCCACCATGGCCGTCGTCCACGAAGGACTTGCCTCACTAGGGTAGATCTTCATGAAGTAGGCGATCTCCTTGCCCTTACAAACTCCTTGGTTCAACTCCACAATCTTGTCGGAGGATCCCAAGTGACACCTAACCAGTCTAGGAGACACCACTCTCCAAAAGGTAATAAATGGTGTGTTGATGATGAACTCCTTGCTCTTGTGCTTCAAGTGATAGTCTCCCCAACACTCAAATCTCTCTCACAGATTTGGATATATGGTGGAAAGAAGATTTGAGTGGAAAGTAACTTGGGGAATGCTATAGATCAAGATTCTTGTGGCTGGATTGGAATATCTTGGTCTCAACACATCAGTAGATGAATCTCTCTCAGAAAAAGAATAGTGGAAGTGTAGGAACGTTCTGATGGCTCTCTCACTGATGGAGAAGGGGTGGAGGGGTATATATAGCCTCCACACAAAATCTAGCCGTTACATACATTTGACCCAACTCAGTCATATCGAATAAATGAACTCGGTCAGACTGAAGCAGTTCGAAATGTGAATGTTAGACATTTCAGTGGGACCGACAGTATCAACTTGGTGTGACCGATGTGTTAGGGTTAGGGCAAAACCTCAACTCGGTTTGACCGATTACACAAACTCGGTGAGACTGATTTTGGTAATAGGCTAACAGAGTGTTGGTCAGGCAAACTCGGTGGAACTGATTCGCTTATCTCGGTGAGACCGAAACATTACGAGAAGGAAATAGAGAGTTTGCAATAACAACTCGGTGGGACCAATTCGCTCATCTCGGTTAGACCGAAACATTACGAAGAGGAAACAGAGAGTTTGCATTCCCATCTCGGTGAGACCGGGATCCCTATCGGTGAGACCAAACTGATTAGGGTTTGTGCTAGTGGCTATGTCAAGTAAACTCGATTGTGCCGGATAGATCAAATCGGTGGGGCCGAGTTTGACTTTTAGGTTTGGGACATATTTGGAAACAATAAAGTGGTTGAGGGATTTGGAGAATATCACTAAGCATTTTGATCAAGTAACCCATTAAGAAACACCTCATCCCCTTTTAATAGTATTGGCATTTCCTATGGACTCAATGTGATCTTGGATCACCAAAATGAAAATGTAGAGTCTTGAGCTTTTGCCAATCTTTGTCCTTAGCATTTTGAGGGGTCCACATTTCTAATCCATGCCATGCCAACCATTGAACTTCTTGAAATATTTATCTTGAAAGGATATTAGTTCAATGAGCTATATGTTGTTATTAATTACCGAAACCACTTGGGGATTAGTTGCACTTTCAATCTCCCCCTTTTTGGTAATTGATGACAACATATAGATCAAAGCTTCGACAAATGATAATAAAAGTGAAATACATTGTCGCTTTGAGAAGTATGTGATAAGCAAGAGCCCCCCCCCCCTAAATTTGTGCATTATTTAAGATTTGCTTTTGACTGCAAATGGACAATCGATTAGGATCATGGGTTACTCTTCCATGTCACAGACATCTTGGTGGAGCGCTCAAAATGATAAGATTTAAGCAATAAGCACTCATCACCAAAATAACAAAGTGATTGATCATACACAATCAAATAAGCACACATTAAGCATAGTATGATATGATGAAGCACAAAAAATATCTCACACACATAAGCAAATTGTAGCAATAACCAAACGATCAAATGAAGTAGCAAGCAAAAACCAACAAAGAGAAGCAAGACACTCTCTCTTGAAGCCTAATGATCTATACACTTTCTCCCCCTTTGGAAACAAGTTACCAAAAAGCTCGAAAATGCATAGTGCCATACGACACTCTAGGCACGATCTCCGAGAGCTGCTGAAGAAGTCTTCTCGCTGGTGGCTCCAGTGTACGTAGAGGACGTGGATATAAGAGCATCTGCAAACTCTTCCGATGAAGTCTGTGGAACTTGAGGTGTTGATACTGGAGGAACAGCTGTGGCAGTGGTTGCAAGAGCTGAAAGTGTAGGCCTGGGCTTGACAACTGGCACAACTGAAGATCTTGGTCCTCTCGGGACTCTTTGAAAAGCATTGGATGTATCTCTATCCTCAACATCTTCCTTGAGATTCTCCATAATAGACTGGAGCTCTATGACCTTCACATCTAGATCATAGAACTTAGTCTCAATGATCCTCTCAAGACTCGATTGATTCTGAGTGAAGTTGGCCAAACTCTTCTCAATCCCCAGAGTAGCCTCAAGCAGATAACTAAGCTGATCTTGCTTGGTCTTGGGAACTCCAGAAGCACTTTCTAGCTTTGCTGTCTTTGCTTGTGCAATCTTCTCTTGGCCTTCAACAGATGTAGGATGGGATGCATCCATGACAACTTCATTGTCCTCAAAATCTGGCATAAGAGGTAGATGCCTCTTGTCAAGCAGATATGTCCCTTTCTCTAACTTGGAGTTGATCAGCATCTTAATGTGAGGGGCATATCCACAAGACCTCTTCCGGTCTGCTGTTGTTGAGGGGACCCCGACTTAGAAGTCGAGATCACCGAATGCACGTGTACAGTGATCCCAGAGATCAATGCTCACTGAACACACAGAAGCTGAATAACAAGAGTCTTACATCCATACAAATAGTCTTACACGAACTAAGGCCATTAAGGCCAAGTCTTACATAGATAGAGCCTCACGGGCTGAATAGCAAATAACTCAAATAGCGGAAGTCTTCGATAACGGGTAGAACCCATGCCATCTGCCTTAACCCTACAGGCATTCTGACTGGGATAGCATCCTAGTTCGCATGTTCGTCTCCAAAGAACTCTTCCTCATATTCCTGTTCTTCCATGCCTGGCCAATTAAATAACCAGTGGCAAGCCAATGAGTACTTTGAATGTACTCGCAAGCAACCCATGATGTGGTTCAAAGTAACAGTGCATTTGAATAATAATGATCAATCTAGCAAGGCTAGAACAAATATTCTACCATCAAGTTAATGCATCAATAAACTCGCGTAACCTCGAAGACAGGTTACCGATATCAACATGAATATGATTCAACTCATCCAGTCAAGTCACCACCTTGACTTACATACACACGCATGGTTTCACCAACATTGGACGTAGCCCAAGAGCGGTTACCCAACTGTCCATGACCGTGGACTCGGCTATTCGAATAGTTTGACACTCTGCAGAGGTTGTACACTTTACCCACAAGATCCGAGGAACTTCCGTGTCATCCACGACCCGCGATACCTCAAGTACCCGGGGTAAGCACCCGGTCATTATCTTTCCATAGACGACACTAACATAGAGTCCACTCGTTGGTACACGGCCCTCGGGTACAAACAATAGATCATGGGACTTGCCCTAATTTCAATATCACGCGTACCCGAAGGGACCAACGGTGTGTCCGGTGCCCTGTGAAAACAGTCATGGTCGTCAATCCAAGCACGACCCCGTCCAGGGAAAGGCTTCAGGTCTTCCCGTCACTAGTAATGCGGGCACCATGCTAGTATCGACCTAAGTAATCAATAAAGCCCCGTCCCATAAGGGGTAGTGTGGTTGCACATGTATGGTTGGAATAACGGTCGCAACTTAAACCAATCCGTTTGAAAAACACACACACTTGCCTTGGTACACCACTTCGTCATCAAGTGGTCACCCAACTCATCATCATCTCCCTCGGGCATGAATGGCACCCGACGGGGTTTTATGTAAAGACTTCAACCACGAAGGTTCATGTCACACATGCATCACTATTCATTACTACTACCCACATGCATGTCATCTAGCACATAGCAAGATCAAGATCATGGCATGCATCATATGGTGGAATCACTAGGTCACTATTGTAACCCTAACATCATGCATCGGAAACATACGGGTTCCGAAGAACAAGTGTATCGTGGTCAAAGGGCTGCTTGCCTGGATTGGCTTGGTCTTCAAAGTCTTCAAATCCTTCTCCTTCTTCTTCCACAGCAACTTCGTCAAATACGGGATCTATACGTCGCATAATAACCACGGGAAAATAAGAATACAAACAAAACAGAAAAATCAAAGTGCTCAGAAAAATGTCAACTTATTTTTGTAAAATACTAGTGGAATTTCTAAGATGGGGAAAATCTTAGTTGGAGTTTTGGAGTAACAGAATGGAATTTATTGATTTTTGAATAGGAGTATTACTGCTCAAATTTGAATTTAAATTTGAACAAAACAGAAAAGTTTCATGGATTTGAATGAAAGTGGTACCATTAAATAGGTTGGAATATTACAAGATTTTAGGAGTTAGAATTATTTAATTTGGACCATTATTCTTTTCTGTAGAAATGTTTAAAACAATCACAGAAAAGAAAAAGAATAAAAAGACATGTGCAACTGGGCCAGAGAGGCCACAGTGCACGGCCCAATGCGGTCCAGCCCAGCCGCACGGGAGCCTGCGCGCGCATGTCAGGTTTTTGAACCTGACGGGCGGGGCCCGTGGGTCAGTGACAGAGAGGAGGGGGAGAGAGGTGTGGGGATGACAGGCGGGGCCCGCCTGTCATCTCCAACCTTGCGGCCACGGCGATGGCAAGCTCACCGGCGAGGTTCCTGGCCACGGCGACGACAACGGAGGGCAGGAACGTGACCAGCGTCGTGTCGCGGATGCAGGGGTGGTGGTGCGGCACGCCGGGGAGGTCCGGTTCGCCGGCGGCGAGGTGGGACGGCGGAGGCTCGTCGGGAGGTGGTTGTTGTGGCTGTTTCCGACTGCAAACGAAGGGGAAAACAAGGGGGAAAGGGTCAGTGAGGCGAGGGTGTTCCGAATCAGGTGAAAGGGGGGGCAGGGGAGGCCTGTACCGCGAGATCACTGGCGGCCCGACGCGGCGGCGCTCCGGTCGATCCCGAGTACTGGGACCTCTTGGGGTCGAACTGAAGGTGCTGGGGGGCTCAGTGGAGTGGAGTGAGGCTGGTGGTGCTGCTGGAGAGGCCTGGGAGGGGCTTATATAGCCGCGCCCATGGTCCACCGTGGACCCGTGCGCCGGCGAGGTTGCAGGTGAGGCTAGGAGAGGTTCTGGAGCCTGGGATCAAGCCGGGGAGGACCGTGGACTTGCTCCACGTCTAGCTGAGGGGAAAAGAGGAGCGGGGAACCTTCCAGTCGACGCGCGCGTGCGAGGCAGAGGAGTGGCCGTCGCGGGCGGCCAGCGCGCGTGCGACGTCAGCCACTGGAGGGCACAGGAGGAGGGGGGACAGCGCCGGGGAGGTTGCGGACGTCGAGAGGCCTCGACTGGCGCGAAGGGGAGGCCCGAGGCTGTCGGGGAGGCTGATTGGCTGAAGCTACAGTGCTTGTCTGCACTGTTACGTGCTCGAGAGCACGCGTTTGGCTAGCATCGTCGCGCTCTCGCCGTCCTGGTCAAAACCAACGTGTCCAGTAGTGTCTAGCACGTTGAGGGAGGAGTAAAGAAATGGCATGAGGCCTTGGATGCCCTGGAGATGCTGAGAGAGAGGGAGGAGGCTGGTGACTTGGTGAAAACCTGCTGTCCAGCAAGGTAAAACAGGGCTCTTACCCCTCAATCATGGAGCTGGGGTGCTGGGGAAGTTACTGGAGGTAGCTAGTAACTCAATGATCAGGTGGTAAAAAGTTGAGGCCATGGAAAAGAGTGTAAGTGATCAAGTTGGAGGTTTTAGTAAAAAGCCAGAAGGTGTTTGATCAGTGTTTGGTCAAGTAAATGACCTCCACTTGACATGGCACTTAACAGGGTTGAAAGACATGAGAAAATAGGGTGCTTCACCAAATTTGTGCTCATTTGAAGAAACTAGCCAATGTAAGTTTGGTGAACCCTAGAAATCAACAGAAACAGTTTCATCTTGTTTGAGTCAAGCTAATCATCTCCCCTTGATGCACCACTTGGTGTAGCATCATCATTTGGGGTATTGATCATGCCCACAAAGTTTGAAGCTCCAGATAAAAACTTGGTAATGTAAAGTTGTTCAAATTTGCATTTGAACAGAAAGGGTTTTGAGGTGATCTGATCAAGCTGCTCTATTCCAAATATTGTGCCTTTTGGTCTAGATGCCTTATTAGGCCATTCTAGCATGTGCACCAAGTTTGAGAGCATTTGGACAAGTTTGGCAATGTAAAGTTTCTCAAACTTCAAATATGGACAGAATGGTTATGAAGGGGTTTGAGGATGTTTTCTTGCTTCCCAAGGCATGGGACTTGGCAAGATCATCAAATATGTGATATATGACATGATAGAATTCCCCTGGAATTTTTGGAGAATATTTCCTTTGTAAATATTTCAAAAGCTTGAAATATCCAGAAAGGGTTTTAGAGGGTTTAGCCCATTACTTGAACATGACCAAGTGTTGAAACTCTTATATATGGACAATATATGTCCTCTGAGTCTCTCTGAATTTTGGCAAATATTTTTGAAACAGTTAAATAATTTTCCCCTATTAGAGACCATTTTTGGCCTTAAGAAAAAGCTTTTAAATAAAATAGGAAAATAACTTTTAAAATTATACTTTTGTGGTTTCTGGAAGTCCTATGACTACTAGGTCTCAATTAACCCTTTTGAAATAATTTTCTCACCCTAAATCAAGTACTTGCAGTGCAAATCTCAATTCAGGGGTTTTTGGAAAACTAAATTTATAAAATACCTTTTGGCCAAATTAATTTTGTAAGAAAATACTATACTGGTATATAACACTTGGCATGATCATTGGGCAGAAGTTTTGGGTATGGAGATGAATTCTACAAGAGGTCATAGTTGACTTTAATGAGCACAAGAAAAAGCACATGAAGAAAACTCAATTCCAAATAAAAGCCAAATGATGCTAAAATTTTTTGCTGGTCCAAATTTTCATGCTTCAAAGTTACAAATAACATGTTACAAAATGCAGGGCGTGACAGACCTACCCCCCTTATAAGAATCTCGTCCCCGAGATTCCTAATCTAGGTCTTAAAAGAGGTCGGGAAACTCGGATCTAAGATAGTCTTCTCGTTCCCAGGTTGCTTCTGCTTCGGTGTGGTTGCTCCACTGGACCTTGAAATACTTGATGGTACGGCTCCGCGTACGTTGTTCTGCTTCGTCCAGAATGTAGATGGGCTTCTCGCGGTAGGTCAAATCAGGCTGCAGATCAATGGCTTGGTGATCCACATCCTTGTAGAGATTGGGCTTGTCTGGAACTTGGACACATTTCCGGAGTTGTGACACATGGAATACATTGTGCACATCGGATAGCTCAGGTGGTAGTTCCAACTGGTAAGCCACTTCTCCTCGTCGGTCGGTGATCTTGAAAGGGCCAATGAACCTTGGCGCGAGCTTCCCCTTGACGTGGAAACGCTTGGTTCCCTTCAGAGGAGTTACCCGCAGGTACACATGATCTCCGACACGGAAACTCATGTCTCGGCGTCGAGTGTCAGCATAGCTCTTTTGCCTTGACTTGGCTGCCTTTAATCGCTCTCTGACTAGTTGGACTTGCTCTTCTGCTGCACGGAGAATATCCGGTCCAAAGACTAGTCCTTCTCCAGTCTCCGACCAATTGAGGGGTGTGCGGCATCTGCGTCCGTACAACACCTCAAATGGTGCCATCTGAAGGCTTGACTGGTAACTGTTGTTATAGGAGAACTCGGCAAAAGGGAGACAGTCTTCCCACTTGGCTCCATATTCCAGGACACAGGCTCGGAGCATGTCTTCGAGAATCTGATTGACTCGCTCAGTCCGACCTCCGGTCTGTGGGTGGAAAGCTGTGCTGAAAGACAACTTGGTTCCCAAGGCTTCTTGGAATCTCTTCCAGAACCTTGAAGTGAACTGGGTGCCTCGATCTGACACAATCTCCTTGGGGACACCGTGAAGACTTACGATTCGGTTGATATAGAGAGTTGCCAGCTGGTTGCCTGAGTGGGTAGTTTTGACAGGAATGAAATGGGCCACCTTGGTCAAATGATCGACTATGACCCAGATAGAGTCATGTCCTCTATTCGACCTTGGTAATCCAGTGATGAAGTCCATTCCGACTTTATCCCACTTCCACTCAGGAACCTTGAGTGGTTGAAGCAATCCAGCAGGTCGCTAATACTCAGCCTTGACCCTTTGGCACACATCACACTTTGCAACATAGGTTGCTATCTCTCTTTTCATCCCGTGCCACCAGAATCGTGCCTTCAACTCTTGGTACATCTTGGTTCCTCCGGGGTGGATGGAATATGGAGTGTCGTGGGCTTCTTGCAGAATCAGCGTCTTCAGCTCGGTGTTGTTTGGTACGCAGATGCGACCTTTGTACCAAACAATCCCGTGCTCGTCTTCAGAGAATCCTGGGGCCTTGCCCAGCTTCATCTTCTTCTTGATACCTTCAATGCTTGCGTGTCCATCTTGTGCCTTCTTGACGTCGTCCATCAGGGTCGGTCTGACTTCCAAATGATCCAGGAATCCAGGGGTGACCAATTCCAAACTGAATTGTTCAAACTCCTTAAACAAGGCTGGCTGCCTTACTTGAATAACGGCATTCAAAGAGCAAGCCTTCCTGCTTAAGGCATCGGCCACCACGTTAGCCTTCCCAGGGTGATACTGAACACTGAGGTCATAGTCCTTGATGAGTTCCAACCATCTCCGTTGCCTCATGTTCAATTCCTTTTGGGTGAAAATGTACTTCAGACTTTTATGGTCTGTGTAGATCTCACACCGTTTCCCTAGGAGGTAATGCCGCCATGTCTTCAAGGCATGAACTACTGCCGCTAGCTCAAGATCGTGAGTAGCGTAGTTCTCCTCATGGGGTCGTAGCTCCCTGGAGAGGTATGCTATGACGCGGCCTTCTTGCATCAGAACGCTTCCCAATCCGGTTCGAGAGGCATCACAATATATCACGAACTCCTTGTGGATATTAGGTGTTGCCAGAACTGGGGCGATGGTCAATCTCTTCTTGAGCTCTTGGAAGCTCTCTTCGCATTTTGGCGTCCACTCGAACTTCTTGTCCTTCTTGAGGAGCTGAGTCATTGGTCGTGCAATGCTAGAGAATCCTTCCATGAACTTGCGGTAATAGCCCGCTAGTCCGAGGAAGCTTCTAACTTCCTTGACGGTCGTTGGAGATTGCCATTGGGTCACAGCTTCGATCTTTGCAGGATCAACAGATAATCCTTCCTCGGTCAAGACATGACCTAAGAATCCAACTTTATGCAGCCAGAACTCACACTTGCTGAATTTGGCATACAGTTGGTGCTCACGAAGCTTGTCTAGGACCATCCTCAGATGCTGCTCGTGCTCTTCCTCCGACTTCGAGAACACAAGAACGTCATCAATGAAGACAACAACAAACTTGTCCAAATATTCCATGAAGACTTTATTCATGAGGTACATGAAGTAAGCTGGGGCATTGGTTAATCCAAACGACATGACCGTGCACTCGTACAGGGCATATCTGGTTACGAATGCCGTCTTCGAAATATCTTGGGGTCTGATCTTCAGCTGGTAGTACCCAGATCTGAGGTCGATCTTGGAGAATACCTTGGCTCCGCTGAGTTGATCAAACAGATCTTCGATCTTGGGAAGTGGATACTTGTTCTTGATTGTAACTTCATTGAGGGAACGATAGTCAATGCATAAGCGGATGGTACCGTCCCTCTTTGCCACAAACAGAACGGGAGATCCCCAAGGGGAGGCGCTCGGGCGGATAAATCCCTTCCTTAGCTGCTCTTCCAGCTGCTTCTTCAACTCAGCTAATTCCTCCGTCCCCATTCTATAAGGCTTCTTATAGATGGGTCCTGCTCCGGGCACGAGCTCGATGATGAACTCAATGTCACGGTCAGGGGGCATTCCCGGTAGTTCATCCGGAAAGACATCAGGATACTCACATACCACCGGTACTTGATCTAGCCCAACTTCAGACAGATAATTGACTTTAGCGGCTTGAGCGGAAGAGGAGTTGGAAGCAAACTTGACTTCGACTCCTTGGTCATTGGTCACAGTGACTGTCCGATTGGCACAGTCTAACAAGCCTTGGTGCTTACTGAGCCAATCCATCCCTAAGATCACATCCAAGCCTTGCGATCTCAGGACGATAAGGTCTGCTAGGAAGTCTACACCGTTAATGGTAATACCGACTCCTTTACAGCCTATCTTGGCTCTCATCTCGGCTCCGGGGGTTTGTACCACCATAGGGTTATTCAGGGGTGTAGGGGTCATGCCACTTTTTAATGCAAATCTTTGAGTGACAAATGAATGCGTTGCTCCAGAATCAAACAAGACAGTTGCAGGTGCCGAGTTGACAAGGAACGTACCCAGCACGACGTCCGGGTCTTCCTGGGCTTCTTCAGCAGTGACGTGATTCACACGCCCCTTCCCATAGTTCGGTGGATTGCGAGGAGCTGGGTTCCTTGGTGGCATTCCACGGCCTTGTCCCTGGTTCTGTGCATTGGGGCGCGGGGCATCAAGCTTCTTGTTGGGGCACACCCTTGAGATGTGTCCGGGCTGACCACATCCAAAGCAAGTGACTTGGTTTGGATTGATCTTGTTGCCACCACTGGTATTGGGGTTGAAAGGTGGCCTGGGGTTGGCATACTGCTGAGGCTGAGGGTTGGCACGAGGTGCAGGAGCTCTTGGCTGCTGATAGGTTGGCTTGGCCGGGGCTGACTGCCACGGGCGAGGCTTCTGGTTGCTGGAACTTCCCTTACTGACCATCTTGCGCTTGCGAGTGTCTTCCAAAGCACGCCGCTTGTCTTCAAGCATAAGTGCCTTGTTCACCAGGTCAGGAAAGGATGGGCAATCGCACACAACAAGCGAGTATTGTAGAGTCTGATTGAGGCCTTCCATGAAGCGCTCCCTTTTGGCAGCATCAGTGCTGACATCTTCAGGGGCATACCTTGACAGAACACTGAACTTCTGCATGTACTCCTTGACAGTGCCACTTCCTTGCTTCAGGGCTCGGAACTCACGCTTTTTGATAGCCATGATTCCGGAAGGAATGTGGGCCTTGCGGAATTCTGACTTGAAGTTAACCCAAGTGATGTCTTGTTCAGCATGCATGACCTTGAATCCATCCCACCAAGCTCTAGCAGTCCCCCCCGAGGCAGTGGGCTGCATAAGCCACCTTCTCGCGGTCTTCGGTGCATCCGACTAGTTCCAGTATCTCCTCAATGGAACGGACCCAGTCGTCTGCATCCAGGGGTTCAGCAATCTCAATGAAAGTTGGCGGTGCATGCTTCTTGAACTCTGCCAACGTGGAACGTCCATTGCCATTCCCCGCCGGCTGGCGGTTGTTGGTGACAGCTTGAGCAATCAGCTGAAGAGCTGCAGTGTTGGCTTGGCGTTCCTCTCGGAAAGCTTGGAGAAGCTGAGCCATGTCCATGCCTAGAGGAGGTGGTGGTGGAGCTTGGTCGTTGGTTTGGTCGTGGCCTGCCTCTGGCTGAGCGGATGCTCCGGCTTCGGGCTGCTGGGTAGAGGTACCAGTACGAGTTACAACAGGCATCCTGTTGGAGCGGTAAAAGGTCTCATGACTCGGAAGAGGGAAAGCAAGATAGATGGGTGCCTAGTAAGGGGGTGGGTGTGACACTAAATCAAATCATGCAAGGGCCGAAAGGCCAAAACACATTCATTAAAATCCAAATGGGTGATGTAGTCGTTTACACATTCCCGAAGGAAGAATACGACTTACATCCAGACACAACAAAAGCAAACACTAAATAGTTTCATATGAACCATACAAGGACTCGACTGCGCATAGGGGTTACACGACCTATCCTACCGTAGGGGTTACAATTGGCATATCCGAGTAGCGAATAATGCCTAAGCGGCGGAATGCTCGGTCGCGTATTCCGGCTCTTCTGGGTCTTCCTCCTTGTCTTCATCTATCTGGGCCCCCTTGTCACTTGAGGGTGTGGGGGAGTGGAGGAGTTGGATACGACGGTGCTTCGTCGGTGGTGCAGGGAAAAGCTTGCGATATTCCCTTGCCGTCATCCGGCGTCGCCGAGGTGGTTTTCACCCTTGGAAGATACATCCTCGGAGGGCCTTCCGCCTCGATATGCGATAGCGGATTGTCCGGAAGGTGCCCCTTCCTTCTTGATTCTATTTGCCTTCTCTTGAGCTTGACGAAGAAGTGCCTTGGTCTTGTGAAGTTCTTCTCGAAGCTTCATTGATTCCGAGGCCAAGTCTTGTGCAAAGCTGTCGGCACATAGACTGAAGTAGGTCTGGAACCGAAGCGAGAGTCCTTCCTTCAGTGGAGGGGCTAGAGCGCTGCTTTATTCTTCACCTTCCTTCCGGTAAGGTAAGAAGCGAGTTGTCATCTTGGCTGCCATCTCCGGAAGAAGCTCGCGGAGACGGGTTAATGCCTTGAGTGCAGCAGCCTCGACAGCGAGTGGTAGTGTTGCCATCTGGGGTCCCTTGAAGAACCAACTTGTGGGAGGATCGTTTGCCTTCACGATCACTTCCACATGGTACTCCACCTCAGTATCGCTCACCCAATGCTCATGGTAGGTGAGGATAGGTGCTCGGTGGAACTGACACTCCTGGAGGCTATCCTCGAGAAGTAAGGGAAACCCAGTGGTCAGGTGCTCTTCGGGTACAGCGGCCATCTACAAAGGTGGAATAGGAGGGGTTAATAAGCTGATGAAATCTCAGGTTTAGAAAAGAAGAGAGGTTCAGACGGTTTTTGAAAAAGGGTCTCATCTAACTAACGCCCATGCTAACTAAGGCTTCCTACAGTCAGGATGGCTCTGATACCAGCTCTGTGGGGACCCCGACTTAGAAGTCGAGATCACCGAATGCACGTGTACAGTGATCCCAGAGATCAATGCTCACTGAACACACAGAAGCTGAATAACAAGAGTCTTACATCCATACAAATAGTCTTACATGAACTAAGGCCATTAAGGCCAAGTCTTACATAGATAGAGCCTCACGGGCTGAATAGCAAATAACTCAAATAGCGGAAGTCTTCGATAACGGGTAGAACCCATGCCATCTGCCTTAACCCTACAGGCATTCTGACTGGGATAGCGTCCTAGTTCGCATGTTCGTCTCCAAAGAACTCTTCCTCATATTCATGTTCTTCCATGCCTGGCCAATTAAATAACCAGTGGCAAGCCAATGAGTACTTTGAATGTACTCGCAAGCAACCCATGATGTGGTTCAAAGTAACAGTGCATTTGAATAATAATGATCAATCTAGCAAGGCTAGAACAAATATTCTACCATCAAGTTAATGCATCAATAAACTCGCGTAACCTCGAAGACAGGTTACCGATATCAACATGAATATGATTCAACTCATCCAGTCAAGTCACCACCTTGACTTACATACACACGCATGGTTTCACCAACATTGGACGTAGCCCAAGAGCGGTTACCCAACTGTCCATGACCGTGGACTCGGCTATTCGAATAGTTTGACACTCTGCAGAGGTTGTACACTTTACCCACAAGATCCGAGGAACTTCCGTGTCATCCACGACCCGCGATACCTCAAGTACCCGGGGTAAGCACCCGGTCATTATCTTTCCATAGACGACACTAACATAGAGTCCACTCGTTGGTACACGGCCCTCGGGTACAAACAATAGATCACGGGACTTGCCTTAATTTCAATATCACGCGTACCCGAAGGGACCAACGGTGTGTCCGGTGCCCTGTGAAAACAGTCATGGTCGTCTATCGAAGCACGACCCCGTCCCGGGAAAGGCTTCAAGTCTTCTCGTCACTAGTAATGCGGGCACCATGCTAGTATCGACCTAAGTAATCAATAAAGCCCCGTCCCATAAGGGGTAGTGTGCTTGCACATGTATGGTTGGAATACCAGTCGCAACTTAAACCAATCCGTTTGAAAAACACACACACTTGCCTTGGTACACCACTTCGTCATCAAGTGGTCACCCAACTCATCATCATCTCCCTCGGGCATGAATGGCACCCGACGGGGTTTTATGTAAAGACTTCAACCACGAAGGTTCATGTCACACATGCATCACTATTCATTAATACTACCCACATGCATGTCATCTAGCACATAGCAAGATCAAGATCATGGCATGCATCATATGGTGGAATCACTAGGTCACTATTGTAACCCTAACATCATGCATCAAAAACATACGGGTTCCGAAGAACAAGTGTATCATGGTCAAAGGGCTGCTTGCCTGGATTGGCTTGGTCTTCAAAGTCTTCAAATCCTTCTCCTTCTTCTTCCACAGCAACTTCGTCAAATACGGGATCTATACGTCGCATAATAACCACGGGAAAATAAGAATACAAACAAAACAGAAAAATCAAAGTGCTCAGAAAAATGTCAACTTATTTTTGTAAAATACTAGTGGAATTTCTAAGATGGGGAAAAATCTTAGTTGGAGTTTTGGAGTAACAGAATGGAATTTATTGATTTTTGAATAGGAGTATTACTGCTCAAATTTGAATTTAAATTTGAACAGAACAGAAAAGTTTCATGGATTTGAATGAAAGTGGTACCATTAAATAGGTTGGAATATTACAAGATTTTAGGAGTTAGAATTATTTAATTTGGACCATTATTCTTTTCTGTAGAAATGTTTAAAACAATCACAGAAAAGAAAAAGAATAAAAAGACATGTGCAACTGGGCCAGAGAGGCCACAGTGCACGGCCCAATGCGGTCCAGCCCAGCCGCACGGGAGCCTGCGCGTGCATGTCAGGTTTTTGAACCCGACGGGCGGGGCCCGTGGGTCAGTGACAGAGAGGAGGGGGATAGAGGTGTGGGGATGACAGGCAGGGCCCGCCTATCATCTCCAACCTTGCGGCCACGGCGACGGCAAGCTCACCGGCGAGGTTCCCGGCCACGGCGACGGCAACGGAGGGCAGGAACGTGACCAGCGTCGTGTCGCGGATGCAGGGGTGGTTGTGCGTCACGCCGGGGAGGTCCGGTTCGCCGGCGGCGAGGTGGGGCGGCGGAGGCTCGTCGGGAGGTGGTTGCTGTGGCAGTTTCCGACTGCAAACGAAGGGGAAAACAAGGGGGAAAGGGTCAGTGAGGCGAGGGTGTTCCGAATCAGGTGAAAGGGAGGGCAGGGGAGGCCTGTACCGCGAGATCACCGGCGGCCCGACGCGGCGGCGCTCCGGTCGATCCCGAGTACTGGGACCTCTTGGGGTCGAACTGAAGGTGCTGGGGGGCTCAGTGGAGTGGAGTGAGGCTGGTGGTGCTGCTGGAGAGGCCTGGGAGGGGCTTATATAGCCGCGCCCATGGTCCACCGTGGACCCGTGCGCCGGCGAGGTTGCAGGTGAGGCTAGGAGAGGTTCTGGAGCCTGGGATCAAGCCGGGGAGGACCGTGGACTTGCTCCACGTCTAGCTGAGGGGAAAAGAGAGCGGGGAACCTTCCAGTCGACGCGCGCGTGCGAGGCAGAGGAGTGGCCGTCGCGGGCGGCCAGCGCGCGTGCGACGTCGGCCACTGGAGGGCGCAGGAGGAGGGGGGACAGCGCCGGGGAGGTTGCGTACGTCGAGAGGCCTCGACTGGCGCGAAGGGGAGGCCCGAGGCTGTCGGGGGAGGCTGGTCGGCTGAAGATACAGTGCTTGTCTGCACTGTTACGTGCTCCAGAGCGCGCGTTTGGCTGGCATCGTCGCGCTCTCGCCGTCCTGGTCAAAACCAACGTGTCCAGCAGTGTCTAGCACGTTGAGGGAGGTGTAAAGAAATGGCCTGAGGCCTTGGATGCCCTGGAGATGCTGAGAGAGAGGGAGGAGGCTGGTGACTTGGTGAAAACCTGCTGTCCAGCAAGGTAAAACAGGGCTCTTACCCCTCAATCATGGAGCTGGGGTGCTGGGGAAGTTACTGGAGGTAGCTAGTAACTCAATGATCAGGTGGTAAAAAGTTGAGGCCATGGAGAAGAGTGTAAGTGATCAAGTTGGAGGTTTTAGTAAAAAGCCAGAAGGTGTTTGATCAGTGTTTGGTCAAGTAAATGACCTCCACTTGACATGGCACTTAACAGGGTCGAAACACATGAGAAAATAGGATGCTTCACCAAATTTGGGCTCATTTGAAGAAACTAGCCAATGTAACTTTGGTGAACCCTTGAAATCAACAGAAACAGTTTCATCTTGTTTGAGTCAAGCTAATCATCTCCCCTTGATGCACCACTTGGTGTAGCATCATCATTTGGGGTATTGATCATGCCCACAAAGTTTGAAGCTCCAGATAAAAAGTTGGTAATGTAAAGTTGTTCAAATTTGCATTTGAACAGAAAGGGTTTTGAGGTGATCTGATCAAGCTGCTCTATTCCAAATCTTGTGCCTTTTGGTCTAGATGCCTTATTAGGCTATTCTAGCATGTGCACCAAGTTTGAGAGCATTTGGACAAGTTTGGCAATGTAAAGTTGCTCAAACTTCAAATATGGACATAATGGTTATGAAGGGGTTTGAGGATGTTTTCTTGCTTCCCAAGGCATGGGACTTGGCAAGATCATCAAATATGTCATATATGACATGATAGAATTCCCCTGGAATTTTTGGAGAATATTTCCTTTGTAAATATTTCAAAAGCTTGAAATATCCAGAAAGGGTTTTAGAGGGTTTAGCCCATTATTTTGAACATGACCAAGTGTTGAAACTCTTATATATGGACAATATATGTCCTCTGAGTCTCTCTGAATTTTGGCAAATATTTTTGAAATAGTTAAATAATTTTCCCCTATTAGAGACCATTTTTGGCCTTAAGAAAAAGTTTTTAAATAAAATAGGAAAATAACTTTTAAAATTATACTTTTGTGGTTTCTGGAAGTCCTATGACTACTAGGTCTCAATTAACCCTTTTGAAATAATTTTCTCACCCTAAATCAAGTACTTGCAGTGCAAATCTCAATTCAGGGGTTTTTGGAAAACTAAATTTATAAAATACCTTTTGGCCAAATTAATTTTGTAAGAAAATACTATACTGGTATATAACACTTGGCATGATCATTGGGCAGAAGTTTTGGGTATGGAGATGAATTCTACAAGAGGTCATAGTTGACTTTAATGAGCACAAGAAAAAGCACATGAAGAAAACTCAATTCCAAATAAAAGCCAAATGATGCTAAATTTTTTTGCTGGTCCAAATTTTCATGCTTCAAAGTTACTAATAACATGTTACAAAATGCAGGGCGTGACAGTTGTCCTCTTGATTGTCTCCACAATCAGGCTCATGACTTTGAACTTTTCTGGAACATCAAACATGTGGAGCAAGTTAATGGAGTGACCTCGGATCATCCTATGATCTCCTGACTTGGGAAACAAGGTGTGCCTGAATATGGTGTTGATGGTGGTCAGTCCTGACATCAGATGATATATAGAGCCAAGCTTGTGAGTCTTCAAGTCTTTGTCAGGAATTGGCTTGTACATGTTTGCCATAGAGTCATGACCCTTCCTGGGCTTGGCATACACATCTATGTCATTGTCATCCTCCTTGGGGGCATTGATCAAACTTGTCCATTTAGCAACTGTTGATTCGTATATGGTTCCCTCAGTCATCCATAAAATTCTCCCATCTGGATAGAAATGAGCAGTGTCGTAGAATTGCATGATCATCTCATCGTTCCATCTGGTCAGTTTCTTTCTGACAAACTTGTCAATCTTATTCTGCCTAAAGCTTTCATGCACACCTGGAAAGAAATCAGCATGCTTGTCAATGTATTTCCAGTCAACCCACTTCATGTCACAAACAATGGGCTTCTTGTCCAACAACATTGTCTCATAGAAGTGCTGATGTTCCTTGGTGTGAAATTTCTAGTCCATAGCAGATATCGCCCTGGTAGCATATGGATCAATCTTTCTCCAAAGTCTCAGACATGCATCCTTTCTCAGTTTCATGTTTTCTACTACAAGATTGGCATCATTATGATCTGGAATTTTTGGCATAAGCTTCCTGAGCATCATAGACTCATCATGATCTGAGGATTCCTCTTCTTGATCTTGATCTTCTTCTGGAACATCTGGCACTGGGCCTTGTTCTTCTCAGTTGCAGATGTGTTGAAGCCTTGGGGGCAGCTTTGGGCTTGGATGGAGTAGCCATGGCTTTGATGGCATCCCCCATCAGCTTCTGAGTCTTTGCAGGAGGTGCAACAGGCTCATCTGCATCATCATCAACATCATCTCTCACAGATTTCTTGCCAATCACTCTGGCACTAGTCTTCCTAGCTCTCTTCTTGGATCCAGCTGGCTCATCTTCTCTTGTTTCAAGAGTGAACACCATGGTTTCTTGAGTGGAAGATCTTGCTTTTGACATAGGCACTCTCTTGGCTGGAGCTTTCTTCTGCAAACTAGGCTTGGTTGCAGCTGCAGTGCCATACTCCTTGTTGACAACCTTTTTCTTCTAAGGGACTTCCTCATGAGCCCCAAACTCTTCATCCTCACTGTCAGAATTTTTCTTTTTCCTTGTCCTGGTGGCAGCCTTTGGCAGATTTCTTGGAGTGCTTCTGCTTCTCCCATAGTAGCTGCTGTTGGAGGGACTAGATCCCTCACTCAGATCTGCCTGCTCCACTGACATGGTCTGGCTGTCACTGCCCTTAGTCATAACTAAAACTGCAAACTGACTTTGTGAATAAATATAGTTGAGGTAGAGTGCATGAGCATCACAAAGTGCAGAGATTTTTGCAAAACAATTGAGTCAAAAACTTAGTTTCAGGTTTTCATAGAAAGCATTTCGAAGCTACCAATTTGTTAAACTTGGTGACACCGAAGCAACTTTTAGAGTCTAAGCTAGTGAAATCGATCAGACCGAGACACAGTTCGGTGACTCCGATATCGCTAGGGTTTCACTAAGAGTTGAACTCGGTCACACCAATTTGTAAATTTCGACTAGACCAAAAGTCACAAGTGCAATGGCCTAAGCCAAATCGGTGAGACTGATTTCTATAAGTCGGTCGGTTCGAGATGAGTTTAGCGGAAACCTAACCCTAAAATTTTGAATCAAATCTAATCTAAAGGGAGTTTTATCTAGATAGGATGATCTCAAATGTGGAAAGAAACATGGCATTGACTTTGTGCTAAGAATTGGATTGAGAAAGCATAAAGGATCGAACTCATACCCTAACTCGGCGATGGGTTAGCTATGGCGACAACGGCAGCAGAGATTCCTGTTGACGGCGACAGAGAACAATGGCAGGGGGTCGCTGCTGATGAGGAGACGATTCTGAGACCTCGAGTTAGCAGAGCTAGATAGGTGCGGGTGAAAAGATTCGGAAAACTTTCCAAAGTTCGGCCCATGGGTATTTATATCCAGACCCTGTCTGTGTGACCGAGTGGAACGACTCAATGCCATCGAGATGCAAAACTTCTAGCAGTTACTGCAACTCGGTGTGACCAAATTGTTCTAATCGGTTGCACCGAGATTGAAAACCTAGATCAATAAATGGACTCGGTATGACAGAAAGGGATGAATCAGTAAGACCGAAATGCACTAAGATTTTTTGGAAGTTTAAGTCTATGACGAATCGGTGACTCTGAGTGATCCTCACTCAGAGGGTTCGAATCTGACTTGATCAAACTTTGTGATGTAGCATGAATAGAGTTTGAGACAAGAAAAACATAGATAGCTAGAGGGGTTTCTTAGGCATTCTTGTCCATCCATTTGGCAAAAGAAGAATGCCAAACAATCGAAGCAACATATGGATGTCCTCGAATGAGTAAAATATGCACTCAACTTGCTCACAATAAGATAGCAAATGAAATATGTGGCCAAGCATGCACAAACATTCTAGCATCTTTCAAGCAATTGGCAATGACTAGGTCATCTATATAGGAGTATATTGACTTAGGAGTCAAACAAGAACATTTGATCACAGGTCATACTCATCGTTTAAGCGTAAGTGGGGTTACCACTTTTACATAAAGCATTGTTGTGTTCACACCATTAGAGTTTCTTTACCTCGATTCTTAGAGTAAAGATCCCCCTAAATGTGATATCCCCCCTAAGAGGGATGAACTAACCTTGGTTTTTGTCAATGATGACTTCATGTAGGTGTTGAAGATGTAGATGGTCAATGTTGATGGAGATCATTTGGAGCAATCCCTTGGAGTGAGTTGCACTTTCAATACCTACATGGGTTAGTCCCACAAGGAACAAACAAATATATCCATGGACATAGACTGGATTACACACAAGATGATGTCTATGAAAGCATTAGGTTACCTTGTCCCTTTCTTACCAACAAGAGGATTTGTGACTCCTTGAACTAGTGCAAGATGTGGAAGTTGATTGCACATGTCCTTGCCAATATGAATATGAGTGAAATATGTTGGCGGAGTCACCCTCAATAACCCTCTAGTTCTTCTTCTTTGGGATCCACATCATCTTGATGGGAATCCTTGGAGTTGTAGATGTACTTGATGAAGTACAACTTGACATAGTCTTGGGAACGCACTTGACCAAGGCTTGAGGAGCTTCTTCAAATGCAACAATCTCTTCTTGAAGCTTGTCCTGGACTTTTAGATTGTGGTCTTGTGGTGGAAGATCATCTTGGGATAGTGTCCCCTTGAAGGAAGTAGGATCATACTTGTCTTGTTGAGGAACACACTTTGTCTTGGGGTATTGATCTTCTTCCCATTCAACTCCATTGGCGTTGAACTTTCGTTCAAAACCAACACCTTGATTCTTCCGGTGCCTTCCTAGCTTGCGTACAATCTCCTCAAATTTCTTATTCCCGGCAAGGATCTTATAAACACCTTTCTCTATAATTCGCTTCAATAAGCTATTTTCTTGCTCAAGTGTAACTTGGCTAAGAGAATCATTAGTGGAATCAAGAAAACTACTAGAAGCAACATCATTGGATTTATCATGATTATTGTTACTACTAGAGGAAGAATCTTTCTTGTTCTTATTGCTAGATTTTACTTCTGGCAAGTAGGTAGACAAGAGTAAACACTTGGCAATGTAAGAAGAACTTTTCTTACGAATATCATCATTGGTTGCTTTTAAGAACTCATGCTCTTGTTCTAGATTGAGCTTTTCAAAGCGTAGCTTCTCATGAGTCCTCAAAAGCTCTCGATGATCTTCTAAGGTAGTTTAATGAGCTAACTTAAGAATGTTTAGTTCTTTAGTTAGACACTCAATCTTGTCCTTATCATCGTCATTCGTTTTATCTAGATTAGCATGATTAATAGCTATTTCATCATAGTGTTCATCACTAGTGCTACCAACAAGTAAATCATCATCTCCTAGCAAATCATCTTCATCACTATTGAAATCAAGATATCCGGGGTGTGATACCTTAGGGCCTTTAGCCATGAAGCATCTTACAATTCCTTCATTTGGCAAGTCAAATATGTCGTAGGAGTTGGATGACACAAGAGCAATTCCGACAACACCTTCATCTTGAGTATCTTCGGAGTCGGAGCAATAGCTTCTCTCCGAGTGGTCATCAGATTCGGAACCAGATATCCATTCACTAACATGAGCTTGATGTCTTCGTCTTGTATAGCTCCTTGATGATTTATCCTTCCTTTCTGAATCCTTGCTTCTACGAGAGGGTCTTCGTTCATAACGATCATGTCTACTTCTTCTCTCTCTTGGTGGCGATTCATCTCTTTTACTTCTCCTTTTGGGTGAGTCTTCTATTGTAATGCCCAGTATGTGACTATACCTCCCACGTGTTGAGGCACGACTTAAAGGTATAATCACATACTATAATGATCTCAAGTATGGTATCTTTGCACAACTCATGTAAAAGAGGGGATGAAAATGTAAAAGAATAGTTGGCTTATACTCGCCACGTCACACAATGGAATACATTAACATACATCATCCAATAACATCAGAGTCCGACTACGGACGAAGATCCAAATGAAATATACCATAAATGAAGCAACACAAGGTCCCGATCATCCTAGTAAGAGCCCTACTGATCCTTGGAATAAGACACGTAGTATCGCCCATGCTCTTCATCGAACTCCCAATACAACTCTGAACCACCACCTGTGTAGTTCTCATTGGTACCTGCATCTGGTGCTATGTAGAATCTGTGAGCCACAGAGGACTCAGCAATCCCGTTCCCACGTAGCAATACAATCAAAGCCTTAGGTGTGGAAAAGACTTAAAACAAGGTTGCGACAGCACTAGCACTAACTTACGGGTTTAGAGCCAGGAGAGAAACAAGTGCCAACGATCGTCAAAGTGAGCATGAAGTGATCCTAACTACTCACGACAAACATAACCCCACCGTGTTCACTTCCCGAACCCCTTCGGAAAGAGACCATCACGGTTACTCACGCTGGTAGTGTATTATGAACATGGTGTCAATTTTTCTACAACCGGATATTAACAAATTCCCATCTGCCACATAACCGTGGGCACAGCTTTCGAAAGATCGATCCTTGCAGGGGTGTCCCAACTTAGCCCATCACAAGCTCACGATCTGCGGAGTTGCAACTCCAAGGTGGAAAGACCTGAGTATTCTTGGAATCCCGTGCTCAAGATATTACGACAAAGGTAAAACTAATCCAGCAAGACCTCCTGACGTGCCGACACCCTGATAGTAGCCGCGCGTATCTCGTCTCAGGCCCAAGATGCGATTCTATCCCGATCACGTGACACTTACGTGATTGGGGCACAACCGCATTTCAGGCGCTTAGCAAGATGGATATCATTACATCGTACCATTACATACATACATGGGGGATACAACAATACATACAAGTCACATAAATACAACAACATCAATACAAGTATCCGACTACGGATACAAACATGAAAAGAACAACGACATCCATCTGCTATCCCAGGCTGCCGACCCTGAACCTAACCCAAGACTGAAGAAGAAGAAGAAGAAAGAACTCCAAACAACGATCAACGCTCTCACGACAACTAATTGAAAACCTGCACCTGCAACTGCTGTTGTAGTATCTGTGAGCCACGAGGACTCAGCAATCCCATAACCATGGGTAACAAGACTATCAAAGCTTAATAGGTAGGAAGAGGTAAAGTGGTGAGGTTGCAGCAGCGGCTAAGCAATATGTATGGTCGCTAACTTACGAGTACAAGAATAAGATGAGCATCTACGCAAACGTTCGCAACTAGTAGTGATCGCTAAAGATCCTGAACAACCTACGAGTCAAACATAACCCCACCGTGTTCTCTTCTCAAAGTGAAAAGAGACAGTCACGGTTACTCACACAGTTGTGTGTTTTACTTCGGATCCTCTGTCAAGTTTTCTACAACCGGACATTAACAAATTCCAATCTGCCACATAACCGCGGGCACGGCTTTCGAAAGATCATAACCCTGCAGGGGTGTCCCAACTTAGCCCATCACAAGCTCTGACGATCAGCTGAAGTGATAAATATAATATCATCACCCCTTATCTTAGGGAAATCCGATCAGGCTCGGCATCCCGGTGCACAAGACATTTCGACAATGGTAAAACAAGTCCAGCAAGACCTCCCGGCGTGCCGACACCCTGATAGTAGCCGCGCATATCTCGTCTCAGGCCACGTCCGGATGGGCACTACGTACAGCAACCGAAGACCCCAGATAACTGGGTGGCACCACAAGTGGCTCTAGTTTGGGACCAACACCATCAGCACTGGCCCCCCTGCTATGTAGAAAGAATCCTCGGGTAGCGCTAACTCCCTATGCAATTTAATTAATTAATTAAGTTGTCATTATGAGCAAATTAAAACCAATGTTGGGCCTTGCTGGAGGAGTTTTATTCAAAGACGAACTGTCAAGGGGTCCCCATATACCCATCGTGTAAGGAACGCAAAACCAAGGAACATAATGCCGGTTTATCGGCTCCTAAGGTGGCATGAGTGGAACAAAACACCGAGCAAAATGCCAAGCCTTCACCCATGCCCAGTATATAGGTGTGTTATTAATAATAATAATAGATATTGTGATATTCCAACAACAAGTTCCCTCCTGGAACGATCTTCATCTTCACCTGCAACTAACAACGCTATAAGAGGGGCTGAGCAAGCGGGTAACATAGCAAAACAATGGTTTTGCTAGGAAGGTTTCATGGCAACAAGGAGAGGGCTGACAATAAGATGGGTAGCACGACATGTAACGATATCATCGAGACACTAAGCATCGCAATGATAGTAAAGGTATCCAAGGGTATGGTCATCTTGCCTGAGATCCCGCAAGGAAGAAGAATGGATCCGTGAAGAAGACGAAGAAAAAGCCTTGAAGAAGAACCACAGGTAGACGAACGAATCCTCACGAACGCAACGGAACAAGCACTAACGAGAAGAAGCAAGCAATACGGTAAACACACTACACAAGAACATAACAATATGCTCAACCAAGTATGATGCAAAACAAGTCTACTTATGATGCACATCAAGTCTACACAAGAAGCACAACATGGCAAGGTAGGAAGCACAGAAAAAAAACACAGGAAACATGACAATGTGCTTAAGCAAGAATGATGCAAACAAGTCTATATAGGAAGAACAACAAGTCTATACAGGAAGCATTACATGGCAAGGTAGGAAGCACAGAAAACAACACAAGTCTATATGTGATGCATTACATGGCAAGGTATGATGCATGACAAATCTATAGAGGAAGCAAAACATGGCAACAGTGCAAGATGCACCCAAACATCAAGCAAACATACTCCAAACATGTTAACAAGATGATATTATGATTCTACATGCAAAAACACACAAGTTTCATATAAGGAACACTCAAAACGGAGCAACGAGCTAAAAGATACACATGAAACAAGATATAACAACAAGCTGAAGTTAACAACCACATAGCAACTTTGGAGCAAGATATATATATGCTACAACACTCAAACATGGTGACAAGAAGCATGGACATGAAGTAGACATATCCTACTGCAAACAACTCCATTGGAGCATCTCCATAGGAGGCATGGATCAATAGCAACAAGCTACAACATTTTGATCATGACACTAAAAACCTGACAGCAATATTTTATAGCAAGTTGAGAGCAAGAAGTAAATAAGCTACATCAACTCAAATGAGCAAGTGAAGGCATGAATGGATAGACAACAACATGTACAACAAGGAATGATCAATGGCCACCCCAAAACTAACATGGATTTACCTAGGGCATCAAGCAAACATAGCATCTAGATATTACAGATTCCAGACTTAGTGAAATTTCACTAAGTGTTAAAACAGCAATAACAACATGGCATGTTTGCAAGCATGTTTAAGTCACCTCAAAGCATATCATGGCAAATGGTTTGCACCACAGCAAAGAACACATCATGGAGATTCTAAAACACCAAGGCATGTGACATGGGGACAAACACAACAATAGCAACGAGCTCCTCAACTAGGCATCTCGTAACAAGTTACAAAACCTACCAGCCACATGCACTTTTGCAACAGAGATAAACATGGCAATATGAACTCAAACAAGCATGCTATAGCAACCAACATGTAGAGCATATCATGATGAACATTTTGACATATCATTTGCATCATTTGGATAAACATGCACCAAGTTATCACATCACGAACATGGCAACAAAATAACAAGTAGCAGCAGTTTATAACAAGTAGCACCCTTGCAACAGATATTAGAGCATCTAGATGAACTCAAATGATCATGGCACAATGGAACAAAGTGTAGAGCATGTCACCACAATCATTTTGACATATCATACACTCAATTTGGACATGCACACAAAAAGTTATTAGCTCCACAAGAATGCATCAGAATAACAATCCCAGGGACTTAGCAGTTTTTACAGACAAAATAAAAAAAACAAACGGGCGACAAGTAGCTAAAAAGTGCACGGGCGAGATTTAGTGGGCTGCTCACGACGGGCTTCGGCCCAGATCACGGAGGAGACAGGCCGGAGGGAGCGACCAGATGGAATGGGCCTGCTCGGGCCTGGCTGGAGCTGGGCCTGGGCGCTGGCTGGAGCTGTCGGGCCTCGGGGAAACTGGGCCGCGGGCGGATGCAAGTTTTGAAAACATGCTGATGCAACACACAAGATGACATGGCAAGATGCAACACGCAAGCAGATGACATGGCAACGGCGACGAATGACTGGCTGACACCTGGCGCACCGGTCTCGGGGTGTCACAAGACTCCCCTACAAACAAGAGATCTCGTCCCGAGATCTTAGGAACGAGACGGAAGAGAAAAAGGAAGAACAAAGTTCTTCGAGGACAAAAGAGCGAAACCAAAGAATCTTGAGAGGTTGAGCCACTCAAAAGAAGAAGAATGCAACGAAGAAGAACGAAGTTGCAAGGACTTCGTTAGACAAGAGGAAGAAGGAATTCGACGGGAATCCAAAAGGTTAAAGGAATAAGAATGAATTCGAAACCACTCCGGTTAAAAGAGATAGAAAAGGGATTAGAACGAAGGAATTCGGGTAGCACTCCGACTGAAACTGAAAGAAATAGCACCCCGGTTGGACATTAATGGAATAGGACAAGAACTGAGAAGATGAACGAAAACATGACGAGATGAACATGAAATTCCTCCGGAAGAATTGAAATGATGGAATTAAAAGAACGGAGAAGAAGATGACAACTTCCATCACGAATGAATTGAAAGGGCATCTTCACAAAAAGGCTTGAACGGAGTTGTTGAGGAAATCAACAACAAAATAATAAGCTTGTTGTGGGCTTATGAAAACATCTCAAGCTTGAGGTGAATTACCGCCGCAACGAAAAGAAGGATTATCTGAGAATGACGAATTGCAAAACTCCACTTCAAAATAATATGGAGAATTATTTGCACTCGAGAGACAAAAGAATAAGAATGCTTGAGCTGCTCCGGAAGAATTAGCTGAACGCTTGAAGAATGAATTAAATGATGGAGAACCACCATGAAGAACTCCGGTACGACAAGGATGATGAAATAGAAATGGCGAACGAAAATAATAAGATTAAAGCCTTGCGATGATTAGACGGGGGTTCCGACGAGATAACCGAGAAAAACTTGAACTCCGAGAAGAAAAGATGAAAGGACTTGGAACTAGAATTTATTCATCAAGAACAAATTCCGAAGGAAGGGATTAAATCAACTCGATGAAGAGAATAAGAATTATGTCATGCTTATCCTCCATCAATTAAATTGATGAGAAGTAATGGATTCGCATACTACTTATTCTCGTTGGAATTGATTAAAGAGGGATATATCGCGAATTTGCGAAAATCTTCATGAAACACCGGTAGGATTGGAATAAAATGAATGAATGGATATGATAACACCGGAAAAGAACTATTGAGCGAACCACCGTAAATAATTGAAGCCGAGTGAAGAAAATGAATGAACCACCGGGAAGAATTAATCGAGTGATGAAAAAAACAAACCACCGAGAAGAATTACAATCGAGTGAAGAACGAGAATGACCATCGTAAGGAATGAAATTGAACGATGCAAGAGGACAGGCCACCGTGAACAATTGAGATTGAGTGAACACAAGAGAATCAATCTCCGGGAAGAATAAAGCACTTGAGGAAAATTGAATGATGAGAACAAAGAGATCGTGAACTGATTAAAGAATACTTGAACAAGCACCAGATGAATGTGAGACGAACGAAGAGGCATCAAGAAGAATATTTGGAGGACGAAGTTGAAAACTGAGAACGAAGAAATCTTCTGAAATGATGGCCTTCGGAGGAATACAAAGAAAAGAATTCCTGAAATACTCCGGAAAATGATAAGAAGAACGGTTGAACCAACGATGAAAAGAATTACAAACGAACTTGGAGAAGGCATATGACTGATGAAATTCATACTTACTTCACACTTAAAAGAATTTTGGAACACTCCGGGAAATTAGAGGAGTCAGGTAAGATCCTGGGAAAAACCTGTCGGTTAGGGCCCACCGAAGAGAGAACTCCGTTGAAATGGAATTCAAAGGAGATGATGCACCGGAACGAATGGAAAAAAACTCGAATGAGGTGACAACCTCGAATTAATTGGAATACGGATAATCTCCTGAAATGACTTCGAAACTCCGGAATAATTAAATGGCGAGAGATGAACGAGCAAGGTGAAGCAATTGAGCCGAGGAAAAAGAGTATGAACAACACCTAATACTTGAATTGAATCCACCAGAGAGAAGAAGAGGTGAAGAAAATCAAACGAGAGGAGAATTCATCGGAGAAGAAAAGAGATGAAGGATGACGAACTAGACGAGAATTCACCGGGTGAAATAACTGAGGAAAGAATGCAAAGGATTCACACAAGTAGGATGGATACCCGATTAAGGAATCTGGCTCCGAGAAGCAAAAGGGTGGGCGGGTGGGAAAAGAAAGACCACATCGGATGGGGAAACACCGTTGGAAGGAAGAACTGAGGATTGAACTTGCAAAGAAGAAGAGGGTTGAATCCACTTGACGAGAGATGCACCAGATGAAAGAACGAACAACGCAACGAACAAAAACTAACCACGTGATCCTAAAAAAAATTTGAAGGGGAAGAGGAGTAATTCAAAACACCTACGTCAAGATTCCTCACCAGAGCGACGAAGGGGCAGGGGAGTAAAAAGAATTCCTACTCTCTGATATAACTAGACTCCGAAAAAGTTTTCTGCTAGACTCAACAACGGCCAAGCTACGATCAATCAAGGGGGCTCATATGGTCGGTTGAGGCTCTGATACCAACTTGTCAGGCCCGAGATGCGATTCTATCCCGATCACGTGACACTTACGTGATTGGGGCACAACCGCATTTCGGGCGCTTAGCAAGATGGATATCATTACATCGTACCATTACATACATACATGGGGGATACAACAATACATACAAGTCACATGAATACAACAACATCAATACAAGTATCCGACTACGGATACAAACATGAAAAGAACAACGACATCCATCTGCTATCCCAGGCTGTCGACCCGGAACCTAACCCAAGACTGAAGAAGAAGAAGAAGAAGAAGAAGAAGAAAGAACTCCATACAACGATCAACGCTCTCACGTCAAGACATCGGAAACCTGCACCTGCAACTGTTGTTGTAGTATCTGTGAGCCACGAGGACTCAGCAATCCCATAACCATGGGTAACAAGACTATCAAAGCTTAATATGTAGGAAGAGGTAAAGTGGTGAGGTTGCAGCAGCGGCTAAGCAATATGTATGGTGGCTAACTTACGAGTACAAGAATAAGATGAACATCTACGCAAACGGTCGCAACTAGTAGTGATCGCTAAAGATCCTGAACAACCTACGAGTCAAACATAACACCACCGTGTTCTCTTCTCAAAGTGAAAAGAGACAGTCACGGTTACTCACACAGTTGTGTGTTTTACTTCGGATCCTCTGTCAAGTTTTCTACAACCGGACATTAACAAATTCCAATCTGCCACATAACCGCGGGCACGGCTTTCGAAAGATCATAACCCTGCAGGGGTGTCCCAACTTAGCCCATCACAAGCTCTCACGATCAGCTGAAATGATAAATGTAATATCATCACCCCTTATCTTAGGGAAATCCGATCAGGCTCGGCATCCCGGTGCACAAGACATTTCGAGAATGGTAAAACAAGTCCAGCAAGACCTCCCGGCGTGCTGACACCCTGATAGTAGCCGCGCGTATCTCGTCTCAGGCCACGTCCGGATGAGCAGTACGTACAGCAACCGAAGACCCCAGATAACTGGATGGCACCGCAAGTGGCTCTAGTTTGGGACCAACACCATCATCACAGGCCCCCCTGCTATGTAGAAAGAATCCTCGGGTAGCGCTAACTCCCTATGCAATTTAATTAATTAATTAAGTTGTTATTATGAGCAAATTAAAACCAATGTTGGGCCCTGCTGGAGGAGTTTTGTTCAAAGACGAACTGTCAAGGGGTCCCCATATACCCATCGTGTAAGGAACGCAAAATCAAGGAACATAATGCCGGTTTATTGGCTCCTAAGGTGGCATGACTGGAACAAAACACCGAGCAAAAGGCCAAGCTTTCCACCCATGCCCAGTATATAGGTGTGTTAATAATAATAATAGATATTGTGATATTCCAACAACAAGTTCCCTCCTGGAACGATCTTCATCTTCACCTGCACCTAACAACGCTATAAGAGGTGCTGAGCAAGCGGGTAACATAGCCAAACAATGGTTTTTCTAGGAAGCTTTCAAAGGTTAGAGGTTTCATGGCAACAAGGAGAGGGCTGACAATAAGATGGGTAGCGCGACATGTAACGATAGCATCGAGACACTAAGCATGGCAATGATAGTAAAGGTATCCAAGGGTATGGTCATCTTGCCTGAGATCCCGCAAGGAAGAAGAATGGATCCGTGAAGAAGACGAAGAACAAGCCTTGAAGTAGAACCACGGGTAGACGAACGAATCCTCATGAACGCAACGGAACAAGCACTAACGGGAAGAACCAAGCAATATGGTAAACATACTGGAAGAACATAACAATATGCTCAACCAAGTATGATGCAAAACAAGTCTACTTATGATGCACAACAAGTCTACACAGGAAGCACAACATGGCAAGGTAGGAACCACAGAAAAAAAACACAGGAAACATGACAATGTGCTTAAGCAAGTATGATGCAAACAAGTCTATATAGGAAGAACAACAAGTCTATACAGGAAGCATTACATGGCAAGGTAGGAAGCACAGAAAACAACACAAGTCTATATGTGATGCATTACATGGCAAGGTATGATGCATGACAAATCTATAGAGGAAGCAAAACATGGCAACGGTGCAAGATGCACCCAAACATCAAGCAAACATACTCCAAACATGTTAACAAGATGATATTATGATTCTACATGCAAAAACACACAAGTTTCATATAAGGAACACTCAAAACGGAGCAACGAGCTAAAAGATACACATGAAACAAGATATATAACAACAAGCTGAAGTGAACATCCACATAGCAACTTTGGAGCAAGATATATATATGCTACAACACTCAAACATGGTGACAAGAAGCATGGACATGAAGTAGACATATCCTACAGCAAGCAACTCCAATGGAGCATCTCCATAGGAGGCATGGATCAATAGCAACAAGCTACAACATTTTGATCATCACACTAAAAACCTGACAGCAATATTTTATAGCAACTTGAGAGCAAGAAGTAAATAAGCTACATCAACTCAAATGAGCAAGTGAAGGCATGAATGGATAGACAACAACATGTATAATAAGGAATGATCAATGGCCACCCGAAACCTAACATGGATTTACCTAGGTCATCAAGCAAACATAGCATCAAGATATTACAGATTCCAGACTTAGTGAAATTTCACTAAGTGTTAAAACAACAATAACAACATGGCATGTGTGCAAGCATGTTTAAGTTACCTCAAAGCATATCATGGCAAATGGTTTGCACCACAGCAAAGAACACATCATGGAGATTCTAAAACACCAGGGCATGTGACATGGGGACAAACACAACAATAGCAACGAGCTCCTTAACTAGGCATCTCGTAACAAGTTACAAAACCTACCAGCCAAATGCACTTTTGCAACAGAGATAAACATGTCAATATGAACTCAAACAAGCATGCTATAGCAACCAACATGTAGAGCATCTCATGATGAACATTTTGAAATATTATTTGCATCATTTGGATAAACATGCACCAAGTTATCACATCACGAACATGGCAACAAAATAACAAGTAGCAGCAGTTTATAACAAGTAGCACCCTTGCAACAGATATTAGGGCATCTAAATGAACTCAAATGAGCATGGCACAATGGAACAAAGTGTAGAAAATGTCACCACGATCATTTTGACATGTCATACACTCAATTTGGACGTGCACACAAAAAGTTATTAGCTCCACAAGAATGCATCAGAATAACAATCTCAGGGACTTAGCAGTTTTTATAGACAAAAGAAAAAAATGGGCTACAAGTAGCTAAAAAGTGCACGGGCGAGATTTAGTGGGCTGCTCACGACGGGCTTCGGCACAGATCACGGAGGAGACAGGCCGGAGGGAGCGACCGGATGGACTGGGCCTGCTCGGGCCTGGCTGGAGCTGTCGGGCCTCGGGGAAACTGGGCAGCGGGCGGATGCAAGTTTTGAAAACATGCTGATGCAACACACAAGATGACATGGCAAGATGCAACACGCAAGCAGATGACATGGCAACGGCGACGAATGACTGGCTGACACCTGGCGCACCGGTCTCGGGGTGTCACAGGTTTCCCAAAGGCGGCCCTGCAGTCTGCCCAGTTTGGACCAACACTCACGAGGAGCACTGGCCCGGGTTGTAAAATTAAGTCCTCGGGGTCCGGAAAGTCCCTATGCAAGTTATTTAGTTGTGGCAAATGGTAAAACCAAAGTTGGTTCTTGCTGGAAAAGCTTTAGCACTAAGCGAATTATCAAGGGGGGCCCATAAACCCCAACCATGTTAGGGACGCAAAATCAAGGAACATAACACCGGTTTAACGGTTCCTAGGGTGGCATGAGTGGAACAAAACACCAAGCAAGAGGCTTGGCCTTCACCCATTACCAATATATAGATGATTTATTTTAATAGATTATATATTGTGATATCCCAACAATAACTTCATCACGAAGCAAGAATCTTCAAATCTTCACCTGCAACTAACAATGCTATAAGAGGGGCTGAGCGATGCATACTTAGCCAAACAATGGTTTGCTAGGAGGGTGGTTAAGGAGTTTCATGGCAACAATAGGAGGGCTGACAAACAGACATAGGAATCGAGGCAATATCTAAAGAGCGAGACATCTAGCATAGGCAAAGATAGTAGTGATATCTGGGTATGGTCATCTTGTCTGTTGATTCCATGGAGGGATCGTAACCTTGCTCCTCAAACTCAGCCTCGGTAGTAACCTCAAACTCCGAATTGGCTCCCGGCTCTACTCAACACAAGAACACAACACGGCACAATATCAAACACAGTGCAATGCACAATCAACATGATGCAAGTATGATGTGCGTATGCATGTGGAAGCACTTGAGCTCAAGGAGAAGATGATGGAAAAGGCCTCATCTTGGAAAACCAAGCAAGCCACTGGATATAGGGGAAGATTTCGGTTGAAATCGATATAAAGATCACCGGAAACGGACACACGGTTTGCAAATGGCAAGCAAAACAATATTCACACAAAACTGCAGTTTACAACAACATGGCATCTTTGGAGCAATAAATAATTATGCTACAACACTCAAACATGGAGGCAAAGGGCATGGATGTGAAATAGACATGATACTTAACAAGCATGAACTTAGAACACACCCAAAAACCTACTGTAACACAATTAACCAAGCATGGGAAGCTGCAATAAATTTATTCAGACTTAGTCAAAATCTGGGAAGGCAAAAACATCATCACGATGCTGCCTTCGGAGGCACAAAACAACAAGCATATCAATTCTACTAAGTCTTTAAGATCATGGACATGTAATAGACATAGCATAAATCAAACAATTCCATTGGAGCAAGTCCATAGGAGGCATGGATCAATAACAACAAGCTTCACCAAATTGATCATGCTGATAAAAACCTGACAGGTAAATTTATAGTAACTTCAGAGCAAGAAATCAATAAGCTACAACATGCCATATATGCAAATAAGGGCATGCATGGATAGATCATAACATGGACAACAAGACATGATCATTTGACGTACTAAAACATGCATGGATTTGAGTGAGGCATCAAGCAAACATAGCATCAGGTTTAACAGATTCCAGACTTAGCAGTTTTTTCACTAAGTATAAAATAGCAACATTGGCATGGCATGTTTACAAGCTTGTTTAAGTCACCTCAAGGCATATCATGGAAAGTGGATTGCACCACAACAAAGACCATATGAATGAGCTTTTAAAATATATTGACATGTGACATGAAGACAAACACATCAATAGCAATGAGCAAGTCAAAACAGCATCTCACAACGAGTTTCAACACTTAACAGCCACATGCACTTTTGAAACAGAGATTAACATGGCAATATGACACCTAACATGAATACTACAGCAACCATCATGTAGAGCACTTCACAATGAACATTTTGACATATCATATGCTCCATTTGGACCAATATGCACAAAGTTATCACATCTCAAACATGGAAACAAATTTACAAATAACAGCAGTTTCAAACATATAGCACTCTTGCAACGATGATTAGGGCATCAAGATGAACTCAAACAAGCATGCCACAGTGGAACAAAATGAAGAGCACATCTCAACGAACATTTTGATATATTACATGCTCAAAACGGATCCACGAGCACGAAATTATTGCATGTCAAAGAGGGCAACAAAATTACGGAATCTAGGGACTTGGTGGAATTTTTACCTCCGCGAAAGTCAACGCGGGACGGAGGGATACCGGGACGGAGAGATCCGGGTGCGGGGATGGCCTTTGGACCCTCGAACGGGTGGATCTTGTTCCAATCCGCGGAGTTCGCCGGAGACGAGGAAGGAGAAGGCGGAGGCGGCGGCCGGCGACGGGACGACGCGGTGGCGGTGGTCGGGGCGGCGCCCGAGGTGGCAAGCGGTGCGGGCGGCGGTGGTGGCCGACGACGTAGGCGGGCGGCGGCGCTGCGGGCGGCGGCGGCGCGACGTGGTTGTGGCGCGGGCAGCCGACCGGGCGGCGGGCGGCGGGTGTGGCATTGCCGGCCGGAAGGCGGGCGGCGGCGGAGGTCGGCGGCGGGGTCCGGCGGTGGCGGCGGCGGGGTCAGGCGGCAGAGCTGAGGTGGCGGCGGTGTCCGGCGGCTGTGAGGTGGCGCGGCCAATCGGGGGTCGCCATATGGCGGCGGGGATGATGTGGCGGCCCCTGATTCGTCGTAGTGATGTGGTAGCGGGATAGACGTGTCCGGCGGCTGCGCGGATGTGTCCGACACGCGGAGGGAGAGAAAAAATTAGGGTTTCACCGGGATTTCGGGGATGGGGACTGTTTTATAGATTCTGGGAGCTAGGAAGGTCCAAATGGGGAGCGGTTTTCGCCCACACGATCACGATCCGATGACCAAGAGGATGGGAGTGGTTGTGCTAGGTTAGTGGGCTGTTGTGGAGGTGGTATTGGGCCAAAAGGAAGAGGAACTTTTAGCCCACTAGGTTAACCGTTGGAGTATCAAACGAACTCCAATCGCGATGAAACTTGACATGCGGCCTACACGTACTAAAACAACAACGCATGACAAGTCTCGCCTCATTCCGAGAACGTTACCCGGCCACACACGAAAGAAGGACTCGGGGGTGCCACGGGCACGTGTGAGTGTCGGAACTCGAGACGGACAACGGGAAGAGACGAGCGGGACCGGGTGCAAGAGACAACACGAATGCAATGCAATGCACATGATAACATGACATGGATGAAATGCACACACACACACACGACAGAACTAAGAAACTCGGAAAGAAAGAAGAGCCTAGAATGGAATTGAAGAAGTAAACGTTTCATATATTGCCAAAAACGGAAGGTATCACATATGGGGTGTTACAAACTCTCCTACACTACAAAAAGATGTCGTCCCGAGATCTAGGACTGGAAGAAGGAAGGATACTCAGAACGAAGGTGATCTTCTCGTTCCCACGTAGCTTCTCGGTCGGTATGGTGTGACCACTTTACTTTCAAGAACTTGATGGACTTGTTGCGGGTCTTGCGCTCAGTTTCTTCAAGAATAGCAACAGGGTGCTCACGATAAGACAAGTCTTGTTGAAGATCAATCTCCTCAAACGGAATGGTGAGTTCAGGTGTCTTGAAGCACTTGCAGAGTTGAGACACGTGAAACACATCATGAACATTTGCAAAATTGGAGGGAAGCTCGACTTGGTAGGCTAGATCCCCTCTTTTGCCAAGAATCTTGAAAGGGCCCACGTATCTTGGAGCAAGCTTTCCTTTGATATCGAATCTTTGGGTTCCTTTCATAGGAGAAACACGCAGATAGACATGATCTCCAATGTCGAAAGCCAAATCACGATGCTTGCCCTCATAGTAGCTCTTTTGACGCGACTGAGCGGCTTTGAGATTCTCACGTATGACTTTGCACATTTCTTCAGCTTCTGAGATCAAATCATTGCCAAGAAGTTGACGTTCACCAGTCTCGGACCAGTTGAGAGAGGTACGACACTTTCTGCAATAGAGGATTTCAAAAGGAGCTTTGCCGGCACTTACTTGAAAGCTGTTGTTGTATGAGAATTCGGAAACGGGAGACAATCTTCCCACTTCATGCCAAAAGAGATGACACAAGCTCTCAGCATGTCTTCGAGGATCTGGTTCACTCTTTCGACTTGACAACTAGTCTGAGGGTGAAATGCAGTGCTGAAGCGAATTTTTGTGCCCATGGCTGACTGAAAGGAGTCCCAGAACTTGGATGTGAACAAACTTCCACGGTCTAAGGAGATGACTTGAGGAATGCCATGCAACGAAACAATTCTGGAAGTGTACAGCTCTGCCAGCTGAGCTACGTTGATGGATTCTTTGACGGGAAGGAAATGAGCTACTTTTGTTAGCTTTTCAATCACTATGAAGATAGCATCATTCCCCTTCGTGGACTTGGGAAACCCAGTGACGAAATCCAATTCAATGTGATCGAATTTCCACTCGGGAATAGGTAGAGGTTGAAGGAGACCGGCTGGACGTTGATGCTCTGCCTTCACTCTTCTGCAGACATCACATTCATTCACGAATTGGGCAATCTCCCTTTTCATGCGAGTCCACCAGTATGATTGCTTGAGGTCTTGGTACATCTTAGAACTTCCGAGATGAATCGAGAGGAGGGAGTCATGTGCTTCGTTCATTATGAGCTTCCTGAGATCACCCTTGGGAACCACAGTTCTGTCCTCAAAGAACAAGGTGTCTTTCTCATCAACGCGATAGCACTTGTATTTGGGAGTACCCTTAGCAATACCATGTTTCACTTTCTGCATGTAATGCCCAGTATGGGATTATACCTCCTACGTGTCGAGGCACGACTTAAAGGTATAAGCACATACTAGAATGATCTCAAGTATGGTATCTTTGCATGACTCATGTAAAAATAGGGATGAAATTGCAAAAGGATAGTTGGCTTACACTCGCCACGTCACACAATACATTACATAAGCAAATCATCATCCAAATAACATCACAGTCCGACTACGGACGTAGATCCAAATGAAAGACACCAAATACATAAAGCCACAAGGTCCGAATCGCCCCTAGTAGAAGCCACTACAGATCATCGGGATAGTGCACATAGTATCGACTACGTTCTTCATCGAACTCCCAGTACAGCTCGGTGCCGTCACCTGTGTAGTCCACCATAGTACCTGCATCTTGTGTTGTGTAGAATCTGTGAGCCACGAAGGACTCAGCAATCCCGTTCCCGGGTAGCAAAACTATCTAAGCCTTGGGTGTGGAACAAGGCTGAAGAAAATAAAAGGTTGCAGCTGCACTAGCACTAGCTTACGTGTTTAGAGCGAGAAGAGAAGTGCCACGAGCGTCAAAGTGATCATGAAGTGATCCTATCTAAGCACGTCAATCATAACCCCACCGTGTTCACTTACCGAACCCCTTTCAGAAAATGACCGTCACGGTTACTCACGCTGGTAGTGTGTTCTGAACATGGTGTCATGTTTTCTACAACCGGATATTAACAAATTCCCATGTGCCACATAACCGCGGGCACGGCTTTCGAAAGTTCAAAACCCTGCAGGGGTGTCCCAACTTAGCCCATTACAAGCTCACGATCTGCGGAGTCGCAACTCCAAGGTGGGAAGACCCGAGTATTCTCGGAATCCCGTGCTCAAGATATTCCGACTAAGGTAAAACTAATCCAGCAAGACCTCCCGGCGTGCCGACACCCTGACAGTAGCCACGCGTATCTAGTCTCAGGCCACGACCGGATGAGCACAGCGTACAATGACCAAAACCCAAGTTGCCAAGGGGGGTACCGCACACGACTCTAGTTTGGACCAACACTCAAATCGAGCACTGGCCCAGGGGGGTTGATTAATTAATCCTCGGGTTAATTACTCCCTCGGCAAGTTTTAGTTGTTAGGCAAATGTAGAACCAATGTCGGGCCTCATTGGAAAAGCTTTAGCGCTAAGCGGGTTATCGAGGGGGTCCCATAACCCCAACCATGTTAGGAACACATAATCAATGAACATAACACCGGTTTAAACGGTTTCTAGGGTGGCATGAGTGGAACAAATCACCAAGCAAGAGGCTTAGCCTTCCACCCATTGCCAAGTATATAGATGATTTAGTTTAAGAGTTTATATAGTGTGATATCCCAACAATACTTCAACATGAAGCAAGAATCTTCAAATCTTCTCCTGCAACTAGCAATGCTATAAGAGGGGCTGAGCGAAGCTTACGTAGCCAAAAAAACATTTGCTAGGTTGGTTGGTTAGACAGATTCATGGTTACAATAGGAGGCTGACAAACAAACATGGGCATCGAGGCAATAAGCTAAAGAGCGATACTTCTAGCAATAGGCAAAGATAGTAATGATATCTGGGTCAGGTCATCTTGCCTGTCGAGTCGTTGATGGGATCGTAAGACGGCTCCACGTACTCAACCTCGGTAGTAACCTCATTCTCGTTCTCGGTCTCAGCTCCCGGCTCTACTCATCACAAGAACACAACAAGGCACAAAATCAAACAAGGTGCAATGCACAAACAACATGATGCAAGTATGATGCATCTATGATGTAATACATGTCAAGGGATGAAGCACACAAGAACAACACAAGACAAAAAGTTTAAATGAGGCCGAAATCCACATATAGCAAATCCGGTGAGTCCTCATATGAAAATGTTGAAATTGGTCCAGATCTGAACAAACCTTAAGTTAAAGTTGTTAAACAGAAAGTTAACATGCACCATGATGATCTACATGAAAGTCTAGTCAAGTTTCATATAAAGTTTGTTTAATTCGGAGCTACGGTCTAGAAGATATGAGCAAAACAAGACAAGCATGCCAACGGTGCAAGATGCACCCAAACATCAAGCAAACACACTCCAACCATGTTAACAACATGATATTATGATTCTACATGCAAAATCACACAAGTTTCATATAGGGCACGCTCAATATGTAGCAACGGTTCAACACATACACACGAAACAAGATACAAAGCAAAGCTGAAATTAACAGCCACATAGCAACTTTGGAGCAAGAAATATATACTCTACAACACTCAAACATGGTGAAAAGAAACATGGACATGAAGTAGACATATCCTACAGCAAACAACTCCATTGGAGAAACTCCATAGGAGGCATGGATCAATAGCAACAAGCTACACCATTTTGATCATGACGTTAAAAACCTGACAGTTATATTTTATAACAACTTGGGAGCAAGAAATAAATAAGCTACAGCAACCCATATGAGCAAGTGAGGGCATGGATGGATAGACAATAACATGTACAACAAGGAATGATCATTTGCCACTCCAAAACCAGCATGGATTTGTCTAGGGCATCAAGCAAACATAGCATCAGGATATGACAGATTCCAAACTTAGTAGAAATTTCACTAAGTATAAAACAGATATGTTGGCATGGCATGTTTACAAGCATGTTTAAGTCACCTCAAGGCATATCATGGAAAATGGTTTGCACCACAACAAAGACCACGTGATGGAGATTCTAAAACATATTGGCATGTGACATGGGGACAAACACATCAATAGCAACGAGCACTTCAAATCAGCATCTCATAACATGTTACAAAACTTAACAGCCACATGCACTTTTGCAACAGAGATTAACATGGCAATATGAACCCTAACATGAATGCTACAGCAACCATCATGTAGAGCATCTCACAATGAACATTTTGACATATCATTTGCTTCATTTGGATAAACATGCACCAAGTTATCACATCTCAAACATGGCATGAAAATAACAAGTAGCAGCAGTTTATAACAAGTAGCATTCTTGCAACAAAGATTAGGACCTCTAGATGAACTCAAACAAGCATGACACAATGGAACAAATCGTAGAGCACATCACCACGGTCATTTTGACATATCATATACACAATTTGGACAAGCACAATACAGCCATGCAAAGATCCCATCAGACAACAAGTTTAAAAGACTTAGCAAAAAAACAACCTCAACAGTGGGGGTCGGGCGGACACGTCCGGGCTGACGTGGACGCTGTACGGATCATGGATCGGGCGCGGGGAGCGGATCGGGTCGGGTCGACGGGACCCGGACCCGCTAGGGTTCGAGCCGGCGGCGGATCGGGCGGATCCAGCGAGATCCGCGGCTGCTCGGGGCGGCGGCCCTCAACGCCGGCGGTGAGGGAGCTGTCGGCCGGCTGGGCGAGGTGGCGGAGGAGCGGTGGCATCGGGTCGACGGGGTGGCGCAGGAGTGGTGATCGGCGGCCGTGGCTGGAGGCGGCGGCGACGGGCCCTCGGGCTCCGGCGGCGGAGAACGGCGGCGAGGCGGTGAGATCCGGCGGCGGCGGATCTCCGGTGGACCGACAGCGGTGGATCCCGCCGGAGGCTAAGGCGGCGGAGGAACCGAGCGGGCGAGTCGGCGCTGGGGCGCGCGGGCCGGCATCGGGCTCGCGGGCCCGCGGCGGTGGGAGGTGGAACCGGCGGCGCGGTGCGACACGTGGCAGCCCATGATTGGGCGTGGCGAGGCGGCGGACGTGTCCGGCGCGCGGACGGACGTGTTCGGCGGCGGACAGAGGAAGAAGGCTAGGGTTTTGCCTGAAATTTCGGGGGAGGGGGCTAATTTATAGGCATAGGGAGCTAGGATACTCCAAATGGGGAGCGGTTTTCGGCCACGCGATCACGATTCGACGACCGAGATGATGGGAAGGGTTGTGCTGGGTTAGTGGGCTGTTGTGGAGGGGGTCTTGGGCCTTAAAGAAGAGGTTCTTTTAGCCCACTAGGTTAACCGTTGGAGTACCAAATGAACTCCAAACGCGACAATACTTGACAGGCGGCCTACGCGTACCAAAACAACATCTCACGACAAGTCTCACGTCATTCCGGAAATTTTACACGGCCACGCACGAAAGAAGGACTCGGGGATGCCACGGGCACGTGTGTGAGCGTCGGAACTCGAAACGGACAACGGGAAGAGACGAGTGGGACCGGATGCAAGTGGCAACACAAATGCAATGCAATGCACATGACAACATGACATGGATGAAATGCACACACGCACACGACAAAACGAAGAAACCCGAAATGAAGAAGAGCCTAGAATGGAATTGATGAAGTCAAAGTTTTATATATTGCCACAATTGGAAAGTGTTACATCTGGGGCATTACACTGCACCATAGCATCACTTAGCCGGGCCTCACGGATCTGATCTTCCAAGGTAGGAGCAACTTGAAGGTTTGCAAGAAAGCCTTGCGGAACAACTTGGAGGTTGAGCTTCCTGAATGATTCACAAAGTTCAGGCTGGAACGGTTTGAGAAGGAGACTGTTGCAATATGCCTTTTTGCTCAAGGCATCTGCAATGACATTGGCATTGCCATGTGTGTACTCAATGCTTGGATCATACTCTTGGATCATCTCAACCCAACGAGTCTGGCGAAGGTTCATGTTCGGCTGTGTGAAGATGTACTTCAAGCTCTTGTGATCGGTGAAGATGTCCACTTTTCTGCCCAACAGAAGGTGTCTCCACGTGATCAAGGCATGTACAACTGCTGCTAGCTCGAGATCATGTGTGGGGTAATTCTTATCTTTTGGTTTCAACTGACGAGAAGTGTATGCCACAATCTTCTTGTCTTGCATGAGAACACCACCAAGTCCTTGTAAAGAAGCATCACAAAAGACTTCATATGGCTTGGACTCATCCGGAGGAGTAATAACCGGAGCAGAAATGAGCTTCTCTTTGAGTGTTTTGAATGCCACATCAAAAAAAGGAGTCTAGTTGTACTTGACATTCTTCCGCAACAGGTTGGAAAGAGGCTTGACAATATTTGAGAAGTTCTCAACGAACCTTCTGCAATAGCTAGCGAGACCAAGGAAGCTTTGGAGTTGCTTGACATTCTGCGGGGGTTCCAAGTTGACAATGGCTTCAACTTTCTTGGGGTTCACAGAAATGCCCTCGGCAGAGATAATATGGCCAAGATATAAGACTTTATCCAGCCATATTTCACATTTGGAGAACTTTGCATAGAACTTGTGTTCACGGAGCTTGTCTAGGACCAAACGGAGGTGCTTGGCATGGTCTTCTTCAGTCTTGGAGAATACCAAGATGTCATTAGAATAGACAAGAACAAATTCATTGGTGTAGGGGTTGAATATGAAGTGCATCATCATTGAGAAGGTGGGTGGTCTTGATATGAAACTGAGTGATGCGCCAGAGTCAAACAAAACTTTTGCAGGAATTGAGTTAACTGGAAGATTACCAATAATCACATCAGAAGAATTCTCTGCTTGAGCTGCATTCATCAGATTCACCCTTGCATCCCTGGGGTTGTGCTTGACAATAGCATTGCCGATAGGTGGAGGAGGCGGAAGACGCCTTTGAGTACACTTGTTTGCATAGTGACCCTTCTGGCCACACTTGTTGCAAGTAACTTCAGAAAGAGGCCGCTGATAAGGACCACTTGGTCTTGGAGCTTGGAACTCAGGCTTGGACTGATTGCTTGGGTTGGGTGGGTGGGAGAATCCACGACCACCTGAGTGTTTGTTGTTGCTTGGAGGACGGAGCACTGGAGGAGGCGGTAGCCAGAACTTCTGTTGCTTTGCGACCACTTGGGAAGAAGAGGAGGAGTGAACAGCATCTCTAATTCTCTTTTTGGAAGCTTCAACCTTGAGCTGGGCTGCCTCTTGCTTAAGAGCCATGTTATAAAATTGATCAAATTCATCCGGCTCGAACAAGGTGAGAGCTAGTTGGAGTTCATCCTTCAGACCACCACAGAACTGATAGATCTTGCTCTTGGCATCTGGGATGTCTTGCTTGGCATAGCGAGCGAGATTCTGGAACTTGACATTGTATTGATAGACCGACATGGTGCCTTGTTTCAGGTTGCGGAATTGCTCACGCATGCCTTCAATGACACTGGTTGGAATGTGGTGAGAGCGGAAATCCTTAAAGAAGTTAGTCCACGAGATCTCACGTCCACCTCTGGAATCTTTGTACTGTTGCCACCAATCAGCAGCTTGGTCTTTGAGTTGGAAGGTGACAAACTTGACATAATCCTCAGGTCTCACGTTACTGCATTCAAAGTGCTTTTTGATGTCTGTGATCCAGTCTTCAGCATCTAGCGGATCCAGATAGTAACTGAACAACTTCGGTTGGTTTGCCAGGAATTGGTTGAGGGTAGCAATGTGAGGTTGATTGAACAGATTGCCTTGGCCCTGGTTCCCATGACCACCTTTATTTGCTTGGTTGGCTTGCAAGTTCTGCATCATTTGCATAAGCATCTGGGTGTTCTGGTTGGTCGCATGCTTAATTGCTCTCCAGGCCTCAGACGGAGGAGGATGGGAAGGAGGACGTTCAGGAACATGCTCTTCTTCACCCTCTGGGTTAGCATTGGGAACCTTCTTAGGAGCCATCCTGAATGAGATGACAACTATTAGCCATTGATTGAAAATAAATAAGTTGAATCAACGGCTAGAAATTGCAACATAAGTCTTCACAAGAACATTCGAACAAAATGAACGAATGTATTCCATAGTTCAATGGTACAACAATCTTCTCGAGAAGCCACTTGGGAGAACAAAAGGTAAATAAAAACAACAAGGAGCAGATAGAACAAATACAAGATAGAAGTTTCGTCCCACATGTTTGTGCTGAAACCTCATGGAACGTGTTACAAAAGGGTTTTGCAATCCCCGGATCAACATAGACAAGGACCCTTTAAGATGCAACTCCCGATTGGAACAACGCCCATAAAACCACTTCACTCAATGTTGAACCCCGAACTCCATGCATTCGTTGGAAGAATGCCTACGAGCTACTAGAACAACCCACCTATTAATTTCCGAAGGTTTCCGGTTATGCAATCGGGTGTTGGGGATACAGGGGAAGCACCACGCACTCAACTCTAATCCTACATCCAGTAGTATCCATCCTTCAACACATAACCAATCATTTTCGGAAACCGTTTACCTCGGACCTTCGAAACGCATCCGCTATACAAGCTGTGGCAATACTCTCGAACTACCTCCCCAGTACTGGGTGATCTCGGGGTTATCTCACCACTAATCGCATAGAAGAGTTTTCGATGTCGGTCGTCTTAAGTATTCTAGAACCGATGTGATACATTTGTGACAACAACACCTTGGAGCTCAACTCCCCGGGACACTGCCACAACCCTTAAATGACAGGAGGCATCGAGAATAATGTTCTCGTCACAAAGATATCGGAACAATCAAAACAATACTCGCGTGATCCTAAAAAAAATTAGTGAATTTTTGAGAGTAGAAGAGATAGAACATCGTCAGGAGTCCTCACCAGAGCAATGAAGGGGTGAGCAGTAACAAGAAATCCTACTCTCCGATATATATATATAGGACTCAAAACATTTTCATGTGTGTCCCTAGACTCTACCGTCAACAATTCGATCAATAAGTGGGGGCTCCTAGGTCAGAGAAGGCTCTGATTACCAACTTGTAATGCCCAGTATGTGACTATACCTCCCACGTGTCGAGGCAGGACTTAAAGGTATAATCACATACTAGAATGATCTCAAGTATGGTATCTTTGCACAACTCATGTAAAAGAGGGGATGAAAATGTAAAAGAGTAGCTGGCTTACACTCGCCACGTCACACAATGGAATACATTAACATACATCATCCAATAACATCAGAGTCCGACTACGGATGAAGATCCACATGAAAGATACCATAAATAAATCAACACAAGGTCCCGATCATCCTAGTAAGAGCCCTACTGATCCTCGGGATAAGACACGTAGTATCGCCCACGCTCTTCATCGAACTCTCAATACAACTCTGAACCACCACCTGTGTAGTTCTCATCGGTACCTGCATCTGGTGTTGTGTAGAATCTGTGAGCCACGGAGGACTCAGCAATCTCGTTCTCGGGTAGCAATACTATCAAAGCCTTAGGTGTGGAAAACACTTAAAACAAGGTTGCGGCAGCACTAGCACTAACTTACGGGTTTAGATCGAGGAGAGAAACAAGTGCCAACGATCGTCAAAGTGATCGCGAAGTGATCCTAACTACTCACGACAAACATAACCCCATCGTGTTCACTTCCCGAACCCCTTCGGAAAGAGACCATCACGGTTACTCACGCTGGTAGTGTATTATGAACATGGTGTCAATTTTTCTACAACCTGATATTAACAAATTCCCATCTGCCACATAACCGCGAGCACGGCTTTCGAAAGATCAAACCCTGCAGGGGTGTCCCAACTTAGCCCATCACAAGCTTACGATCTGCGGAGTCGCAACTCCAAGGTGGGAAGACCCGAGTATTCTTGGAATCCCGTGCTCAAGATATTCCGACAAAGGTAAAACTAATCCAGCAAGACCTCCCGGCGTGCCGACACCCTGATAGTAGCCGCGCGTATCTCATCTCAGGCCACGACCGGATAGGTCAGCCTACAGGTAATACCAGATACCTCGGGTTTCCCCAAGGCGGCCCTGCATTCTGCCCAGTTTGGACAACCACTCATGAGGAGCACTGGCCCGGGTTGTAAAATTAAGTCTTCGGGGTCCGGAAAGTCCTTATGCAAGTAATTTAGTTATGGCAAATGGTAAACCAAAGTTGGGCCTTGCTGGAAAAGCTTTAGTACTAAGTGAGTTATCAAGGGGGGCCCATAAACCCCAACCGTGTTAGGGACGCAAAATCAAGGAACATAACACCGGTTTCATGGTTCCTAGGGTGGCATGAGTGGAACAAAACACCAAGCAAGAGGCTTAGCCTTCCACCCATTACCAATATATAGATAATTTAGTTTAACAGATTATATATTGTGATATCCCAACAATAACTTCATCATGAAGCAAGAATCTTCAAATCTTCACCTGCAACTAACAATGCTATAAGAGGGGCTGAGCGATGCATACTTAGCCAAACAATGGTTTGCTAGGAGGGTGGTTAAGGAGTTTCATGGCAACAGTAGGATGGCTGACAAACAGACATAGGCATCGATGCAATATCTAAAGAGCGAGGCATCTAGCATAGGCAAAGATAGGAGTGATATCTGGGTATGGTCATCTTGCCTGTTGATTCCATGGAGGGATCGTAACCTTGCACCTCAAACTTAGCCTCGGTAGTAACCTCGAACTCTGAATCGGCTCCGGGCTCTACTCAACACAAGAACACAACACGACACAATATCAAACACGGTGCAATGCACAATCAACATGATGCAAGTATGATGTGCGTATGCATGTGGAAGCACTTGAGCCTAAGGACAAGATGATGGAAAATGCCTCATCTTGGAAAACCAAGGAAGCCACTGGATAGAGGGGAATATTTTGGTTGAAATCGATATAAAGATCACCGGAAACGGACGCACAATTTGCAAATGGCAAGCAAAACAATATTCACACAAAACTGTAGTTTACAGCAACATGGCATCTTTGGAGCAAGAAATAATTATGCTACAACACTCAAACATGGAGGCAAAGGGCATGGATGTGAAATAGACATGATACTTAATAAGCATGAACTTAGAACACTCCCAAAAACCTACTGGAACACAACTAACCAAGCATGGTAAGTTGCAATAAATTTATCCAGACTTAGTCAAAATCTGGGAAGGCAAAAACATCATCACGATGCTGCCTTCGGAGCACAAAACAACAAGCATATCAACTCTACTAAGTCTATAAGATCATGGACATGTAATAGACATAGCATACATCAAACAACTCCATTGGAGCAACTCCATAGGAGGCATGGATCAATAACAACAAGCTTCACCAAATTGATCATGCTGATAAAAACCTGACAGGTAAATTTATAGCAACTTCAGAGCGAGAAATAAATAAGCTACAGCAGGCCATATATGCAAATAAGGGCATGGATGGATAGATCATAACATGGACAACAAGACATGATCATTTGACATACTAAAACATGCATGGATTTGAGTGAGGCATCTAGCAAACATAACATAAGGTTTAATAGATTCCAGACTTACAGTTTTTTCACTAAGTATAAAATAGCAACATTGGCATGGCATGTTTACAAGCTTGTTTAAGTCACCTCAAGGCATATCATAGAAAGTGGATTGCACAACAGAAAAGAACATTTGAATGAGATTCTAAAACATATTGACATGTGACATGAAGACAAACACATCAATAGCAATGAGCAAGTCAAAATAGCATCTCACAACGAGTTTCAGCACTTAACAACCACATGCACTTTTGCAATAGAGATTAATATGGCAATATGACACCTAACATGAATACTACAGCAACCATCATGTAGAGAACTTCACAATGAACATTTTGACATATCATATGCTCCATTTGGACCAACATGCACAAAGTTATCACATCTCAAACATGGCAACAAATTTACAAATAACAACAGTCTTAAACATATAGCACTCTTGCAACGATGATCAGGGCATCAAGATGAACTCAAACAAGCATGCCACAGTGGAACAAAATGAAGAGCACTTCTCAACGAACATTTTGATATATTACACGCTGAAAACGGATCTACGAGCACGAAGTTATTGCATGTCAAAGAGGGCAACAAAATTACGGAATTTGGGGACTTAGTGAAATTTTTACCTCCGCGAAAGTCAACGCGGGACGGAGGGATACCGGGACGGAGAGATCCGGGTGCAGGGATGGCGTTTGGACTCTCGAATGGGTGGATCTTGTCTCGATCCGCGGAGTTCGCCGGAGACGAGGAAGGAGAAGGCGGAAGCGGCGGCCGGCGACGGGACGGCGCGGTGGCGGCGGTCGGGTCGGCGCCTGAGGCGGCCGACGGTGCGGGCGGCGGCGGCGGCGTAGGCGGGCGGCGGCGCTGCGGACGGCGGCGGCCAGCGTGGACGCGGCGGCGGCGCGGGCGGCTGATAGCGGGGTCCGGCGGCGGAGCTGAGGTGCCGGCGGGGTCCGGTGACTGTGAGGTGGCGCGGCCAATCGGGGGTTGCTACATGGCGACGGGGATGATGTGGCGGCCCTTGATTCGTTGGAGTGATGTGGCAGCGGGAAGGACGTGTCCGGCGGCTGCGCGGACGTGTCCGGCGCGCGGAGGGAGAGAAAAAAATTAGGGTTGCACCGAGATTTCGGGGATGGGGACTGTTTTATAGATTCTGGGAGCTAGGAAGGTCCAAATGGGGAGCGGTTTTCGCCCACACGATCACAATCCGACGACCGAGAGGATGGTAGTGGTTGTGCTGGGTTAGTGGGCTGTTGTGGAGGGGTTCTTGGGCCAAAAGGAAGAGGAGCTTTTAGCCCACTAGGTTAACCGTTGGAGTATCAAACAAACTCCAAACGCGATGAAACTTGACAGGCGGCCTACACGTACTAAAACAACAACGAATGACAAGTCTCGCCTCATTCCGAGAACGTTACACGGCCACACACGAAAGAAGGATTCGGGGGTGCCACAGGCACGTGTGAGTGTCGGAACTCGAAACGGACAACGGGAAGAGACGAGCGGGACCGGGTGCAAGAGACAACACAAATGCAATGCAATGCACATGATAACATGACATGGATGAAATGCACACACGCACACGACAAAACGAAGAAACCCGAAAAGAAAGAAGAGCCCATAATGGAATTGAAGAAGTCAACGTTTCGTATATTGCCAAAAACGAAAGGTATCACATATGGGGTGTTACATCTATTCTCTTGTGTGGAGCCGTACACTCCTTTGAGTAGTGTCCAGGTCTACCACAACTGTAGCAATTCATATCATGCCTAGAAGGTCTATTGTCATTGTAGGACCTTGACTTGGAGTTTCTTTCTTTGCTTCTATTTTTCTAGAATTTGTTGAATTTCTTCACCATTAAGCTCAATTCTTCATTGAAGACTTGTTTCTCACTCGATGATGTAGGAGCATCACATGAAGCATTGTAAGCGCCACTAGACTTGTTGTGAAGATCTTCTTTATCCTTAAGTGACATCTCATGAGCAAAAATTCTACCAATGACTTCCGTTGGCTTGAGGTATTTGTAATTGGGCATCATTTGGATCAATGTGCACACGGTGTCATATTTTCCATCCAAGGCTCTTAGGATCTTCTTGATGATGAATCTATCGGTCATCTCTTCGCTTCCTAAGCTGGCAGTATCATTTGTGATGAGAGCAAGCCTAGAGTACATTTCAGCGACACCTTCACCATCCTTCATTTTGAACTTGTCAAGTTGACTTTGAAGCACATCCAACTTGGATTCCTTGACGGAGTCGATACCTTTGTGCATATCAATCAAAGTATACCAAATTTCTTTTGAATTCCCAAGACGGTTGATTTTGCTGAATTCTTTGGGACACAATCCATTGAAGAGGATATCGCAATCTTGAGCATTGTATTGCAACATCTTCAATTCTTCAGCGGTAGCTTCATGATTCGGTTCCTTCCCATTGAAGAATTCTCCTTGCCAACCAATACACACAATAGTCCAAACGACGGGGTTATGTGCAAGAATATGCATTCTCATCTTATGCTTCCAACTACCAAAATTAGTACCATCAAAGTTATGACCTCTACGGTGGTAACTTCACTCGCTAGACGCCATACTCTCCTAGGTTGTGAAACCAAGGCTATGATCACCAAAGCTATGGAAATCAAGGCAAAAGGAGACCAAAGCTCTGATACCACTTGTAGGATCGGAAGTATGTCTAGGGGGGGTGGTTAGACTATTTGACCAAATAAAAACTTAGCCTTTTCCAATTTTATGTTTTGGCAGATTTTAGCAATTTAGCACAAGTAGAGCAATGTTCCTACACATGCAATTCTAGAGTTGTGTCAGCGGAAAGTAAAACATTGCATATGAAGGTAAAGCGAAGGGTTGGAGAGTGCAAACGCAATTGGAGACACAGATGTTTTTGGCGTGGTTCCGATAGGTGGTGCTATCGTACATCCACATTGATAGAGACTTCAACCCACGAAGGCTAACGGCTGCGCGAGTCCACGGAGGGCTCCACCTGCGAAGGGTCCACGAAGAAGCAACCTTGTCTATCCCACCATGGCCGTCGCCCACGAATGACTTGCCTCACTAGGGTAGATCTTCACGAAGTAAGCGATCTTCTTGCCCTTGCAAACTCCTTGGTTCAACTCCACAATCTTGTCGGAGGCTCCCAAGTGACACCTAACCAATCTAGGAGACACCACTTGATACGTCTCCAACGTATCTACTTTTCCAAACACTTTTGCCCTTGATTTGGACCCTAACTTGCTTGATTTGAATGGAACTAACCCGGACTGACGCTTTTTTTTAGCAAAATTGCCATAATGTTATTTTTGTGCAGAAATAAAAGTCCTTGGAATCACCTGAAATTCAACAGAGAATTATTTTGGAATATATAAAAAATATCTGCGGAAAGATCCAAGCCAGGGGGCCCACACCCTATCCACGAGGGTGGGGGGCGCCCCCTCCCCCTGGTCGTGCCCCCCTGCCTCGTGGGCCCCCTGTTGCTCCACCGACGTACCCCCGGACTCCATGTATTCACTTTCGGGGAGAAAAAAATCAGAGAGGAAGAATTATTGCGTTTTATGATACGGAGCCGCCGCCAAGCCCTAATCTCTCTCGGGAGGGCTGATCTGGAGTCCGCTCGGGGCTCCGGAGAGTGGAGATCGTCGCCATCGTCATCATCAACCTTCCTCCATCACCAATTTCATGATGCTCACCGCCGTGCGTGAGTAATTCCATCGTAGGCTTGTTGGACAGTGATGGGTTGGATGAGATTAACTATGTAATCGAGTTAGTTTTGTTAGGGTTTCATCCCTAGTATCCACTATGTTCTAAGATTGATGTTGCTATGACTTTGCCATGCTTAATGCTTGTCACTAGGGCCCGAGTGCCATGATTTCAGATCTGAACCTATTATGTTTTCATGAATATATGTGTGTTCTTGATCCTATCTTGCAAGTCAATAGTCACCTTCTACGTGTTATGATCCGGCAACCCCGAAGTGACAACCATCGGGACCACTCCCGGCGATGACCGTAGTTTGAGGAGTTCATGTATTCACTATGTGTTAATGCTTTGGTCCGGTACTCTATTAAAAGGAAGCCTTAATATCCCTTAGTTTCCACTAGGACCCCGCTGCCACGGGTGGGTAGGACAAAAGATGTCATGCAAGTTCTTTTCCATAAGCACGTATGACTATATTCGGAATACATGCCTACATTACATTGATGAACTCGAGCTAGTTCTGTGTCACCCTAGGTTATAACTTTTACATGAGGAATCGCATCCAACATAATTCCCCATCACCAATCCAATGCCTACGAGCTTTTCACATATTGCTTGTTGCTTATTTACTTTTCCGCTGCTATTGTTACAAAAACTACAAAAACACTATCGTTACTTTTATTGCTGTTACCACTATTTCCATATTACTTTGCTACTAAAATACCTTGCTGTAGATACTAAGTTTCCAGGTGTGGTTGAATTGACAACTCAGCTGCTAATACTTAAGAGTATTCTTTGGCTCCCCTTGCGTCGAATCAATAAATTTGGGTTGAATACTTTACCCTCGAAAAATGTTGCGATCCCCTACACTTGTGGGTTGTCAAGACTATTTTATGGCACCGTTGCCGGGGAGCATAGCTATATTGTTTAAGTCACTTGGGATTCATATCTGTTGATCACTATGAAGAATTTGAAGGACTCAAAAACCAACTACGTGGGGAGGTAAGGAATTGCCATCTAGCTCTGCACTAGATTCACCCTCTGTTATGAGTAAATTTGCGACACCTACTCCTGCTATTGAATCTGATATGTCGCATGCCCTTGACGATGCTACTTCTGCTATGTATGATGAAAATACTACTATGCTTGATAATACTGTGTCACTAGGTGAATTTATAGATGAACAAATTGCTAAGGTTAGGGAGAATGCAAATATTGAAACTGATAATATTTATGAAAGTGATGATGAAGATTCTCCCCCTAGATATGAATTGCCTGTTATTCCTGAGGGTTATGTTATGGATGAAGAAACTGCTAGAGACTTTCTTGCTTTCAACGATAGATATGATCTTAAGAAATTATTAGCTAAGCTGAAAGAAAAGTCTTTGAATGGTAGAACGAAATATGACCCTGCTTTTGCTACTTCACCTATCTTTGTTACTGATAAGGATTATGATTTCTCTGTTGATCCTGAGTTAATTACTTTGATTGAATCTGATCCTTTCCATGGCTATGAATCTGAAACTGTTGTGGCACATCTTACTAAGTTGAATGATATAGCCACCCTGTTTACCAACGATGAAAAGATTCGTTATTACTATATCCTTAAGTTATTTCCATTCTCGTTAAAGGGTGATGCTAAGACATGGTATAATTCTCTTGATCCTAGTTGTGTGCGTAGTCCCCAGGATATGATTTATTACTTCTCTGCTAAATACTTTCCCGCTCATAAGAAACAAGCTGCCTTACGGGAAATATATAATTTTGTGCAAATTGAAGAGGAGAGTCTCCCACAAGCTTGTGGGGGGCTTCTCCAATACTTACTGCTTTGCCTGATCATCCTCTTCAGAGTAATGAAATACTTGATGTCTTTTATAATGGACTAACCGATGCTTCTAGAGACCACCTGGATAGTTGTGCTGGTTGTGTTTTCAGGGAAACAACAGTCGAATAATATGCTAGCCAATTAAAATAATTGGACACTTCCTGAACCAGCCCCAAAGCCAACTCCGAAGAAAAGGGGAGTTCTATTTCTCAGTCCTGAAGATATGCAAGAGGAAAATAAATCTATGAAATAAAAAGGTATTAAAGCTGAAGATGTTAAGAATTTACCACCTATTGAAGAAATACATGGTCTTGATAACCCGACACAGGTAGTAAAGGTAATTTCCCTTTATAGATTTGTTGAAGGTGATATTCCTCGTTATAAGTCTGCTAGCCAATGCTTTGATGAGTTTGACAATTTTATTGTGAAACAAGAAAACTTCAATGCTTATGTTAGTATACATTTTCAACATAATGCTTATATGATTGAACGCTTGAGTGATTATATGTCTAGAGTTAAAGGTGAATTGAAACTCATTAGTAAACATGCTTCTATGGTTACCACTCAAGTAGAACAAGTACTTAAGGCTCAGAATGATTTGCTCAATGAATTAAATAGAAAGAATAATGACTATGTTGTTAGAGTTGCAACTAGAGGTGTTAAAGTGACTCAGGAACCTTTGTATCCTAAGGGCCACCCTAAGGGAATTGAGCAAGATTCTCAGAGAGCTAATTTAGATGCACCTAGTTCTTCTAAGAAGAAGAAACAGAAAAATGATAGGACTTTGCATGCTTCTAATGAACCTGTAGCAGACACACGTGAGAATCCCAATGATATCTCTGTTTCTGATGCTGAGACACAATCTGGTAATCAACATGAACCTAGTGATACTGTTAATGATGATGTTCATAATGATGCTCAACCTAGCAATGATAATGATATAGAGATTGAACCTGCTGTTGATCTTGATAACCCACAATTAAAGAATCAATGTTATGATAAGAGAGACTTTGTTGCTAGGAAGCACGATAAGGAAAGAGAACCATGGGTTCAGAAACCCACGCCTTTTCCTCCTAAAGCATCCAAGAAAAAGGATGATGAGGATTTTGAGCGCTTTGCTGAAATGATTAGACCTATCTTTTTGCGTATGCATTTGACAGATATGCTTAAAACAAATCCTTATGCTAAGTATATGAAAGATATTGTTACCAATAAAAGAAAGATACCTGAAGTTGAAATTTCCACCATGCTTGCCAATTACACTTTTAAGGGTGGAATACCTAAGAAACTAGGGGATCCAGGAGTACCTACTATACCTTGCTCCATTAAAGGAAACTATGTTAAAACTGCTTTATGTGATCTTGGAGCCGGTGTTAATGTTATGCCTCTCTCTTTATATCGTAGACTTGACTTGAGTAAGTTGACACCTACTGAAATATCTTTGCAAATGGCTGATAAATCAACTGCTATACCTGTCGGTATTTGTGAGGATGTGCCTGTTGTGGTTGGAAATGTTACTATTCTAACGGACTTTGTTATCCTTGATATTCCCGAGGACGATAGTATGTCTATTATTCTTGGTAGAAACTTTTTGAATACTGTTGGGGCTGTTATTGATTGCAACAAATGCAATGTCACTTTTCATGTCAATGGTAATGAGCATATAGTACACTTTCCGAGGAAACAACCTCAGGTCCACAGTATCAATTCTATTGGAAAAATTTCAACTATTACTATTGGAGGTTTTAAATTTCCTCTTCCTACTATCAAGAAGACATATGATATTCTTATTGTTGGGGACATACATATCCCCATTGAGGTAACCTAGTTTTACTCGAAAATTCTCCGGTTTCATGTTATTCGGAAAGATTTTATTAACAAGACTTGATCAACCTTGTTAATGGATTCCTTTTGACGAACATGAGATAGGTGAATCTAGATATCACAACCTTTTTTACCCTCCTTTTACTTTTTGTTAATTAGATTAAATAAAGAAAAAATAGTATTTTCTGTCTGTTTCCAGACTTATCTGTGCAATAGAAAAGTACCCCGGAAAAAAAAAGTTCTCCAAATGCCCTGAAAATGAAATATGATTTTTTCTAGAATATTTGAGAATATTTGGCACAGAGGACACATCGAGGGGAGCCAGCACCTGGCCACGAGGGTCCAGGGCGCTCCCCTTGCCTCGTGGGCCCCACGTGCCCCCCTCCACTTATTCATGCACCAACACACTCCTTCTTCCTCCAAAAAAACTCACTATCCAGCTCAAGCACGAGTTCTAGCTCATCTTGCTGCCATTTTTGATCTCCTTGCTCAAAGCTCCATTTACAAAACTGTTTGGGGAGATTGTTCCGTGGTATGTGACTCCTCCATTTGGTCCAATTAGTTTTTGTTCTAGTGCTTTATTTATTGCAAAATTTTACTGCTGTGGTGACCTTGTTCTTGAGCTTGCATGTCAAATTTCTTTGGTCCCAAGTAGTTCTAATGCATGATATAGTCTCTAGGCACTTGTTGGAGTTGTTGCTAGCAATCTGGTTGAGTTTGGTTCACTTTTATTTTGAGTTACTAAAAATTTCATAAAATTTCATAAAAATGCATAGGAAAATCTTCCAAGGCAGTTCCTCAAGGAAGCAAGAACCAAGGCTCGCGATGCGTGAGCCGGACGATGAATTGCCGAGGGAAGATGAAGTGCGGCCTTGTGAATGGCCGTCAGAGGAATTTATGGTTCGAGCAGGCATTAAGGAGGAGTTTGACGCATATGTGCGTAATGCTGACCTCGAGGGCTTCATGCAAGATGAGTGCCATCAATACCGTTACTTAACTGATTCCTTTGTGAGAAGGTTTAAATTTTCATCTTCATGTAATTCTCACACTGTCCTATTTGATCTTTATGATAAATCTTACACCATGGACCTAGAAGATTTTAATTATGCTTGTAAGCTCCCGCAATGGGGCAATATTAGTGATCCTCGCAAATCTGAATATAAAGACTTCCTTGCCCGTATCACTGTGGGGGAATCTAGAGAGATCACACAAGCTACCATAGGAAGCATTCATTTTCCTACCTTTCATTATTTTGCTCTCTTTATTGGTAGATGCATCAACGGTAAAGATGAGGCTTGTCATATGTGCGTCCCGGATCTTAGTGTTCTAAAGAGTGTTGTATGAGGTGAGAGACAATAAAACTTGGGAGCCATTATTGCACGTAGGTTACATCATAATGGTTTAGATGGAGATTTATTTGGTGGGATTTATGCCACTCGCATAGCGCGTCGTCTTAGTGTGCCTATACATGAAAATGATGAACTATTACCGCCTGCTTATTTGGATTATAATGCTATGGTTAGCCATCGGTTTATAGAGAGGGATGAACAATCCCTCCAGTGTCGACTAATCTTTGACAGGCGCCACACTGTCCATATTGCTCTCCCTGCTCCTACCTTCTTTGACTTTCAGGCAAAAGGGAGATATATTATTAGGAGGGAGGAAGCAAATGAGTATAAGGAGACAATTAGAGTGGCTCATCTCTAGGATGCAGCTCGCTAGGCAGTAGCCGCTACATCTCAGTACGACCCCAACTACAACTTTGGATATCCGCCAGGCCAATATTGGCCATAGACCAACTTAGGCCAAAAGCCTAAGCTTGGGGGAGTACGTGTTTCTCACCGACATTACATTCATGTTCACACACTTATTCTAGTTGTCGGTGCTCACACTCTTTCATTGTACTATCCATGCTAGTTCCAATTCTTTTCTTAGTCTTTTTCTTGTGTGCTAGAAAAACCTTAAGAAAAACAAAAAAAATTAAGTGTAGCTTTTAGCTAGTTTACTTTCCATGCTTGTAGTAGTAGTAATTAAAAGAAAACCCAAAAATATTTCTCGTTCTTCTTTTGCTTGTTGGGAGCTTTCCCGTGTATATAGTTTCTTTTCTTTTCTTTGGGGGTCAAGAGTAGAAGACCATGCTGAAAATGTTTAGTGGCTCTCATATGCTTTATTGTTGATTTAACGTTGAGCCATATTACTTTGTCTTATCTCTTGTATTAAATGCTCGCAGATTCCAGCTTAGTCCAATGCACGTGCACTATTATTATTATCCACACCATTCGGTCGTGCGAGTGAAAGGCAATAATGATGATATATGATGAACTAATTTAGATGAGAAAAGCTGGTATGAACTCGACCTCTCTTGTTTTTGTAAATATGATAGTTCATCGTTCCTGATTCAGCCTATGATGAATGAAACAAGCTTGCAATGACAATTAGAGATCATAGTTGCTCATGCCATGCTTAATTAGCTAGGGGTTTATAATGGTCTATCTTGCGTGCCAACATGATATTAAAGTGGTTGTGATGTGGTATGATAGGGTGGTATCCTCCTTTGAACGATTCAAGTGGTTTGACTTGGCACATGTTCACGCATGTAGTTGAAACAAAATTAACATAGCCTCCACGATATTTATGTTCATGGTGATTTATATCCTACTCATGCTTGCATTCGTTGTTGATTAATTTTAATGCATGTTCATGACTGTTGTCGCTCTCTAGCTGGTTGCTGCCCAGTCTCTTTCTAGCCTTCACCTGTACTAAGCGGGAATACTGCTTGTGCATCCACTTCCATAAACCCCAAAGTTATTCCACATGAGTCCACCATACCTTCCTATGTGCGGTATCTACCTACTGTTGCAAGTAAATTTTTATGTGCCAAACTCTAAACCTTCAAACGAAATTTTGTTCTGGATGCTCGAACAGCTCATGTATCGACTAGGGCTATCTATATCTTCCATGGTAGGTGGGTTATTCTCACGATGAGTGGACTTCGCTCATCATTCATGAGAAAATGGCTGGTAACCGGGATGCCTAGTCCCATGCTCAAATCATAATAATTAAACAAAACTCCCCTAAGGTTGTTGCTGGTTTGGACGGTACCCGTTGTTTCGGGCTAGCCATGGAGTGTGCTTGTTGGTGGTTGGGGGAGTATAAACTTTACCATTCTGTTTGGGAACCGCCTATAATGTGTGTAGCATGGAAGATATCGAGATTCTTGGTAGCTATGTTGACAATGAGAGTATACCTCTCAAAATATTATTCATCTCTATTTAAAAATCGAGCTCTGGCACCTCTACAAATCCCTGCTTCCCTCTGCGAAGGGCCTATCTATTTACTTTTATGCTGAGTCATCATCCTCTTATAAAAGAGCACTAGTTGGAGAGCACCGCTATCATTTGCATGTATTGCTATTAATTTGCATTGAGTATGACTGTGACTGGATCTCTTTTACCATGAATTACAATGTCTAGTCAGTCCTTGATCTTTGAAGGTGCCCTGCATTTATGTTTTGCGGTCTTAGAAAGGGTTAGCGAGATAGCATCTTTTTATATCATATGATGATTGTTTTGAGAAAATGTTGTCATCTGAGGTTTATTATTATTTCTCGCTAGTTAATTATGCCATTGATATGAGTAGACTTGAGACCTGAAAATTATTGTGAATGTGGTTAGTTCATGATCTTTGCTGAAAACTGGAATGCTGGCCTTACATATTTACAACAACAAGAGCAAACAAAGTTTGTCAAAGTTTTTCTTTATCACTTTCATTTTATCAACTGAATTGCTTGAGGACAAGCAAAGGTTTAAGCTTGGGGGAGTTGATACGTCTCCAACGTATCTACCTTTCCAAACACTTTTGCCCTTGTTTTGGACTCAAACTTGCATGATTTGAATGGAACTAACCCGGACTGATGTTGTTTTCAGCAGACTTGCCATGTTGTTATTTTTGTGCAGAAATAAAAGTCCTCGAAATGACCTGAAATTCTTGGAATATAAAAAAAATATCTACGGAAATATCCAAGCCAGGGGCCCACACCCTGTCCACGAGGGTGGGGGTGCGCCCCCTCCCCTTAGGCGCGCCCCTGCCTCGTGTTCCCCTTGTTGCTCCACCGACGTACCCCCGGACTCCATATATTCACTTTTGGTGAGAAAAAAAATTAGAGAGGAAGAATTATGGCGGTTTACGATACGGTGTCGTCGCCAAGCCCTAATCTCTCTCGGGAGGGCTGATCTGGAGTCCGTTCGGGGCTCCGGAGAGTGGAGATCGTCGCCATCGTCATCATCAACCTTCCTCAATCACCAATTACATGATGCTCACCGACGTGCGTGAGTAATTCCGTCGTAGGCTTGCTAGACGGTGATGGGTTGGATGAGATTTACCATGTAATCGAGTTAGTTTTGTTAGGGTTTGATCCCTAGTATCCACTATGTTCTAAGATTGATGTTGCTACGACTTTGCCATGCTTAATGCTTGTCACCAGGGCCCGAGTGCCAAGATTTAAGATCTGAACCTAGTATGTTTTCATGAATATATGTGTGTTCTTGATCCTATCTTGCAAGTCAATAGTCACCTACTATGTGTTATCATCTGGCAACCCCGAAGTGACAACAATCGGGACCACTTCCGGTGATGACCGTAGTTTCAGGAGTTCACGTATTCACTATGTTTTAATGCTTTGGTCCAGTACTCTATTAAAAGGAGGGCTTAATATCCCTTAGTTTCCACTAGGAGCCTGCTGCCACGGGAGGGGAGGATAAAAGATGTCATGCAAGTTCTTTTCCATAAGCACGTATGACTATATTCGGAATACATGCCTACATTACATTGATGAACTGGAGCTAGTTCTGTGCCACCCTAGGTTATAACTTTTACATTAGGAACCGCATCTGACATAATTCCCCATCACCGATCCAATGCCTACGAGATTTTCACATATTACTTGTTGCTTATTTACTTTTCCGCTACTACTGTTACAAAAACTACAAAAATAATATCGTTACTTTTATTGTTGTTACCACTATTTCCATATTACTTTGGTACTAAATTACCTTGCTGCAGATACTTAGTTTCCAGGTGTGGTCGAATTGATAACTCAGCTGCTAATACTTAAGAGTATTCTTTGGCTCCCCTTGTGCTGAATCAATAAATTTGGGTTGAATACTTTACCCTCGAAAACTGTTGCGATCCCCTACACTTCTGGGTTATCACCACTCTCCAAAAGGTAATAAATGGTGTGTTGAGGATGAACTCCTTGCTCTTGTGCTTCAAGTGATAGTATCCCCAGCACTCAACTCTCTCTCACAGATTTGGATATATGGTGCAAAGAAGATTTGAGTGGAAAGCAACTTGGGGAAGGCTAGAGATCAAGATTCTTGTGGTTGGATTGGAATATCTCGGTCTCAAACACATGAGCAGGTGGTTCTCTCTTAGAAAATGAATAGTGGAAGTGTAGGCACGTTCTGATGACTCTCTCACTGATGGAGCACGAGTGGAGAGGTATATATAGCCTCCACACAAAATCTAGCCATTACACACATTTGACCCAACTCAGTCAAACCAAATAAATGAACTCGCTCAAACTGAAGCCGTTCAAAATGTGAACGTTAGACATTTCAGTGGGACCGACAGTATCAACTCGGTGAGAATGATGCCTGAAGGTTACGTCAAAAGCTCAACTCAGTTTGACCGGTTACACAAACTCGGTGAGATCGATTTTGGTATTAGGCTAACAAAGTGTTGGTCAGGAAAACTCGGTGGGACATTTTAGCTCATCTCGGTGAGACAGAAACATTACGAAGAGGAAACAGAGAGTTTGAAATGCCAATGTGGGAGTCTTGGATAGAGGGGTCCTCGGGAGGCCTCTTGGTGGGCCGTGAAGATCATAGTCGAAGATCATCTCTCGTATCCGGATAGGACTCCTGTACTCATGTAATGGCAAGTTTTAGGTTCGGGTGCAATCTTTCCTTCCTCTGCAAGATGGTATGTACAAACCCTAGGCCCCTCCAGTGTGTATATAAACCAGAGGGGTTAGTCCGTAGAGGCTAATGGAGAATCTCGAATCCTCATAGGCTAGACTTTAGGGTTTAGCCAATTCGATCTCGAGCTAGATCAACTCTTGCATTCATATTCATCCATGTCAATATAGCAGGAAGTAGGGTTTTACCTCGATCGAGAGGTCCTGAACCTGGGTAAACATCGTGTCCCCAGCCTCCTATTACCATCGATCCTCAGACGCATAGTTCGGGACCCCCTACCCGAGATCCGCCGGTTTTGACACCGACATTGGTGCTTTCATTGATAGTTCCACTATGTCGTCGACGGAAGGACTGATGGATCGCGTCATCAACCACAATGTCGACAATGAGGGAATCTTCCCTGTTTGACAACTCTTCATGTTCGACAGCTTCGTGCTACGCGCCAAGACTGAAGGGCATCTTGGAAAGTGAGAGCTACACCCCTGGCCATCAAGTCAGTTTCGGAAGCGTAAACTACATTGCTGATATCCACGGAGACTTGATCTTTGCCGGATTCGAGCCAGTGGCAACCTCTATCTTCCTTCACGATGAACTTGACCTAGCTCTATCATCAGATCAGGAAATAGCACCTACAACAGTTCTGGCCCTAGATCCGGAATAGAGGCGCCGCCCGAGGACGGGAAGCTCAACCCCGCCACGAAAGCCGAAGACTCCACAGTGTTGGAGCCGCACACATACCCAATTCTACACAAGGTTTGTGTCATCGGAAGCCCGGACCTAACTCCGGCTTCGGATTCTGAATCACAGGCATCTGCGCCCTTCAAGCCAGATCGGGCATCAATCGCCGAATTCGGTGCTACGGATATCTTCCAGCACTCACCCTTTGGCGACATGCTAAGGTCGTTAAGATCCCTCTCCTTAGAGGGGCACACTCATCCGCATTGTATCCATTTCAAACTGGAGGCTGATGGATAATTTTGCTCCCCACCCACCACCCACTTGATAGCCACGATTGAAGGTCTAACCGATCTACTAGACTATGCTTCCGAAGACTTCAAAGGGATGGACCTCGAAACCGAAGCGAATCCATATCAAAGCCGACCCGTCACTGGGCGGTGGACAGCTATGTCTTCATACGACATGTACATGGTGGATACACCTAAGGAGGCGGAGGGCGAGGGCGAAAACAATCCCGTAGAAGACAAGCCCATCGAAGAACCTCCCAAACGTCATCGTCCAAAGCGCTGAACTAAATCCCGTAAAGGAAGAAATAGCAACGCTATCACTAACGACGGTGACACTACGGAACAAGCCGAAGACCCCGTAGACCCAGCGATGGAGCAGGAAGAGCAAGAGGACAGCGAACTGAGTCCGAAGCGGCTGTCCGATGACAGCAATGCCGAAGAAGGTAACTACGAACCTGTCTCTGAAGAAGAAGTTAGCCTGGATGTCGATGAATAAATCGTCCCAGAAGAACCCTCTGAACAAAAACTATTCCATCGGCGGCTTATTGCCACCGCAAGGAGCCTGAAAAAGCAGCAGAGACAGCTTCGAGCCGCACAGGACACGCTCAACTATAGATGGAACGAGGTGCTAGACGCCGAACAGAAACATGGCTATAAGAACCAAACCAAGGGCTATCCCAAACATAAACTAATGCCTGAATTCGACAACGAGGCCGCTGCGCCTGTCCTGCCGAAGAATAACACCGCCGACAAGCCGGACCAACCACCTCGCGGACGGGAAAAAGTTGCTAGCAATGGCGTACACAAACCCGCATCACCACCCCGTAAAGGGCAGGGGGATGCGGCTCAAGTCCGAAAACATGATCTGCGTGAGGACCTGAACAAAAAAGCTAGCAAGACCAGGTCTATCTACGGACCTAGGAGCCGGGCTCCCGCGCGGGACAGCGGGTATCAAGCAAGTTAGGCCGTTAAGAAACCAGTTCAAGGTTAATACCGAACATCACAACCATTGGACATACGCCACGATATAGCAAAATACAGAGGATCGGCACACCCTTTGTGCTTCTCGGATGAGGTGTTGGATCATGATTTTTCAGAAGGGTTTAAACCCGTGAACATCGAACCGTAAGATGGAATGATGGATCTTACCGTCTGGATAGAAGACTTTATTCTTCACATCCACATGGCTCGAGGAGATGATCTCCATGCCATTAAATATTTACCCCTCAAGCTGAAAGGACCACCTCGGCACTGGCTAAACAGTCTCCTAGAGACCTCCATTGGGAGTTGGGAAGAACTTGAGGATGCTTTTCGGGCCAATTTTCAAGGGACCTATGTCCGGCCCCCGGACGCTGACGATCTAAGTAACATCACCCAACAATCGGGGGAGTTAGCCCGCAAGCTTTGGAACCGGTTTCTTACTAAGAAGAACCAAATCACCGACTGTCCGGGCGCTGAAGCCTTAGCGGCATTCAAGAACAGTATCCGGGATGAATGGCTAGCCAGACACCTCGAACAGGAAAAGCCAATGACAATGGCAGCCTTTACTACACTCATGACTCGCTTTTACGCGGGTGAGGATAGCTGGTTAGCTCCTAGCACTACCAGCTACCCTGGAACATTTGAAGTCAGGGATGGCAATGGAAAGCCACGACGTAACCAAAACAAATGTCGAAACAATTCTGGAAGCCCAGATGATACATCGGTAAACGGTGGATTCAGTGGCTCCAGACCCGGTCAATGGAAGAAGCCATTTAAAGGCAACTGGGATGGTCCATCCAGTCTGGACAAAATATTAGATAGGCCCTGCCAATGCCATGGCACCCTAGAGAAACCTGCCAACCACACTCAACCGTAACTGTTGGGTCTTCAAACAGGTCGACAAGCTCAATGCCGAACACAAGGGGAAGGAGCCTCATAGCAAAGACGAGGACGGACCTCGCCAGCCGAATATAGGGGGACAAAAGAAATTTCCACCGGAGGTTAAAATAGTGAACATGATATATGCCACTCATATCCCAAAGAGGGAGCACAAGCACGCACTCCGAGATGTCTACACTGTTGAGCATGTCGCCCCAAATTCAACCCATGGTCGGTTGGTCCGATCACTTTCGATCGCAGGGATCATCCAACTAGTATTTGTCATGGGTGTTCGGCTACCCTAGTGCTCGACCCAAAAATCGATGGATACCAGCTAACCCGAGTCCTTATGGACGGCGGCAGCAGTCTCAATCTGATATATCAGGACACTGTCTGCAGATCGGGATAGACCTGTCAAGAATCAAGCCAAGCATCATGACCTTTGAAGGAGTAATAACGGGTGTAGAGCCCGCTCCACAGGCTCTTTAACATTGGAGGTTGTATTCGGCTCTCGAGATAACTTTTGAAGCGAAGAGTTAATCTTCGACATAGCTCCGTTCCAAAGTGGCTATCATGCACTACTCGGAAGAACGGCCTTTGCTCGCTTTAATGCAGTCTCGCATTATGCCTATTTAAAGCTTAAAATGCCTGGACCACATGGCGTCATCATGGTCAATGGAAATATGGAGCGCTCTCTCCGTACGGAGGAGGACACTGCGGTCCTAGCAGCCGAAGTCCAAAACGACCTATTCAAGTCGGATAATCTGTTAGTCGCGGACATAACTAAACGTGTCCGGAAAACGCCTCAGTGCGGCAGCTATCAGATGAGCCTGAGCTAGATTAGCAGCTACGCCCCTACCGACTGCCCCATAAGGTGATAGCACATGTACCTAGAGTGCATAATTATGCCTTAAAAATCCCTTGGGCGACGCTGGGGCACACTTCATATAGTCCATAGTTTGGCTTGACCCTATTCGGACTCTAAACTTATGTTTTTAGGCTCCTTAAACGAACCAGTCTTGTCACGGCCACACTAGATTTCTTTTTCTTTTCCAGGTTTATTTTCTTTTCCTTTTACATGCGGCCATCATACTCTCACCCCTTCAAGGACACATTACAGAGCAGGAAATGACGCAAACGTGCAGCAGAGACCCGTACTAAGGTTTCTCTTTAGATTAAGACCCTGCATAAACCTTTTCTTTCTTTCTTGTTATTTACATTCTTGGCATGTAAAATGTCCAAAAAGTTTTTGGCATTATTTGTAAGTTTGCAGCTCGCCATACCATAAAGGGATATTGATAGAACAGCTTGAGTCGCATTATGTTCAGAGTTTTATTCACTCATCATAAATGTTCTCTTCCCACATCAGATTGCCTTATGTGCCTTGTTAATAAGGGTTTATTGCCAGAGGCTGTATTCAGCCTAGTATATGTTGAAAAGACCGAACGCCTGTAAGGAGTGTTCAGCGTCCTGGATGTTTGCCATATGCATCAGTTCCGAATCATGTCTTGGGTCAATAGTTGGGTTGCCCGGCTCCTATGCTTACCCCTACGTTCCCGATTGTTTGGCTAGGGTGTAAAGGGAGAACTACTGTGATTGTACTTCTGGCTCGTCCGATAAAGCACCTCAGTAGAGATAGCCGAAAACTAACTGTGATGATAGGCGAGAACCTGGTTCGCAATCCAGTGACTTAGTGTTATACTACGATCGATAGAGATATACCCCATGTTATACGAAGGGTCGGTTTTTTGCCCAGCCAGGTGCAATTGGATGCCTTAAGTAAAGGAATATCATATCCGCACCAAGGGCTAGTACCTAGCCCCACATATCAAGCTCCTACGACTAAGTGAAAGCAATAATGCCGCATAGTCTGATTGCCTGGTTCGCTCCGCATACACCTCCTATACGGACCAAGACGTTGGATAAAGAGTGTATATGCATATGACCAAACATCCCAGTACTACGTACATGGGGGCTGAAGCCAATAACTAGAAACTTTCAAATTTAGATAAACAGTCACAGATGAGGTAAAAGACGCTGATATTATAAATATCGCAAAAGTTATATACATCGGATTCATAAGCATAGTCTTGACATCTGAATACAATCACTCGAAGATGAGATCCTTCGAGCAATGGCCTTCTACAAGGCAGGCGCCCTCGATGACGTCCTGGAAGTACTTCTCCAGCTTGCGGTGCTCCTTGCCTACGGGCGGGCCAGCAGTAGCTATATGCCCTCTATTCATCTTCGGCCAGTGCACTTTGACACGAGTGAAGGCCATCCGAGAACCTTCTATACAGGATGAACGCGTCTATGCGTCAACCTGCGGACTCGCCTCGACAAGCTGCTTCACCAATCCGAAGTAGCGACTTGGGATTGGATCAGCAGGCCATAGCTGGACTATTAAGTCCTTCATGGCTGAAACCGCCATGTTGTGCAGCTTGACCAGCTGCTTCATCTGGTCGGTGAGGGGCACGGGATGTTTTGGCGCATAGAACTGCGACCAAAAGAGCTTCTCCGTGTTGTTCCCCTCCAAGGCTCAGAAGTACAGGGCGGCGTCAGCACCGCTCCTCGGAAGATCAGCAAACATGCCTGTAGAACTCCATAACCGTGTCAGCCCAATATACTTCTGCCCTCCGAAGATACTCTCTAGGAGAATTGTCTTACCAGATGCTATCTGTCGTGCCTGCTCGATTTCTTGACGGGCGCTGCGCGACTCGCCTCGCGCATCCTGGGCAGTCTTCACTGCCACAGCAAGCATGGATGCCTATTCCGAAGCCTTCTTCTCAAATGCATCACATTTGCGAATGGCATCGTTGACCTCGACCTCGACTTCGGACACCCGAGATCGGTGCTTCTCGCACTCAGCCTTTTCGGCCTCCAAATCGGCAGCCGCTTTGTCAGTGGCTACCTTGTTCGCCTCGGCCTCCTTCTTGGCCTTGGCAACCTCGCCCTTGAGGTCCTCGAGCTCAGTGGTGCCAACTGTGTAATACAGAATACCATATCAGAGTTTATAAAACATACTCAAGTTAATTAGTCTTATTGACATCTTAAAATCCGCATACCTTGCATTTCATCTAAACGCTGATTGAGGCGGTCGAGGTCCGCGTTGTGAAACCTGCACAAATAGTTCAGCTCTGTAAGTATGCTATATTCGGGATACTTCGTGTGATTCTTTGCAGAATCACACAAAGCATCAGGGGCTACTGGCTATATACGTGCATAAAAAATAAAAGTTCTATAAAAACATTACATTGCCTACCTCAAATCCTATTACCAGGCTGTTGAAGTCTTCATTCAGTCCGTCCTTGATGGACTGAATCTTCTTCATCCCACACCCATCATGGTGCGGTGTTCTTCAACGACGAGAGCACTTTGCAGTGCTCCCTCCATAGAGTCCGACGCCTCCGGATTAACTCCGGGCGCCGCTATATCCTCCTCCGCTTGGGGAGTCGGGTCTTCACACCCTGAAACCGCACTAGGCTCCGAGATAGTATTCGGTGGGGCCCCGCACTGTTTGGGCCCCATGAAAGTGCGATATATTGACTAGAGGGGGTGAATAGGCGATTTTTATGAATTCTTCATTAAGGAATTTGCAGGTGAGGAAATTCCTTAGCGAAGAACTACTTGAAGCGGAATAAGTACTCAGAAGTAAACATAACAGAACACACGCATGGTCATCATGATGAAATGAAGACAAGTACACAGTACAGAAAGCGTAAACACATGATAACATAGAATGAAGACAAACAAACTATAGAAATTGAACTGAGGAAATTGAGAAAGTCTTCAGTCAAAGTCTTCAAGAAGATATGAACAAGCACACAACATAGTTAAGAGGAAATGTAAGAGTTGAGGAAATAGAACTAGTAAGCTTGGTGAAGACAATGATTTGGTAGACCAGTTCCAACTGCTGTCTCAGTTGTACATCTGGTTAGAGCGGCTAGGTTTTTAAACCTGAGGACACAAAGTTCCGGACACCCAGTCCCAGACACACAGTCCAGGACACCAAGTCCTCACCATACTCTCCTTGAGCTAAGGTCACACAGACCTCGCCCAATCACTCGTGGTAAGTCTTCACAGGTGACTTCCGAACCTTCACAAACTCCTCGGCAATCCACAATTCCTCTTGGATGCTCTATACCATGACGCCTAACCGTCTGGAAGAAGCACAATCTTCAAAGGTAACAAGCATCGGATCCACTCAGGATCAATCTCTTCAGTGACGCTTAATCACTTTTGGATTTGTAGGTGTTTGGGTTTGGTTTTGGGTTTGTCCTCACTTGATGATTTTCGCTCAAAGTCCTTGGCGGATGGGTTGCTCTAATGACAAGTGTCAATTTATCTTGGAGTAGCCAGCTAGCTAGTGGTTGTAGGGGGCGACTATTTATAGCCTAGTGAGCATCATGACATGATAAGACACAAATGCCCTTCAAAGATATGACCGTTAGGTAGGTAGATATTTTGGGACAGCTGGCGTGTAGCACAACAATGGTCAAAAATTTGAGAATCAAATTTCTCAGGGCTATCATGTTCCTCACTTGTAGGAAAATGTCCGTTTAAGAACTTCTATCGGGGGCAAGTAGCTACAATGGTTCACTGTATCAGCTTTGTTGTTGAGTGAAGACCTTGTTCTGATGAATCTCATAATCCATGGAGCATAGGGCTTCAACTCAAGCGGTGATATTGCGACATTGGCTAGAGTCCTCATGAAGAAATCATGGAAGTTGACGGGGACGCCATGAATGATATTGAATAGCACATTCTTCATGATTCCTACGACTTCTTCTTCATTCGAGTCGTGGCCCTTGATAGGACTCAATGTCTTTGTCAGAATGTGATAGCTAGTCCAAGGCAGTAATAGCAATTCCTTCACGAGGAATTTGGTTCTTGGGGCCTGACTTGGCTTCAATGGCATCTTCAGCACTTGCATATAGTGATCTGTAAGCTCAGTCTCTTTGTACATGCAACGAGCAGCTTCAAGGGGAGGACTGAGAGGCAAAGCTTGAAGCAATTCAGTAGCTGGTGCCTTGTAGTGAGTATTTTCAGTCATCCAGTCCAGCACCCATGAATTCACATATTTAGATTCTCCGGTGATGTGCAGCGTTGCAAAGAATTGAAGAATGAGTTCTTCATTCCAATCACAGATGTCAGTGCAGAAAGTTAACAGTCCAGCGTCGTGAAGAACACTGAGGACTGGCACGAAGCATGATAGAGATTCCATATCCACGTGAGGAATGTGCTCATGATCGAAGTCTTTGTGTTTGTTGAACAACACTGAGGAATAAAACTTGGCCTGGCTAGTAGTCCAGAAACGCCTCTTCCTAATACGAGCAGAGTCATAGGGGTTGTAATTAGTGAAGAATACGTGCTCGTTGAAGAAATCAGCAGACTTGAATTTTTGCTTCCTTGAGAATGGATCCTTTGGCTTGGGTTGAGGAGTGTCAGTCAGTTGCATCACAACCTCAGGAATCACAATCTCAGGTTCTTTAGGCTGAGGAATTTCTGGTTCCTCTTTAGTGGCAGTCTGTGTCTTCAATGATTCAACAGCAGCAGTTTCTTCAGCACTAGGGGCTGGAATGTCTTCATGTACAGACGGAGTGGGGTGATTTTCTTCAGAGCCCAATGGAACAGTATGTGCTGGGGACTGAGGGATTTGTTGCAATGGCATGAATAGAGGGGAGTTGGGATGATGACTATCCCAAAAATCATCATTCAACAATGGAGTAGCACTCCCAATGTCCACGTCAGAATCTTGTTCATCCAATTCCTCAACGCCGGCCTCTTCAGAAGTGAACCGAGGCATAAGCGAGGAGACAATTGGTGTTGAAGGGATTGCATCCACTTCAATTTAGTCATCCGTCTGCTCTGAGGAAGCAACAGAGGGAATGTCTTCATCAGATTCACTTGGAATCACATAATCTTCATCAAAAGGAACAAGGTCCTTTGATGGCATGGTTGATATAGGAATAGCATCGATTTGGTTGTCAACTGACCTTGTCAATGGCTTCATCTTCTTCGGAGCTGAAGAATATGATGAAGTTGATGCCTTCCTTTTTTTCATAGCTGCACGCTCTGCAGCCTTGTTCTTCTTCACATCTGATGCAGATGGAGGGATTGGAGTTGGAGTAGGCGCAGGAGGAGCAGAGGAATTTGGTTGAATTTCTTCAGGCACAACTATTGCAGTTGCCCTGAATTCTTCATTTTCTTCAGGCACAGCCTTTGAAGCTTTAGATGTCTTGACATTTTCTTCAGGCACAACACTAGAGGTTGCCCTGGCAATTTCTTCAGCGGCTGGAATGCAGTCATCAGCCCTCGTATTCTCATTTTCTTCAGCAGCCTGATGTTCTTCAGTGGTGCTGGCATGTTCTTCTGGAGACTAAATAGATGTTTCAGCCTGAGGAATTTCAATGTGCGTTGGAGGTGCAATATTTGAAGAAAAATCCTTTTGTCAAATTCACAAATCTGACTTTGGCGCCCATCTAGTCTGCACGGTATGCGTCAAATTCATCACTGAGGGTTTTGATTTCTCCCTGAAGCTTCACAAGTTCATCAGTTGTCATATTGACAACGTTTTCTTCAGGTAGCGCTCCTTCTTGTACTTCAGTTTCTTCGTCTATGAAGGCGGTCATCATGTTACTTTGGCCAGGAGTCAGATTGAAGTCAATCATAGGAGTGTTGGGATCCTTGTGCAAGAGATCAATGAAGTCGAGGATTACTTTCGGATCCAAAAGCAGTGGCGCAGTGCTTCCTTTGGCTCTAGTGGCCCTGTGTTGCCTGTCTCTAATGATTTCAACTAGTTCTTCATCATCAGCTTCGTCATCATCATACGACACATGCAAATCCACTTGCTTCTTGTGAGGACTTGGGTGAGAACCTCGTCCAGCAGTGGTCTTTTTCTTCAGCAGAGAGGGGCCAGCTGAGGAACTTTGAGCAGCTAAGGAACTTGCAGAGGCTCCTGAGGCAATAGATATGCCAGCAGTCCTTTGACACGTGGCGAGATGCACTGGTGCAGAGGATTTTGTCTGAGCATCTGAAAACTTTGGCGGAGGAGCTGAGGACTTTGGCGGAGCAGGAGCAATTTGAGGAGTTGGCCGTGAGGGCTTTGAGGAATCTGGCCGTGAGGGAATTGCTGAGGAACTAGGCCTTGAGGGCATTGAAGATGAGCACTTGGCTTATGTGCAGGCTTCTTTGCCATGGCCTTCTTTGGCTTGCTAGTAGAGGCCTCAACAGTGCTAGCAGCAACAGTGTCTTCGTTGAATTTCCTCACTGCTTTTTTTGCTTGTTTGGCCAACTTGGCCTGGCACTTGGCCCATTCATCAGGACAATCCTCACCGCGCTTAAGGCTAGTGGGATCTGCTACTTGGCCATGTGCCAATGGAGGTCTTGAGCATGGAGGATTGAGTGCGAATTTCTTCATGTACTTGGGAGTTACATACCTGTCCTCCCTCCACTCTCTTGCTCATCTCCTCTCTATTCTTTGTATGCGCACCTTGCGCTGATTTTGTCCTCTTTTCCAAACTTTGCCTCATCAGGAGTGCAATAATCCACATATATGTCTTTAGGGATTTCAAAAGCAGTGTTGACCTCAGGCCTCTTCCCTCCCTTTTGTGGCTTCTTTCCATCAGCCATTTTCTTTAGATGAGGAATTTGAACAATGGAATTCTCTGAAGAAGTATGCAACTTTTCTTTGAGTAACGCTGCAAATGAGTTAAGTTGATGAGAACCTAGTGATTCAGCACCGGACATGAGTACCTGTGAACAGAGTATAGTTGCAAGGAATTTGGAGAGGTCATATGCGTTCTCAGAAGGTTTTGTAAAAGAACAAGTTTGACGAAAATGACCAGATGAGTCTTGAAGAATTTCACTAAGCGTTCTTTGTCTTAGGTTCCAGAGTTGTATAGATTGAGAATCCACACAATTGAGGAATCTTGAAGAAAAAAATAACTTAGAGAAACGAATAAAGAACAGATGACATGTGAGGTGTTTAGCGTGTGAAGATTTGAATAAAAACACCTTTGAGGATTTTGTAGAAATCATTTGAATCAAAGAGGGCAGTAAAAGTAACTATTAATTACCCTAGATGAAGAACACGCCGAGCTGGGAAGTGGAGATGTGAAGTTCGTCAGTGCAGCTCTTCCATGCCCTAACTTGGCTGAGGAAGACAGCTACAGCAGCGGCGGCGTGAAGAAATCCACGGCCGGCACGAGTACGACGGCGACAAGGTCGATGCAGTGAAGCTCTTCCTCCCCGGCGACGATGAAGTAGCGGCGGCGCTAGGGTTTGAGAAGATCGAGCGGGAGCAGAGATCGAGCGGAGTAAAAGTGAAATGAGGAAGGGGAGGGGGTATTTATAGCGGAGATGAATAACTGTTCGCCCGAAGAATTTGGACGAACGTGCCCCTGACCCTTCTCATTCGCTCGACATGTGTCACCCATGTACTGAGTAGTGGAGATCGTGGGTGAATAGATAAGTATTGTCGTGGGATGCGGAATGATTTGAGCGGCAAAACCGAAAAAATTGGATAAGATAAGTTTTAACGTTGCGTTCGCAAATTCTTCAGCTGACAAGGACACAATGAAGATTTCGAACGAGTTTCAAATAGAACGCACATGAAGAATTTGTGAATAGAATGGGTTGAGTTTAGCATAGAGGGGGAAGGGTCCGATCACATTCACTTAGCAGGAAAAACAGCTTGAAGAAATAGCAATAAGTGAATGTTGTAGAGGACATAAACTCACACACACACACACACACACACACACACAAACACACACACACACACACACACACACACACACACACACACACACACACAAACATATATATATAGCCAATGAAGAAAAATGACAGAAAAGGTGAAGACAAAGCAAAGTTGAAGAACATGAACAACTGAGGAATTTCGAAACAAGAAAAACTCAAATTGAAGATTTTCAACTTTTGTGGTGGCGTGACCCACCGTATAAGAATGATGATTTCAGACACCGCGTACAATTGTCGTAGGGTTCGGAGAATCAAATTCTTCGTTAATTTCTTCACACTTAGAGTGTTATTATTCATTGATTGAAGAAAAACATTTCTTCATGTGTTGCACATCTAAGTCATCAATTTTGCATAAGTGTTAGGATGAGTGTCCTATTCAAAGAACTTTCGAAGATTCTAATATATTTAGTTCACACCGTAACTTGCTAAATCTCTTCTCATCCAAGGGCTCTGTGAAGATATCGGCTAGCTGTTCTTCAGCCTTCACATGCTCAATAGAAATGTCGCCCTTCAACACATGATCACAAAGAAAGTGATGACAAATCTGAATGTGCTTTGTCTTCGAGTGCTGAAATGGGTTGTGAGCAATCTTGATGGCACTCTCATTGTCACAGAAGAGAGGCACATTCTTCACGCTGACGCCATATTCCTTGAGTGTTTGCTTCATCCACAGCAATTGAGCACAGCAAGAACCAGCAACAATATACTCAGCTTCGCAGTAGACAGTGATACACAGTTCTGTTTCTTCGAAGACCAATAGACCAAAGATCTTCCGAGGAAGTGACATGTACCAGATGTTGACTTGCGTTTCACGCGATGACCAGCATAGTCAGAGTCTGAATATCCAATGAGATCAAAAGCCGAGCCCTTGGGGTACCATAATCCAAGTATTGGTGTGTGAGCTAGATATCGAAGAATATGTTTCACAGCCTTATGGTGTGATTCCTTCGGTGTAGCTTGAAATCGGGCACACATGCAAACACTAAGCATTATATTTGGCCTAGATGCACATAAGTACAATAAAGAACCAATCATGGAGCGGTATACCTTATGATCGAAGTCAATATCATTTTCATCAGTGCACAGATGGCCATTTGTGGGCATGGTAATTTTGACGCCTTTGCAATCTTGCATGCCGAATTTCCTCAGTACATCCTTGAGGTATTTCTCCTGAGATACGAATATGCCATTGCGTTGTTGACGAATTTGAAGACCTAAGAATAATTTCAATTCTCCCATCATAGACATTTGATATCCTTCACTCATCATATAGGCAAATTCATCACTATAACGTTGGTCAGTACATCCAAAGATAATATCATCAACATATATTTGGCACACAAATAATTCACCATCATAAGATTTAGTGAAAAGAGTAGGATCAAGTGAATTGGGTTTGAAGCCTTTCTTCATGAGGAATTCCTTCAAAGTATCATACCATGCCCGAGGGGCCTGCTTGAGGCCATAGAGGGCCTTATTGAGTCTGAAGACTTTGTCAGGATTCTTTGGATGTTCAAAACCTGGGGGTTGAGCAACATATACTTCTTCCTCAAGCTTACCATTGAAGGATGCACTTTTCACATCCATTTGATATAGAGTGATATCATGATGGTTAGCATAAGTAAGTAATATGCGAATAGCCTCAAGTCTAGCAACAGGTGCAAATGTTTCATCGAAGTCAATTCCTTCAACCTGTGTGTATCCTTGAGCTACAAGCCATGCCTTATTCCTTACCACAAGGTCATTTTCATCTTGCTTGTTGCGGTAGATCCACTTTATGCCAATGATATTGTGCTTGCGAGGATGTGGACGTTTGACCAGTTCCCAGACGTTGTTGAGCTCGAATTGATGTAATTCTTCTTGCATAGCTTGAATCCACTCAGGCTCCATAAATGCTTCATCTATCTTAATGGGCTCTGTGATAGAGACAAAAGCAAAGTGCGCACAAAAGTTAGATAAATGAGAAGCTTTTGAGCATGTGAGAGGACCTGATATTTTGATGTCGCTGATGATTTTCTCAATCTACACTTCTTTTGCAACGCGAGGATGAGCTAGTTGTCGTCGAGGAATTTGATCAGCATTTTCTTCAGCACCATTTTCCTCAGCATTTTCTTCAGGTGCACTAGCTCAACGTTCTTCACGTTCTGGAATGAATTCTTCGGCAAATTCTTCGGTCGGAATGACATCCTTAATAGCCTTGAACTTGATAGTTTCCTCAGGTGCTGGTTCATCTATCACAGAAGGTAGGCGCTCTCTTTGCGAGCCATTAGTTTCATCGAACCACACATTTACAGTTTCAACAACCTTGTGAAGAACGTTGTTGAAGACTGTAGGTGTGCGGGTCCTTTCCGTAACCAAGCATAAACCCTTCCTGTGCTTTCGGTGCAAATTTTGAGTTGTGATGAGGATCTCTAATCCAACATTTAACACCGAAGACTTTGAAATAACCCACATTGGGGTTCTTGTCAGTGAGGAGTTCATAGGCAGTCTTATTGAAGAATTTGTGAAGATATACTCTGTTGATGATGTGGCACTCAGTACCAATTGCATCAATCCAGAAACGACGAGGCGTTTTGTATTCATCAAGCATAGTGCGATCCATCTCAGCAAGAGTCTTGTTCTTGCGCTCCACGACGCCATTTTGCTGAGGAGTATAAGGAGTAGATAACTCATGAGTAATACCAAGTTCATCAAGATAGTCATCAAGACCACAATTCTTGAACTCAGTTCCATTGTCACTTCTGATGTGCTTGATCTTCACACCAAAGTTGGTTGAAGCCCTCGAGGAAAATCGTTTGAAGACTTCCCGTACTTCATGTTTGTAAGTAACAATGTGTACCCATGTGTATCGAGAGTAATCATCAACAATAACAAAGCCATATTCAGATGCATCATTTGAAACTGCAGAATAATGGTTAGGACCGAAGAGATCCATGTGAAGCAATTCAAATGGTCGAGTAGTAGTCATGATAGTCTTCGCTGGATGCTTGGCCTTGGTCATCTTTCCAGCTTCATAGGCTCCGCATAAGTGATTCTTGAGGAATTTGACATTCTCAATGCCAATGACGTGCTTCTTCTTCGCAAGCTTGTGCAAATTCCTCATGCCTGCATGACCAAGTCGTCGATGTCATAGCCAGCCTTATGAAGCCTTTGCAAGTAGACACACAACTAGTTGAGGTCCTGTAGAGAAATTGACAATATACAAGTCTCCTCTCCTAAAGCCTTCAAAGTCTTTGGAATTGTCAGATTCCATGATCACAACACAACGATACTTGCCAAAGACTACAACCATATCAAGATCGCAAAGCATTGAGACAGACAAGAGGTTGTATCCTAAGGACTCGACAAGCATGACTTTGTCCATGTGTCGATCCTTTGAGATCGCAACCTTACCTAGACCCAATACCTGAATTTTGCCTTTGTCAGCGAAGATGATATGTTTCAGATGAGATGGAGATAAGGGAGCATCCATCCGTAGATTCTTGTCACCAGTCATGTGATTTGTACATCCACTGTCGAGGACCCACTCATTGGCTTTGGGTTGATCATCCCGCAGATGAATTAGTGCAGCTTACAAATTCATATACTTCATCAGTGAAGAATATGACATCAATTCATTAGATCAATTTCATCAAGCAATGCAACAGATAAAGCAGTATGAGGATGTGAGAAATGAGAGTTCATTTCTTCATGATTAGGCCGCGTCCTTTCAGGCAGTTTTCAGGTCTCCAGCAAATTCTTCAGACGTTTGAGCACGTCTGGAGACTTGACCCTGCAGAAGAGATTAGTTCTTTTTCTTCACCACCCACATCTGAAGGGGTGGCAAAGAGTTCATCACTCTGCAAGCTCCATACGAGAAAGGTGGAATAGAAGCCAGTCCATTTCGTTTCACATAACAGGAGTTAGGATAAGCATATGAATAAGCAGAGAAATTCTTCGAGGACTTATGAACATAATGGTTAGAAGAATAATGCTCATATTCATAGCTCTTCCCTGCGAAAGAGAGTTGTTAGCACGATGATACTCATATGAGGACTTTGATCCTTTTGAGGAATTTGGTCCATATGAAGATTTTGATCCATATGAAGAGTTTGATCTGGGGTTCCTATTCCTCAAACGAGGTGTCATGAGGACATTCACTTGAATACTTTCAAGGTCCCTCTTAGGGACCCAGATTTTCTTCATAGGGGGGCCATTCATGCAGTTAGTTCCAACATATCTAGCAAATACTTCACCATTCTGATTTTTGAATAGTTTATAGTTGGAGTCAAGTGACTCATCAGAAGAAAGTGAAGTTTCACATGGAAATCCAGATAAATTGGATGGATCAACTGGAGGTCCCTCTGCAGCAACCCATGAGGTTTTGGCGTACTTCTCAGGCTTCCAATATGTACCGTCAGCATTAAGTTACCTCTCAAAGGCAATACCCTCTTTCCTAGGGTTCGTGTTGAGGATCTGCTTTTTAAGTACATCACAAAGAGTCTGATGCCCTTTGAGGCTTTTGTACATGCCTGTCGTGTACAATTCCTTCAGCCCTGCATCATCAGTGATACTAGCAATGTCCTCAGATGAGGAATTAGTGATAGCAGAGACGGTTGAAGAATTTTTAGCATTGGATACATTTGAACATTCAGGTGAAGAATTAGCAGTTTCACGTTCAATGCATTTAAGGCATGCGGGAATGAATTCCTCCTGAGAAACACTGATTTGTTGAGCAAGTAATGAATCGCGCTCGTTCTCGAGATGTTCAACTCACTCTTAGCTTTTCAAGATCTTGCTTTCCTTGAAGAAATTCATAGGAAAGCTTCCCATGATCAGATAAAAGAGTGTTATGATTATCTTGGAGGTTATCATACTTGGACTGAAGTCTCTGAAGATTTTTAGTCAAGATTTTAGATCGATCCATTTCTTCACCCAACATATCATCGCTCTCATTAAGCATATTATGAGGTTTTTTCAAAGCTTTTTGTTGTTTAGTGGCAAGGGAAGCAAGTTTGACATAGCTGGGTCCAAATTCATCACCAGATTCATCATCACTAGACTTAGATAGGTAGCATCCAGTTACCTTGGCACCTTTTTCCATAAGACTTGGTGCTGATGATGATGATTCTAGATCGAAAGTCATCGTCTTGAGAGATTCTTTGAAATCCTCAAACCAGGGATCGTCATGAGTTCGATGACCTTCATAGACTTGAGAGAGACAGTCCCAGATAAGCTTCACATGATCTAGATGCATGATGTTCCTGAACTGATTTTGAGACAGACGGGAGCAGATGACGTCCTTCGCTGTGGGTTTGAGAAGGGTGAACTTGCGAATGTCATCAGCTGCACATATCGGTAAGACCAATCTCAGTGATGGTCCATAGCTCACTATTCATCACCATGAGACGCTTCTTCATCATGGCCTTCCACTTGGGATACTTGTGACCGTGAAAGATGGGGCATGACACGGTCTTCATTCCTGTGGTCGACATAACTAAAACTCTAGGTGGTTAAAACAAAATCACACAGAACAAGGGAGTACCTTGCTCTGATACCAATTGAAATTGCATTATATCGACTAGAGTGGGTGAATAGGCGATTTTTATGAATTTTTCACTGAGGAATTTGCGGGTGAGGAAATTCCTTAGCGAAGAACTACTTGCAGCGGAATAAGTACTCAGAAGTAAACATAACAGAACAAAAGCATGGTCATCATGATGAAATGAAGACAAGTGCATAGTATAGAAAGCGTAAAAACATGATAACACATAATGAAGACAAACATACTAAAGAAATTGAACTGAGGAAATTGATAAAGTCTTCAGTCAAAGTCTTCAAACATATATGAACAAGCACACAACACAGTTAAGAGGAAATGTAAGAGTTGAGGAAATAGAACCAGTAAGCTTGGTGAAGAAAATGATTTGGTAGACCAGTTCCAACTGCTGTCTCAGTTGTACTTCTGGTTAGAGCGGCTAGGTATTCAAACCTGAGGACACATAGTCCTGGACAACCAGTCCCGGACACACAGTCCAGGACACCAAGTCCTCACCGTATTCTCCTTGAGCTAAGGTCACACAGACCTCGCCCAATCACTCGTGGTTAGTCTTCACATGTGACTTCCGAAACTTCACCAACTCGGTCACTCGGCAATCCACAATTCCTATTGGATGCTCTAGACCATGACGCCTAACCGTCTGGAAGAAGCACAGTCTTCAAAGGTAAGAAGCATCGGATCCACTCAGGATCAATCTCTTCAGTGAAGCTCAATCACTTTTGGGTTTGTAGGTGTTTGGGTTTGGTTTTGGGTTTTTCCTCACTTGATGATTTTCGCTCAAAGTCCTCGGAGGATGGGTTGCTCTAATGACAAGTGTCGGTTTCTCTTGGTGCAGCCAGCCAGCTAGTGGTTGTAGGGGCGGCTATTTATAGCCTAGGGAGCAGCCCGACATGATAAGACATAAAAGCCCTTCAAAGATATGACCGTTAGGTAGGTAGATATTTTGGGACAACGGCACTGGCGAATTTGAGTAACCGCGGCGTGTAGCACAGCAACGGTCGGAAATTTGAGTAAGAAATTCCTCAGGGCTATCATGTTCCTCACTTGTAGGATATTCGCACTAGCGAATTCCTAACTCCTCAGTGAGAACCAATTCCTCAGAGACCAGAAGAACTTCGTCTCTGTCACTAAAGAATATGACTGAACTGTATGAGATTTCTAATGGCTTCACTCGAAGGGATTGGTAGGTGTAGGATTTTGAGTTGAGCATCACATGGAAATTTTTCCTTAGTATTTCCTCGACCCCCTTTAACAGTACGGTGTTTCCTATGACTCAACAAAGAGAAAATGAAACTACGAAAACAAAAAGTCTTCACGCTACATGTTCCTCAAATGATTACCAAGTCTTGAAGGAAACACCAATTTCTTCACTTTCAAAGTATTCAGAAAGTCTTCAGAAATCCAAAGTCTTCGGTCGAAGAACTACATTTTTAGGGGTCGACTTTCTCTGTAAATATCAAACTCCTCATAGACTTACCTGTGTACACTCATAAACATAGTAGTCCCTTAACCTATAAGTCTTCAATACACCAAAATCACTAAGGGGCACTAGATGCACTTACACCCCACGTCGTTGGTCTCCATGGGGACGGCCTCCCCATGGTCGGCATCCGCCGAGGTATTATCCCCGGCATCCTTGTCGCCGGCCCCGCCCTCGTCTCCTCGGGCGAAGGACACCCGCTGGGAAGACACTTCGGTGTCCCCGCCGATCACGGGCGATGAAGCCCGGACTGGCGGGTCACTCTCCATCTCTCCATGCGCTAGAGAGTTCCCCTCCGATAAGGAGGCATCGGGGTGTCCTCCAGGAGGGTTGTAGGTCAGCAGGAGAAAATGCTAAATAAGCATCCAAGATACTAAACAAACAAAGGTGCATCACTGGAGTCTGGATTAACTTACGATTCGGGCTGGGGTTTCACCCTGGGCTTCACCCCGAAGCAATGTTCAGAAGAATCTGAACTAGTAGCCAGGGTCATCTTCCTCTTGGGAGCGGATGTGCCTGCTTCGGCAGAGGCCGCCCTCTTCTTCCCCCTGCCTTGCGCGGGGGGCTCTTCTTCTTCTTCCTCTTCCTCCTCACCATCTTCCTCTGCATCGTCGGAGGAGAGGATGTTGATTTCCTCGGACTTCTTGTGTGCAGGACGGGGGCTATCTCTGCCCCCCTTGCCCTTCGTCTCCTTGGTCGGCGCCTTGTACGGCACCGGGGCCAGCATCGCCGTCAGTAGAGGCAATGCTGGGTCCTCGGGCAAATACGCCGGACTCTTAATCCGGATTGCCTTCTTCGTCCAGCCATGTATATCACGTAAAAACACCAATTCCTGTTATCATTACATAAAGGAAGACATATATGTTCAGCAAGTTTTTCTGTTACCTCTGGGGTGGAGACCGCAGTGCTATAGCCCGCGTCCTTAGTCTCTTCGGGCCACTCTTTCTGGCTCTTGAAGTGATGCTTCCATATCTCTTTGTGCGTAAAGCCAAAGAGATGCTTCAGCGGCTTGTCTCCCGCCGAATCAAACTCCCATAGGGAGGAGTCCGGGCTTTGGCAAGGGAGAACAAGCCGGGTTAGCATCACCTTGACCACGGACGAGAGCTGGTGCCCCTTGGAGATCACACCGGACACACAACTATGGAGTGTCGTCACTTCAGTTGAAGACCCCCTGTCCAGACCCTTTTTGGTCCATGCGGTCAGCCTCTCTGGGGGTCCAGATCTGAATGCAGGCTCTGCTACCCATTTGGTGTCGCGGGGTTCGGTGATGTAGAACCACTCCTGCTGCCAGACCTTATTCGTCTCCACGAATGAGCCCTTAGGCGAATTTTCATTCGGGAGCTTGCTAATCATGGCGCCCATGCACTCCGCGTGATGTCCGTCCACCACCTTTGGCTTCAAGTTGAAGGTTTTGAGCCATAGGCTGAAGTATGGAGGGATGTGGAGGAAAGCTTCACACACCACTATAAAAGCGGATATGTGAAGGATTGAGTTCGGGGCTATATCATGGAAATCTAGCCCGTAGAAGAACAAAAGACCCCTAACAAAGTGGTGGAGTGGAAACCCTAGCCCCCTAACAAAATGGGGAGTGAACACTACCCTCTCACCTGCCTCAGGGACAGGAATCACCGGACCCTTGACAGGGACTCGGTGCGGGATGGTGACAGCAAGATAGCCCGCGCTTCGTAGATCCTCCATGGTCTTTTCTATGACCATGGAAGTTTCCCACTTGCCCCTGGCACCAGATCCAGCCATTGCTGGGAAGGAGATTAGTGGTTGAGGAACGAGGAGCGGTGGGCGCAGGAGATGAGAATATTGGGGCTAGGGAGATAGGAGAGCTCGAGCTTGAGGAAGGCGGGGGGCTGATGAAAGGGATAGATATCCTTTTATAATGCCGTGAATACAGAGCGTCCCCCCACTTTAGCCATAAAACTCGCCGGTTCACAAAGCGGTCGTGCGTAATGCGCGATGTGGGTGCTCACATTATATTGATACGGATCCCACAATAAGCGGGCACGATCTCTATTCTGATGGGACGTGTTAATGAGGATATACCTCGAAACGCGAAACTAGGACCAAATAAAACAGTTCGATAAGTTAGTGGGTTGGACGTGATGCTTCACCCAAAAGTTGTCAATAGAGACACACTATTCATTTTCTTTTAAAAAGCCTTGCCTTCGAGGCTAAGGGTTGCAATAACCATGCATAACCGAACACAATACTCCTTTTTGCAGAAGATATATTCGGAAGAAGGAACCTGCCTTGCAATGCCGAAGACAATACAGAAGCCGAACTCATCGTCATTGAAGTCAGGTTCATGGGCTACTGAGGGAGTCCTGGATAGAGGGGGTCCTTGGGAGGCCATATAACTCTTGGTGGGCCGGACTGGTGGGCTGTGAAGATCATAGTCGAAGATCATCTCTTGTATCCGGATAGGACTTCTGTATTCATGTAATGGCAAGTTTTAGGTTCGGGTGTAATCTTTCCTTCCTCTACAAGATGGTACATACAAACCCTAGGCCCCTCCGGTGTGTATATAAACCAGAGGGGTTAGTCCGTAGAGGCTAACCGAGAATCTCAAATCCTCATAGGTTAGACTTTAGGGTTTAGCCAATTCGATCTCGAGGTAGATCAACTCTTGCATTCATATTCATCCATATTAATATAACAGAAAGTAGGGTTTTACCTCGATCAAGAGGGCCTGAACCTGGGTAAACATCATGTCCCCGGCCTCCGGTTACCATCGATCCTCAGACGCATAGTCCGGACCCCCTACCCGAGATTCGCCAGTTTTTACACCGACAGCCAACTCGGTGGGAATGATTCGCTCATGTCGGTTAGACCGAAACTTTACGAAGAGGAAATAGAGAGTTTGCTGTAACATCCCAAAATTCTAAATTATGGAATGTTATAATAAATAGATAGATTTGATTGCTGTTTGATGTGTTGTGTGAAATTGAGTGAAATTTGAAACTTTTGAAAGTTAAATGAGAGGGAATAAAATGACTTTCCCAAAACTTTCACTTTGCTCTTTGATCTCCGAGGGAGTTCAAATTCTTTTCAACACAAAACCCTAGAGTGGAGATAATATGACTTCTTCCATTTCATTAAATGATAAAGGGCTTTGAAAGGATTTTTGAATTTCAATCTCGAGATATTTTCAATTCAGAAACTTTAAGCAACTCAATGATTTTCCCAAGAGAAGATAAAATGACTTCTTCAAATTATAGGAAATATGAGTTGGAAGTTTTTCTGAAATTTTCTGGAACTCAATTTCCAATATTGAGTTATTTGGGTTTTATTCAAATTATTTTTCTCCAAAAATAAATTACATGGAAAATAGGGTAACATGATTCCCTACATCAGAAAATTGGAGAGAAATAAATTTGAATTCATTTTTGGTATTTTAGAATGATTTTTATTGGATTTTATTGCAACAGTAGGACCTTTTGATTTATTAGAATTTGTGGGTATTTTATTTGACAGTAGTAAAATGTTCATGTTGTAGGGCTTATTTTTCTGCAAATTTTGATACATTATACGCCTATATAATATTTTAGGTTATTTCTAGTTTACTATTTTCTTGTCTGTTAAAAAAATGTTTTAAAAAAAATCTCTCTTCCTCCGAACCTGGGCCGGCCCAGCTGCTGCCAGGCCACGGCCCAGCCCAACGCGACGCCCGTCGTCCCCGTCGGGACTCCTCCTCTCGCACGACCACCGCCGCCGCCTCGGCGTCCGTACGGGCCACGCCACACCACCGCCTCCCTTGCCCCTTCTCCAAGCAAGGCATCGCCCTGCCCCCTATAAAGCCGCCGCCCCAGGCCCGTTTCGCTCCTCGCCTCGTGACCGACGTCGCCGCTTTTGCGCCGCCGCCGCCGCACTTGCCAATCGCCACCGCCCACTGCTGCTGCTGCCTCGCCGCAGCCGCGCCTCCGCGCCCCTCGCGCCGCACCTCGGCCGCTCCACCGCGCTGCCCCTTGCCTGCCTCCTCCCGCCGCCGCCCCGCCACCGGAGCAGCACCGCCGTTCGCCGGACCCGCACGAGCTCCAGCTCCGATCCGCTCCGGATCCGACCCGACCGCCCGAACCGCCGGTTCTCTTCGAACCGGTCAAAACGGTAATAAACCGCACGGTTTCTATTTAGGTTTTCTGTTAAAAAAAACCTAGATTTAGATTTGTTTTTTTAGGTTTGTTATTTAGAGATCGTTCGCTATTTAGGGTTTAGTAGTGAACGTTCGTCCTTTAGTCTTTTTATTTTCGGTTTAGTTTCGGCCAGGGACCTCTCTATAAATATTATTTTTACAGATTAGCCCCTAAACTTCAAACGGCCACAACTTTTTATTCTTTGGTCCAAATCCAACGAATCCAATGCCCACATGTCGGGGGAAACTGTCCGCCACGAACACCTACGGGACCGGAGCCCCTTGTCTGTGCGGTACGAGGGCGGAGGGAGCACAAAGAGCAGATCGAAGCAGACGCGCGGGCAGTTTTACCCAGGTTCGGGCCGCACGGATGCGTAACACCCTACTCCTGCTTGGTTGCGTATTGAGTTGAGCGCTCGGGAGCTTGAAGAAGCAGCTACACCGTGCGTGAGAGTAATCTAGGTTTCGAACCCCCTCCACGTTGTGCATGGGCCTCCTTTTATAGTGCAAAGGGGTCACCGACAGGTGTCAACGTAGGAGAAAGGGGTAAAAATGTAAAAGAGGTGGTAGTTGTAACAGTGCGGGAACAGTGGAGCTACAGTACAGAACAGTGGTCTATACCTACTTTAACAGTGGGGGACAAGGGCATTTAATGCCCGTCGCCGTCGACCCCAAAAGTTCCCGCCTTAGCGTCTCCGTCCGCCACGGCGACGGATTTATCGCCGCGGTGTGCCACCGTGTACCCCAGGCTGCACAGCCATCCGCCACGCGTCCCTGGTTAGACCTCAGGGCGACGCGTGGGCCGATGAGCTGGAGCGCGGGCACACAGCGTGGCCTTCCCGGCAAGCGCCTTGCCGGGGCCTTGATCTTGCCGGGCCCGGGAACTTGCCGCTCCCCAGGCCCCTTGCCGGGGCGCGCATAGCGCCGAGGCAACGCCTTCTAATCTTCCTGGCAAGCTCCTCTTGCCAGGGTCTTGTGTTAGTGGAACAGCCTTGAGCCTGGTACGGCCTTCCCGTCAAGCTCCTCTTGCCGGGGTCTCGACCTTCCGTCTTGTATACTTTGTTTTTGAATGGTTTGATAGGAGGCAGGAAGGTCTCCGGCGAGCACGCAGTAAACCTTGCCGCGGGAAGCTGCAACTGCCCGTGCACAAGTTGGGGTACTAGGGTACCCCTACCTTAGTACACCGACAGGAAAGATGTCGGGGGAAACTGTCCGCCACGAACACCTACGGGACCGGAGCCCCTTGTCTGTGCGGTACGAGGGCGGAGGGAGCACAAAGAGCAGATCGAAGCAGACGCGCGGGCAGTTTTACCCAGGTTCGGGCCGCACGGATGCGTAACACCCTACTCCTGCTTGGTTGTGTATTGAGTTGAGCGCTCGGGAGCTTGAAGAAGCAGCTACACCGTGCGTGAGAGTAATCTAGGTTTCGAACCCCCTCCACGTTGTGCATGGGCCTCCTTTTATAGTGCAAAGGGGTCACCGACAGGTGTCAACGTAGGAGAAAGGGGTAAAAATGTAAAAGAGGTGGTAGTTGTAACAGTGCGGGAACAGTGGAGCTAGAGTACAGAACAGTGGTCTATACCTACTTTAACAGTGGGGGACAAGGGCATTTAATGCCCGTCGCCGTCGACCCCAAAAGCTCCCGCCTTAGCGTCTCCGTCCGCCACGGCGACGGACTTATCACCGTGGTGTGCCACCGTGTCCCCCGGGCTGCACAGCCATCCGCCACGCGTCCCTGGTTAGGCCCCAGGGCGACGCGTGGGCCGATGAGCTGGAGAGCGGGCACACAGCGTGGCCTTCCCGGCAAGCGCCTTGCCGGGGCCTTGATCTTGCCGGGCCCGGGAACTTGCCGCTCCCCGGGCCCCTTGCCGGGGCGCGCATAGCGCCGAGGCAACGCCTTCTAATCTTCCTGGCAAGCTCCTCTTGCCAGGGTCTTGTGTTAGTGGAACAGCCTTGAGCCTGGTACGGCCTTCCCGGCAAGCTCCTCTTGCCGGGGTCTCGACCTTCCGTCTTGTATACTTTGTTTTTGAATGGTTTGATAGGAGGCAGGAAGGTCTCCGGCGAGCACGCAGTAAACCTTGCCGCGGGAAGCTGCAACTGCCCGTGCACAAGTTGGGGTACTGGGGTCCCCCTACCTTAGTACACCGACAGGAGCCCCCGGGCCTGGGCCACACACGGTGCCGAGCGCTGTTGGGCCAGGCCCAAAACAGTGCACGGGCACCCGCGGCCCGCGGCGCGCCGGATCCACTTCCATATCCGCCGCACCCCACGGTAACGGCACGCGTCGATTGCGGCGCCGTGGGATGGGACGTGCCCACGATCTCTTAATGGAAAGGGGAAAACGCCCCCCACTCCCCCATAAAAGCAGAGGCAGCGGGCGCGGTTCCCCTCCCTGTGCTCTCATTACGTCGTCTTCCTCTTGCAAAAAGATTCCTTCTAGCGCTCCGCCTCCACAGCTCCGCCGCCGCCTAGCTCTTCGTCCCCTTCCTTCCGCCGCGTCCGCCATGGCCCCAAAGGGTGACAAGGGGAAAGCGGAGAAGTCCAAGAAGGAGAAATCCGAGCAAGCAGCCAAGCTCATCGCTTACCGGAAGCGGAACGTCGTCTTCTCGCCGAAGCTCGGTGTGGAAGAACTCTGGAACAAGTACTACTTGTTCTGGTCCAAGCGCACCGATGCGCATCCCCGCACCCGAGCATACCCGGCCGCCGCCAAGGACCACTATCCCGGCGGGTATTACTTCTTTGCTCCCTTTTTCCACTGTGGTCTCTGCCCTCCATTTTCGAACTTCTTCTGTGACATCATGAATACGTATGGCTTCCATCTGCTTGATTTCACCCCCAACGCCATCCTCACCATGGCCGTTTTCGCACATATGTGCGAAAACTTCATAGGAGTCCACCCCAACGTAGCCCTCTTTAGACACTTTTTCACTCCTAGAGCCGAGGCAGATGCCCCCCTCTCCGGATGTATTTCTTGGGTCTTCCGTCTCGGGAAGAAGGGGTCGTACTTGCCGGGGGAGCTCCGCGGCAAGTGGGAAGAATGGCGAGCTGAGTGGTGCTGGATTGTAGAGGACCAGCCGCAAGCCTTTACTGCGCCGCGCACAACGCCTATCGCGCGCGGCAGAGATTGGAGCGAACTAGACTCCGACGACGTCAAGCTCGACATCGCTCTTGTCCGGATCCTCCGTCTTCGGCTGGCCCGGCTGTCAGTTGCCGAGGTGGGCGCGGATTTCCTCCGCCGGCGCATCGCCCCTCTCCAAGACCGGAAGAGGCCGGCCTGGTTATACGGCGGCCCGGCGGACATCATGAGGCTGCGCCCCGGACTTAATTTTAATTTCACCACTCTGGAGCTGCGCGGGATGGTACGAGAGCTCTTCAAGTACGACCCGGCGCACCCCGAGTGGTTCAGGACTCCCCGGGAAGTGGTGCCGCTCTGCAACAACGCCGCGAGGGACCGAATCCTTGCCATGATGCCGATGTGCGACTCGCATGGCTTGGACCGGTCGTGGATTGCCCCGAAGCCAATTGACGTCCTCAACTTCTACGACAACCTTGTCGAGGTGGCGAGTAACAAGGAGGACCTCAAGCTGCATACGCGGGACACCACCGAGCAGGAAATCGCTTACATTGCTTCTCGGGCTGAGGAGGCCGCCGCAGCCGCGGCGGCAGGAGTCTTCGGGTTCTCGCCGGAGGAGGCGGAGGCCGAAGAGGCGTCCACCCAGGCGGAAGAGGCGGAGATCCGCCGATTGCTGAACCTCCCACCCGACGCGCTCGCCGGGGTCCCCTCGTTGAGGCACTCCGGGATCCATGGGATCGCGACGGAGGCCGCGGCAAGGGAGGGAACCGCCGGAGGAAGCAGAGGCGCCGCGAGGGGCGGAGGCGCCAAGGGGAAGAGGGCCGCATCGCTGGATGCTGGGCCCAGCGAGCCGGCCGAGGCAGAGGAGGAGGAGGAGGAGGAGGCCGAAGACTCCGGCGGATCTACAGAGTTGTACACCGACGACCTCTCCTCGTCGGAGAGCTCCCCGCCCCCGGCAAGCCCGAAGGAGTCCCCGGCAAAGCGTCTCCGCAAGGCGGCGACGGGGGAAAGGGCACAGGCGCCCCGGCAACAGCCACCTCGGCGGGCGGCTCCCCGGGGGAGTCAAGCCGCGCCAAGGCCGTCCGGCGCACCAGCCGCAGCAGAGGCGGGCCGGGCGCGGACCACGACGGAGGCGCCCCGCAGGCCGGCAGCGAGCCGGCAGGGGTCTTCTCGGAGCGGAGCAGCGGCTCCGCCCGCCCCCCAGGCGCCGGCAGCTACAGGGGCTGGGTCTTCGCAGCCCCCAGCCCCGGCGAGCACCAAGCGCGCGAGGGAGTCTTCGCCTCCCGCTCCTCGCGTCGACGCGCCCACGGTGGAGTATGACTTCTCCGCCCTGAGCGAGGACGACGAGGAGGACCAGGAGTAAGGATCCGAGATTCTTCATTTTCTTAATTTTTGTCTTGAGCTTCTGTTGACGCTAACTCTGTCTTCTGTTCTGGTTTCAGGACCCTGGCCCATCGTGCCGCGAAGAAGGCCAAGGCGCCCGAGGCTGAGGTCGCGGAGGACTCGGCGGCGGCGGCAACAGAGGGCGCGCCGGAGCCGAGCCTGCCGGACTCTGGCGCTGCTCCGATGAGCAGCCCCCAGCGCAGCCCGCAGCGCAGCCCCCAGCGTAAGTCTGGGGTTCTTTCTTTTTGCTTGTCGGGGTACGTCTGAGGCTTTTGACTTTATCTTCATATTTTGACATCTCTTGTCTTGCTCCGTGCAGAGGAGGAGCCGCAGCGGGAAGAGCGCCCGGAGACCACCGCCGAGGAGCTGCAGGCACCGCCCTCCCCGCCAAGGCAGGACTCTCCGGCAAGGGAGAGCGCTCCGTCAAGGGCGGGTACTCCGCCAAGGCAGAGTACCCCGCCAAGGACGAACAGCCCGGCAAGGGCGGCCACCCCGCCAAGGCCAAGTTCCCCGGCGAGGACGACTGCTCCGACGAGGTCGAGCTCCCCGGCGAGGGAGCCCGTCGCTGAGGACGCCCGCCAAGGTAACCTTTGTAACTTGTCTTCTTGGCTTGTCTTTTTTGGATATTTGCTTGTGTCTTGAGTTTCTTTGTCTTCTTCTTCTTCTTAGATCTTCCTCCTCCTGCGCCTATGGAGACGGAGGTAATTATCCTCGAGGAGGAGGACGCGCAAGGCGGCGGCGGCGACGCACCAGTCGTCGAGGAGGTGGGCGAGGCCGCCGAGCCGGCCGCGCAAGAGACTGCTCCGGCTGCGGATGCAGCGGCCGGGGAGGGGGACGGTGGCCGCACCGCCGACCCGGAGGTGGCGGGAGCATCGGATGCTGCGCCGGCCACCGGTCCCTCCGCCGGCGAGGAGCAAAGGTTTTATCTCGAGGCCCCCAATGGCGTCTTTATCCAGATGCCGTGGGGGTCTTCGTCGCGAGCTCCTGCGGAGGGCGAGGCGTTCGACGGAGAGGTCCTCGCCTCCGCAGGCCTGAAGATAGTCCAGGCGCCCGGTGGAGGTGAGGGGCCCGAGGAGGAGCGATTGCTTCATCAACTCCTGGCCCTTTACCGGGCCAGGCAAGCAAAGCTCGCTTCTCGGGAGGCTCTTGCCGCCAAGGCTGCGGCAGAGATGGAGAAGCGCGCGGCGGAGCTCAGCGCCGCCAACCAGGCTGCCCTCCGCCAGGTGGCAGAGGAGCGAGAGCGTCTCGCCGGCGAGTACCAAGAGTGGGTACTTGAGAGGGCCGAAGCCGACGAACAGCAGCGCCTCGCCGGGGTGGAGATGTCCCGGCGAGAGGGAGAGCTCGCGCAGCGGAAGGTGGATCTGGATTCTCATGAAGAAGACCTTGCCGCTCGCGAGGCTGCCCTTGGCGGGGAGCTGAAAGAGGCGAAGGCCGCCGCGGCTGCCGCGGAGGACGCCAAGAAAGAGCTCGCCGCCAAGGTTGAACAACTGGAGAAGGCGATGAAGGTGAGCGCCGAGAAGGTTGCCGCGCTCATCCTGGAGCGCGAGAAGGATGCTCACACCAACTCAGAGCTCCAGGTGAGTTTGTCCCAGAGGGGTGACGAGCTGAAGGCCGCCAAGGATTCCATTGAAGACTTGGAGCTGAAGGTCACCACCCTGAAGGAATCGCTTGATGCTGCCCGGGCCCAGGAGACCAAGCTGAAGGATGAGCTCCGCAAGGAGCGAACCTTGATGGAGAGCGTCAACAAGGCCTCCGAGCTCTTCCGGCAGACTATTGAGGTGTGGACCGAAGAGCTGGTTTCTTCTGCGTCCAACATTGACCAGGAGTTGCTTGCTTTGAAGGTTGAACATCTTATCTACTCGCCGGATCCAGATCTCCCGCACAGCGCCAAGCTCAGCCTCTTCTTCAGAGGCGTCGCTCCAGCCCTTGCAGGTCTCCGGAACCGCATCCCCGCGCAGCTGGCCGAGGAGTCGCGCCGTCTCTGCGCGGGAACTCTGGAGCGGGTCTTGACGAAGATCGTGTACCGCAACCCGGGGATTAATCTCACAAACGTTCTTCGCACCCTGCCGGCAGACGCAGACACGGAGGCCCTGAAGGAGCAGGTCGGCCACATCATCGCCAAGGTAGCAAGGCTTGGCAGGAAGGAAGGCGACCGCGTAGACTAGGGCCCCATTTATCTTTATCTTTTCGTTGCTGCACATTATGTTATGAACTCATTAGTCCATTGCGACAAGCTATCTTTGTAAGATATTTGCTTTACTTCAATCAATCAGTGCAAAGTTATCTTCCTTGTTCCAATCTTTGACTTTGTATGTTTTTCACCCTACGTTCCCGGGGAGCTTGCCGGCAAGGGGCCCTTGTCTCGAGCGCTGAGTGCTGGACTCTGAGCAGCCTGCTGGCCAAGGTCCTCGCCGGCAAGCAACCTCGCCGCAGCAATTCGCAACGCACTTAGCTTGCTGAGTGTACTCGGAAACGAAGCAAGGGCGCGACACTTGTCGCAGCTCACTTAAATCGTTGAGTGGACTCGAAAACAAGATAAGGGTGCGGCAAGCTACGGGTAGGTTCCTCCGCGCACAGGTTTTCCATACAAAGTGTGATCGTTCAAGGAAGACAACCAAAATTTAAAATTTGAACTGGTCAAATTCTAACAACTTATCTTTCATATGCTGCTTGCTCATGTTGCTTGCTTTTCGGTAAGGCTCTTCTTACTTGAACAGCACTTAGTCCCTCCTCCACCTCCTTCCCCCCCGGCAAACTTGTGCGCGAGGAACGTTCCTTCTGTTGAAGAAAAAAGGAAAGGGAGAGGGAAAAAAGCATATTGCCTTTCGGCGTAATAGTGCTTACCGTATGTCTGAGTGTTGCATCAAATGCCAAACAAAACATGCAAATAGCAAAGAGGAGCATGCAAAAGGCAATCGATGCGAAAACACGAAACTTTACTGATGCACGGGGTCTGCGCCCGGCTTTGTACAAAGGGTTACATGCAACAGCGGCAAGGCTTGTACAAAAGGTGGTTGCCGGAGCGGATCACGGCAACCGCGCCTTAGGGGTGAAACTTGCGAAGATGCTCTATATTCCAGGAGTTGCTCACCGGTAAGCCTTCTTCGGTCTCGAGGCGGACAGCGCCGGGCCTCGTAACTTGTCTCACCCGATAAGGGCCTTCCCACTTCGGCGTCAACTTGTTGGAATTCTTGGCGGACTGAACACGCCGAAGAACAAGGTCGCCTTCCTCGAGACTCCTGGCCTTGACTTTGCGGCTATGATAGCGGCGCAAAGCTTGCTGGTATCGAGCAGCTCGTACAGCAGCCTGGAGACGTCCCTCCTCAAGGAGCAATGCGTCATCTTGCCGCAGTTGCTCTTGCTCGAGCTCATCATAAGCGAGTACTCGAGGAGATCCGTATACGAGTTCCGTGGGGAGAACTGCCTCTGCTCCATAGACTAGAGCAAAGGGTGTCTGCCCGGTGGCTCGACTTGGTGTCGTTCTGATTGACCAAAGAGCCGCCGGGAGCTCCTCTATCCAATTTCTTCCGCACTTGCGCAGCCTGTCAAAGGTCCTTGTCTTGAGTCCGCGCAGCACTTCAGCGTTTGCCCTTTCCGCTTGACCGTTGCTCCTCGGGTGAGCAACAGAAGCGAAACAGACCTTGGCGCCAAGGTCTTGGACGTACTGCATGAAGGTGCGACTAGTGAATTGCGTACCGTTGTCGGTGATGATCCTGTTAGGGATCCCGAAACGGCAAACAATCGACCTGAAGAACCTGACTGCTGACTGTGCTGTCACCTTCCTCACTGGCTCCACTTCTGGCCACTTTGTGAACTTGTCGATTGCAACGTACAAGTACTCAAAGCCCCCGACAGCACGAGGGAAAGGGCCGAGGATATCGAGCCCCCAGACCGAGAAGGGCCAGGACAAAGGAATTGTTTGGAGAGCTTGAGCTGGCTGATGAATTTGCTTTGCATGGAACTGGCACGCTTCACACTTGGTTACTAGTGCAGTTGCATCTTGGAGGGCTTCTTGCCAAAAGAACCCTTGCCGGAAAGCTTTCCCGGCAAGCGCCCTTGCGCCAATGTGGTGGCCGCATATGCCTCCGTGTATTTCTGCCAACAGCTTCTGTCCATCTTCTCTGGAGATGCATTTCAACCTGACACCATTGAGTCTTCTTCTGTACAGCTCGTTATCCACAAACTGATACATACTTGACTGCCTGGTTATCTTCTCTATCTCTTGAGGGTCGTCGGGAAGTTCTCCAGTTTGTAGAAAACGGACGATCTGCTGTGCCCATGCCGGAGCCCGGGGCTCGACGGCAAGGACTAAAGGCTCGAGGGCCGCTGCGGGAACCCCAGCTTCTACGGCGAAGACCTCTGGTCCTGTCAGAGCTGACGGTCCCCCGGCAAGCTCGCCGGAGCGAGGCTTGTCGGGAACACTTGCTTCAACTGTACAAGCCCGAGGGCTCGCAGGAGCAAACTGTTCCTCAGCGTTGTCGTTGATCTTGGGGACTTTGGCGGCGGGCTCAGGAAGATCCGCCGGCAAGTAGTCGCCGGAGACCAACTTTCTCTTCTTGGACTGCCCAATTGATGGTGTAACTGATGGTTGAGTTAGCTTGAGCAAAAAGGTCCCTGGTTCCACAGGTAACTTCATTGCGGCGCACTTTGAAAGGCCATCTGCAATCTCATTTTGGGCTCTTGGGACGTGCTCCATCTGCAAACCTTCAAAGTGCTCTTCAAGCTTTCTCACTTCATCGACATAAGCTTCCATCAAAGGGCTCTGATAGCTCTTGTTAACTTGTCGGACCACCAACTGAGAATCGCCCCGCACAATCAGCTTCCTGATCCCAAGTTCGGCCGCAATCCTGAGGCCGGCAAGCAAGCCTTCATATTCTGCAGTGTTGTTTGTCGCTTGCTCCCTGGGAAAGTGCATCTGGATAACATATTTGAGGTGCTCTCCGGTGGGCGCGATGAGTACCACGCCGGCACCGGCGCCTTGCAGCGAGAAGGCACCGTCAAAATACATTACCCATTCACTTGTCGCTCCTTGCACGGGTACACTTGTTTCCTGAACTTCATCTTCTGGTGTTGGGGTCCACTCAGCAATGAATTCTGCCAAAGCTCGGCTCTGTATGGTTGAAGTACTTTCAAACTTGAGCCCAAAGCTTGACAGCTCCAGTGCCCACTCGACGATCCTGCCCGTTGCTTCTGGATTGTGCAATATCCTCTTCAACGGAAAGCGAGTGACCACCGTTATCTCATGGGCTTGGAAGTAGTGGCGCAGCTTTCTCGAGGCCATGAGGAGGCCGAAAAGCAATTTTTGCACACCAGAGTACCTTGACCTAGCCCCCTGGAGAAGGGAACTTACAAAATACACTGGGCGCTGCACCATCTTCTTCCGCACCTCTCCTTGTTCCTGCGCAGAGTCTTCCTTATCGGGGCCAGAGCTTGTCGGGACAGCCCCCTGCTTGTCGCTGGATTCGCTTGCCGGTGGTGCTGACTCCTCGTCGGACTCCCTCTCCGCTACTAACGCAGCACTAACCACCTGGTTGGTTGCCGCTAAGTATAGCAACAACTTTTCCTGTGGTTTAGGTGCGACAAGTATAGGAGTGGAGGACAGGTACCGTTTCAAATCCTGTAACGCCACCTCCGCTTCCGGAGTCCATTTCATGGGACCTGCCTTCTTCAAGATTTTGAAGAAAGGTAGGGCGCGTTCTGCGGATTTTGAAATGAACCTACTGAGGGCAGCAACGCAGCCTGCAAGTCTTCTGACATCCTTGACGCGCTTTGGAGCTTCTATCTGCTCGATGGCTTTGATCTTGTCGGGGTTGGCTTCAATCCCCCTCTGTGACACAAAGAACCCGAGAAGCTTGCCGGAGGGAACTCCAAAGACGCACTTCTCGGGGTTCAGCTTGAGTTGTATCCTGCGCAGGTTCTGAAACGTTTCTTCCAAGTCTTGAATCAGTGTTTCTTTGCTCTTGCTCTTCACCACGATGTCATCCATGTAGGCTTCTACATTCCTGTGGATCTGTGGCTCAAAAGCAGTGTACACTACCCTTGCAAAAGTTGAGCCTGCATTCTTCAGTCCAAATGGCACGCGGATAAAGCAATAGGTGCCACATGGAGTGATAAATGCAGTCTTCTCTTCATCTTCCTTGGCCATGAAAATCTGATGGTAGCCTGAGTATGCATCAAGAAAACAGAGTAGCTCACATCCGGCAGTGGAGTCAACGATCTGGTCAATGCGCGGCAAAGGGAAGGGATCCTTGGGACATGCTTTATTGACATCAGTGAAGTCTATACACAGTCTCCACTTCCCGTTGGCTTTGCGCACGACGACTGGGTTTGCCAACCACGTCGGATGGATCACACCTCTAACTAGGCCTGCTGCCTCTAGTTTCTTGATCTCCTCATTGATGAACTCTTGGCGCTCCACGGCTTGCTTCCTCACTTTTTGCTTGATGGGCCGCGCATGAGGACAGACAGCAAGCTTGTGCTCAATCACCTTCCTGGGAACACCGGGGATGTCAGATGGTTGCCAAGCAAACACATCGACATTCGCCCGCAGGAAGGCGACGAGCGCGCTTTCCTATTTGCTGTCAAGGGTGGCACTGATGGTGAAGGTACCACCAGTGCCATCCTCCTTCGCGGACACCTTCTTGGTTGCCGGTGGAGCAGCCATTCCTTTCTTGCTCTTGCCGGTGGAGCTCGATGGAACGTCCTCGACGGCAGCGCAGCACTCCGAAGAGGTGCGGTTGCCGGAGTGGGTCCCAGAGCATTTGCCGGACTTGGTCTTGGTCTTCTTCCCCCCGGGAGCTTCAGCGGCAAGAGTATCCTTCTCGGCCGCAGCTGCCGCGTCCCGGTAAATCTTGTCGGCGCAAATAAGCGCATCTTTCTTGTCGCTGTGGACAGTGATGATGCTTATCGGCCCCGGCATCTTCAGCACGTTGTAGGCATAGTGGGAAGCTGCCATGAACTTGGCGAGGGCGGGACGGCCGAGTATTCCATTGTAGGGCAACGGAATATCAGCTACGTCAAAGGTGATGCGCTCAGTCCTGAAGTTGAGCTCCCCGCCAAAGGTCACCGGCAGAGTAATCTTTCCCTTGGGCTTGCTCCTTCCCGGGTTGATTCCTTGGAATGAACCGGTCTCTTCGAGCTCGCCGTCTTGAATCTGGAGTTTCTTGATCACAGCAGAGGAGATCAAGTTTAGCCCGGCCCCGCCGTCAACCAACATTTTGGTGACCTTGAGGTTGCGGATGGTGGGGGAAACCAGCATCGGCAAGCACCCGACCGCCGTGGTGCGGTCAGGGTGATCCTCAAGGTCAAAAATGATGGGCGTGCTGGACCACTTGAGGAGCCTGCGCGACTCCACGGGCGGCTCCGCTGCATTGACCTCACGCACCCACTGTTTCAGCTGGCGGTGGGAGGTGTGCAGGGAGGCGCCACCGTCGACGCACAGGACCTCCATGGCCTTCTGGAACTCCTGCTCGCTGTTCTCGTCGTCCTCCATGTCTTCATCGTCGTCTTCGTCGTTGTCGCGGCCCCGGGGAGGTCGATCTCCTTGCCGCTGCTTGGCTTTGCCGCGGCGTCCTCCCCGGCCGTTGAACGGCCGCTTCTTGCTGGGCTCTTCCCCGCCACCTTGGGCCTTCTCCTTGTCGCGCCTCTCGTACTCAGCTTTTTGCTGCTCGACGAGGTACTCGACGCGCTTGCAGTTGGAGAGGTCGTGACCCTTGGTGCGGTGAATCTTACAGTATTGCTTGTCGGAGCTACCCGGCTTGTCGGCCGCCGCCGCGGGGGCAGGCTCCTTGCCGGAGCCGCCAGCCTGCGCTTGCTTGGCGGGGGCCTCCTTGCCGGACTTCTCGACGGCAAGCACTTCCTTCTTGCCCTTCTTCCTGTTGTTCCGCCGCCGGCTCTTCTTTGCCGGGGCGGCGTCGTCGCTGTCGCTTCCCCCTGCGCCAGCATCCTCCCCGGGGAGTTTCCTCCCTTCTTCTGCACGGGCGCACTTGTCGGCGAGAGCGTAGAGCTCGCTGACGTCCCTGATCTTGGTCATCGCCATCTCCTCACGCATGCGGCGGTTACGCACGTTCTGATGGAACGCGCTGATAACCGCAGCAGGGTGAACGTCGGGGATGTTGTGCTGTACCCGGCTGAAGCGTTGGATATACTTGCGCAGGGGTTCGCCTTCCTTCTGGGCCAAAATATGGAGATCGCTCTCCTGGCCATGGGGTTTGTGGCCGCCGGTGAAGGCGCCAACAAACTGATGGCAGAGGTCGGCCCAAGAAGAGATAGAGCCTTCCGGCAAGTGCATGAGCCACGAACGGACGTTCGGCTTCAGCACGAGCGGGAAGTAGTTGGCTAGGATCTTCTCGTCGCGCCCCCCGGCAGCTTGCACTGCTATAGTGTAGACGCTGAGAAACTCCGAGGGGTGCGTCTTGCCGTCGTACTTCTCCGGTACGTCGGGCTTAAAGTTCTTCATGCTGGGCCACTGGACGCGCCGCAGCTCGCGGGTGAACGCAGGGCAGCCTGCCGCGTACGGCAAGTCGCCTGGTTCACCGGGCGCGGGTGCATCGACAGTGTTCCCAGCTCTCTTGTCGGATTGTCGCCGAGCTTCTCGGCGGCGCTCGATCGTGGTCCGAGCGTCTTCATCTCGCCGGTCGTCGAGGACCTGGCGCTGGTCCCGACGGGCCCGCGGGTCCGACGAGGCTGTGGAGCCGTCGTCGGGGTTGTTCCGGCGGGGCGGCGTCTTCTGCTTCTGCGGCGGGGAGTGCACGCTTGTCGCACCCCCGGCAGTTTTGTCGCCGATAACCTTCGTCTTCTCAGCCTGCCGCGGCCGTGAGGCCGACGGCTGCTGCGGAGAGTCATTGTTGGCGAAGTCTATCAGGCTCCGGATAGTGGCCCTCCATTCCTCGGCCTTGTCGGCCGCTGGAGGAAAATCGAGAAGCAGCTGCGCCCTTGCGAGCGCTTCTGCCGGAGTAGTGGGGAACGCGGGCGAGCGGTGCGAGGAGCGGGACACGCTCGGACTTCTAACGACGTTAGAAGGAGCGGGGTCCCGCGCCGGCGCCTTCGCTTTGCTTGTGCCCGGACGAGGGTCCGGGGCGTCCCGCGAACCTCCGGTATGGCCTTGTCCCAGCAAGCGGATACCACCTCCCGTGGTATGGCGCTGCGGGGTCGTCGTATGTTGCGATGGACGTGGCGCGTCCACGGAGACCGAGGTCCGGTCGTCCGTCTTGTTCTTGGATCTGGTGGCACCGTGAGTGTCCTCGCCGGCAACCACCCTTCCGACGGCGTCTCCCCCGCCCACCGTTGGCTCTGGTGGCGGCGGGTGAGACGCAGACGGGCCTCCGACCTCCGAAGGCTTCTTCTTCGGGGCCATGGAGTTGTCGCTGATGAAGTTGCTGATGAAGCTTGGAGAGGTTGATGAAGAACGCGCCCGCGCGAACGCCGGATCAGGTTCGCACAACCTCGACGCCCCCTACCTGGCGCGCCAAAGATGTCGGGGGAAACTGTCCGCCACGAACACCTACGGGACCGGAGCCCCTTGTCTGTGCGGTACGAGGGCGGAGGGAGCACAAAGAGCAGATCGAAGCAGACGCGCGGGCAGTTTTACCCAGGTTCGGGCCGCACGGATGCGTAACACCCTACTCCTGCTTGGTTGTGTATTGAGTTGAGCGCTCGGGAGCTTGAAGAAGCAGCTACACCGTGCGTGAGAGTAATCTAGGTTTCGAACCCCCTCCACGTTGTGCATGGGCCTCCTTTTATAGTGCAAAGGGGTCACCGACAGGTGTCAACGTAGGAGAAAGGGGTAAAAATGTAAAAGAGGTGGTAGTTGTAACAGTGCGGGAACAGTGGAGCTAGAGTACAGAACAGTGGTCTATACCTACTTTAACAGTGGGGGACAAGGGCATTTAATGCCCGTCGCCGTCGACCCCAAAAGCTCCCGCCTTAGCGTCTCCGTCCGCCACGGCGACGGACTTATCACCGTGGTGTGCCACCGTGTCCCCCGGGCTGCACAGCCATCCGCCACGCGTCCCTGGTTAGGCCCCAGGGCGACGCGTGGGCCGATGAGCTGGAGAGCGGGCACACAGCGTGGCCTTCCCGGCAAGCGCCTTGCCGGGGCCTTGATCTTGCCGGGCCCGGGAACTTGCCGCTCCCCGGGCCCCTTGCCGGGGCGCGCATAGCGCCGAGGCAACGCCTTCTAATCTTCCTGGCAAGCTCCTCTTGCCAGGGTCTTGTGTTAGTGGAACAGCCTTGAGCCTGGTACGGCCTTCCCGGCAAGCTCCTCTTGCCGGGGTCTCGACCTTCCGTCTTGTATACTTTGTTTTTGAATGGTTTGATAGGAGGCAGGAAGGTCTCCGGCGAGCACGCAGTAAACCTTGCCGCGGGAAGCTGCAACTGCCCGTGCACAAGTTGGGGTACTGGGGTCCCCCTACCTTAGTACACCGACACCACATCTTCGTTACGATCCCCTCTTTCCAGTAATACAACTTAAACATGTTTTTGAAAGTTTTAAAATTTGAATTCAACTAGTTTTAGATTCAAACTTCGTTTTATCATAACTTGAGTTTCGTAACTCCGTTTGAGTTGATTATTTTTGCAAATCGAAGCTCTTGACCTAAACTTTCTGATAAGGCCAAAGTCACATAATTTTGGTACTGTTGGAAATTGTTTTGTGTTTCAAGAGTCATTCGTTGTTTTCGAAGTTTTCCGAAGTGTTTATTCATTCTGTCCGATCTTTCTGAGTGATTGCTTATGTGTGGTTACTATTGCTTGCTTACGATAGATTGACCAGAGTGTGACGAGTAGATCTATCCAGAGTTTTGAGTGCGATTCATCGTCATCAACATTGCAGGCAAGTTCACACATTGATCATATTTTCCAATACCCAGTTTTCATTGCATTAGTTATATCCTCAAACACATTGCATGAGTAGGATCTATTAACTTGTGGGACTGGGAAGTAGATTGAGGTAGAACCTATTACCTGCATTATTTTCAAACCCTTGGGAGTTACTTCTACGTTTGCTTAGGTTGCCATTGCTATGCTCGTAGGCGTGGTTTGGGTTTGAGTGAAATCCATGACAGATGTGAGTTGTTAATTAATGGTTCAACTTAAGGTGGCTACTTGAATACACATCTGGGTGGATTGGTTGGGGCACCCTGGGAGTGAACCAGTGGATTGCCCGGACACCTGGGGTTGCCAATGTTGTCCTAGGAAAGCCCGGGGTTTCCGTGTGATTGTCCTATTGGAATGCCACCCAGGCTCAAAGGGATCATATAATATTATTCATACTAGAAACTTCCGTGTGCAGCCACAATGCTATTATGGGCTCTAGCATAGTTGACTAAGTTGTGCGAACTCTTACAGTGGTGGACTAGCAGATGTAGGGGATGTAGGTTGGTACGGTCCACCCATTTGTAAGGTGCTAGTACTTCCGAAAGACTGTGTCTCGGTCATCCGATTCTCAAACATCATGCAGTGCGAGAAATTAAATGGAGGCGATCGATTCTTGTGGGGAAAAGTGCACAAACCTCTGCAGAGTGTACAAACTATTCATGAGTAGCCGTGTCCCCGGTTATGGACATCTTTGAGTATCTAGAATGGATTATTTGTTGATCTCATCACTCTATAATTTAATTTGCTGGGTTAATGATGACTTTAATTTGGGATTGAGATGGTTGTACCATTCTCAATTGTTCACGATTTGAATTTAACAAAGTAGTTAAATAAAATGCATTCCTTTGTTGTAGGGAAAAATTGGCTTTACGCAAAAACTTTAACCTTACAGCCTCCACCAGCCAAATATGCATGTAGTTGTAGGCTTTGTTCATCATTACCATTACAGTGTGAATTTTCCAGTACATTCAATGTACTGACCCTTTGTGGCTGCAACGTCTCATGTTGCAGGATTATCTTACGACGAGTAAGTGATACGTTAGGGTTACGATTTATACACTCAACTTTGCTGTTGGTGTTGATGGGAATCCACAACCTTTGTTGCTTCCGCTATGATCGATTGAGGTAATAGTATTTACGTTACTTAATACATGTGATTTACCTCTGTTATAAATCCTCGAGTACTGTGTGTGTGAGCATACCGATCCAGGGATGACACAGAACACAGAGACTTCGGTCCATTCGGATCGTGGTCGCTACAAGATGGTATCAGAGCACATGTTGACTATATGACGTGACCCTAGAAACTGGCCAGACCATAGGAAAAGTTTTCTCTAAAACTATCTTTTTCAAAAGACTCTTATCTCTCTTCTTTTCTGAGCTTTGTCAAATCTTCCCTTTGACCTTAAATGGTTAGACAATACCCTTTACCATTTGGACCACTTCAGAGTAAAGAGGATTTTACCATACATTGGAAGTGTTGAAGCTACAATAGTGGATACTCCGAAGATTGAAGAGTTGCCGACTTTGAGGAGATATTGACATTTAGAAGACCAAACCCCTATTTTGTACTTACGTTAGCTGCCACAATTGTGAGCCGTCATTTGTTTGATGTTTTCCGATGGCCACATAACAAAACCCATCTTTTCAAAACTTTTGTTTGTATTGAGTGTATCTCTCGCTATCTCTTCTGAATCTCACCCCAAAACCCTTGGACCCAATAGAGGATGACTGAAGATAGACTTGAAGTTTCGGGACCAATGACCCAATCGGAGGCAGAGCTATGGATACAAAACATGGAGGACCACTTTAGGAAAAAATTGGTTGCATAAAAGTATGAAGTTCAATACGCTCTTCAGTACTTTACAAAAAGTGCGGCAACATGGTGGAAGATGCATCAAGCCATACAAGGATGTAGTGGAGCAAGAAGTTGGAAGGAATTCAAGAAGACTCTGTTAGGATCCCGTCTCATCCGAGAGCGTTGTGACAACCCAAAGAAGAAATGTTGTGCCTGCAGGATTTGTGGAGAAATAGGACACACCCAGGAGGAGCACAAGGATGAATGCCCTAATTGTGAAGGAAATCACCTTGCTGAAGAATGCCCAACTAGGCAGATTACTTGTTTCTTATGTGAAGGGACTACCCATTACTCTGCTCGGTGTCACATTTACCCCATGGTGCAACGAACTGTCCAGCAGACGAAAGAAGCTATGGAAGAAGCCCTCAAGGAAACCTTAAAGGATTCCACGATGGAGGAAGATATTGACGACCCTGATGGAGAAGGCCTAAACAGATATTACTCCCGTGCTTGCTAATCATGTGGAGAGAAAGGACATCTTTCACAGCAATGCACGAGGGAAAGTCAAGAGTATCTGGGAGACTTCCCGACAGAAGAAGTGGAGTTTGATCCACAGAAAATAGAAGTATTGATAGGAACAAAGAAGTCAAGTAAGAGGAAGAGCATGTGTCCCCAGAAGAACCCAATTTCTGCGGAAAAGGGCCTGAGTCACATCACATATTACCGGTGCAAGGATTTAGGTCATTATGCTAGCAACTGCCCAACCAGGAAGCGGAGAATCCAGTGAACCAGGATAGTCGCCATGAAGTCCCTAGATTTGTCTTATGTCATTAGCTTACGCTCCAAGGAAATAGGGCATTTTGCCAAAGAAGTTTCAGACGCAGGAAGGATGATCAGAGTAGTTGAGATCTAGAAATTTGAATGAAGCATGTAACTAAAAGTGGAACACCCTTTTACATTGTTGAGTTGAGTATGGAAATAACATTGTAATAGTTCGTGAAGCAATAGAAGTTGATATATTGAGAGCTAAGAAGGAAATGTTATGAGTTATTGGATGATTTTGAGTGCCTCTCTTGCTATCTCACCCCGACCAAAACCTAGAACCCATGGACCAGTTGACCCCAAACCTTTCTCGGACAAAGACCCCGTTTTACCCAAGGATGTCCGTATGTTGTCTTGAGAACCCTTTTGTCTTATACCCACAGATGGCAACCCTATACGAGTCTTTTCTTAAAGGCCCGGAACCCATCATGACCCTGACTAGGGACCAGGATTACCCAAAGATCCTGAAGGACAGGATGAAGCATATTCACCTGGAAGGAGATGCAGTTTACAAGGGTTATCCCTTCATGGAGAATGGAGTTGAACATTGGTACGTGGAGGTACACCTCCACCGTGTGAAAGGAGTTTGCCCAAAGACTATGGGTCAATACTTTTTCATCTCCCGAGTACCGCGAATAGCATTCTTCGATTATGTTCGTGAAGCTGCTATGGAGGCCATACGTCAGATTGGAGAAATACTTGAAGCAAGACTTCGTTATACCCAGGAAAGCCTGAGTAAGGTGCGGGCAGAGATGAAGGAGATGAAGAACACGACCAATAGGATGAAGCAAAAGATTGATGGATTTAAGAATCACATTGCACAATTCTCGTGGGACTGAAGCACCCTTAGCTAGGACAAAGGAATAAAGATGGGAGGAATGTTTGACCATACCCAACTATGTGGATGGCAATATTTGTAGTGAAGCACCTCTGAAATTGAGTTTTGAATACTGGTTCAGGATATAATAAGAGATTTGATATGAGAAGAATATGGATTAAGGATAAACCAGTGCATTCTGTTTAGGGCGATACTTTTCTGAGTGAACCCTAGACCAATAGAAAGGAAAGTGTTGCTCCAAGGAGTAGAGTTTGCACAAATAAGTTGGCATTTATTTTGATATGAGGCTTACCCCAAGGGTATGAAGGAAAGAAGTACCATTGGATTTTAAGAGGGTGTAAGGCTGGAGTATGGAACTACAGTGACCCCAAGATTGAATTATGGATAGACAAGTTCTGACGTGGACCCTTTAGCCGAGGACCTAAGGAGGCTATATAATCACAAGGGAACCACGATACTTGTCTATAGTTATGTGTATCTGCTGTAGTAAAGCAATGCATTTTGCTATGGATTGTACCAAGAAGAAGGAGTTTTGTGCTAAGTAGTGGAGTTGAAGCAAGAAAATGAAAGTGCAGTAGATCGTAGTAAGATGAGAATCAATACCGTTGGCATCATGGTATTGATTTTGGATATTATAAGTGGGTACGATAAAAGGTGGCGAGTGAAGACATGATACATGGATCAAGATTTTGAGGAAACTAGTGTTATTCATTTTAAGTGTGGTAGAACCCAACACCGTTACCCGAATACACTAACTAGTGGTTGGTTACGCCAGACTTGGAGTGGATTGCCCAAAGATGAGTCTGAGTAATTACATCGTAGTTTTACCCACAGAGAAGTAAGGTATAATTGGATGGATTTAAGAAAGCCAAGGAAGTTGGATGTTGGAAGAATGATCAGTTGCAACCCAAGGATGAGACCAAGTGTACCTAGTGGTGAGATGAGCCATAACCCACAGGCCCCAGGACCTGTCAAGAAAGCAAGCTCAACCTTGCTAAAGGAAAACCCCTGGAAGAAGTTACGACCTTTTGTCAATAGGCGATCTTATAGGTTTTGCGCTAAACCCGAGGGTTGTGAACACGATAGACGGTTGTTTGGCTTGCAGAATAAATGGATATGTTCGAACTCAGTTCGTCAACAAGATGAAATTCTGCAATGCTTGTGAGGATGACCGAGTGTTAGAATTCAAGATTCACTAAACCATATACAAGGTAATGATTTGGGTGCGGGATGGATTGATCACCATACCGACTTACTCTTATTATTCGCCTCTGTTATACGGGATGGTAAATCTGAGTGACTTTCCTATAGCAGAGAGACGACGATGTCAAAACCTTGTTTAAACCCTAGAATGGTATGGAAATTTTTCCCTTGTACACGGCATGCTGTTGCCAACCATGGGATATACGGTGAGGATGAAGCCCAGACCCGTTTCTCCAGGGACCCTGTTAATTTGGTTGATGACCACCATGAGATATCGATATTTGTTTAGTATTGGCGCCAGACCTGTTAGTTAAGAAGAATCAGTCTCGGAAGGACCGTATCAAGATGAAAGGATACAAGAATTGCGGGCAAAGGTTATGCCACTTCCGAAAGAGCCAGAGAAGGAAATACCCTGAAGATTTGAGAAGACCGACGCCGTCAACCCAAAGGATGGAGTACCTGAGTTTTGATGGAACCGTATCCATGTTCCTAAGTGTGGTAGCACCCTAGGCCACACCAATCAGTGGATTTTTTAGGAAACCCCCAAACCTTAACCTATTTCTTGCTAGCCTCTCCGAATCTTGAGGACGAGATTCATTTTTAGTGTGGTAGGTTTGTAACATCCCAAAATTCTAGATTTTGGAATGTTATAATAAATAGATAGATTTGATTGCTGTTTGATGTGCTGTGTGAAATTGAGTGAAATGTGAAACTGTTGAAAGTTAAATGAGAGGGAATAAAATGACTTCCCCAAAAATTTCACTTTGCTCTTTGATCTCCGAGGGAGTTCAAATTCTTTTCAACACAAAACCCTAGAGTGGAGATAATATGACTTCTTCCATTTCATTAAATGATAAAGGGCTTTGAAAGGATTTTTGAATTTCAATCTCGAGATATTTTCAATTCAGAAACTTTAAGCAACTCAATGATTTTCCCGAGAGAAGATAAAATGACTTCTTCAAATTATAGGAAATATGAGTTGGAAGTTTTTCTGAAATTTTCTGGAACTCAATTTCCAATATTGAGTTATTTGGGTTTTATTTAAATTATTTTGCTCTAGAAATAAATTACATGGAAAATAGGGTAACATGATTCCCTACAGCAGAAAAGTGGAGAGAAATAAATTTGAATTCATTTTTGGTATTTTAGAATGTTTTTATTCGATTTTATTGCAACAGTAGGACCTTTTGATTTATTAGAATTTGTGGGCATATTATTTGACAGTAGTAAAATGTTCATGTTGTAGGGCTTATTTTTCTGCAAATTTTGATATATTATACGCCTATATAATATTTTAGGTTATTTCTAGTTTATTCTTTTCTTGTCTGTTAATTTTTTTTTAAATCTCTCTTCCTCCGAACCTGGGCCGAACCAGCTGCTGCTAGGCCACGGCCCAGCCCAGCGCGACGCCCGTCGTCCCCGTCGGGACTCCTCCTCTCCCACGACCACCGCCGCCGCCTCGGCGTCCGTGCGCGCCACGCCATGCCACGCCACCGCCTCCCTTGCCCCTTCTCCACGCAAGGCATCGCCCTGGCCCTATAAAGCCGCCGCCCCGGGCCCGTTTCGCTTCTCGCCTCGCGACCGACGCCGCCGCTTTTGTGCCGCCGCCGCCACACTTGCCAATTGCTGCCGCCCACTGCTGCTGCTGCCTCGCCGCAGCCGCGCCTCCCCGCCCCTCGCGCCGCGCCTCGCCCGCTCCACCGCGCTGCCCCTTGCCTGCCTCCTCCCGCCGCAGCCCCGCCACCGGAGCAGCACCGCCGTTCGCCGGACCCACGGAGCTCCAGCTCCGATCCACTCCGGGTACGACCCGACCGCCCAAACCGCCGGTTCTCTTCGAACCGGTCAAAACGGTAATAAACCGCACGGTTTCTATTTAGGTTTTCTGTTAAAAAACCCTAGATTTAGATTTGTTTTTTTAGGTTTGTTATTTAGAGACCGTTCGCTATTTAGGGTTCAGTAGTGAACGTTCGTCCTTTAGTCTTTTTATTTTCTGTTTAGTTTTGGCCAGGGACCTCTCTATAAATATTATTTTTACAGATTAGCCCCTAAACTTCAAAAGGCCACAACTTTTTATTCGTTGGTCCAAATCCAACGAATCCAACGCCCACATCTTCGTTATGATCCCCTCTTTCCAGTAATACAACTTAAACATGTTTTTGAAAGTTTTAAAATTTGAATTCAACTAGTTTTAGATTCAAACTTCGTTTGATCATAACTTGAATTTCGTAACTCCATTTGAGTTGATTCTTTTTGCAAATCGAAGCTCTTGACCTAAACTTTCTGATAAGGCCAAAGTCACATAATTTTGGTACTGTTGGAAATTGTTTTGTGTTTCAAGAGCCATTCGTTGTTTTCGAAGTTTTTCGAAGTGTTTATTCGTTATGTCCGATCTTTCTGAGTGATTGCTTATGTGTGGTTACTATTGCTTGCTTACGATAGATTAACCGGAGTGTGACAAGTAGATCTATCCAGAGTTTTGAGTGCGATTCATCTTTATCAACATTGCAGGCAAGTTCACACTTTGATCATATTTTCCAATACCCAGTTTTCATTGCATTAGTTATATCCTCAAACACATTGCATGAGTAGGATCTATTAACTTGTGGGACTGAGAAGTAGATTGAGGTAGAACCTATTACCTGCGTTATTTTCAAACCCTTGGGAGTTACTTCTACGTTTGCTTAGGTTGCCATTGCTATGCTCGTAGGCGTGGTTTGGGTTTGAGTGAAATCCATGACAGATGTGAGTTGTTAATTAATGGTTCAACTTAAGGTGGCTACTTGAATACACATCTGGGTGGATTGGTTGGGGCACCCTGGGAGTGAACCAGTGGATTGCGCGGACACCTGGGGTTGCTAGTGTTGTCCTAGGAAATCCCGGGGTTTCTGTGTGATTGTCCTATTGGAATGCCACCCAGGCTCAAAGGGATCATATAATATTATTCATACTAGAAACTTCCGTGTGCAGCCACAATGCTATTATGGGCTCTAGCATAGTTGACTAAGTTGTGCGAACTCTTACAGTGGTGGACTAGCAGATGTAGGGGATGTAGGTTGGTACGGTCCACCTGTTTGTAAGATGCTAGTACTTCTGAAAGACCGTGTCTCGGTCATCCGGTTCTCAAACATCATGCAGTGCGAGAAATTAAACGGAGGCGATCGAGTCTTGTGGGGAAAAGTGCACAAACCTCTGCAGAGTGTACAAACTATTCATGAGTAGTCGTGTCCCCGGTTATGGACATCTTTGAGTATCTAGAATGGATTATTTGTTGATCTCATCACTCTATAATTTAATTTGCTGGGTTAATGATGACTTTAATTTGGGATTGAGATGGGGGTACCATTCTCAACTGTTCACGATTTGAATTTAACAAAGTAGTTAAATAAAATGCATTCCTTTGTTGTAGGGAAAAATTGACTTTACGCAAAAACTTTAACCTTACAGCCTCCACCAGCCAAATATGCATGTAGTTGTAGGCTTTGTTCATCATTACCATTAAAGTGTGAATTTGCCAGTACATTCAATGTACTGACCCTTTGTGGCTGCAACGTCTCATGTTGCAGGATTATCTTACGACGAGTAAGTGATACGTTAGGTTACGATTTCTACACTCAACTTTGCCGTTGGTGTTGATGGGAATCCAGAACCTTTGTTGCTTCCGCTATGATCGATTGATGTAATAGTATTTACGTTACATAATACATGTGATTTACCTCTGTTATAAATCCTCGAGTACTGTGTGTGTCAGCATACCGATCCAGGGATAACACAGAACACAGAGACTTCGGTCCATTGGGATCGTGGTCGCTACATTTGCATACCCAGTTCGGTGAGACCGAGATCCCTATCGGTGTCAAAACCGGTGGATCTCAGGCAGGGGGTCCCGAACTATGTGTCTGAAAATCGATGGTAACCGAAGGCTGGGGACACGATGTTTAACCAGGTTGAGGTCCTCTCGATCGAGGTAAAATCCTACTTCCTGCTATATTAATATGGATGAATATGAATACAAGAGTTGATCTACCTCGAGATCGTATTGGCTAAACCCTATAGTCTAGCCTATGAGGATTTGTGTTTTTCTATTAGCCTCTACGGACTAAACCCTCCGGTTTATATACACACATGAGAGGCCTAGGGTTTGTACATACCATCTTGCAGAGGAAGGAAAGATTACACCCAAACCTAAAACTTGCCATTATACGAATACAGGAGTCCTATCCGGATACGAGAGATGAACTTTGACTATGATCTTCACAACCCACCAGTCCGGCCCATCAAGAGTTATCTGGCCTCCCGAGGACCCCTCGATCCAGGACTCCCTTAGTAGCCCCTGAACCTGACTTCGATGACGATGAGTTCGGCTTCCGTATTGTCTTCGGCATTGCAAGGCGGGTTCCTTCTTCCGAATATATCTTCTGCAAAAAGGTGTATTGTGTTCGGCTCTGCAAGGTTAGTACAACCCTTAGCCTCGAAGGCAAGACTCTTAAAAGAAAATGAATAGTGTGTCTCTACTGACAACTTTTTGGAGAAGCGTCGCGTCTATCCCACTACCATATCGGACCTTTTTATTTGCTCCTAGTTTCGCGTTTTAAGGTATATCCTCATTGACACATCTTATCAGAATAGAGATCGTGCCCGCTTATTGTGGGATTCTAATCAATATGACATGAGCATCCACGCCGCGCATTACGCACGACCGCTTTGGTAACCGGCGAGGTTTGCGGCTAAAGTGTGGGGACGTTCTATATTCACAACATTATAAAAGGACACCAATCCCTTTCATGAGCCCCACGCCTTCCTCAAGATCGAGATCTCTAATCTCCCTAGCCCCAGCTTTCCCATCTCCTGCGCCCACCGCCCTGCGTTCCTCAACCACCGTCTCCTTCCCCAGCAATGGCTGGTTCCGGCGCCAGGGGCAAGTGGGAGGCCTCCACGGTCACTGAGAAAACTGTGGAGGATCTACGTAGCGCGGGCTATCTCGCCATTGATATCGCACAATGAGTTCCTGCCAAGGGTCAGGTGATTCCTATCCCAGAGGCGGGTGAGAGGGTAGTGTTCACTTCTCACTTCGTTAGGGGGCTAGGGTTTCCGCTCCACCACTTTCTTCGAGGTTTACTATTCTTCTACAGGCTAGATTTCCATGATCTAGCCACGAACTCAATTCTTCACATCTCCGTTTTCATTGTGGTGTGTGAAGCTTTCCTCCGCATCCCTCCACACTTCGGCCTATGGCTCAAATCCTTCAACGTGAAGCCAATGGTGGTGGATGGGCAGCACGCGGAGTGCGGGGGCCCTATGATTAGCAAGCTCCAGAATGTGACTTGGCCAAAAGGGTCATTCATAGAGATGAACAAGGTCTGACAGTACGAGTGGTTCTACATCACCGAACCCCGCAACGCCAAATGGGCGGCAGAGCCTGCTTTCAGATCTGGACCCCCAGAGAGGTTGACCTTCTGGACCAAAAAGGGACTGTACTAGGGGTCTCAAATTGAAGTGACAACACTCCAGAGCCGCATATCCAGCCTGATTTCCAAGGGGCACCAGCTCTCGTCCGTGGTCCAGGTAATGCTAGCCTAGCTCGCTCTCCCTTGCCAAAGCCGAGACTCCTCCCTATGGGAGTTCGATCCGGCAGGAGATAAGCCGCTGTAGCATCTCTTCAAGAGCTAGAATGAGTGGCCGACGGAAACCGAGGACGCGGGCTTTAGCACCGCGTTCTCCGCCCCAGAGGTAATAGAAAATTTCGCTGAACATAGATCTCTTCCCTTGTTTAATGATAACATGAATTGGAGTTTTTGCGTAATATACCGGGCTGGACAAAGAAGGCGACCCGGATCAAGTGTTCGGCGCTGTTGCCCGAAGACCCAGAATCGCCTCGACTGACGGCGATGCTGGTCCCGGCGCCGTACAAGGCGCCGGTTAAGAAGCCCAAGAAAAAGGGCAAGGGTGCCGGAGAGAGCCCCCGTCCTACGTACGAGAAGTACGAGAAGATCAACATCTCCTCCAAAGAGGAGGAGGATGATGACGACGACGAAGAAGAAGAAGAAGTCCCTATGCAAGGCAGGGGGCGAAGAGGGGGGCCGCTGCTGATGCAAGCACGGCTGCACCCCGGAGGAAACTGAACCTCGCGGCTAGTTCGGATTCAACATACGAACATAGCTTCATGGTGAAGCCCAGGGAGAAATCCCTACCCGAATCGTAAGTTTGTTCGGATTAATTGTTGCACCTTTGTTTGTTTGGCATTTTCGATGCTTTACTTCCTGCTCACCTACAGCCCTCCTGGTGGACACCCTGATGCCTCCTTATCGGAGGGGAACTCTCTAGCGCCTGGAGAGATGGAGAGTGACCCGCCGGTCCGAGCTCCATCGCCCATGATCGGTGGGGACACCGAAGTGTCCTCCCAGCGGGTGTCCTCTGCCCAAGGAAATGAGGGCGGGGCAGGTGACGGGGCGACCGAGGGTAATACCTCGGCCGCCGCCGACCATAGGGAAACAACCCCCATGGAGATCGAAGACGGGGGGCCCGAACACTCCGGGGCCCTCCCGAACATTGACCCGAAGCCTAGGGTGCCTCCGGGGTCCGAAGACCAGACCCCCTAGGCAGGAGCGGACCCGACGGCCACCGGAGTCAATCCGGAAGCGCCGGATCCTATGGAGGGAGCACTACAAAGTGCTTCCATCGTGGAAGAGCACCGCACCGTGATGGGTGCGGTGATGAAGAAGATTCAGTCCGTCAAGGGCGGACTGAATGAAGCTTTTAACATCCTGTTAACAAGCTTTGAGGTAAGCAATGTATTGTTCTTTATAGATTATTTTTTATGCACATACATAGACAGTAGCCAAGACGCTTTGTGTGATTCTGAAGAAAATCGGACGAAGTATCCATAGTATAGCATACTTACAGAGCTGAACTGTTGTGCATGCTTCACTAGTTGCGGAAACTGCACGAGATACGGAGGTTGCCGAACTAAACCGGAAGCTCTGGTTGGCCAACGCGGACCTCGCCGCGTCAATCTGTGTTTAAATGAAACGCAAGGTATGCGGATTTTAAGAAATTAAGATGTCAAGAAGATTAATTAATATTGATTGATTATGTTTATAAACTCCGATATGGTATTCTATATTACACAGTTGGCGCCACTGAGCTCAAGGCCCTCAAGGGCGAGGTTGCCAATGCCAAGAAGGAAGCTGAAGCGAACAAGGTAGGCGCTGACAAAGCGGCTGCTGATTTGGAGGCCGAGAAGGCTGAGTGCGAGAAGCACCGGGCTCGGGTGTCCGAAGTCAAGGTTGAGCTCAATGATGCCATTGTCAAATGTGAGGCATTGGAAAAGAATACTTCAGAACAAGCATCTGAGCTTGCTGCGTCAGTTAAGTCTGCCCAGGATGCGCGAGGCAAGGTGCGCAGTGCCTGCGAAGAAATCAAGCAGGCATGGCAGATAGCATCTGGTAAGATTTTTCTCTTACATAGCATCTTCGGAGGGCGGAAGTATCTTGGGTTGACACGGTTATGGAGTTCTCCAGGCGTGTTTGCTGATCTTCCGAGGAGCAGTGCGGACGCCGCCCAATACTTCCGAGCCTAGGAGGGGAACGACACAGAGAAGTTGTTTTGGTCGCAGTTCTATGCGCCAAAACATCCGGTGCCCCTCAACGACTATATGAAGCAGCTGGTCGAGCTGCATAACATGGCGGGTTCGGCCATGAAGGGCTTGATTGTCCGGCTGTGGCCCACTGATTCAATCCCAAGTAGCTACTTTGGATTGGTGAAGCGGCTCGTCGAGGCGAGTCCGCGGGTCGACACGTTGACGCGTTCGGCCTACATAGAAGGTGCTCGGATGGCCTTCGTTCGTGTGAAAGTACACTGGGCGAAGATGAGGGCGGAGCATATAGCTACCGCTGGGCCGCCCGCAGGCAAGGAGCACCGCAAGCCGTAGAAGTACTTCGAGGACGTCATAGAAGGCGCCCGCCTTGTAGCAGGCGAGTGCTCGAAGGACAGTATCTTCGAGTTATTGTATATGGATGTAAAGATTTAAGCTTATGAATGCGATGTATATGGCTTTTGCGCTATTATAATATAAGCGTCTTACCTCCTGTGTGACAGGTTATGTAAATCTGAAAGTTTCTAGTCGTCGGCTTCAGCCCCCATGTACATAGTAATGGGGTGTTCGGTCATATGCACATACACTCTTTATCCAACATCTTGGTCCGTGTAGGAGGTGTATGCGGAGCGAACCAGGCAATCAGACTATGCGGCGTTATTGCTTTCACTTAGTCGTAGGAGTTTGACATGTGGGGCTAGGTACTAGCCCCTGGTGCGGATATGATATTCCTTACTTAAGGTATCCAATTGCACCTGGCTGGGCGATAAAACCAACCCTTCGTATAACACGGGATAGATCTCTATTAATCGTAGTATAAAACTAATCACCTGATTGCGGACCAGGTTCTCGCATATCATGACGGTCAGTTTTCGGCTTTCTCTACTGAGGTACTTTACTGAACGAGCCAGAAGTACAATCAAAGTAGTTCTCCCTTTACACCCTAGCCGAATAATCGGGAATGTAGGGATAAGCACAAGAGCCGGGCAACCCAACTATAGACTCAAGACATGATTCGGAACTGATGCATATAAGGCAAACACTCCCTATAGGTGTTCGGTCTTTTCAACATATACCGGGCTGAATACAGCCCCTGGTAATGGACCCTTATTGAAAAGGCACATATGGCAATCTGATGTGGGGAGAGAACATTTATAGTGAGTGAATAAAAGTTCGAACATAATGCGAATCAAGCTGCTCTATTAATATCCCTTTATAGTACGGCGAGTCCTAAACTCACGGGTAATGCCGATAACTTTCTTGGACATTTTACATGCCAGAAAAGTATATAATAAGAAAGAGAAAAAAGGTTTACATTGGGTCTTAATCTAAAAAGAAAACTTAGCCCGGGTCCCTACTGCACGTCTGCGCCGTTTCCTCCTCTGTAATGTGTCCTTGAAGGGGTGAGAGTATGATGGCCATCTATAAAAAGAAAAGTGATCTGGAAAAGAAAAAGAAATCCAGAGTGACTGTGACAAGACTAGTTCGTTTAATGAACTTAAAAAAATAAATTTAGAGTCTGAATAGGGTCGAGCCGAACTATGGACTATATGCAGTGTGCCCCTAGCGCCGCCCAAGGGATTTTCAATACATAATTATGCACTCGAGGTACATGTGCTATCACCTTATGGGGAAGTCGATGGGGGCATAGCTGCTAATCTAGGTCAGGTTCATCTGAGCTACCACACTGCGGCGTGTGCCGAACACATTTACTTATGTCCGCGATCGATAAATTATCTGGCTTGAATAGGCCGTTTTGGACTTCGGCTGCTAAGGCCGCAGGGTCCTACGTACGGAGAGAGCGCTCCATATTCCCATTGACCGTGATGATGCCATGTGGTCCAGGCATTTTATGTTTTAGATAAGCATAATGCAGGACTGCATTAAAGCGGGCGAAGGCCGTTCTGCCGCGTGGAGCGTGATAGCCATTTCGGAGTGGAGCTATGTCGAAGATTAACTCTACGCTTCGAAAGTTATCAGGAGAGCCGAATATGACCTCCAATGTTAAAGAGCCCGTGCAGCGGGCTTCTACGGTGTCGGGGGAAACTGTCCACCACGAGCACCTATGGGACCGGAGCCCCTTTGTTCGTGCGGTAAGGGAGCGGAGGGAGCACAAAGAGCAGATCGTAGAGCACACGCGGGCAGTTTACCCAGGTTCGGGCCGCGATGGACGCGTAAAACCCTACTCCTGCTTAGATTGTATTGAGTGTTGGAGCTCGAGAGCTTGAAGAACTAGCTACACCGAGCGAATGAGCGATCAAGGTTGCGAACCCCTTCTACGTTGTGCATGGGCCTCCTTTATAGCTCAAGGGGTCACCGACAGGTGTCAACGCAGGAGAAAGGGGTAAAAATGTAATTGTGGTGGTAGTTGTAACAGTGCGGGAACAGTGGATGAACAGTGCGTGAACAGTGGTCATCACCTACTTTGACAGTGGGGGACAAGAGCATTAAATGCCCATCGCCGTCGACCCCAAAAGCGCCCACCCTTGCGTCTCTGTTCGCCACGGCGATAGCTTCGTCACCGTGGAGTGCCACCGTGTCCCCCAGGCTGCACAGCCATCCGCCACGCGTCCCTGGAATGGCCCCAGGGCGACGCGTGGTTCGATGAGCTGGAGGGCGGGCACACAGCGTAACTCTCCTCGGCAAGCACCTTGCCGGGGCCTTGACCTTGCCGGGCCCGGAAGCTTGTCGGGCTCTGAAGCTTGTCGCTCCCCGGGCCCTGCCGGGGCGCATACTGCGCCGAGGCATGTCTTCTGAAATGTAATCTTCTAGTCTTCCTGGCAAGCTCCTCTTGCCAGGGTCTTGTGCTAGTGAGGTAATCTTGAGCCTGGAACGGCCTTCCCGGCAAGCTCCACTTGCCGGGGGCTTGATCTTCTGTCTTGTATACTTTGTTTTTGAATGGCTTAAATAAGGACCAGAGAGGTTTCCGGCAAGCACGTGGTAGACCCTGCCGCGGGAAGCTGCTACTGCCCGTGCACAAGTTGGGGTACTAAGGTACCCCTATCTTAGTACACCGACAGGAGCCCCCGGGCCTGGGCCACACACGGTGCCCAGCGCTGTTGGGCCAGGCCCAAAACAGTGCACGGGCACGCGCGGCCCACGGCGAGCCGTAATCCCTCTTCCGCATCCGCCGCGTCCCTCCCTAACGGCACGCGTCGATTGCGGCGTCGTGGGAGGGAACGTGGCCACGTTCTTTAATGGGAAATGCGGAGCGTCCCCCACTTCCCCCTTAAAAGCAGAGGAAGCAGGGGCCGTTACCTTACTTCGTCTTCATTGCATCTTCCTCCTCCAGAAACCCCCCTCTGCGCTCTGCCTCCTCGCCTCCTCCGCCGCCTCTCGCATCTGCGGCGCCGCCAGACTCCTCGTCCCCTTTCATCGCCGCCTCCGCCATGGCCCCGTAGACCGAGAAGGCGAAGGCGGAGAAGACCAAGAAAGAGAAATCCGAGCAGGCGACAAAGCTTGCTCTTCTGCGGAAGAGGAATGTCGTCTTCGCGCCAAGGCTCAGCGCGCGGGAGCTCTGGAACAAGTACTATTTGTTCTGGGCCAAGAAGACCAAGGCGCATCCCCGCACCCGAGTCTACCCGGCCGCCGCCAGAGATCTGTACCCCAGCGGGTATTTCTTCTTTGCCGCTTTCTTCCACTGCGGCCTTTGCCCTCCATTCTCTGAATTTTTTTGTGACATCATGAACACCTACAACCTCCATCTGTTAGACTTCACCCCCAACGCCATCCTCACGATGGCGGTTTTCGCACATCTGTGTGAAAACTATATAGGGATTTATCCAAACGTAGCACTCTTTAGGCATTTCTTTACGCCTAGAGTAGAGGCCGGCGCCCCCCTCTCCGGGGGCATCTCTTGGGTCTTCCGCTTGAACAAGAAAGAGTCTTATCTGAAAGGGGAACTCCGCGGCAAGTGGGAAGAGTGGCGCGCGGATTGGTGCTGGATAGTTGAGGATGAGCCGCAGCCCTTCACCGCGCCGCGCACCGTAGCTATAGTGCGCGGCAGGGACTGGAGTGATTTGGCCGCCGACGACATCAAGCTCAACGTTGCTCTTGTCAGGATCCTTCGCCTCCGGATAGCCAAGTTGACTATCGGAGAAGTAGGAGCGGACTTTCTTCGCCGCCGCATTGCTCCTTTACAGGAAAGGGGAAGGCCGGCATGGGAGTTCGGCAATGCGGCGGACATAATGAGGTTGCGCCCGGGGCTGAATTACAACTTCACGGCGCTGGATCTGAAGGGAATGCTTCGGGAGCTTTTCAAGCACGACCCCGCTCACCCAGAGTGGTTTAGATCTCCCCGGGGAGTAGTTCCTTTATGCAACAGCACCGCCCGGGACGCCTTGCTTGCAATGATGCCCACATGTGACTCACATGGCGTCGATCAATCATGGATAGTGCCCACGCCCGACGCCATTATGAGCTTCTTCGATAACTTGGTTGAGGTGCCGAAGAACACCGATGAGATCAAGGGTCTTACCCGGGATACCACGGATCAGGAGATAGCTTATATCGCTACCCGGGTAGAAGAGGCCGCCGCAGTTGCAGCGGTAGGAGAATTCGGGTTCACCGTCGACGAGGCAGAGGCCGAAGACGCATCGTGCCAGGCCGAGGAGGCAGAGATCCGAAGACTTCTCAAACTTTCACCCAACGAGCTCGCCGGGGTCCCTTCTCTGAGGCACGCCGGGATCCCCGGGATTGTAACCGAGGCCGCGGCAAGGGGCGAGGTTGTCGGAGGAAGCAGAGGCACCGGAGGGAGCAGAGCCACCGGAGGGAGCGGAGCCACCAGAGGGAGCGGAGCCACCGGAGGGAGCGGGTCCGCAGGGCAAGGTGCCGGATCTAGCGGGCCCACCGGGGAGGAGGAAGAGGAAACCGAGGCCGAAGAGGACAGCGGCGGGTCTCTGGGGCTGGACAACGTCTCCTCATACTCGGAGAGCTCTCCGCCCCGGGTAAGCCCCAGGCGATCTCCGTTGAAGCGTCTCCGCAAGGCGCCCATAGCGACAAGGACGCAGGCGCCCCGACAACAACCTCCTCGCCGGGCGACGCGGGCCACCGAGGGGAGCCAAGCGACGACGGAGGCGCCTCGCACATCAGCCGCGACGGAGGCGCCCCGCGCAGCAGCGCCAAGCAGAGGAGGAGCCTCCCAGAGCGGGGCGGCTGCTCCACCTGCTCCCCGGGCCTCGGCGCCAACAGAGGCTGGGGCTTCGCAGCCCCCAGCCCCGGGAAGCACCAAGCGCCCGAGGGAGCCTTCTCCTCCCGCTCCTCGCACGGAAGCGCCTCAGGTGGAGTTTGACTTCTCCGCCCTGAGTGACGACGACGATGAGGAACAGGAGTAAGGACTTGTATTCTGTAGTTTCTTCAAATCTGTCTTGATTCTTTCGTTGACGATTCTGATCTTGCTTCTTGCTTTGATTTCAGGACCCTGGCCCAGCGAGTGGCGAAGAAGGCCAAGGTTCCCGTAGTCGAGGTCGAGGACGACTCGCCCGTCGCGGCGACAGGGGACGCGCCGGCGACGAGCTTGCCGGACCAAAGCGCTGCTCCGAGGAGCAGCCCCCAGCGCAGCCCCCAGCGTAAGTCTGGTCTTGATCTTTCCGCTTGTCGGGCGCGCTTGTGGTCCTTGCTTGATACTAACATCTTGCTGCTTTGTCTTGTCTTGATTGTTTTGTGCAGAAACGGAGCCGCAGCTGCAGGAGCGCCCGGAGACCACTCCCGAGGAGCCGCAGGCCCAGCCGTCCCCGCCAAGGACGAACTCTCCGGCGAGGGAGAGCGCTCCGCCAAGGGCGAGTACCCCGCCAAGGGCGAGCAGCCCGGCGAGGGTGGCCACCCCGCCAAGGAGGAGCTCCCCGGCGAGGGAGCCTGTCGTCGACGAAGTCCGCCAAGGTAAGTCTTGTAACTTCGTCTTCTCGGACTTGTCTTTTTTTTGATATTTGCTTGAACTTCTTCTTTTTCTTCTTCTTCTATCAGATCCTCCTCCCCCGGAGCGGATGGAGACGGAGACCGCCGTTGAGGAGGAGACGGGCGGCGGCGACGGCAATGCCACTGCTACTGATAGCAGGACGGGAGCCGACGAGCCCGCCGCGGAGGAGACTGCTCCAACCGCGGACGCTGTGGCCGGGGAGGGGGACGGCGACCGCACTGCCGGCCCGGAGGCGGCAGGAGCGTCGAGCGCTGCACCGACCGCCGACCCCTCCGCCGGAAAGGAGCAGTCCGCGTTCTACCTTGAGGCTCCCAACGGCGTTTTCATTCAGGTGCCGTGGGGATCCTCGTCGCGAGCCCCCGCGGAGGGAGAGGCCTTTGATGGAGAGGTCCTCGCCTCTGCGGGGCTGAAGATTGTCGAGGCGCCTGGCGGGAGTGACGAGCCCGAGGAGGAGAAGTTGCTCCACCGGCTCCTGGCCCTTTACCGGGCCAGGCAGGCGAAGCTTGAGTCTCGGGAGGCCCTCACCGCCAAGGCCACAGCTGATATGGAGAAACGCGCTGCGGAGCTCCGCGCCGCCAACCAGGCGGCCCTCCGCGACGTGGCGGAGGAGCGCGAGAGGCTTGCTGGTGAGTACCAAGAATGGCTTCCGAAGAAGGCCGAGGCCGAGGAGCAGTAGCGACTCGCCGGAGAAGTGCTGTCCCGGCGAGAAGGAGAGCTCACCCAACGGAAGGTCAACCTCGACGCTCATGAGGAAGACCTTACCGCTCGGGAGCAGGCCCTTGGCGGGGAACTGAAGGAAGCGAGGGCCGCCGCCGCCACCGCGGAGACTGCCAAGAGGGACCTCGAGGCCAAGGTGGCGCAGCTGGAGGAGTACCTGAAGGCGAGCACGGATAGGGTCACCGCGCTCAACCTAGAGCGCGAGAAAGACGCCCACCCTAACTCCGAGCTTCAGGTACGCCTCTCCAAGCAGGGCGATGAGCTGAAGGCCGCCAAGGACTCGATTGCAGATCTGGAGCTGAAGGTCTCTACGCTGAAGGACTCGCTCGACGCCGTCCGGGACCGCGAAACCAAGCTGAAGGACGAGCTCCGCAAGGAGCGAGGCCTGGTGGAGAGCGCCGCCACTTCAGCTGAGAACTTTCGCCGAACCGTCGAGGTGTGGACTGAAGATCTGGTGGCTTCTGCAGCTAGCATCGACAAGGAGCTGATGGCGCTGAAGGTTGAGCATCTCATATACTCTCCGGATCCAAACCTCCCCCACAGCGCCAAGCTCAGTCTCTTCTTCAGAGGGGTCGCGCCGGCACTTGCAAATCTTCAGAAGAAGCTCCCCGCCCAACTGGCCGAGGAGTCACGCCAGCTCTATGCGGGAACCTTGGAGCGCGTTCTGACGAAGATAGTGTACCGCAATCCTGGTATAAATCTCGTCAACGTTCTCCGCAGCTTGCCGGCCAACGTGGATATGGAGGCGCTGAATGCCCAGGTCGCCCATATTATCGCCAAGGTGAACAAGATCTCCAGGCGTGAGGGCGATCGCGTGGATTAGGCCTCCTTTTCTTTGTTTCTTTTGCCGCTGCATAGTGTGTCACGAATCATGAACTTATTAGTCATTGCGACAAGTTATCCTTTGTAAGATATTATCCTATTTTGAGCAATCGATGCGGTGTTATCTCCCCTGTTTTGGTCCTCCACTTTGTATGCTTTCAACCCTACGCTTCTAGGGAACTTGCCGGCAAGGGGCCCTTGCCGCGAGCGCTGAGTGCTGGACTCTGAGCAGCCTGCTGGCTAAGGCCCTACCGGCAAGTAACCTTGCCGCAGCTAGTCGCAACGCACTTAGCTTGCTGAGCGAACTCGAAAACGAAGCAAGGGCGCGACACTTGTCGCAGCTCACTTAAGCCGTTGAGCGTACTCGAAAACAAGATAAGGGTGCGGCTAGCCCCGGGTAGGTTCCTCCGCGCACAGGTTTTCCATACAAAGTGTGGTTGTTCAAGGAAGATAACCAAAATTTTAAAAATTTGAATTGCTCAAATTCTGGTAACTTAGCTTTCATATATTGCTTGCTTCCCGGTAAGGCTTCTCTTTCTTGAACAGCACTTGGTTCATCTTCCATCTCCTTCCCCCCCGGCAAACTTGTGCGCGAGGAACATTCCTTCTGCTTAAGAGGGAAAGAAAAAGAAGAGGGAACAAGTATGTGGCCTTTTGGCGTGCTAATGCTTACCGGATACGTGTGTTGCACAAGATGCCAAATAATGCATGCAAATGACAAAGAAGAGGCATGGAAAGGGCAAATAGTGCGAAAACACAAAGCTTTACTAATGCACGGGATCTGCGCCCGGCTTTGTACAAAGGTTTACATGCGACAGCGGCAAGACTCGTACAAAAGGTGGTTGCCGGAGCGGATCACGGCAACCGCGCCTTATGGGTGAAACTTTCGAAGATGCTCTATGTTCCAGGAGTTGCTCACCGGTAAGCCTTCTTCGGTCTCAAGGCGGACAGCGCCGGGCCTTGTGACTTGTCTCACCCGATAAGGGCCTTCCCACTTCGGTGTCAACTTGTTGGAATTCTTGGCGGACTGAACACGCCGAAGAACAAGGTCGCCTTCCTCGAGACTCCTGGCCTTAACCTTGCGGCTATGATAGCGACGCAAGGCTTGCTGGTATCGAGCAGCTCGTACAGCAGCCTAGAGACGTTCCTCCTCGAGGAGCAATGCATCATCTTGTCGCAGTTGCTCTTGCTCGAGCTCATCATAAGCGAGCACTCGAGGAGATCCGTATACGAGTTCCGTGGGGAGAACTGCCTCTGCTCCATAGACAAGAGCAAAGGGGTTCTGTCTGGTGGCTCGACTTGGTGTCGTTCTGATTGACCAAAGAGCCGCCGGTAGCTCCTCTATCCAGTTTCTTCCGCACTTGTGCAGCCTGTCAAAGGTCCTCGTCTTGAGTCCGCGCAACACTTCAGCATTTGCCCTCTCCGCTTGACCGTTGCTCCTCGGGTGAGCAACAGAAGCGAAGCAGACCTTGGCGCCAAGGTCTTGGACGTACTGCATGAAGGTGCGACTAGTGAATTGTGTGCCGTTGTCGGTGATGATCCTGTTAGGGATTCCGAAATGGCAAACAATCGACCTGAAGAACCTGACCGCTGACTGTGCTGTCACCTTTCTCACCGGTTCCACTTCTGGCCACTTTGTGAACTTGTCGATTGCAACGTACAAGTACTCAAAGCCCCCGACAGCACGGAGGAAAGGGCCGAGGATATCGAGCCCCCAGACCGAGAAGGGCCAGGACAAAGGGATCGTCTGGAGAGCTTGAGCTGGCTGATGAATTTGTTTGGCATGAAACTGGCACGCTTCACACTTGGTTACTTGTGCAGTTGCATCTTGGAGGGCTTCTTGCCAAAAGAACCCTTGCCGGAATGCCTTTCCGGCAAGTGCCCTTGCGCCAATGTGGTGGCCGCATATGCCTCCATGTATCTCTGCCAACAGCTTCTGTCCATCTTCTCTGGAAATGCACTTCAACCTGACACCATTGAGCCTTCTTCTGTACAGTTCATTGTCCACGAACTGGTACATACTTGACTGCCTGGTTATCTTTTCTATCTCTGCTGGGTCGTCGGGAAGTTCTCCAGTTTGCAGAAAACGGACGACCTGCTGTGCCCATGCCGGAGCCGAGGCTCAACGGCAAGGACTAAAGGCATGAGGGCCGCTGCGGGGACCTCAGCTTCCACGGCAAGAACCTCCGGTTCTGCCGGAGCTGTTGATCCCCTGGTAAGCTCGCCGGGACGAGGCTTGTCGGGAACGATTGCTTCAACTGTACAGACCCTTGGGTCTGCAGGAGCAAACTGTTCCTCAGCGTTCTGGTTGTTGATCTTGGGGACCTTGGCGGCGGCCTCAGGGAGATCCGCTGGCAAGTAGTCGCCGGAGACCAACTTTCTCTTCTTGGGCTGCCCAATTGATGGTGTGACGGATGGCTGAGTCAGCTTGAGCAGGAAGGTCCCTGGTTCCACAGGTAACTTCATCGCAGCACACTTTGAAAGGCCATCTGCAATTTCATTTTGAGCTCTTGGAACGTGCTCCATTTGCAGACCTTCAAAGTGTTCTTCAAGCTTCCTCACTTCATCTACATAAGCTTCCATCAAAGGGCTTTGATAACTCTTGTTGACTTGTCGGACCACCAACTGAGAATCTCCCCGCACAATCAGCTTCCTAATCCCAAGTTCAGCTGCAATTCTGAGGCCGGCAAGCAGGCCCTCATACTCTGCAGTGTTGTTTGTCGCTTGTTCTCTGGGAAAGTGCATCTGGATAACATACTTGAGGTGTTCTCCGGTGGGTGCTATGAGTACCACACCGGCTCCAGCGCCTTGCAGCGAGAAGGCACCATCAAAGTACATTACCCATTCGCTTGTCGCTTCTTGTGCGGGTACGCTTGTCTCTGGAATTTCTTCATCGGGCGTTGGGGTCCACTCAGCTATAAATTCTGCCAAAGCTCTGCTCTGTATAGTTGAAGTACTCTCAAACTTGAGACCAAAGCTCGACAGCTCTAGTGCCCACTCGACGATCCTGCCTGTTGCTTCTGGATTCTGCAATATCCTCTTCAACGGAAAGCGAGTGACCACTGTTATCTCGTGGGCTTGGAAGTAATGGCGCAGCTTTCTCGAGGCCATGAGGAGACCGAAAAGCAACTTTTGCACCCCGGAGTATCTTGATCTAGCTCCCTGCAAGAGGGAACTCACAAAATACACCGGGCGCTGCACCATCTTCTTCCGCACCTCTCCTTGTTCCTGCGCAGAGTTGTCCTTGTCGGGGCCAGAGCTTGTCGGAGCAGCCCCCTGCTTGTCGTTGGATTCGCTTGCCGGTGGTGTGGATTCCTCGTCGGCCTCCCTCTCCGCTACTAACGCAGCGCTAACCACTTGATTGGTTGCTGCTAGGTATAGCAGCAACTTCTCTTGTGGCCTAGGTGCGACAAGTATTGGAGTGGAGGATAGGTATCCTTTCAAGTCTTGCAACGCTACCTCCGCTTCTGGAGTCCATTTCATAGGACCTGCCTTCTTCAAAATTTGAAGAAAGGCAGGGCGTGTTCTGCAGACTTTGAAATGAACCTACTGAGGGCAGCCACACAACCTGCAAGTCTCCTTACGTCCTTGACGTGCTTCGGGGCTTCGATCTGCTCGATGGCTTTAATCTTGTTGGGATTAGCTTCAATCCCCCTCTGAGACACGAAGAACCCGAGAAGCTTGCCGGAGGGGACTCCAAAGACGCACTTCTCGGGGTTCAACTTAAGCTAGATTTTGCGCAGATTTGCAAAAGTTTCTTCCAAATCATGGATCAGGGTATCTTTGCTCTTGCTCTTCACCACTATGTCATCCATGTAAGCTTCTACATTCCTGTGGATCTGTGGCTCAAAAGCAGTGTGCACCACCCTTGCAAATGTTGAGCCTGCATTCTTCAATCCGAAAGGCATGCGAATGAAGCAATAAGTGCCACATGGAGTAATGAATGCAGTCTTCTCTTCATCTTCCTTGGCCATAAAAATCTGGTGGTAGCCCGAATATGCATCAAGAAAAGAGAGCAGCTCACATCCGGCGGTGGAGTCAACAATCTGGTCAATGCGCGGCAAGGTTAATGGATCCTTGGGACATGCTTTATTCACATCGGTGAAGTCTATACACAGTCTCCACTTCCCGTTAGCCTTACGCACGACAACTGGGTTTGCTAACCACGTCGGATGGATCACACCTCTAACCAGGCCTGCTGCTTCTAGCTTCTTGATTTCTTCGGCAATGAATTCTTGGCGCTCCACGGCTTGCTTCCTGACCTTCTGCTTGATGGGCCGCGCATGAGGGCAAACAGCAAGCTTGTGCTCAATTACCTTCCTGGGAACACCGGGGATGTCAGATGGTTGCCAGGCAAACACATCGACGTTCGCCCGCAGGAAGGCAACGAGCGCGCTTTCCTATTTGCTATCAAGTGTGGCGCTGATGGTGAAAGTACCACCAGTGCCGTCCTCCTTGGCGGACACCCTCTTGGTTGCCGGTGGAGCGGCCATTCCTTTCTTGTTCTTGCCGGTGGAGCTCGATGGAACGTCCTCGACGGCAGCGCAGCACTCCGAAGAGGTGTGTTTGCCGGAGTGGGCCCCAGAGCATTTGCCGGACTTGGTCTTGGTCTTCTTCCCCCCGGGAGCTTCAGCGGCAAGTATGTTGCTCTCCGTTGCGGCTGCTGCATCCCGGTAAATCTTGTCGGCGCAGATAAGCGCGTCCTTCTTGTCGCCGTGGACAGAGATGACGCTTATCGGCCCCGGCATCTTGAGCACGTTGTAGGCGTAGTGGGAAGCCGCCATGAACTTGGCGAGGGCAGGACATCCAAGTATCCCATTGTATGGCAATGGGATATCGGCAACATCGAAGGTTATCTTCTCCGTCCTAAAGTTCAGCTCCCCGCCAAAGGTCACTGGCAGAGTTATCTTCCCCTTGGGCTTGCTCCTTCCCGGGTTTATTCCTTGGAACGAACCGGTCTCTTCGAGCTCGCCATCTGGGATTTGGAGTTTCTTGATCACAGCAGAGGAGATCAAGTTTAGGCCGGCCCCGCCGTCAACCAACATTTTGGTGACCTTGAGGTTGCGGATGGTGGGTGAGACCAGCATCGGCAAGCACCCGACCGCAGTAGTGCGGTCAGGGTGGTCCTCAAGATCAAAAATGATGGGCGTGCTGGACCATTTGAGGAGCCTGCGCGACTCCTCGGGCGGCTCAGCTGCGTTCACTTCCCGCACCCACTGCTTGAGTTGGGGGTGGGAAGTATGCAGAGAGGCGCCGCCGTCGACGCACAGGATTTCCGTGGCCTTCTGGAACTCCTGCTCGCTGTTATCTTCTTCCTCCATGTCATCGTCGTCGTCTTCTTCATCCTTGTCGCGGCCCCGGGGAGGTCGGTCACCTTGCCGCTGCTTGGCCTTGCCGCGGCGTCCTCCCCGGCCATTAAATGGCCGCTTCTTGCTGGGCTCTCCTCCGCCACCTTGGGCCTTCTCCTTGTCGCGCCGCTCGTACTCAGCTTTCTGCTGCTCGATGAGGTATTCGACGCGTTTGCAGTTGGAGAGGTCGTGGCCCTTAGTGCGGTGGATCTTGCAGTATTGCTTGTCGGAGCCGTCCTGCTTGTCGGCTGCCGCTACAGGGGCAGGCTCCTTGCCGGAGCCGCCAGCCTGTGTTTGCTTGGCGGGAGCCTCCTTGCCGGACTTCTCGACGGCAAGCACCTCCTTGTTCTTCTTCTTCCTATTGTTCCGCCGCCGGCTCTTCCTTGCCGGGGCAGCATCCTCGCTGTCGCTTCCTCCTGCGCCAGCATCCTCTCCGGGGAGTCTCCTCCCCTCTTCGGCGCGTGCGCACTTGTCAGCCAGAGCATAGAGCTCGCTGATATCCCGTATCTTGGTCATGGCCATCTCCTCGCGCATGCGGCGGTTACGCACGTTCTGGTGGAACGCGCTGATAACCGCGGCAGGGTGGACGTCAGGGATATTGTGCTGCACGCGACTGAAGCGTTGGATGTACTTGCGCAGGGGTTCTCCTTCCTTCTGGGCCAAGATGTGGAGATCGCTCTCCTGGCCGTGGGGTTTGTGGCCGCCCGTGAAGGCGCCAACAAACTGGTGGCAAAGATCTGCCCAAGAAGAAATGGAGCCTTCCGGCAAGTGCATAAGCCAGGAACGAACGTTCGGCTTAAGCACCAGCGGGAAGTAGTTTGCCAATATCTTCTCGTCGCGCCCCCCGGCAGCCTGCACCGCGATGGTGTAAATGCTGAGGAATTCCGAGGGGTGCGTCTTGCCGTCGTACTTCTCCGATACGTCGGGCTTGAAGTTCTTCATGCTGGGCCACTGGACACGCCGCAGCTCACGGGTAAACGCAGGGCAACCTGCCGCGTACGGCAAGTCACCTGGTTCACCGGGCGCGTGCGTATTGACAGCGGTCCCAGCTCGCTGATCTGATTGTCGCCGGGCTTCTCGGCGGCGCTCGATCGTCGTCCGAGCGTCTTCTTGTCGCCGATCGTCCAGGACCTGGTGCTGGTCCCGACGAGCCCGCGGATCCGACGACGCCGTGGAGTCGTCGTCGACGTTAATCCGGCGGGGCGGCGTCTTCTGCTTCCGCGGCAGGGAGTGCACCATAGTTGCACCCCCGGCGGTCTTGTCGCCGTCGGCCTTCGTCTTCTCGACTTGCCGTGGCCGCGAGGTCGCCGGCTGCTGCGGAGAATCGTTGTTGGCGAAGCGATCAGGCTCTGGATGGTTGCCCTCCAGTCTTCGGCCTTGTCTGCCGCTGGAGGAAAGTCGAGGAGCAGTTGCGCTCTTGCGAGTGCTTCTGCTGGAGAGGAGGGGAGCGGGGGCGAGCGGTGCGAGGAGCGGGATATGCTCGGACTCCTAACGGGGTCAGAAGGAGCAGCTTCCCGCCCCGGCGACCGTGCCTTGCTCGTGCCAGGACGGTGGCCCGGAGCATCCCGCGAACCTCCGGTTTGCCCTTGGCCTAGCAAGCGGAAGGCACCTCCTGTGCCATGGCGCTGCTGGCCTGTCGTTTGATGAGATGGACGTGGCGCAGCTACGGAGACCGAGGCCTTGGAGTTGGTTCGGCCGTCCGCCTTGTCCTTGGATTTGGCGGTGCCGTGAGTTTCCTCACCGGCGACCACCCTTCCGCCGGCGTCTCCTCCGCCCACCGTTGGTTCCGGTGGCGGCGGAACAGACGCGGACGGGCCTGCGACCTCCGAAGCCTTCTTCTTCGGGGCCATGCTGCTGTTGCTGATGAAGCTGACGAAGTTGGAGAGGTTGATGAAGAATGCGCCCGCGTGAACGCCGGATCAGGTTCGCACAACCTCGACGCCCCCTACCTGGCGCGCCAAAGATGTCGGGGGAAACTGTCCACCACGAGCACCTATGGGACCGGAGCCCCTTTGTTCGTGCGGTAAGGGAGCGGAGGGAGCACAAAGAGCAGATCGTAGAGCACACGCGGGCAGTTTACCCAGGTTCGGGCCGCGACGGACGCGTAAAACCCTACTCCTGCTTAGATTGTATTGAGTGTTGGAGCTCGAGAGCTTGAAAAACTAGCTACACCGAGCGAATGAGCGATCAAGGTTCCGAACCCCTTCTACGTTGTGCATGGGCCTCCTTTTATAGCTCAAGGGGTCACCGACAGGTGTCAACGCAGGAGAAAGGGGTAAAAATGTAATTGTGGTGGTAGTTGTAACAGTGCGGGAACAGTGGATGAACAGTGTGTGAACAGTGGTCATCACCTACTTTGACAGTGGGGGACAAGAGCATTAAATGCCCGTCGCCGTCGACCCCAAAAGCGCCCGCCCTTGCGTCTCTGTTCGCCACGGCGATAGCTTCGTCACCGTGGAGTGCCACCGTGTCCCCCAGGCTGCACAGCCATCCGCCACGCGTCCCTGGAATGGCCCCAGGGCGACGCGTGGTTCGATGAGCTGGAGCGCAGGCACACAGCGTAACTCTCCCGGCAAGCACCTTGTCGGGGCCTTGACCTTGCCGGGCCCGGAAGCTTGTCGGGCTCTGAAGCTTGTCGCTCCCCGGGCCCTGTCGGGGCGCATACTGCGCCGAGGCATGTCTTCTGAAATGTAATCTTCTAGTCTTCCTGGCAAGCTCCTCTTGCCAGGGTCTTGTGCTAGTGAGGTAATCTTGAGCCTGGAACGGCCTTCCCGGCAAGCTCCACTTGCCGGGGGCTTGATCTTCTGTCTTGTATACTTTGTTTTTGAATGGCTTAAATAAGGACCAGAGAGGTTTCCGGCAAGCACGTGGTAGACCCTGCCGCGGGAAGCTGCTACTGCCCGTGCACAAGTTGGGGTACTAAGGTACCCCTATCTTAGTACACCGACATACGATATCACTCCTTTAAAGGTCGTGCTGCTTGGCTAGATTCTTGATGGGCCGATCCCCATCTTGCGGACAGTGTCCTGATATATCAGATTAAGACAGTTACCGCCGTCCATAAGGACTCGGGTGAGATGGTATCCATCAATTATTGGGAAGAGCACTAGGGCAGCCGAACCCCCATGACAGATACTAGTCGGATGATCATTGCGATCAAAAGTGATCAGACAGGCCGACCATGGGTTGAATTTGGGGGCAACAGGCTGAACGGCGTAGACTTCTCGGAGTGCACGCTTGCGCTCCCTCTTTGGGATATGAGTGCCATATATCATGTTCACTGTTTTTATCTTCGGGGGATATTTCTTCTGTCCCCCTATATTCGGCTGGCGAGGTTCGTCCTCGTCTTCGCTCTGAGGCTCCTTCCCCTTGTGTTTGGCATTGAGCTTGCCGGCCTGCTTGAAGACCCAACAATTACGGTTGCTATGGTTTGCAGGTTTCTCTGGGGTGCCATGGATTTGGTAGGGCCTATCTAATATTTTGTCCAGACTAGATGGACCATCTTTGTTGCCTTTAAATGGCTTCTTCCATTGACCGGGCCTCGAGCCGCTAAATCCGGCGTTTACCGTTGTATCATCTGGGCTTCCAGCATTGTTTCAACGTTTGTTTTTGTTGCTTCGTGGCTTTCCATTGTCGTCCCTGGCTTCAGATGTTCCTGGGTCGTGGTGCTGCTACGAGCTAACCAGCAATCCTCACCCGCGCAAAAGCAGTTCATAAGTTTAGTTAGGGTTGCCATTGTCCTCAGTTTTTCTTGTCTGAGGTGTCTGGCTAGCCATTCGTCCCGGACACTGTGCTTGAATGCCGCTAATGCTTCAGCGTCCGGACAATCGACGATTTGGTTCTTCTTAGTGAGAAACCGATTCCGAAGCTTGTGGGCTGACTCCCCGGGTTGTTGGATGATGTGACATAGATCATCAGCGTTCGGGGGCCGGACATAGGTCTCTTGAAAATTGGCCCGAAAAGCGTCCTCAAGTTCTTCCCAACTGCCAATGGAGTTATCTGGGAGGTTGTTTAGCCAGTGCCGAGCTGGTCCTTTCAGCTTGAGGGGTAGATATTTAATGGCGTGGAGATCATCTCCTCGAGCCATGTGGATGTGAAGAATAAATTCTTCTATCCATACGGTAATATCCGTTGTTCCATCATACGCTTCAATGTTCACGGGTTTAAACGCTTCTAGAAAATCATGATCCAGCACCTCATCGGTGAAGCATAGAGGGTGTGCGGCGCCTCTGTATTTTACTATGTCATGGCGTATGTCCGATGGTTGTGATGTTCGGTATTGACCCCAAACTGGTATATTACCGGCGCAATTGGCTCGATAGCCGTTGTCCCGTGCGGGAGCCCGGTCCCTAGGTCCGTAGATAGACCTGGTCTTGCTAGATTTTTTGTTCAGGTCCTCACACAGATCGTGTTTCCGGACTTGAGCCGCATCCTCCTTTCCTTTACGGGGTGGTGGTGCGGGCCTATGTACGCCATTGCTAGCAACTCTGTCCCATCCGTGAGGTGGTCGGTCCGTCTTATAGGCGGTGTTATTCTTGCGTGGTATGGGCGTAGTGGCCTCGTCGTCAAATTCAGGCAGCAGTTTGCGCTTGGGGTAGCCTTTGGTTTGGCCGTTTGTGGCCAAGTTTTTGTTCGGCGTCTAGCACCTTGTTCCATCTATCATTGAGCGTGTCCTGTGCGGCTCGAAGCCGTCTCTGCTACTTTTTCAGGCTCCTTGAGGTGGCAATAAGCCTCTGATGGAAGTGCTTTTGTTCTGATGGTTCTTCTAGGATGATGTATTCGTCGTCGCCCAGGCTAACTTCTTCTTCGGAGACAGGTTCGTAATTACCGTCTTCGGCATCGCTACCATCGGACAGCGGCTTCAAACTCTGTTCGCCATCCTCTCGCTCCTCCTGCTCCATCGCTGGGTCTGCGTGGTCTTCGGCTTGTTTTGGAATATCATCATCGTTAGTGACAGTGTTGCTATCTTTTCCTTTACGGGATTTGATTCGGCGCTTTGGACGCCGATGTTCGGGAGGTTCTTCGACAGGCTTGTCCTCTAAGGGATCGTTTTTGCCATCGCCCTCCTTCTCCTTAGGTGTCTTGATAACCCACAAGTATAGGGGCTCAATTATAGCCTCTATCGACAAGTAAGAGTGTCGAACCCAATGAGGAGCTAAAGGTAGAACAAATATTCCCTCAAGTTCTATCGACCACCGATACAACTCTACGCACGCTTGACGTTACCTAGAACAAGTATAAAACTAGAGGTACTTTGTAGGTGTAACGGGATAGGTTCGCAAGAATATAAAGAGCATGCAAATAAAAACTAGGGGCTGTTTAGGTAAGGAAGCAATAAGATTAGTATAACGAGTGAGGAAAAGTGGTGGTAGAAGTTGCGAAATTGTCCCTAAACAATTGGCTACGTTACATGACCAATAGCAAGTTTTATGTGGGAGAGGCCACTGCTAGCATGTCATTCCTGACATGGAATTCTATGCACTTATGATTGGAACTATTAGAAAGCATCCGCAACTACTAACGTTCATTAAGGTAAAACCCAACCATGGCATTAAGATATATTGGTCCCCCTTCAATCCCGTATGCATCAATTTCTATGCTAGGTTGAAGCTTCTGTCACTCTTGCCCTACAATACATAGTCCTGTCAACATACAACTAACCCTATGGTGTGATCCACGCGTGCGCTCATATGATGGGCACCAAAGGACAGCAACATAACCACAAGCAAATTAAACTAATCATAGCAATTCACCAATTACCGATAGGACAATGAAAATCTACTCATACATCATAGGATGGCAACACATCATTGGATAATAATATGAAGCATAAAGCACCATGTTCAAGTAGAGGGTACATCGGGTTGCGGGAGAGTGGACCACCGTAGATAGATGGGGGAAGGTGATGAAGATGTCGGTGAAGATGACAAAGGTGTTGGTGTAGATCGTCGTCGCAAGATGATGGCCCCGGTGGCACTCCGGCGCCACCGAAGCGAGGGGGGAGAGAGCCCCCTCCTTCTCCTTTTTCCTTGGACATCTCCCTAGGTGGGAGAAGGGTTCTCCCTCTGGTCCTTGGTCTCCATGGCATGGGAGGGGCGAGACCCTCTCCGAGATTGGATCTGTCTCCCTATCTCTCTCTTTTTCCGCGTTCCCAGATTCTGGCCTTTCACCGTTTCTTATATCCCGAGAGATCCGTAACTCCGATTGGGTTGAATTTTTGACACGATATGTATCCAGATATTAGCTTTCTTGTGGCAAAACAAGGGCACCAACCGCCTTACGGGGTGGCCACGAGGGTCAGTGACGCGCCTGACCACTGGGTCGTGCCCCCCTACCTCGTGGCCCCCTCGTGCATCGTCTCGTGTTGATTCCTCTTCCAAAAAATCACATATATTCCAAAAAAGTCTCCATCTGTTTTTATCCCGTTTGGACTCTGTTTGATATGGATATTATGTGAAACAAAAAACATGCAACAAACAGGAACTGGCACTGGGCACTGGATCAATATGTTAGTCCCAAGAATAGTATAAAAAGTTGCCAAAAGTATATGAAAGTTGTATAATATTGGCATGAAACAATAAAAAATGATAGATACGACGGAGACGTATCAGCATCCCTAAGATTAATTCCTGCTCGTACTCGAGTAGGTAAATGATGAAAAAGATATTTTTTGATGTGGAATGCTACCTAGCATAATCTTGATCATGTAATCTAATCATGGCATGAATATTAAGACACAAAGCAATAGTCTATCTTTTGACATAAAAGAATTTAATACTCGGGCATCCCAGCAAACAATCAAGTCGTTCAAAATATCAATGCTAAGGAACGTTATCCCTACAAAATCATATAGTCTTTTATGCTCCCTTTTCTTAACACAAGGTACCCCTCATGCCCATCCTGGTGTCATCCAAGCAATTGTTTTCATACTTTACTTTTTCGAACCTTTTCAACTCTTCATGCAATACATGAGCGAGAGCCGTGGACATAGTGTTAGATGGATAGATAGAGATATGATGTATTCAAAACTTCTATCTCTTCTCCCTCTCGTGTAATCTTCTATCTCTCTCTCTCGTGTAATTCTGGAGAGTCCTAGCGACCTCCCAAACTTGTAACCCACGACAGATTCTCAATATATACAGCGGCCCGAGACCATAGGGTTCAACGCTTCCTCCAATCTTTACATGGTCATCAGAGACAATCCTCATCGCATCTAGCAACCCACGAGAAAGCTTTCAACCCCGAGAGCAAAAACAACCTAGCCACCGTAGATCGAAGCCATGGCAGGAACCAATGCATCCACCACCGCCGCAACCATCTCCACCCTTACCACGTCCACCACGGGCGCCCTGACTGCCCAGTTCACCGGTTCCTATGCCTCCTCTTCCACCTCTAGCAATGGCGCTAGCTCTCTCGGGTCGCCTCCGTTAGAGAAGCTGACGAGGACGAATTTTCTCCTCTGGAAGACCATCGTGCTACCCTAGATCAAAGGGGCACAGATGGAGCACTTCCTGGACGCCACAAATACAGCGCCCCCTGCCACCATCACCATCACCAAAGATGGGAAGGAAGAGCAGGTCTTCAATTACGCCAGGACGATCTGCACGCCGGCCGAGGTGTGGAATGCCATCCACGCCTTCTTCGCTGCGCAAACACAGTCACAGCTCGTCAATACTCGCATCTCCCTTGCAAACCTCTAGAAGGGCAACATGGGGATGCCAGAGTACCTCGCCAAGATCAAGACCCTTACGGATGAGATTGACTGCACCGAATCCCCGCTCAGCGATGGCGAGATCATCTCCTTCGTTCTGAAGGGCCTGGACATGGAGTACAACTCGGTTGTCTCCGCCCTCTCTGCCCGCGTCGAGCCCGTCACCGTCACCGAGCTCTACAACCACTACAAGAAATATGTCAACTTATGACCTTTTGTTAGTGACCCTGGAAGAATTGGTCAAAGATCTATGACCATTTCAGACCAACTGGTCAAAAGCTGTTCGGGGGGCTCCAAACCCTAAACTATAACGACCATTTTGGTCATAAAGGTCATAATTTCCTTACATGAAATGGTCACAAAGCAGATAGCACTGGTTCGCTGCCTTATTTCTAGCTGTTCATGACCAATATAGATGGTCATAACCTTGGAAATTGTGGTGGGTTGCTACGACTAGGCGCCACCTCATCAGTTTTGCCTATGTGTCATGTCCATGTGGCAGTTTTTGCCCTAGGTTGTGAAGCAACCTATATTTCTGTCATTCCCAAAATTCCCCAAAAAATCTCATAAATTCTTTGGGTCATGTCTTCGTCAAATATGTAAAAAACCTTCCTTGCCTAGTTCAAAAATAATTCAAAAATATTCATTTTCCTATTCTGTTCAAAAAAACACTTTGTGAAGGAAGTACCACTTTGGCATGTCCAAATGGTATCCATTTTCTACAGTGCTTTCCTATGCCCAAATAACTATCCTCCACCAAATGCCAGCTCAATCCATTCATTATTTTGAGCCCATCTTCAACATTCGTATTTATGTCCAGTGTGGTACTTTGCAAAGCAAGTACCACCTAGACTCCTCCTTTTGAGCTGAAAATTTGTGAAGACGGTCTTCTTAATAACTGATCATCCTCAACCAAAACTCACGCCCATTAGCCATGTGCATTTTCCGTACCGCTAATCAAACACTTGGCTGCTAATTCATGTTTGAGCATCGATCGGTCTCCTCGTGAGAATCTTATGTTGTAATTTTCTTCCTAGCACCTACCTGGGGAGTGGACAACCCACTAGACATACCTAGGCCGCCCAGAACACATGGCAACGCCACAGTCATGCGGTGACCACGCAGCGGGCATGCGAGTTTACGCGCTCTAGAGTTGGGGCCCTCGACCACCGTCCAAACCTCGACGTATCGCCACCAAACCATGTATTTATGATTAAATATGTACTTATGTACCTAGAAATGATTTTTGGAAAAAATAAATAGCAAACTATGAGGCAGCCGCAGTTCAAATTTGACCCGCTTCCAGCTGAATCGGCGGAAATTTGTGTTTTTTACGAGAGGTGGATCAAAACTTTTTACACCCAACCATTTTGTCAATTGTGCATTAAATATGGCCTAGTATTTTAGAAAATTGATTTGGTCCAATTTTGCAACAATTATTTGGTAGGTCCTTCACAAAAAAACTTCCTTTTGGGCACTCGAAAAATGGAAAATGATTTTTTCGTCCAAAGAAAGTGAAAACTCCCTTAGGCAACATTGTTTGCCATTCCAAGATGCACCCTTGTGCACAATATAAGATCATTTGAACAAACTATGCCATGAATGTGGCCATAGGATTGATCATTTGGCTTGAAAGCCATGAATCTTCACGCATGATAGCTCATTTCTGAGAACACTTTTTAAAAAGAATGACCGTATTACAAGTTTATATTTTTTTCTGGTAACTTGGTCATATATAAGGACACAATGCAAAGGTGTTCCTATTTTTTGATTTTTTTTTGAATTTTTATGCCCGTTTCAAAATGCGGTCAAAACGGCGGGAATGACCGTTCCTAGCTAGTGGTTGAATCTTGGTATTTTTTTGGTGTTTCTCTGATTAAATAGATACTTATGTACCTAGAAATGATTTTTGTACAAAATAAATAGCAAACTATGAGAGAGCTACAGTTCAAATTTGACCCGCTTCCAACTGAACCGACCGAAATTTGTCTTTTTCACGAGAGGTGGATCAAAACTTTTTACACGCAACCATTTGGTCAATTGTGCATTAAATATGGCCTAGTATTTTAGAAAATTGATTTGGTCCAATTTTGCAACAATTATTTGGTAGGTCCTTCACAAAAAAACTTCCTTTTGGGCACTCGAAAAATAGAAAATGATTTTTCGTCCAAAGAAAATGAAAACTTCCTTAGCCAACATTGTTTGCCATTCCAATATGCACCTTTGTGCACAATATGAGATCATTTGAACAAACTATGCCATGAATGTGGGCATAAGATTGATCATTTGGCTTGAAAGCCATGAATCTTCTCGCTTGATAGCTCGTTTCTGAGAACACTTTTTAAAAATAATTACCGTATTACAAGTTTGTTATTTTTCCTGGTAACTTGGTCATATATAATGACACAATGCGAAGGTTTTCCAACTTTTTGATTTTTTTTGAATTTTTTATGCCCGTTTCAAAATGCGGTCAAAACGGCGGGAATGACCGTTGCTAGCTAGTGGTTGAATCTTGGAATTTTTTTGGTGTTTCTCTGATTAAATAGATACTTATGTACCTAGAAATGATTTTTGGAGAAAATAAATAGCAAACTATGAGGCAGCCGCAGTTCAAATTTGACCCGCTTCCAACTGAATCGGCGGAAATTTGTCTTTTTCACGAGAGGTGGATCAAAACTTTTTACACCTAACCATTTTGTCAATTGTGCATTAAATATGTCCTAGTATTTTATAAAAATGATTTGGTCCAATTTTGCAACAATTATTTGGGAGGTCCTTCACAAAAAAACCTCCTTGTGGGCACTCGAAAAATGATTAAAAATAGCTAGAAAGATCAGAAATGCATACAAATTTGTCCTTATCGATAAAATATGTCTAACTCTAGTGAAAATTTGTGTGGTAGCCTTTTGCAAAATAGTTTTGATAGCTACTTCATAAAATCCCTCTAGTTTTAGTACTTAGAAACTCTTTTAAATCATTTGTTTTCTGAACCAATCAGAACCATTCCCACGGATCGATGACATGGCGCGCATCCATCCATGCATCATCCCACATCCATCCATCCATCCATCCATCTATAGAAAACAAAAAAAACAAAAAATAAAATGAAAAGGGTGGAAACCCCACGACCCCACCCCACCCCGATCCCAAACCCTACCCGTCGCAGCGCCGCCCCGATCCCATCCCTCCCTCTCGTCTCCCACCCACCCCGATC
>LR738710.1:317735826-317813294 GCA_902687465.1 Secale cereale
CTGCCGTCGGCTCGTCGCCCCCGCGCTGCACATGACACACTCCGATCCGGACAACCGCCGTTACTGCCAGCACTCGAACGGATCCACCCGGCCGACCGGCAACCATGGAGGAGGAGCTGCACGCGCTGCTCCGGGACCTCGACGCGCTCAAGCAGCAACCGGACCCCGCCTCCATCAACCGGGTAAGTCGCCGTCCGCTCCCTCCCTTCCCAGATCTCGATTCTTTCCTCCGGTCACCTCCTCTCCCCTGTTGCCAGATGCGAGATCCCGTGGTGAAGATGATGGGCCTGACCGGCGCCGCTGCCCGCGTCAGTCTCACCGGAGAGAGAGAGAGAGGAGATGCCGCCCAGCAACCACGGTGTCGCGGCTGGCTTGCTCGCCGGTGCGCGCGTGCGTGCTTCGATGCGCGGCGCTTCGTCGAGCTGGACAGACCGCGGCGCACGCGTGGCCTGCATAGGGCCAGACCTCAGATCGACGAGCTCATCCGTTTCGTCTAGACCAAGAGGTAAACGGCCATGCCCCTTCCCTTTTCTCTTGTCATGTTGGTGACTATGTCTCTTGCCCCCTTTCTCTTCTCATGGCTACCGATCTGTTGTCTTTGTAGGGATCTATGTCGTTCTTTACCAAGGCTTGCTCCAAGTTCGTTGCCCAGGGTGGAGTCACCAAGGCCCCTGCTGCTGTCAAGCTTGGACTGACTGGTGGTGTTCAATCTCACGGCTTTTGCAGCGGCCGACGGCCTCCAACAGATCCTGGTCGTACTGTAAGTCTCCCTTTCCATCTCTTGGTAGATTGGTGGTCTTTGTTGAATATGATCTAGGTGATTTGATATGTTGGTAGATTGGCGGTTGTTGGGTGATTTTTGTTCTTGATCTGTTGGTTGATGGTATAAGGGGATGAGGATCGATTGTAGTGGAACTGGAACGATCGGTGTACGTTAGATCCTGGTCTGAGCATCGATTGAAGATCAGTTAGAGGGACCTGGACGGTATACTACCATTGTTAGGGGCAATTCTTGTGTTACTTCCCAATCACATAAGTGTACGTTTTCAGTTTTTAAAGACAGATGCGACATGTCAAGAGCTATTCCTCTAGTAAAGTAGAGGTTGCAGTGAATTAATTGTTTTGAAGTTGAAGTCCTATCTATTATCTGTTTCCTGTTGATATATAAAACATATCAGTAGTAATTGTATACACGATTTATCAAAGTTCTGTCTAGAGTTAACTCTGCAGTAGTGGTTTATGGCGTGTTTGCGTGTTCGAACAAGTTGAATCTTTTTGTTGCGAGTTCATGCTCCAAGAGCTTAAGAATGAAGTCTTATATTAAGTTACTGACCCTGACTGTAAGACTAAATGAATGTGTGTTAATGATGGATTGGCTGGTCAGATGATGCTACAACAACATATTCCTGAGATTCTCTTTGAGGAATACAAAATCGAGTTTTTTAAGACTGATGGCCAGCCTGTCTAATGTTTGTTTTCTTCTATACACTTGCTCCTTCCAGTAGGCATTGCAAGTGATGTGTTCAAGTGTGGGGACCCCGACTTAGAAGTCGAGTTCACCGAATGCACGTGTACAGTGATCCCAGAGATCAATGCTCACTGAACACACAGAAGCTGAAATAACAAGAGTCTTACATCCTCACAAATAGTCTTACACGAATTAAGGCCATTATGGCCAAGTCTTACAGAGATAGAGCCCCACGGGCTGAATAGCAAATACTCAAATAGCGGAAGTCTTCGATAAAACGGGTAGAACCCATGCCATCTGCCTTAACCCTACAGGCATTCTGACTGGGATAGCGTCCTAGTTCGCATGGTCGTCTCCGAAGAACTCTTCCTCATAATCCTGCTCTTCCATGCCTGGCCAATTAAATAACCAGTGGCAAGCCAATGAGTACTTCGAATGTACTCGCAAGCAACCCATGATGTGGTTCAAGCAACAATGCATTTGAATAATAATGAACAACCTAGCAGGAGGCTAGAACAATATGCTATCATCAAGTTATGCATCAATAACCTCGCGTAACCTCGAGAACAGGTTACCGACATCAACATGAATATGATTCATCTCATTGAGTCAAGTTACCATCTTGACTCATCACACACACACGCATGGTTTCACAAACATTGGACGTAGCCCAAGAGCGGTTACCCAACTGTCCATGACCGTGGACACGGCTATTCGAATAGTTTGACACTCTGCAGAGGTTGCGCACTTTACCCACAAGATCCGGGGAACTTCCGTGTCATCCACGACCCGCGGTACCTCAAGTACCCGGGGTAAGCACCCGGTCATTACCTTTCCTTAGACGACACTAACATAGAGTCCACTCGTTGGCACACAGCCTTTGGGTACAACAATAGATCACGGGACTTGCCCTAATTCAATGTTACGCGTACCCGCAGGGACCAACGGTGTGTCCGGTGCCCTGTGAAAACAGTCATGGTCGCCTATCCAAGCACGACCCCGTCCCGGGAAAGACCTCAAGTCTTCCCGTCACTAGTAATGCGGGCACCATGCTAGTATCGACCTAAGTAATCAATAAAGCCCCGTCCCATAAGGGGTAGTGTGGTTGCACATGTATGGTTGGAATAACGGTCGCAACTTCAACCAATCCGTTTGAAAAACACACACACTTGCCTTGGCACACCACTTCGTCATCAAGTGGTCACCCAACTCATCATCATCATCACCCTCGGGCATAAATGGCACCCGACGGGGTTTCATGCAAAGACTTCAACCATGAAGGTTCATGTCACTCATGCATCACTCCCATAACTATTAATCATATGCAAGTCATCTAGCACATAGCAAGATCAAGTGCATGTCATGCATCATATAAGCATCATGGCCACCTATTGCATGTTGTCTATCATATAGCAAGATCAAGGATAAGGCATGCATCATGTGGTGGTTCATCCAGGTTACCATCGTAACCCTAATCATTATGCGTCGGAAACAAACGGGTTCCGAGGAACAAGTGTATCATGGTCAAAGGGCTGCTTGCCTGGATTAGCTTGGTCTTCAAAGTCTTCTAGTCCTTCTCCTTCTTCTTCCACAGCAACTTCGTCAAATACGGGATCTATACGTCGCATAATAATAACGGAAAAATAAGAATACAAATAAAACAGAAAAACCAAAGTGCTCAGAAAAATGTCAACTCTTTTTTGTAAAATACTAGAGAGTTTTCTAAGATGGGGAAAAATCTTAGTTGGAGTTTTGGAGTCACAGAATAGGATATATGGATTTTTGAACAGGAGTTATACTGCTTAAATTTGAATTTAAATTTAAACAGTACAGAAAAGTTTCATGGATTTGAAGGAGAGTAGTACCATTAAATAGGTTGGAATATTACAAGATTTTAGGAGTTGGAAATAATTAATTTGGATCAATATTCTTTTCTGTAAAAATGTTTGAAACATTAACAGAAAAGAAAAAAGGGTCCCTGTACAACTGGGCCAAGGGCCACAGTGCACGGCCCAGGGCTGACTAGCCCAGCCGCACGGGCCAGCGCGCGCGCACGTCAGGTTTCAAACCTGACGGGCGGGGCCCGTGGGTCAGTGGCACAGAGGAGAGGAGAGAGGCGGGTGGATGACAGGCGGGGCCCGCCTGTCATCTTCAACCCTACGGCCACGGCGACGGCGAGCTCACCAGCGACGACTCCGGCCACGGCGACGGCAACGGAGGGCAGGGTCAGGTTCAGCGTCGAGTGGCGGATGCGGTGGTGGTATCGCGGCACGGCGGGGAGCTCTGGTTCGCCGGCGACGAGGTGCGACGGCGGAAGCTCGTCGGAGGTCGGTGGTCGGGGTTGTTTTCGACTGCAAACAGAAGGGGAAAGAGAGGGGAAATGGTCAGGGGTGTGCTGCGGTTTCAAAACAGGCGGAGGGAGGAGCAGGGGAGGCCTGTACCTCGAGATCGCCGGCGGCCCGACGCGGCGGAGCTCCGGTCGATCCCGAGCACTGGGGCGCTCCGGGGCTGATCTGAGGGTGCAGGAGGGGCTAGTGAGGTGTGGTGGAGCTGGTGATGGAGTTGGGAGAGCTCGGGGAGGTCTTAAATAGGCGCGCCCGTGGTTCACCGTGGACCCGTGCGCCGGCGAGGTTGCAGGCGAGGCTGTGGAGGGTTCTGGGGTCTGGGAACATGCCGGGGAGGTTCGTGGACTTGCTCCACGTCCAGCCGAGGGGATAAGGAGAGCGGGGAAGCAGCAGGGGCGTGCGCGCGTGTGAGCCAGGGGAGTGGCCGCCGCGGGCGGCCAGCGCGCGTGCGGCGACGGCCACTGGAGGGCGTAGGAGGAGGGGGACAGCACCGGAGGGGGCTGCGGACGTCGAGGCGCATTGGGAGGCGCGAGGGGGAGGCTCGAGGTGGTCGGGGGTCGATGATTGGCCCGAGCCAGCGTGCGGGAGTACTGTTCACGCGCTCCAGAGCGCGCGTGTGACCGGCATCGTCGCGCTCTCGTTGGCTTGGCTCGTCCCAGCGTGTCCAACAGTGTTTGGGGTGTTGAGGGAGTAGTATAGAATTGCCCCAAGGCCTTGGATGCTCTGGGGTGCAGAGAGAGAGGGAGGAGGGCTAGGGGACTTGGTGAAAACTGCTGTCCAGCAAGGTAAAGTGGAGGTTTCACCCCTCAATCATAGAGCTGAGGTGCTGGGGGAGTTACTGGGGTTTGCTAGTAACCCAGTGCACCTGTGGTAAGAAGCTGAGGCATTGGAGAAAAGTGAAAGTGGTAAAAGTAGAGGTTTTAAGATTTCTGCAGAAGGTGTTTGATCATGGTTTGATCAAGCAAATGAAGTTCAATTGGCATGGCACTTGACAGGGTTGAAAGGCATGAGAAAATAGGGTGCTTCACCAAATTTGAGCTCATTTGGAGAAACTAGCCAATGTAACTTTGGTGAACCCTAGAAATCAACAGAAACAGTTTCATGTTGATTGAGTCAAGCTAATCATCTCCCCTTGATGCACCACTTGGTGTAGCATCCTTATTTGGGGTATTGATCATGCTCACAAAGTTTGAGGCTCCAGATAAAAAGTTGGTAATGTAAAGTTGTTCAAATTTGTATTTGAGCAGAAAGGGTTTTGAGGTGATCTGATCAAGTTGCTCTATTCCAAATCTTGTGCCATTTGGTCTAGGTGCCTTATTAGGCTATCCTAACATGTGCACCAAGTTTGAGAGCATTTGGACAATTTTGGCAATGTAGAGTTGCTCAAACTTCAAATATGGACAGATTGGTTATGAAGGGGTTTGAGGTGGTTTCCTTGATCTCCAATGCATGAGGCTTTGCAAGATCATCAAACATGTCATATATGACATGATAGAATTTCCCTGGAATTTTTGGAGAAAAATTCCTTTGTAAATATTTCAAAAGCTTGAAATATCCAGAAAGGGTTTTAGAGGGTTTAGCCCAATATTTTGAACATGACCAAGTGTTGAAACTCTTATATATGGACAATATATGTCCTCTGAGTCTCTCTGAATTTTGGCAAATATTTTTGAAACAGTTAAATAATTTTCCCCTATTAAAGATCATTTCTGGCCTTAAGAAAAAGCTTTTAAATAAAATAGGAAAATAACTTTTAAAATTATACCTTTGTGGTTTATGGGAGTCCTATGACTACTAGGTCTCAAATAAACCTTTTGAAAAAGTTACCACACCCTTAATCAAGTACTTGCAGTGCAAATCTCAATTCAGGGGTTTTTGGAAAATAAATTTATAAAAATACTTTTTGGCCAAATTAATTTTATAAGAAAATACTATACTGCTATATAACACTTGGCATGATCATTGGGCAGAAGTTTTGGATAAGGAGATGAAATCTACAAGAGGTCATAGTTGACTTTAATGAGCACAAGAAAAACAAATGCAGAGAAACTCAATTCCAAATAAAAGCCAAATGATGCTAAAAATTTTTGCTGGTCCAAATTTTCATGCTTCAAAGTTACAAATAACATGTTACAAAATGCAGGGTGTGACAGACCTACCCCCCTTACAAGAATCTCGTCCCCGAGATTCCTAAACTAGGGCTTAAAAGAGGTCGGGGAACTCGGATCTAAGATAGTCTTCTCGTTCCCAGGTTGCTTCTGCTTCGGTGTGGTTGCTCCACTGGACCTTGAAGTACTTGATGGTACGGCTCCGCGTACGTCGTTCTGCTTCGTCCAGAATACGAATGGGCTTCTCGCGGTAGGTCAAGTCAGGCTGCAGATCAATGGCTTGGTGATCCACATCCTTGTAGAGACTGGGCTTGTCTGGAACCTGGAGACATTTCCGGAGTTGTGACACATGGAACACATTGTGCACATCGGATAGCTCAGGTGGTAGTTCCAACTGATAAGCCACTTCTCCTCGTCGGTCGGTGATCTTGAAAGGGCCAATAAACCTTGGTGCGAGCTTCCCCTTGACGTGGAATCGCTTGGTTCCCTTCAGAGGAGTTACCCGCAGGTACACATGATCTCCGACACGGAAACTCATGTCTCGGCGTCGAGTGTCAGCATAGCTCTTCTGCCTTGACTTGGCTGCCTTTAATCGCTCTCTGACTAGTTGGACTTGCTCTTCTGCTGCGCGGAGAATATCCGGTCCAAAGACTAGTCCTTCTCCAGTCTCTGACCAGCTGAGGGGTGTGCGACACTTGCGTCCGTACAACACCTCAAATGGTGCCATCTGAAGGCTTGACTAGTAACTATTGTTATAGGAGAACTCGGCAAAAGGGAGACAGTCTTCCCACTTGGCTCCATATGCCAGGGCACAGGCTCGGAGCATGTCTTCGAGAATCTGATTGACTCGCTCAGTTTGACCTCCGGTCTGTGGGTGGAAAGTTGTGCTGAAAGACAACTTGGTTCCCAAGGCTTCTTGGAATCTCTTCCAGAACCTTGAGGTGAACTGGGTTCCTCGATCTGACACGATCTCCTTAGGAACACCGTGAAGACTTACGATTCGGTTGATATAGAGAGTTGCCAGCTGGTTGCCTGAGTAGGTAGTCTTGACAGGAATGAAATGAGCCACCTTGGTCAAATGATCGACTATGACCCAGATAGAGTCATGTCCTCGATTCGACCTTGGTAATCCCGTGATGAAGTCCATTCCGACTTTATCCCACTTCCACTCAGGAACTTTGAGTGGTTGAAGCAATCCAGCGGGTCGCTGATATTCAGCTTTGACCTTTTGGCACACATCACACTTTGCAACATAGGTTGCAATCTCTCTTTTCATACCGTGCCACCAGAATCGTGCCTTCAAGTCTTGGTACATCTTGGTTCCTCCGGGGTGGATGGAATAAGGGGTGTCGTGGGCTTCTTGCAGAATCAGCGTCTTCAACTCGGGGCTGTTTGGTACGCAGAGGCGACCTTTGTACCAAACAATCCCGTGCTCGTCTTCGGAGAAACCTGGGGCCTTGCCCATCTTCATCTTCCTCTTGATACCTTCAATGCTTGCGTGTCCACCTTGAGCTTTCTTGACGTCGTCCATCAGGGTTGGTCTGACTTCCAAATGATCCAGGAATCCAGGGGTGACCAATTCCAAACTGAACTGTTCGATCTCCTTAAACAAGGCTGGCTGCCTTTCTTGAATAATGACATTCAAAGAGCAAGCCTTCCTGCTTAAGGCATCGGCCACCACGTTGGCCTTCCCAGGGTGATACTGAACACTGAGGTCATAATCCTTGATGAGTTCCAACCATCTCCGCTGCCTCATGTTCAACTCTTTTTGGGTGAAAATATACTTCAGACTTTTGTGGTCTGTGTAAATCTCACACCGTTTCCCTAGGAGGTAATGCCGCCATGTCTTCAAGGCATGAACCACTGCTGCTAGCTCAAGATCGTGAGTAGCGTAGTTCTCCTCATGAGGTCGTAGCTGCCTAGAGAGGTATGCTATGACGCGGCCTTCTTGCATCAGAACGCTTCCCAATCCGGTTCGAGAGGCATCACAATATATCACGAACTCCTTGTGAATATCAGGTGTTGCCAGAACTGGGGCGGTGGTCAATCTCTTCTTGAGCTCTTGGAAGCTCTCTTCGCATTTTGGCGTCCACTCGAACTTCTTGTCCTTCTTGAGGAGCTGAGTCATTGGTCGTGCAATGCTAGAGAATCCTTCCACGAACTTGCGGTAATAGCCCGCCAATCCGAGGAAGCTTCTGACTTCCTTGACGGTCGTTGGAGATTGCCATTGGGTCACAGCTTCGACTTTTGCAGGATCAACAGATAATCCTTCCTTGGTCAAGACATGACCTAAGAATCCAACTTTGTGCAGCCAAAACTCACACTTGCTGAACTTGGCATACAGTTGGTGCTCACGAAGCTTGTCTAGGACCATCCTCAGATGCTGCTCATGTTCTTCCTCCGACTTCGAGAACACAAGGATGTCATCGATGAAGACAACAACGAACTTGTCCAAATATTCCATGAAGACTTTATTCATGAGGTACATGAAGTAAGCTGGGGCATTGGTTAACCCAAAAGACATGACCGTGCACTCGTACAGGCCATATCTGGTTACGAATGCCGTCTTCGGAATATCTTGGGGTCTGATCTTCAGCTGGTAATACCCAGATCTGAGGTCGATCTTGGAGAATACCTTGGCTCCGCTGAGTTGATCAAACAGATCTTCGATCTTGGGAAGTGGGTACTTGTTCTTGATTGTAACTTCATTGAGGGAACGATAGTCAATGCATAAGCGGATGGTACCGTCCCTCTTTGCCACAAACAGAACAGGAGATCCCCAAGGGGAGGCACTCGGGCGGATAAATCCTTTCCTTAGCTGCTCTTCTAGCTGCTTCTTCAACTCGGCTAATTCTTCCGTTCCCATTCTATAAGGCTTCTTATAGATGGGTCCTGCTCCGGGCACGAGCTCGATGATGAACTCAATGTCACGGTCAGGGGGCATTCCCGGTAGTTCATCCGGAAAGACATCAGGATACTCACATATCACCGGTACTTGGTCTAGCCCAACTTCAGACAGACAGTTGATTTTAGCGGCTTGAGCGGAAGAGGAGTTGGGGGCAAACTTGACTTCTACACCTTGGTCATTGGTCACAGTGACTGTCCGATTGGCACAGTCTAACAAGCCTTGGTGCTTGCTGAGCCAATTCATACCTAGGATCACATCCAAGCCTTGCGATCTCAGGACGATAAGGTCTGCTAGGAAGTCTACACCGTTAATGGTAATACTGACTCCTTTACAGCCTATCTTGGCTCTCATCTCGGCTCCGGGGGTTTGTACCACCATAGGGTTATTCAGGGGTGTAGGGGTCATGCCACTTTTTAATGCAAATCTCTGAGTGACAAATGAATGCGTTGCTCCAGAATCAAACAAGACAGTTGCAGGTGCTGAGTTGACAAGGAACGTACCCAGCACGACGTCCGGGTCTTCCTGGGCTTCTTCAGCAGTGACGTGATTCACACGCCCCTTCCCATAGTTCGGTGGATTGCGAGGAGCTGGGTTCCTTGGTGGCATTCCACGGCCTTGTCCCTGGTTCTGCGCATTGGGGCGCGGGGCATCAGGCTTCTTGTTGGGGCACACCCTGGAGATGTGTCCGGGCTGACCACACCCAAAACAAGTGACTTGATTTGGAGTGTTGATCTTGTTGCCACCACTGGTATTGGGGTTGAAAGCTGGCCTGGGGTTGGCATACTGCTGAGGCTGAGGATTGGCACGAGGTGCAGGAGCTCTTGGCTGCTGATAGGTTGGCTTGGCCGGGGCTGACTGCCACGGACGAGGCTTCTGGTTGCCGGAACTTCCCTTACTGATCAACTTGCGCTTGCGAGTGTCTTCCAAAGCACGCCGCTTGTCTTCAAGCATAAGTGCCTTGTTTACCAGATCAGGGAAAGACGGGCAGTCGCACACGACAAGCGAATATTGCAGAGTCTGATTAAGGCCTTCCATGAAGCGCTCCCTTTTGGCAGCATCAGTGCTGACATCCTCAGGGGCATACCTTGACAGAATACTGAACTTCTGCATGTACTCCTTGACAGTGCCACTTCCTTGCTTCAGGGCTCGGAATTCGCGCTTTTTAATAGCCATGACTCCAGAAGGAATGTGGGCCTTGCGGAATTCTGCCTTGAAGTTAACCCAAGTGATGTCTTGTTCAGCATGCATGACCTTGAATCCATCCCACCAAGCTCTTGCGGTTCCCCCGAGGCAGTGGGCTGCATAGGCCACCTTCTCGCGATCTTCGGTGCATCCGACTAGTTCCAGAATCTCCTCAATGGAACGGACCCAGTCATCAGCATCCAGGGGTTCTGCAGTCTCGATGAAGGTTGGTGGTGCATGCTTCTTGAACTCTGCCAACGTGGAGCGTCCATTGCCATTCCCCGCTGGTTGGCGGTTGTTGGCAACAGCTTGAGCAATCAGCTGAAGAGCTGCAGTGTTGGCTTGGCGTTCCTCTCGGAAAGCTTGGAGAAGCTGGGCCATGTCCATGCTTGGAGGAGGTGGTGGTGGTGGAGCTTGGTCGCTGGTTTGGTCTGCCTCTGGCTGCGAGGATGCTCCGTCTTCGGGCTGCTGGGTAGAGGTACCAGTACGAGTTACAACAGGCATCCTGTTGGAGCGGTAAAAGGTCTCATGACTTGGAAGAGGAAAAGCAGACAGATAGGTGCCTAGTAAGGGGGTGGGTGTGACACTAAATCATGCAAGGGCCGAGAGGCCAAAACACATTCATTAAAAATCCAAATGGGTGATGTAATCGTTTACACATTCCCGAAGGAAGATTACGACTTACATCCAGACACGACAAAAGCTAGTACTAAATGGTTTCATATGAACCATACAAGGACTTGACTGCGCATAGGGGTTACACGACCTATCCTACCGTAGGGGTTACAACGGGCATATCCGAGTAGCGAATAATGCCTAAGCGGCGGAATGCTCGGTCGCGTATTCCGGCTCTTCTGGGTCTTCCTCCTTGCCTTCATCTGACTGAGCTCCTTCGTCACTTGAGGGAGTGGGTGAGTGGAGGAGTTGGATACGTCGGTGCTTTGACGGGGGTGCAGGGAAAAGCTTGCGATATTCCCTTGCTGTCATCCGGCGTCGTCGAGGTGGTTCTTCACCCTTGGAAGACACATCCTCGGAGGGCCTTCCACCTCGATATGCGATAGCGGATTGTCCAGAAGGTGCTCCTTCCTTCTTAATCCTGTTTGCCTTCTCTTGAGCTCGACGAAGAAGTGCCTTGGTCTTGTAAAGTTCTTCTCGAAGCTTCATTGATTCTGAGGCCAAGTCTTGTGCCAGGCTGTCGGCACATAGACTGAAGTAGGTCTGGAACCGAAGCGAGAGTCCATCCTTCAGTGGAGGGGCTAGTGCGCTGCTTTCTTCGTCACCTTCCTTCCGGTAAGGTAAAAAGCGAGTTGCCATCTTGGCGGCCATCTCCGGAAGAAGCTCGCGGAGACGGGTTAGTGCCTTGAGTGCAGCAGCTTCGGCAGCAAGTGGTAGTGTCGTCATCTGGGGTCCCTCGAAGAACCAACTTGTGGGAGGATCGTTTGCCCTCACGATCACTTCCACATGGTACTCCACCTCAGTATCGCTCACCCAATGCTCATGGTAGGTGAGGATGGGTGCTCGGTGGAGCTGACATTCCTGGAGGCTATCCTCGAGAAGTAGGGGAAACCCAGTGGTCAGGTGCTCTTCGGGAACAGCGGCCATCTACAAGGTGGAATAGGAGGGGTTAATAAGCTGAGAGAATCTCAGGTTTAGAAAAGAAGAGAGGTTCAGAAGGTTTTGAAAAAGGGGTCTCAACTAACTAACGCCCATGCTAACTAAGGCTTCCTACAGTCAGGATGGCTCTGATACCAGCTCTGTGGGGACCCCGACTTAGAAGTCGAGTTCACCGAATGCACGTGTACAGTGATCCCAGAGATCAATGCTCACTGAACACACAGAAGCTGAAATAACAAGAGTCTTACATCCTCACAAATAGTCTTACACGAATTAAGGCCATTATGGCCAAGTCTTACAGAGATAGAGCCCCACGGGCTGAATAGCAAATACTCAAATAGCGGAAGTCTTCGATAAAACGGGTAGAACCCATGCCATCTGCCTTAACCCTACAGGCATTCTGACTGGGATAGCGTCCTAGTTCGCATGGTCGTCTCCGAAGAACTCTTCCTCATAATCCTACTCTTCCATGCCTGGCCAATTAAATAACCAGTGGCAAGCCAATGAGTACTTCGAATGTACTCGCAAGCAACCCATGATGTGGTTCAAGCAACAATGCATTTGAATAATAATGAACAACCTAGCAGGAGGCTAGAACAATATGCTATCATCAAGTTATGCATCAATAACCTCGCGTAACCTCGAGAACAGGTTACCGACATCAACATGAATATGATTCATCTCATTGAGTCAAGTTACCATCTTGACTCATCACACACACACGCATGGTTTCACAAACATTGGACGTAGCCCAAGAGCGGTTACCCAACTGTCCATGACCGTGGACACGGCTATTCGAATAGTTTGACACTCTGCAGAGGTTGCGCACTTTACCCACAAGATCCGGGGAACTTCCGTGTCATCCACGACCCGCGGTACCTCAAGTACCCGGGGTAAGCACCCGGTCATTACCTTTCCTTAGACGACACTAACATAGAGTCCACTCGTTGGCACACGGCCTTTGGGTACAACAATAGATCACGGGACTTGCCCTAATTCAATGTTACGCGTACCCGCAGGGACCAACGGTGTGTCCGGTGCCCTGTGAAAACAGTCATGGTCGCCTATCCAAGCACGACCCCGTCCCGGGAAAGACCTCAAGTCTTCCCGTCACTAGTAAAGCGGGCACCATGCTAGTATCGACCTAAGTAATCAATAAAGCCCCGTCCCATAAGGGGTAGTGTGGTTGCACATGTATGGTTGGAATAACGGTCGCAACTTCAACCAATCCGTTTGAAAAACACACACACATGCCTTGGCACACCACTTCGTCATCAAGTGGTCACCCAACTCATCATCATCATCACCCTCGGGCATAAATGGCACCCGACGGGGTTTCATGCAAAGACTTCAACCATGAAGGTTCATGTCACTCATGCATCACTCCCATAACTATTAATCATATGCAAGTCATCTAGCACATAGCAAGATCAAGTGCATGTCATGCATCATATAAGCATCATGGCCACCTATTGCATGTTGTCTATCATATAGCAAGATCAAGGATAAGGCATGCATCATGTGGTGGTTCATCCAGGTTACCATCGTAACCCTAATCATTATGCGTCGGAAACAAACGGGTTCCGAGGAACAAGTGTATCATGGTCAAAGGGCTGCTTGCCTGGATTAGCTTGGTCTTCAAAGTCTTCTAGTCCTTCTCCTTCTTCTTCCACAGCAACTTCGTTAAATACGGGATCTATACGTCGCATAATAATAACGGAAAAATAAGAATACAAATAAAACAGAAAAACCAAAGTGCTCAGAAAAATGTCAACTCTTTTTTGTAAAATACTAGAGAGTTTTCTAAGATGGGGAAAAATCTTAGTTGGAGTTTTGGAGTCACAGAATAGGATATATGGATTTTTGAACAGGAGTTATACTGCTTAAATTTGAATTTAAATTTAAACAGTACAGAAAAGTTTCATGGATTTGAAGGAGAGTAGTACCATTAAATAGGTTGGAATATTACAAGATTTTAGGAGTTGGAAATAATTAATTTGGATCAATATTCTTTTCTGTAAAAATGTTTGAAACATTAACAGAAAAGAAAAAAGGGTCCCTGTACAACTGGGCCAAGGGCCACAGTGCACGGCCCAGGGCTGACTAGCCCAGCCGCACGGGCCAGCGCGCGCGCACGTCAGGTTTCAAACCGGACGGGCGGGGCCCGTGGGTCAGTGGCACAGAGGAGAGGAGAGAGGCGGGTGGATGACAGGCGGGGCCCGCCTGTCATCTTCAACCCTACGGCCACGGCGACGGCGAGCTCACCGGCGACGACTCCGGCCACGGCGACGGCAACGGAGGGCAGGGTCAGGTTCAGCGTCGAGTGGCGGATGCGGTGGTGGTATCGCGGCACGGCGGGGAGCTCTGGTTCGCCGGCGACGAGGTGCGACGGCGGAAGCTCGTCGGAGGTCGGTGGTCGGGGTTGTTTTCGACTGCAAACAGAAGGGGAAAGAGAGGGGAAATGGTCAGGGGTGTGCTGCGGTTTCAAAACAGGCGGAGGGAGGAGCAGGGGAGGCCTGTACCTCGAGATCGCCGGCGGCCCGACGCAGCGGAGCTCCGGTCGATCCCGAGCACTGGGGCGCTCCGGGGCTGATCTGAGGGTGCGGGAGGGGCTAGTGAGGTGTGGTGGAGCTGGTGATGGAGTTGGGAGAGCTCGGGGAGGTCTTAAATAGGCGCGCCCGTGGTTCACCGTGGACCCGTGCGCCGGCGAGGTTGCAGGCGAGGCTGTGGAGGGTTCTGGGGTCTGGGAACATGCCGGGGAGGTTCGTGGACTTGCTCCACGTCCAGCCGAGGGGACAAGAAGAGCGGGGAAGCAGCAGGGGCGTGCGCGCGTGTGAGCCAGAGGAGTGGCCGCCGCGGGCGGCCAGCGCGCGTGCGGCGACGGCCACTGGAGGGCGTGGGAGGAGGGGGGACAGCACCGGAGGGGGCTGCGGACGTCGAGGCGCGTTGGGAGGCGCGAGGGGGAGGCTCGAGGTGGTCGGGGGGCGATGATTGGCCCGAGCCAGCGTGCGGGAGTACTGTTCACGCGCTCCAGAGCGCGCGTGTGACCGGCATCGTCGCGCTCTCGTTGGCTTGGCTCGTCCCAGCGTGTCCAACAGTGTCTGGGGTGTTGAGGGAGTAGTATAGAATTGCCCCAAGGCCTTGGATGCTCTGGGGTGCAGAGAGAGAGGGAGGAGGGCTAGGGGACTTGGTGAAAACTGCTGTCCAGCAAGGTAAAGTGGAGGTTTCACCCCTCAATCATAGAGCTGAGGTGCTGGGGGAGTTACTGGGGTTTGCTAGTAACCCAGTGCACCTGTGGTAAGAAGCTGAGGCATTGGAGAAAAGTGAAAGTGGTAAAAGTAGAGGTTTTAAGATTTCTGCAGAAGGTGTTTGATCATGGTTTGATCAAGCAAATGAAGTTCAATTGGCATGGCACTTGACAGGGTTGAAAGGCATGAGAAAATAGGGTGCTTCACCAAATTTGAGCTCATTTGGAGAAACTAGCCAATGTAACTTTGGTGAACCCTAGAAATCAACAGAAACAGTTTCATGTTGATTGAGTCAAGCTAATCATCTCCCCTTGATGCACCACTTGGTGTAGCATCCTTATTTGGGGTATTGATCATGCTCACAAAGTTTGAGGCTCCAGATAAAAAGTTGGTAATGTAAAGTTGTTCAAATTTGTATTTGAGCAGAAAGGGTTTTGAGGTGATCTGATCAAGTTGCTCTATTCCAAATCTTGTGCCATTTGGTCTAGGTGCCTTATTAGGCTATCCTAACATGTGCACCAAGTTTGAGAGCATTTGGACAATTTTGGCAATGTAGAGTTGCTCAAACTTCAAATATGGACAGATTGGTTATGAAGGGGTTTGAGGTGGTTTCCTTGATCTCCAATGCATGAGGCTTTGCAAGATCATCAAACATGTCATATATGACATGATAGAATTTCCCTGGAATTTTTGGAGAAAAATTCCTTTGTAAATATTTCAAAAGCTTGAAATATCCAGAAAGGGTTTTAGAGGGTTTAGCCCAATATTTTGAACATGACCAAGTGTTGAAACTCTTATATATGGACAATATATGTCCTCTGAGTCTCTCTGAATTTTGGCAAATATTTTTGAAACAGTTAAATAATTTTCCCCTATTAAAGATCATTTCTGGCCTTAAGAAAAAGCTTTTAAATAAAATAGGAAAATAACTTTTAAAATTATACCTTTGTGGTTTATGGGAGTCCTATGACTACTAGGTCTCAAATAAACCTTTTGAAAAAGTTACCACACCCTTAATCAAGTACTTGCAGTGCAAATCTCAATTCAGGGGTTTTTGGAAAATAAATTTATAAAAATACTTTTTGGCCAAATTAATTTTATAAGAAAATACTATACTGCTATATAACACTTGGCATGATCATTGGGCAGAAGTTTTGGATAAGGAGATGAAATCTACAAGAGGTCATAGTTGACTTTAATGAGCACAAGAAAAACAAATGCAGAGAAACTCAATTCCAAATAAAAGCCAAATGATGCTAAAATTTTTTGCTGGTCCAAATTTTCATGCTTCAAAGTTACAAATAACATGTTACAAAATGCAGGGTGTGACATCAAGTGTAGTCCTTTGGTCACATTTTTTAACCAGTACCATATGATTGTAGCATACTACTAGTTTTAGTCATTTAACATCTTAATTTACCTAGAATGATGAAGTAGTTGCACTTGGTAGATGGGCTGAGCTATGCTTGACCAACCCACCATAGTTATTGTGAATGTATGAATTTAGTTAAACCTAAGATGCACCCTAAGTTCTCAGGATTCTGGTAGTAGGTTTCTAATAATACACTTGCCTCTTTCATATCAATGTGTTTACTTTCTGCCCAGATCCACCATACTAAATATTTGGCCATGCCCAAAAAATTTCCCTGGCTTAGGTGGTTACATTTTTTTGCATGCCGTCAACTTTTTTAATACTCCAAGAGAACCACAGTAACAAAAATACCACTGTGTATGAAACTGCAGTTTTTGGTATAGCCAAATGCCTCAAAGTATTCAAAACTACAGTATTTCAAAATCTATGGTATTCTAGTAATGCTTTGAAAATACTTTGCATTCAAACGGGGCCGGCAATTAGCACATAGTTGCGTTGTACAGTTGCTTATATAATCAGATGTTGTATGTAGTCACGTACGCTTTGCAATTTTGATCCAATGCTTGCTTCCTAGCTCACGCGTGTCAGTTTTTCAGATACTTGCGACTCCTTGTGCATCACCCCTCAACTAACAAGTAAAAGTAAATAAAATCGCTGTTTATACTCACTCCTTGTCTTCATATACCTTTTCAGTTGGCTGTTACTCCCTCCGTTCGGAATTACTTGTCGCAGAAATGGATGTATCTAGACGTATTTTAGTTCTAGATACACCCATTTCCAAGACAAGTAATTCCAAACGGAGGGAGTACTTCTCTTGTTTTATATTGAGTTTGGGAATTTGGTATTGATGATAGTCTAGCGACTCTGTCATCTGATGCGCAAGTCCATCTTCTGTGATTAAAAAACCCAGAACAGTTTTCCAATGTCAGTAGCAACAAACTGAATTTTATAATTATATCTTCTGTGAAGTTTAGGTGCAATGTGTGGCAGTGAAGTATTTTGCATGACCTATACTTGTGCAATGAATTTTCATATTGTGTCTCTGTTTTCTTGTATGAATGAGTATCTCATTTTAACTAGCTGGAGAACAAAAAGCATGGTACTACCTGAATTTGTGTTGGCATTCCTAATAACTGTCTTTTTCGAAAGGTCTGCTCATAATATATTGGCTCTAGTTTTTTTGATTCTTTTCTGTAGATTCATGTAACAGGTTGTCCAGTAAAGCTGTCGAAGGAGCTCCATGCTGAAGAACATAACACTTGTAGAGCTTGTAAAGTACCATGTTATTGAACGTGTGGAGCATGTAACTGTGACTTCCACTATTGTATGTTAGAGTTATTTGTACAGCTTGCTACACCTGCTGAAGAACATAACACTTGTAGAACTTGCAAAGTGTATGTTAGAGTTATTTGTACAACAGCAACTCTGTATTGATTGGTAATATTTGTACAGCAGCAACACTGGCTGGTAATATTTGAAGTATTTTCTGTGTTTTCTGTGCCAATTTAAATATTGTGTATTTATTTAAGTTAAATTGGAAAATGAAGAATGTGACCCTCACAAAAAAAGAAAAAAGGAAACTGTTGAGACAAAAAGGCCATGGGCCAAAAATAAAAAGGCTGCAATGAAGGCCATGGGCCAAAAATAAAAAGGCTGCAATGTTGGGCTTGGTCCATGAAGCTGACAAAAAATTCACAGAAAAAATATATAAATGGGCTGAATTAATGGGCTCGGCCCATATAAACACCGAATTGGACCGGGCTGATTCTTGTGCCACATCAGCTTGCCACGTTGGATTCCTACGTGGCGTGGAGAGGTTGCTAGTGACCAAAACACGACAGTAGGAATATTTTGGTCATTAACGTTTTTGACCTTCTCAGAGAGAAGGTCGCTATAGTCAGTTTATGACGGCCAACTTTTGACCTTATGTTTTTGGTCACAAAAAGGTCACAAATGGAAATTTGTGACCATTCAGTGACCAATAGTGGTGGTCACAAGTTGACATATTTCTTGTAGTGAACCAGCTTCTTAGCTTTGAAGCCCGCATCAATATGCTCCACCAGGGAAATCTGTGTCAATCCTCGGCCAACGCCCTGACTCGTGGCCGTGGCTATGGTGGCCGAGGCCGTGGTCAGCAAGGGCGTGGCCGAGGCGGCAACAACAGCGGCTACGGGCGTGGGCGCTCCAACAGCAACAACAATGGTGTACGTTCCAACAACAACAACAATGTCGGCCGATCTGGTGGACGGCCGCGACCCCAATGCCAGCTCTGTAAGAAGCCTGGTCATGAAGTGCTTGAGTGCTGGCATAGGTTTGATGAGGACTATGTGCCTGAAGAGCGCCATGTCCTTGCTGCCTTGAGAGAACAAGCAGGAGAAGGATAAACCATGTGGTACGCTGACTCTGGTGCAACCGATCACATCACGAGTGAGCTTGAGAAACTTGCAACTCGTGAAAGATACTACGGCAATGATCAAGTGAACACTTCTGCAACCGGTGGAGGTATGGACATACATCATATTGGTCGTGCTTTCATTAATTCCCCTACCTCTAAACGTGATCTTGTTCTTGAAGATGTCCTTCATGTTCCTCAAGCTAACAAAAATCTTGCATCCATGTCTCGCTTATCGGCTGATAATAATGCTTTTTTGAAACTCATCCAAAATATTTTTTCATCAAGGATCGGGCAACGAGGGAACTTCTTCATCACGGTAGATGCATCGGTGGTCTCTACCCTATTACATCAAGGTTTCTTAGCCGCAAGCATCGTCGTCAAGTTTACTCCGTCGTTAAGCCCTCCTTGGCTAGATGGCATCAAAGATTAGGACATCCGTCTTCTATTATAGTTGAGGAGGTAGTTAATAAAGACAATCTTCCATTGTCAAGTAGAGAAAATAGTGAGTCTGTTTGTGAAGCTTGTCAATGTGCCAAGAGTCATCAACTTCCCTATCCAAAGTCTAGTAGTGTTTCTCATGCTCCTTTAGAACTTATATTTAGTGATGTATGGGGTCATGCAAGAGAGTCTTTTGGAAGAAAGAAATATTTTGTTAGCTTCATTGATGATTACATCAAGTTTACTTGGATATATCTTCTTAAACACAAATCTGAAGTTTTTGCTATTTTTCAAGAATTTCAAAAGCTTGTTGAACGTCACTTTGACAGGAAAATTCTTGTCGTCCAAAGTGATTGGGGCGGGGAGTATGAAAAACTCAACTCCTTCTTTCGAAGTATAGGCATTGAACATCATGTCTCTTGTCCTCATGCCCATCAACAGAACGGTTCTGCCGAGCGCAAACACCGTCGCATTGTCGAAGTAGGGTTCTCACTACTTGCTCATGCTTCTATGCCTCTCAAATATTGGGATGAGGCTTTTATTGCTGCCACATATCTTATAAACCGGCTTCCTAGCAAAGTTATTGGTAATTTAACTCCTTTAGAGCGCCTGTATCATCAACAACCTGATTACAACTCCGTCAAAATATTTTAGTGTGCTTGTTATCCCAATCTTCGACCATACAATCGTCACAAACTCGAGTTTCGGTCAACTCAGTGTGTTTTCATTGGCTATAGCAATCTTCACAAAGGCTACAAATGTCTTGAAGTTTCCACGGGATGAGTCTATATCTCTCGTGATGTTGTTTTTGATGAAACCCTTTTTCCGTTTGCTCAACTTCATCCAAATGCAGGCGCTCTCCTTCGTAAAGAAATATCTCTTCTTTCTGATCCTTTGACCTCCCCTGATCACGGGGGTGAATTAATTGAAACTGATCATGAGATTAATCCAACCGAAAAAATCAGATGAAAACAGTGCATCTAACTACATCAATGCAGTTTCTAGGCATGATTTTATGTGTGCAGAACAGGACGAAAATGGCGTTGGATCCTATAATGATTTGGCGCAGCGCACCAGCTTTCTGAACGCGTGATCCGAGGAGGATCCTGTAGCAGCGTCAGCGCCAGCAGCAGGTGGCCCCGCTAGCCCTGGCGCGGGCCTGGATGCGGGCGGTCTTCAGGAGTCTCCAGCCGCCACGCGTGGGTTGGCCAGGCTCTCGGGAGACAAGCCGACTGAGGCAAGGCCCGCGCACGAGGCGGCCCATTACACACCCGAGCGGGAGGTTACAACGGATGCCGCGCGGAGTCCTTCTGTTGCGTCGCCTGATACGAGGTTGATTCCCTCCGCCGATCTGGACCTCTCGGATCTGGAGCGCCAGGGCGGTCGATCCTCTCCGTGTAATGTGCCTAGATCTTCTGTGGCTCACCCTGCTGTCTCAGGATCTGCTACATTAGAGGTGTGTGGTTTCGAAAATAACAATTCTGTTGCTACAGATGTTGTGTCAAAAACGTCTGCTAGCGTACCTCAGGTGTCTCAGCGAATTACCAGATCTTAGTCCGGGATATTCAAGCCGAAGGAATACAAAGATGGAACCATAAGGTATGACAAACGCAAATATGCTTTTCTTACTAGTGTTGGTGAACCAGAAAGTCTTAGTGATGCATTAGCACATAAAGAATGGAAAGAAGCTATGGACGGAGAATATCTAGCACTCATGAAAAATTAAACTTGGCACTTAGTTCCACCAGGGAAAGGTAAAAATGTGATTGATTGCAAATGGGTTTACAAGATCAAAAGAAAGGAAGATGGAAGCATAGACAGATACAAGGCTAGACTAGTTGCGAAGGGTTTTAAACAGAGATTTGGGATTGATTATGAGGACACATTCAGTCCTGTTATTAAATCAGCTACCATCAGACTTGTACTGTCTATTGCTATTTCTAGAGGTTGGAGTTTACGACAGCTAGATGTACGGAACGCGTTTCTTCATGGTGTTCTTGAGGAAGAAGTGTTCATGCGGCAACCACCGGAGTATGAAAACAAAAACACACCACATCATGTTTGCAAGCTGGATAAAGCTTTGTATGGATTAAAGCAGGCACCTAGAGCCTGGTACTCAAGGTTAAGTACTCAGTTACAACGACTTGGGTTTACTCCATCAAAGGCAGATACCTCACTATTCTTCTATAACAAAGGCAGTATAACAATATTTGTTCTTGTTTATGTTGATGACATTATTTTGGCTAGTTCCAATCCAGATGCTACTACAAGTCTTCTTCATGATCTTAATATGGAGTTTGCATTGAAGGATTTGGGCAACCTTCGCTATTTCCTTGGTATTGAAGTAAAACAGGTGAAAGATGGAATACTTTTGACACAAGAAAAATATACTGCTGATATTATAAAAAGGATTGGACTGGAACATTGTAAGCCTGTAAGTACACCACTCTCAACTTCAGAAAAACTTTCAGTTGAGGGAGGAGAGATACTTGGTCCAGAGGATGCAACAAATTACAGAAGCATTGTTGGCATGCTTCAGTATTTGACTTTAACTCGTCCAGATATTTCATATTCCGTGAACAAGGTATGTCAGTATTTGCATGCTCCTAGTACAGTTCATTGGACAACTGTTAAGCAGATTGTGAGGTATCTCAAGTATACAATGGGACATGGAATTAAAATTACTAAGTCATATATGCTAGTGAGTGCATATTCTGATGCAGATTGGGCCGGATGCGTTGATGATAGAAGGTCCATAGGTGGATTTGCTGTATTCTTGGGATCAAATCTTATATCATGGAATGCAAGAAAACAAGCTACTGTCTCTAGATCCAGTATTGAAGCAGAGTATAAATCATTGGCAAATGCAACTGCTGAAGTCATGTGGATTCAGACTTTGTTATGTGAACTTGGGATAAAAGTTCCACAAGCTGCAAGGTTTTGGTGTGACAACATTGGCGCAACCTACCTTTCAGCAAATCATGTCTTCCATGCACGAACAAAACATATAGAAGTTGATTTCCATTTTGTCAGAGAACGAGTGGGTAGAAAGCTACTTGACATCTGGTTTATTCCAAGAGGAGGTCAACTTGCTGATGGGTTTACTAAGCCACTTTCCATGAGGAGGATGAACGAGTTTGTATACAATCTAAATCTTGACAGAGTTTCATAGGTTTAGATTGAGGGAGGATGTTAGATGGATAGATAGAGATATGTTGTATTCAAAACTTCTATTCTTCTCCCTCTCGTGTAATCTTCTGTCTCTCTCTCTCGTGTAATTCTGGAGAGTCCTAGCGACCTCCAAAACTTGTAACCCACGACATATTCTCAATATATACAGCGGCCCGAGACCAAAGGGTTCAACGCTTCCTCCAATCTTTACACATAACACTATGGGTGGAATAGAAGGTGGTAGTAGACAAAAGTAGGGAGAAAGTCTCACATCGACTAGGAAAATCAATGGACTATGGAGATATCCATCAATTGATATCAATGTGAGTGAGCAGGGATTGCCATGTAACGGATGCACTAGAGCTATAAGTGTACGAAAGCTCTAAAGAAAACTAGTGGGTGTGCATCAACTTGCTTGCTCATGAAGACCTAGGGAATTTGAGGAAGCCCGTCATTGGAATATACAAGCCAAGTTCTATAATGAAAATTCCCACTAGTATATGGAAGTGACAACATAGGAGACTCTCTATCATGAAGAACATGGTACTATGATGAAGTACAAGTGTGGTAAAGAGATAGTAACATTGTCCCTTCTCTCTTTTTCTCTCATTTTTTATTTTCCTTTTTTTGGGCACTTTGGCCTCTCTTTTTTTGGTGGGCTTCTTTGTCCTCTTTTTTTTATTTCGGCTTCATTGATCTCTTTTATTTTTTATGACCTCACATGGGACAATGTTCTAATAATGATGATCATCACACTTCTATTTACTTACAACTTGATACTAGAACAAAAATATGACTCTATATGAATGCCTTCGGCGGTGTACCGGGATGTGCAATGATCTAGCATAGCAATGACATCAAAAAACGGACAAGCCATGGAAAGATCATGCTAGCTATCTTACGATCATGCAAGGCAATATGGAAATGATGGCGCATGTCATAATAAACGGAATGGTGGAGTTACAGGGCAATATATCTCTGAATGGCTATGGAAATGCCATTATAGGTAGGTATGGTGGCTGTTTTGAGGAAGGATATAAGGTGGTTCGATGCACCGGCGAAAGTTGCGCGGTACTAGAGTGGCTACCAAGGTGGAAGGGTGAGAGTGCGTATATTCCATGGACTCAACATTAGTCATAAAGAACTCACATACTTATTGTGAAAAATTTATTAGCCCTCGAAGCAAAAATACTACGACGCATGCTCCTAGCGGGGAGGTTGGTAGGAGTTAACCATCGCGCGCCCCCGACCTTCACGCAAAGATAAACAATCAAAGTACAATCCACGCCAATTTGGTTACATAGTTAGGAGACCATACGTGCATGCTTCGGGAATCACAAACCTTAACACCAATATTTTTACTAAACCACAATCATTCACTAGTACCTCCCACATATTAGCATCTCTATATCGCAAAACTATTGCAAGGAATCAAACATATCATATTCAGCGATCTACAAGTTTATGTAGGATTTTATGACTAACCATATGAATGACCAATCCCCGTCAACTCTCTGAATAGATATAAGTGAAGCAAGAGAGTTTTAATTCTTTCTACAAAAGATATGCCCACGCACTAACCAATATAAGCGAAGCAAAAGAGCATTCTACAAATGGCGGTTTTCTATGTGAAGAGAAACATGCAATCCAAACTTTAAATGATATAAGTGAAGCACATGAAGCATTCTATAAAGCCATACTCAAAAGATATAAGTGAAGTGAAAAGAGCATTCTATAAATCAACCAAGGACTATCTCATACCAGCATGGTGCTTATATTAAGAGAAAAATAAAAAGCACACGACGCTCCAAGAATTTAAGCATATCATGTGAACGAAACGAATCCAAAAACATACCGATACTTGTTGCAGAAAGATGGGATGCCTTCCAGGGCATCCCCAATCTTAGATGCTTGAGTCTCCTTGAACATTTACTTGGGGTGCCTTGGGAATCCCCAAGCTTGAGATATTACCTCTCCTCCTTCTCCTCACATTGAGACCTCCTCGATCTTCGAACACTTCATCCACACAAAACTTAACCGACCTTTTAGTGGCGGGGTTAGTGCATATGATCAATGAAATCCCATCATGTACTGCTCTAAAATTATTGTATAATTATGAACAAACATTACCCACTGTGTTCTATCACAATTATATGGCCCCAAGTCAAGGAGGCTTCAACAAGAATTCAAACATATGCAAATAATGAAGCTCTAACAGCAATCTGTGAAAATAGGACAATATGTAGTAAGCTGAATATTAACCATACTTCTGTAACTCTAAAAATTCTGGCGAAATTAGGAAAAATCAACAATTTGTATAGAAAGACTGTGCAAAACGTTTACAATCCTTTCAACGTTCCAATAAAAAAAAATGTAAAATCACGCACTAAAGCCAAAGTTTCTGTTTTTGCACTGCACAAACCAACAAGCAGTTTAATCATCCTAAAGGAAACTATTGGCACATTATTTTTATAATACAATGTAATAGTACAAGGGGATAATTATTTTTTTTGAAAAGTTTCTGTAATTCAAGATTTGCAAGGTTTCCATGGGCGTGAACAATGTTCAAGGAGCTCCCTCATCTCAACGGTGCTCGTCCTTCTTACTTTCACTTTTCTTTTTGAAATTTTTTAGGTTTCCCTCTATTTTTTTTATTTTTAAACTTTATAAAAGCACACAATAGAAATAAATGACTCTCTCAAACTTTCGGGTTGTCTCCCTGGCAGTGCTTTATTTAAAGCCATTAAGCTAGGCATATAGTGCTCAAGTAATGAATCCACCTGGATCCCAAGGTATATCAAAGCCAATTTTAATTAACAATGATTTGGCATTTAGTAGTGAGCACAAAATGATATGTGCCATGCAACAACGAAGTCTAACTCTCTGCCTATGCATCGACATGTCATACAAGAGAAATTCATGCACGTCAAGTAAAGGCCAATTCATAGTATAAGCAGTTTCTTACAATTTTATCGTGTTGGAAATATAGAGAGGCGGAGATGTAGTTCCTCTCTCATAATAATTGCAAGTAGGAGCAGCAAGCACATGCATATTATATTCATGAAAAACATCATGTGCAACGGTAAAAGGCAACCCATCAATATAATCCTTAATAAGTGCAAACTTCTCCGATATAGTGTAGTTTGGAGAATTCAAAAAGATAATAGGACTATCATGTGCGGGTGCAATAGCAACTATCTCATGTTTAACATAAGGAACTATAGAAAGTTCATCTCCATAAACATAATTCATATTGGCATCATGTCCACAAGCATAGCAAGCATCAAGTTCATCAAAAAGGGATATTTCAAACGAATTCAAGGGATCTTAGCAATAATCATAACATTCAGCCTTCGGTAAGCACGAAGGCAAATTAAACAATGTATGAGTTGAAGAGCTACTCTCATTAGAAGGTGGGCATGGGTAACTAACCCGCTCTTCCTCCTTTTGTTCTTCGGTCTCCTCCTCATCTTTTTCATCTAATGAGCTCACAGTGTCATCAATTTCTTCTTCCATAAATTCCTGCTAAATTTTCGTCTCTTCTTGGACAGCGGAGACCTTCTCAATAAACGCATCAATATTGGCATTGTATTCATAATTCCAATAGCAATATTTCAATATAGCAAGATTTTCAGGCCTATAAACATCATCATCAAAAGAATTATGCTTTTTAAATAGAGATTCAATATCATAAGCACCCATAAAAGCAATGAATTCTTCAATTTGTTCAACATCATAGTAATCATATATACCATTAGCATAAGAAGCTAAGGTTTAATTATCATTAAATTTGCATGAAAAGGGCAGGTGTGGAGCCTTCATCCTAGAGCAACAAGTATAATCATATCTCAAGCATAGTTGCCGAGCATACCAATGCAACATATAAATTTGATCCCATAACAGTTTCCCTTTTTGAGTCAAGCGATAATCCTTAAAGTATTCACGTTGATCCAACGTTACTCCCATTATATAGTTGAATGGGGTGTTCTCAGGATTATCAAAGTAGTACATAATATCTTTCACATAATGAGCATCAAGAGTTTTAGGAGGTTCCCCCTCTCCATGAGTAGCAAGTACACCTAATTTTTTTTGGTATTTCATGTTCCATATCCATAACTAAAGATAGAGAACAACTTAAAACAGCAAATAAAATCTACTTAGTGATAAAGCAAAAAAGCACACATGAGAATATTCACCCCACGCTATTGCTCCCCGGCAACGGTGCCGGAAAAAGGTCTTGATAACCCACAAGTATAGGGGGTCAATTGTAGCCTCTTTTGATAAGTAAGAGTGTCAAACCCAACGAGGAGCTAAAGGTAGAACAAATATTCCCTCAAGTTCTATCGACCACCGATAAAACTCTATGCACGCTTGACGTTCGCTTTACCTAGAACAAGTATAAAACTAGAAGTACTTTGTAGGTGTAACGGGATAGGTTTGCAAGAATATAAACAGCACGCAAACAAAAACTTGGGGCTTTTTAGGTAAAGAAGCAATAAGATTAGTATAACGAGTGTGGAAAAGTGGTGGTAGGAGTTGCGAAATTGTCCCTAAACAACTGACTAGGTTACTAGACCGATAGCAAGTTTTATGTGGGAGAGGCAACAGCTAGTACGTCACCCCTGACTTGGAATTCTATGCACTTACGATTGGAACTATTAGCAAGCATCCGCAACTACTAACGCTCATTAAGGTAAAACCCAACCATAGCATTAAGATATATTGGTCCCCCTTCAATCCCGTATGCATCAATTTCTATGCTAAGTTGAAGCTTCTGTCACTCTTGCCCTACAATACATAGTCCTATCAACATACAACTAACCCTATGGTGTGATCCACGCGCGCACTCATATGATGGGCACCAAAGGACAGCAACATAACCACAAGAAAATTAAACCAATCATAGCAATTCACCAATTACCGATAGGACAATGAAAATCTACTCATACATCATAGGATGGCAACACATCATTGGATAATAATATGAAGCATAAAGCACCATGTTCTAGTAGAAGGTACAACGGGTTGTGGGAGAGTGGACCGGTATAGATAGATGGGGGAAGGTGATGAAGATGTTGGTAAAGATAATGGAGGTGTTGGTGTAGATCGCCGTCGCACGATGATGGCCCCGGTGGCACTCCGGCCCCACCGAAAGCGATGGGGCGAGAGCCCCCTCCTTCTCCTTCTCCCTTGGCCTTCTCCCTAGGTGGGAGAAGGGTTCTCCCTCTGGTCCTTGGTCTCCATGGCATGGGAGGGGCGAGAGCCCCTCCGAGATTGAATATGTCTCTCAGTCTCTCTTTGTTTCTGCGCTCCCAGATTCTGGCCTTTCACCGTTTCTTATATTCCCGGAGATCCATAACTCCGATTGGTCTGAATTTTTGACACGATTTGTATCCGTATATTAGCTTTCTTGCGGCGAAAGAAGGACACCAACTGACTAACGGGGGGGCCATGAGGGTCAGGGGCGCTCCTGACCCCCTGGGGCGCCCCCTGCCACGTGGCCCCCTCGGGCATCGTCTCGCGTTGATTCTTCTTCCCAAAAATCACATATATTCCAAAAATCTCCGTCCGTTTTTATCCCGTTTGGACTCTGTTTAATATGGATATTCTATGAAACAAAACACTTGCAACAAACAGGAACTGGCACTGGGCACTAGATCAATATGTTAGTCCCAAGAATAGTATAAAAAGCCGCCAAAAGTATATGAAAGTTGTATAATATTGGCATGGAACAATAAAAAATTATAGATACGACAGAGACGTATCATGTATCCACCATGTACACGTCCTATGAAGACGTAGCTGTCCACCGCCCAGTTATGGGCCGGCTTTGATCTGGATCTGCTTCGGCTTCGAGGTCCACCCCTTCGAAGTCTTTGGAAGCGTAGTCAAGTAGATCGGTTAGATCTTCAACTGTGGCTACCAAGTGGGTGGTGGGTGGGGAACAAATTTCTCCATCAACCTCCAGTTCGAACCAGATACAATGCGGCTGTGTCCCCATCTAGGGAGAGTGATCTTAATGACTTTAACATGTCGCCAAAGGGTGAATGCTGAAAGATATCTGGAGCACTGAATTCGGCGATAGACGCCCGATCGAGCTTAAAGGGCGCAGATTCGTGTGATTCGGGATCTGAGGCCAGAGTTGAGTCCGAGGTTCCGATAACACAGGTCCCGCTCGAAGTCGGGTCTTTGTGCGGCTCCAGCGCCGTAGAATCCGCGGCTTCCGTGGCAGGGTTGAGCTTCCCGTCCTCGGGTGACACGGTTTGCTCCGGATCTAGCGCCAGAACTGTTACACGTGCTATTTCCTGATCTGATGATAGAGCTAGGTCATGTTCATCGTGATGGCAGAAGAGATCGTCGCGGGCTCGAATCCGTCGAAGATCAAGTCTCCCCAGATATCAGACAAGTAGTTTAAGCTACCAAATCTGACCCGATGGCCAGCGGCGTAGCTCTCGACCTGCTCAAGGTGGCCTTCTGTGTCGGCATGGAGCATGAAGCCCCCGAACACAACAAGTTGGCCAGGAGGGAAAATTCCCGCGGTGTCGCCGTCGTTGTTGGTGACGCGATCCATCAGTCCTTCGGTCGACGACATAGTGGAACTCTCAATGAAAGCACCAATGTCGGTGTCAAAACCGGCGGATCTCGGGAAGGGGGTCCCGAACTATACGTCTGAGGATCAATGGTAACAGGAGGCTGGGGACACGATGTTTACCCAGGTTCAGGCCCTCTCGATCGAGGTAAAACCCTACTTCCTGCTATATTAGTATGGATGAATATGAATACAAGAGTTGATTTACATCGAGATCGTATTGGCTAAACCCTAGAGTCTAGCCTATGAGGATTCATTTTTTCTATTAGCCTCTATGGACTAAACCCTCCGGTTTATATACACAACGGAGGGGCCTAGGGTTTGTACATACCATCTTGCAGAGGAAGGAAATATGACACCCGAACCTAAAACTTGCCATTATACGAATACATGAGTCCTATCCGGATACGAGAGATGATCATCGACTATGATCTTCAGAGCCCACCAGTCCGACCCATCAAGAGTTATCTGGCCTCCCGAGGACCCCTCTATCCAGGACTCCCTCAATCCCTTTTGGTGATACCGAACTGATTAGGGTTTGTGGAAATGGCTATGTGCTACTTCGCGAGCTTGCGTTGTATTAACTAAAAGAGGAAAGGGTGATGCAGCACATTAGCGTAAGTATTTCCCTCAGTTTTTGAGAAGCAAGGTATCAATCCAGTAGGAGACCACGTGCGAGTCCCTCGCACCTGCACAAACAAATAGGAACTTCGCAACCGACGCGATAAGGGGTTGTCAATCCCTTTACGGTCACTGACAAAAGTGAGATCTGATAGAGATGATAGTTTGATATTTTTGGTATTTTTGGATATAAGAACTGAAAGTAAAAGCGGAAAAGTAAAGTAGATTGTAGATCGATATGTTGAGAATAGACCCAGGGGCCATAGTGTTCTCTAGTGGCTTCTCTCATGATAGCGATATTCTATGGTGGGTAAACAAATTACTGTCGATCAATTGATAGAAAAGAGAATAATTATGAGACTATCTAGGCATGATCATTATATATAGGCATCATGTCCGAAACAAGTATACCGAAACGATTCTACATCTACTACTATTACTCCACACATCGACCGCTATCCAGCATCCATCTAGAGTATTAAGTTCATAAGAACAGAGTAATGCCTTAAGCAAGATGACATGATCTAGATGGATAAACTCAAACATAGTGATATAAACCCCATCTTTTTATCCTTGATGGCAACAATACAATACGTGCCTTGCTGCCCCTACTGTCACTGGGAAAGGACACCGCAAGATTGAACCCAAAGCCAAGCACTTCTCCCATTGCAAGAACTATAGATCTAGTAGGCCAAACCAAACCAATAATTCAAAGAGACTTGCAAGGATATTATAATCATACATAAAGAGTTCAGAAAAAGAACCAAATATTTCTCATAGATAGTTTTGATCATAAACCCATAATTCATCGGATCTCCACAAACACACCGCAATAAGAGATTACGAATAGATCTCCTCGAAGACCGAGTAGAACTTGGCATTGAGATCCAAAGGAGAGAAGAAGCCATCTAGATACTAGCTATGGACCCGAAGGTCTATGGTAAACTACTCACAACTCATGGTGAGGCGATAATGATGATGCAGAAGCACTCCGTGGTAGACCCCCCCTCCGGCGGAGCTTCGGAACAGGCCCCAAGATGGGATATCACAGGAACAGAAGGTTGCGGCGGTGAAACTAGGGTTTTCATTGTTCTTTTGATGGTTTCGGGGTACGTAGGTATATATAGGAGGAAGGAGGGCACCGGGGGCCTGACGGGGTGCCCACGAGGCTGGGGGCGCGCCCCCCACCCTCTTGGACGCCACGTCAGCCCTATTTCATGGTTCTCTAGTCTCCCGTGCGTATTTTGCTCCAAAAATATCTCTCCAGAAGTTTCACTCCGTTTGGACTCCGTTTGATATTCCTTTTCTGAAAACCCTGAAATAGGCAAAAAAACAGCAATCTGGACTGGGCCTTTGGGTTAGTAGGTTAGTCCCAAAAATAATATAAAAGTGTATAACAAAGCCCATTAAACATCCAAAACATCATAAATAATAGCATGGAACAATAAAAAATTATTGATACGTTGGAGACGTATCAAGCATCCCCAAGCTTAATTCCTGCTTGTCCTCGAGTAGGTAAATGATAAAAACAGAATTTTTGATGTCGAATGCAAACCAACATAGTTTTTCAATGTAATTCTCTTAATTGTGGTATGAATGTTTAGATCTAAAAGATTCAAGAAAAAAGTATATATTGACATAAGAAATAATAATACTTTGTAACATCCCAAAATTCTAAATTTTGGAATGTTATGATAAATAGATAGAATTGATTGCTTGTTGTTGTGCTAAGTGAAATTGAGTGAAATTTGAAACTTTTGAAAGTTAAATGAGAGGGAATAAAATGACTTTCCCAAAACTTTCACTTTGCTTTTGATCTCCGAGGGAATTCAAATTCTTTTCAACACAAAACCCTAGAGTGAAGATAATATGACTTCTTCCATTTATTTTAAATGATAAAGGGTTTGAAAGGATTTTGAATTTCATCCTCGAAGCATTTTCAATTTAGAAACTTTAAGCAACTCAATGATTTTCCCGAGAGAAGATAAAATGACTTCTTAAAATTATAGGAAATATGAGTTGGAAGTTTTCTGAAATTTTCTGCAACTCAAATTCAAATATTGAGTTATTCGGGTTTTATTCAAATTATTTTTCTCCAAAAATAAATTACATGGGAAATAGGGTAACATGATTCCCTACAGCACAAAATTGGAGAGAAATAAATTTGAATTCATTTTGGAATTTTAAAGTGATTTTTATTGGTTTTTATTTGCATCAGTAACACCTTTTAATTTATTAGAATTTGTGGGCATTTTATTTGACAGTAGTAAAATGTTCATGTTGTAGGGCTTATTTTTCTGAAAATTTGATATATTATATGCTTATAGGATACTTTTATTTATTTTGCTTTTATTCGTTTTCTTGTCTGTTAAAAAAAATGTTCCTTCGCCGACTGGGCCGGCCCAGCAGCCGAGCCAGGCCGCGGCCCAGCTACTCGCCCCGACCCTTTCCTCCTCCCGCACGGCAAGTTCGCCGCCGCCGTGTCCCGAGCGGACACTGTCGCCGCTGCCTTCCCCTGCCCCCTTCTGCACGCAAGCTCCGCCCCTCTCCGCCTATGTAAGGCCAAGCCCCGGCCCCGCCGCTCCCCTCGCATCGCACCGCCGCCGCCGCACTCAACCGCCGCCGCCGTGCACTTATGCCGCCCCCGCCGTTGCCAACCGCCGCTGCCGCCGCTGCTGGCTCCCGCAGCCGCGCCTCGCCGCCCCACTCGCCTCGCTCGCCTGACCCCCTCCGCCTATATAACGCACTGCCGCCGCCCCGTTCCTCCCCTCGCCTCTCATTGCGCCGCCGCCGCACATCTCGTGCCGCCGCCGCACATCTCGCCCGCCGCCGCCGCAAGGCTGCTGCTGCCGCCGCTGCTTGCGCCTCCGCCGCTGCCCTTGCTCACCGCCGCAGCCGCGCCTCGCCCTCCGCCCTTCGCCTCGCTCGCCGCCCTGCCCCGTGCCGCATCACGCCGCCGCTTGCCCCGCCTCGCCGGACGGAGCTCACCGCCGGCCGAGTCTGAGCCCGATCCGCACCGGTCCGCGCCCAAGCGGCCTCGTCGGTTTTCTTCGCCGAACCGTTGGTTTATCGTCGGAAAACCTTATAGGTATAAACCCGCCCTGGTTTTCTGTTTAGTTAGGTCTTTAGTTTTAGATCGGTTTATTTTTTTAGGTTTAGTTATACAGTGAACGTTCACCCTTTAGGACTAGAAAACGAACGTTCGTTCGTTAAGTTTTTCTTTTCTGTTTAGTTTTTCGGCCAGGGACTTAGATGTGAATATTTTATTTACAGAATAGTCCCTACACTTCAATCGGCCCTAACTTTTTGCTCGTTGGTCCAAATCCAACGAAACCAACGCCCATGTCTTCGTTACGATCCCCTCTTTCCAGTAATATAACTTAAACCTGTTTTTTGATAGTTTTAAAATTTGAATTCAACTAGTTTTAGATTTGAACTTAGTTTGATCATAACTTGAGTTTCGTAAATCCGTTTTAGTTGATTCTTTTTGCAAATCGAAGCTCTTGACCTAAACTTTATGATAAGGCCAAATTCACATAATTTTGGTACTATTGGAATTGTTTTGTGTTTCAAGAGTCATTCGTTTGTTTTTGAAGTTTTTCGAAGTGTTCATTTGTTCTGTCCGATCTTTCTGAGTGATTTCTTATGTGTGGTTACTATTGCTTGCTTACGATAGATTGACCGGAGTGTGACGAGTAGAGATATCAAGAGTTTTGAGTGCGAATCACCTTCATCAACATTGCAGGCAAGTTCACACTTTGATCATATTTTCCAATACCCAGTTTTCATTGCATTAGTTATATCCTCAAACACATTGCATCAGTGGGATCTCTTAACTTGTGGGACTGGGAAGTAGATGGAGGTAGAACCTATTACCTGCATTATTTTCAAACCCTGGGAGTTACTTCTACGTTATGCTTAGTTTGCCATGCTATGCTCGTAGACGTGGTTGGGTTTGAGTGAAATCCATGACAGATGTGAGTTGTTAATTAATGGTTCAACTTTAAGGTGGTAATTTAATACACATCTGGGTGGATTGGTTGTGGCACCCTGGAGTACCCAGTGGTTGTCGGGCACCTGGAGAAACCAGTGTTTTCCCTAGGGGATCCCGGAGGAACCGTGTGATCACCCTATTGGAATGCCACCCAGGCTCAAAGGGATCATATAATTTTTTCATACTAGAAACTTCCGTGTGCAGCCACAATGCTATTATGGGCTCTAGCATAGTTGACTAAGTTGTGCGAACATCTACAGTGGTGGACTAGCAAATGTAGAGGATGTAGGTTGGTACGGTTCACCCGGTCGTAGGTGCTAGTGCTTCTGAAAGACTGTGTCTCGGCCATCCGTTTCTCAAACATCATGCAGTGCGAGAAATCAAACGGAGGAGATCGGGTCTTGTGGGGAAAAGTGCACAAACCTCTGCAGAGTGTACAAACAATTCATGAGTAGCCGTGTCCCCGGTTATGGACATCTTTGAGTATCTAGAAGTGGATTATTTGTTGATCTCATCACTCTATAATTTAATTTGTTGGGTTAATGATAACTTTAATTTGGGTTTGAGTTGGAGGTACCTTCTCAATGATTTTCAACTACCATGATAGTTAAAATAAAATATATTCCTTTGCAGTAGGGAAAAATTGGCTTTACGCAAAAACTTTAACCTTACAGCCTCCACCAGCCAAATATGCATGTAGTTGTAGGCTTTGTTCATCATTACTCATTACAGTGTGAATTTTCCAGTACATTCAATGTACTGACCTACATGGCTGCAATGTCTCCCGTTGCAGGAATTATTCGACGAGTAAGTGTTACGTTAGGGTTGCGCTGTCTACACTCAACTTTGCCGTTGGTGTTGATGGGAATCCACAACCTTTGTTGCTTCCGCTATGATCGATTGAGGTAATAGTATTTACGTTACTTAATACATGTGATTTACCTCTGTTATAAATCCTCGAGTACTGTGTGTGTCAGCATACCGATCCAGGGATGATACAGAACACAGAGACTTCGGTCCATTCGGATCGTGGTCGCTACATACTTCAAGCATACTAACAAAGCAATCGTGTCTTCTCAAAATACTATCGGTAAAGAAAGTTATCCCTACAAAATCATATAGTCTGGCTATGCTCCCTCTTCATCACACAAAATAGTCATATCGTGCACAACCCCAGTTTCAGTCAAGCACTTGTTTTCATACTCTATTCTTTCAAACCTTTCAACTTTCACACAATACATGAGTTTGAGCCATGGACATAGCACAATGTGGAATAGAGAGATGGTTGTGGAGAAGACAAAAATGAGGGAGATAGTCTCACATCAACTAGGCATATCAACGGGATATGGAGATGCCCATCAATAGATATCAATGTGAGTGAGTAGGGATTGCCATGCAACGCATGCACTAGAGCTAAAAATGTATGAAAGCTCAACAAAAGAAACTAAGTGGGTGTGCATCCAACTTGCTTGCTCACGAAGACCTAGTGCATTTGAGGAAGCCCATCATTGGAATATACAAGCCAAGTTCTATAATGAAAATTCCCACTAGTATATGAAAGTGACTAAATATGAGACTCTCTATCATGAAGAACATGGTGCTACTTTGAAGCACAAGTGTGGAAAAGGATAGTAGCAATTGTCCCTTCTCTCTTTTCTCTCATTTTTTTGGAGGGGCTTTCTCTTTTTTTAGCCACTCTCTATTTTTTTGGGCCATCTCTTTTTTTATTGGCCTTTCCTCACATGGGATAATGCTCTAATAATGATGATCATCACACTTATATTGAATTACAAATCGATACTAGAACAAGTATGACTCTATATGAATGCCTCCGGCGGTGTACCGGGATATGCAATGAATCAAGAGTGAAATGTATGAAAAAATATGCATGGTGGCTTTTCCACAAATACGATGTCAACTACATGATCATGCATGGCAATATGACAATATGAAGTGTGTCATATGAACGAGACGGTGGAAAGTTGCAAGGCAATATATCCCGGAATGGCTATGGAAATGCCATGATAGGTAGGTATGGTGGCTGTTTTGAGGAAGATATATGGTGGCTGTTTTGAGGAAGGATGTATAGTGGGTGTATGGTAAGCGAGAGTTGCGTGGAAGGGCGAGAGTGCGTAATCCATGGACTCAACATTAGTCATAAGAACTCATATACTTATTGCAAAAATTTATGAGTCATAAAAAAAGCAATCAAAGCATGCTCCTAGGGGGGGAGGTTGGTAGGAGTTAACCATCGCGCACCCCCAACCTCCACACAAAGGATGACACTCTACAAATACCTCATGCTCTAACTTCGTCACATAGCGGTTCACCATACGTGCATGCTATGGGAATCACTAACTTTAACACAAGCATTTCTCAATTTCATAATAACTCCACTAGCATGACTCTAATATCACTATCCTCATATCTCAAAATAATTATCAAGCATCCAACTTCTCATCATATTCAATGCACTTAGTGTGAAAGTTTTTACTACATTGATCTTGGATGCCTATCATGTGAAGGCTAGTTTTATAGCCAAAGCACATTACCATGCTGTTTTAATAGACTCTCAAAAGGATATAAGTGAAGCATGAGAGATCAACAATTTCTACAAAATATAATTACCATCGTGCTCTAAAAGATCTAAGTGAAGCACTAGAGCAAAAACTATTCAACTCAAGAGATATAAGTGAAGCACATAGAGTTATCTATCTATTCCTAGGCCATATTTGACTCTCTCAAAAAGGTGTGTCCAGCAAGGATAATTGTGGAAAACTAACAAGCAAAGACTCAAATTATACAAGACGCTCCAAGTAAAACACATATCATGTGGTGAATAAAAATATAGCTCCGAGTATAGTTACCGATAGATGAAGTCGAAAGAGGGGATGCCTTCCCGGGGCATCCCCAAGCTTAGGCTTTTGGTTGTCCTTGAATTTTGCCTTTGGTGTGCCTTGGTCATCCCCAAGCTTAGGCTCTTGCCACTCTTTGTTCCATAGTCCATCAAATCAATACTCAAAACTTGAAAACTTCACAACACAAAACTTAGACAAAAATCTCGTGAGCTCCGTTAGTATAAGAAAACAAACTACTACTCAAAGGTACTGCAATGAATTCATTCTTTGTTTATATTTGTGTTAAACCTACTGTATTCCAAATCTCTATGATTCATACTTCCCAATACTACTCATAGATGCATTGAAATAAGCAAACGACACGCGAAAAATAGAATCTGTAGCTTTCGTATACTTATGTAACTCCAAAAAATTGAAATAAATTGGTAAACGTGAGGAATTTGTCTATTAATCATCTGCAAAAAGAATCAACTAAATAGCACACTCCAGTAAAATCTGGTGACCATTCTAGCGAGTGCGCTAACGATTTTGCTTTTCACAGCAAGATCATATAAACTTCACACAAGTCTTCCCAAAGGTTCTACTTGGCACAAACACTAATTAAAACACAAAAGCACATCTAAACATAAGCTTGATGCAATATTTATTCCTAAACAAAGCAAAAAAAAAATTGGGTTGCCTCCCAACAAGCGCTATCATTTTACGCCCCTAGTTAGGCACGGTACATGGATAGATCTAGGTATTGCCATCTTTGGAAGGTAATCCACAAGTGGCTCTCATAATAGATTCATATGGTAATTTGATTTTCTTTCTATGAAAGTGTTCCATGCCTTTCCTTAACGAAAATTGGAATCTAATATTTCCTTCCTTCATATCAATAATTGCACCAATCGTTCTAAGGAAAGGTCTACCAAGAATAATAGGACATGGAGGATTGCAATCTATATCAAGAACAATGAAATCTACGGGCACATAATTCCTATTGCAAACAATAAGAACATCACTAATAGTTCCCATAGGTTTCTTAATAGTGGAATCCGCAAGATGCAAATTTAAAGAACAATCATCAAGCTCATGGAATCTTAGCAAATCACACAAAGCAAAGCATTCATGATGTTTAATTTTTATTTTAATAGTAGGTTCCCACTCATCATAAAGCTTTCTAGGGATAGAAACTTCTAATTCAAGTTTTGCTTCATAAGATTGCATCAAAGCATCAACCATGTGTTTGGTAAAAGCTTTATTTTGACTATAAGCATGCTGAGAGTTAAGTACGGATTGCAGCAAGGAAATACAATCAATCAAAGAGCAATTATCATAATTGAATCCCTTGAAATCCGAAGTAGTGGGTTCATCACCATGCAAAGTTTTAATCTCTTCACTCCCACTTTTAACAATTTTAGCATCAAGATTTAAAAACTCCGAATCATTGGGACACCTTAAAGTAGAATCATCTCCAATCCTATCTGTATCAAGATTCATACTAGAAAACAAGGATCTAATAGGAGACACATCAATAACTTTCAGATCTTCATCTTTATTTTCATGATAACTAGAAGAAAACGCTTTTATATAATTCTCTCTTTTAGCACGCATCCTATCGGTTCTTTCTTTGCATTCATCAATGGAAATTCTCATGGCTTTGGGAGACTCATTGATATCATCCTTTGGTGGGATAGATCTAAATTTCAAACAATCAACATCAAGAATAATTCTATCCACACTTCTAGCCAAATCATCAATCTTAAGCAATTTTTCTTCAAGCATAGCATTGAAATTCTTTTGTGAAATCATAAACTCCTTAACACTTGTTCAAATTCATAAGGCATCTTTCCATAAGAGTTGTTGTAGGAATTACAATGATTATTAGAGGAATTACTAGGAAAAGGCCTAGGATTAAAGTTCCCTCTATAAGCATTGTTACCAAAATTATTCCTACCAACAAAATTCACATACAAAGACTCATTATTATTTTCAATCAAAGTGGACAAAGGCATACCATTAGTATTGGAAGAAGCACTCTTACCAGCAAATAATTTCATAAGTTCATCCATCTTTCCACTCAAAACACTAATCTCTTCAATAGCATGCACTTTTTTACTAGTAGATCTTTCGGTGTGCCATTGAGAATAATTAACCATAATATTATCTAGGAGTTTGGTAGCTTCTCCTAAGGTAGTTTCCATGGAAGTGCCTCCTGTGGTCGAATCTAAAAGATTTCTAGAAGAAAAATTCAAGCCAGCATAGATGTTTTGAATAATCATCCAGAAGTTCAAACCATGTGTAGGGCAATTACGTATCATTTGTTTCATTCTCTCCCAAGCTTGTGAAACATGGTCATGATCTAGTTGCTTAAAATTCATAATATCATTTCTAAGAGAGATGATCATAGCAGGAGGGAAATACTTAGAGATAATAGCATCTTTGCAATTATTCCACGAATCAATACTATTTCTAGGCAAAGAGGAAAGACAAAGTTTTAGCACGATCTCTAATTGAAAATGGAAATAACTTCAATTTAACAATATCGTTATCTGTATCCCTTTTCTTTTGATCACACAAATCAACAAAGTTGTTTAGATGGGTAGCGGCATCTTCACTTGGAAGGCCGGAAAATTGATGTTTCATAACAAGATTCAACAGAGCAGCATTCATCTCACAAGGTTCAACATCGGTAATAGGAGCAATCGAAGTGCTAATAAAATCATTATTGTTGGTATTGGAGAAGTCACACAATTTGGTATTGTTCTGAGCCATAGTGACAAGCAAGCAATCCAACACACAAGCAAACAAGAAGCAAGCAAATGATAAACACACGGCAGAAGAAGGGCGATTAAAATGGCAAGGGTGAAGTGGGGGAGAGGAAAATGAGAGGCAAAAATGTAATACGAAGGATAAGGGTTTGTGATAGGTACTTGGTATATGACTTTTGTGTAAGCCTCCCCCGCAACGGCGCCAGAAATTCTTCTTGCTACTTCTCGAGCTTGCGTTGTATTCCCTAGATGAGGAAAGGGTGATGCATCACAGTAGCGTAAGTATTTCCCTCAGTTTTTGAGAACCAAGGTATCAATCCAGTGGGAGACCACGTGCGAGTCCCTCGCACCTGCACAAAGAAATAAGAACTTCGCAACCAATGCGATAAGGGGTTGTCAATCCCTTTACGATCACTTACGAAAGTGAGATCTGATAGAGATCATAGTTTGATATTTTTGGTATTTTTGGATATAAGAACAGAAAGTAAAAGCGGAAAAGTAAAGTAGATTGTAGATTGATATGTTGAGAATAGACCCGGGGGGGCATAGTGTTCTCTACTGGCTTCTCTCATGATAGCGATATTCTATGGCGGGTAAACAAATTACTGTCGACCAATTGATAGAAAAGCGAATAATCATGAGACTATCTAGGCACGATCATTATATGTAGGCATCACGTCAGAAACAAGTAGAGCGAAATGATTCTGCATCTACTACTATTACTCCACACATCGACCGCTATCTAGCATGCATCTGGAGTATTAAGTTCATAAGAACAGAGGAACACCTTAAGCAAGATGACATGATGTAGAGGGATAAACTCAAACATAGTGATATAAACCCCATCTTTTTATCCTCGATGGCAACAATACAATACGTGCCTTCGTGCCCCTACTATCACTGGGAAAGGACACCACAAGATTAAACCCAAAGCCAAGCACTTATCCCATTGCAAAAACTATAGATCTAGTAGGCCAAACTAAACCAATAATTCGAAGAGACTTGCAAGGATATTATAATCATACATGAGGAGTTAAGAAAAAGAACCAAATATTTCTCATAGATAATCTTGATCATAAGCCCACAATTCATCGGATCTCGACTAGCACACCGGGAAAAGAGATTACATCGAATAGATCTCCTCGAAGACCGAGGAGAACTTGGTATTGAGATGCAAAGAGAGAGAAGAAGCCATCTAGATACTAGCTATGGACCCGAAGGTCTGTGGTAAACTAGTCACAACTCATGGTGAGGCGATGATTATTATGTAGAAGCACTCCGTGGTAGATCCCCCCTCCGGCGGAGCTCCGGAACAGGCCCCAAGATAGGATCTCACGGGAACAGAAGGTTGCAGTGGTGAAACTAGGGTTTTCTCTGTTCTTCTGATGGTTTCGGGGTACGTAGGTATATATAGGAGGAAGGAGGGCACCGAGGGCCAGACGGAGTGCCCACGAGGCAGGGGGGTGCGCCCTATAGGGGGGCGGGGGCGCCCCCACCCTCGTGGACGCCACGTTAGCCCTATTCCGTGGTTCTCAAGTCTTCCGTGTGTATTTTGCTCCAAAAATATCTCTCCAGAAGTTTCATTCCGTTTGGACTCCGTTTGATATTCCTTTTCTTTAAAACCCTGAAATAGGCAAAAAAACAGCAATCTGGACTGGGCCTTTGGGTTAGTAGGTTAGTCCCAAAAATAATATAAAAGTGTATAACAAAGCCGATTAAACATCCAAAACATCATAAATAATAGCATGGAACAATCAAAAATTATAGATACATTGGAGACGTATCACTATGTCAAGTGAACTCCATGGTGCCGGATAGATCAAATCGATGGGGCCGAGTTTGACTTTTAGGTTTGGGACATATGTGGAAATGAGAAAGTGGTTGAGGGATTTGGAGCATATCACTAAGCATTTTGAGCAAGTAACCCATTAAGCAACACCTCATCCCCTTTTAATAGTATTGGCTTTTCCTATGGACTCAATGTGATCCTGGATCGCCAAAATGAAAATGTAGAGCCTTGAGCTTTTGCCAATCTTTGTCCTTAGCATTACGAGGGGTCCACATTTCTAATCCATGCCATGCTAACCATTGAACTTCCCGAAATATTTATCTTGGAAGGATATGAGTTCAGTGAGCTATATGCTGTTATTAATTACCAAAACCACGCAGGGATTAGTTGCACTTTCACATACGTAGTATATATGTTGGTCCCCTCCCACCTCTTCGACGCGTACTATATGCTCCTACCGTAACATGAAAAAAAAGAATCAACCTTGCTCTTAAAATTAACCACTTTACCGACAATAGGTCAAAGTGATGGACGACGACCTCGCGGTGCCATAGAAAGCGTCACACGCGAGTGAGTATCATTGTGACACCCCGAGACCGATGCGCCAGGTGTCTTCTAGTTATGCGCTGTCGTTGGCATGTCATATGCTTGCGTGTTGCACTTTGCCATGTCATCATATGAATTTAATCTACATTATTTTCAAAACTTGCATCCATCTGTAGTTGCCCGTCACCCAGTTCTCTCTGTTGTCCGTTCGGAGCCCAGCCACACTCGCACGCGCCCGCGACACCTCCGAAATATTATTTTATAAGTGGCAGAAAATTGTTCTCGGAAGGGGATGAAACTTGGCGTGCGGTATTGTTACAGTGTAGGAAGACCGCCTATCAAATTTCGTCACATTCGGAGCTCGGTTGATAGCCCAACCGTTAAACTATAGTGGCACTATCGCCGGTCTAACGTCGGACGTTTCGATCTCTGAAACTATCGCTGGGACTCTCCTTCTCTTCTCTTCTCTAAGCCTAGCCCATCTACACAGCCCACCTAACCCACCTACGTACCCTCTCTGCTCCGGATCGTTCGATGGCGATTGAAAGACTCCGAAACGGAGCAAAACTCCCCCTAACCCTGGCCCCTTCCATATACATACATCCCTAGCAGCCATTTTTGGCCTTCTCCTCCCTCCTCCTCAATTTCCGCACCTCCACCTATCTTCAGCCACCACCAGCCTCATTTTCAGCGCAGGCAAGCCCCGCACCGCCACTTGGCAATCCACGAGTGGCTATGCCGCCACCAGCTGCCGCTTGTGGCCTCTCCCGCGCCGCCACGTGGCCTCCCCACGTCGCCCCCACACCTCCACCGTGCCGGGCCCGACAGAGCCCATCCGGGCCCGCCCGGCCCAAGCCTCCTGCCGCCACAGGCCCGAGCTGCCCGAGCCCTGAGCTGTCACCCTCTCCATGCTGCTTCTCCCTCTGCACGACGCCGCCGCACGACTCCCTCTGCGCCGCCGCCGAGATCTGCGCCTCTGCGGCGTGCTCGGCCACCTCCAGGCCCACCACCGGTGCGCCTCCGTGCCACCCTAACCCGCGCCCCGCTCTACCTATCTGCTCGCCGCCCCATGCTCACACCTCCGGCCAGCCCACTCTGCCGCCGCCTCCTCGCCTCCGGCCAGGCCCGGCACCGGCTCGGCCGGATCTGCTTGTCCCTGCCTTGCCTCGAGGCCCCACCGTCGAGCCCTCCGTACCCGCCGCCGCTGTTGAATCCGCATGGACGGCCTCGTCCAGATCCAGCCGCAGATCTGTGGGTCCCCCGAACCAAACGGCCCCGCTACCCCGCGTCGTCCCGCTCCGCGTCGTCCCGGGACCGTGTCATCCCAGATCCCCCTCATTCCCTCATCCAAATGCCCGGATCGCGCTGTACCACTCTGTTGAGGGTCCACCTCGTCCTGTTTCTCGTGAGGTGAAATTCCACGAAGTTCTAGAGTTCATACATTAAGTTTGCATGCTAAACTACTGATATCTTTGTGCATATTTGTCCATTTGGGGTGTATAATATGTCAAAATGTTCATCCCAGAGTGCTCTTCATGATGATTGCATTTGCATTCATGTTAGGATGCATCTTGCCATGTTAATCTTTGTTGCAAAAGTGCTATGTGCTCTTAACTACTGAAAACTATTATACCTTGCCCTTTTGTCTTTTCTTTGTGAATTAATGCATGTGTGTTATGAGCTTTGTGTCAACATGACTTTGCTTCATTTTTATGTCTTCTTGATGCTAGATTTATTTTCATGCCATGACTTGCCATGATGTGAGTGCAACAAGCTTGCAAACATGCTATGATAATGTTGCTGTTTTTACACTTGTTGAAAAAACTGTTAAGTTTGAAACTGTTATATTGTGATGCCATGTTTGCTTGATGCTACAGTCAAATATATGCATATTTGGAGATGTCCAGTGTCCATGTTGTGAAGACCATGTTATGCTCTATCCATACATGACCTTGTTTGCAATTATAAGTTGCTGTAGCATGTCTCTTTCTTGCTCTGATGTTGTCATCATAATAAATCTGTCAGCATGTCGACAACATGTCCCATTTGGCAAAGCTCATTGAAGTTAATCTATGCATCTTATGGAGTTGTGCACATGGAGTTACTTGGAGTATGCCATTCCTACTACATGTTCAAGACCTTTGCATGCTTATTAGAATTGCTATTATTTCTGTTATGTGCCTCCGAAGTCAGCATCACAATGTTGTTGTTTTGCATTCCTAGATTTTCACCAAGTCAGAGAATGTGCTATATCCTGTTTGCATCTTGTTTTGATGAGTGCCATGAACCTGTTGCTCCCATGTATATGTCATGTTGTTTTATTTGCGCTCCAGGTTATGTACTAGCATGACATGCTTTTGTTTGCCATGATATTGCACTGTAGCTTAATCATTTCTTGCCTCCAACATGTCATCATATTAACTCTACTCATGTATATGCCTTGTTTTCCACTAAGTCATAATCTGTGATAGTGCTTGTTGCATTGTTCATTGTGGATTAATATTGATGCCTAGGAACCTGAAACTTGATGATATTTGAAACATGTAATCTGTACTTTGAGTGCATTTCATGTTTGTGCCTATCTTATTCTTGTAGCATGTTGTTTTGATGCTTCTAAGATGCATACTTGTTGTTTTGGACAGCTTGTCCTTTAAACTTGTTTCATGTGTATGTGTTGAACCGTGGCTCCGTTTGGGGCATGCTCTATATGAAACTTGCTTATTTTTGCATGTAGATGCATCATGTCATGTTGTCTCCATGATTTGAGTGTTGTGCTCGATGTTTGAATGCATTTTGCATCAATGCCATGCTTAACTTGCTTTGCTTATATCTTTTAGGCCGTAGCTCCGAATTAAATGAACTTTATATGTAACTTGACTAGAAAATCGTGCAGATCATCATGGTGCATCTTAACTTGCTATTTAACAACTCTAACATAAGGTTTGTCCAGATCTGGACCAATTTTGAAATTTGCACATGAGATTTACCAGAATTGTTATATGTTGTTTCCGGCCTCATTTAAACTTGCTTTGTTGTGTGTTCTTGTTTGCTTCATCTCTTGCCATGATTAGCATAATGTAGCCTTGTCATGCATCATAATTGGCTGAGCATCATGTCTTGTTTATGTGTCGTGTGTTTACCATGTTGTTTGCTTATTCTCGTTAGTTCATGTTTCGTTGCGATCGTGATGATTCGTTCGACTACGCTTGGTTCGTCTTCGTGGCTTCGTCTTCTTCATGGACTCGTTCTTCCTCCTAGCGGTATCTCAGGCAAGATGACCGTTACCTTGGATCTCACTACTATCTTTTCTATGCTAGTTGTATCGATGCTATCGCTATGTCGCGCTTCCTACCACTTGTTTATCAAGCCTCCCATTATGCCATGAAACTTCCTCTAACCTTTCTTTCACCATCCTAGAAAACCGTGGTTTGTCTATGTTACTGCTTTGCTCAGCCTCTCTTATAGCGTTGTTAGTTGCTGGTGAAGATGAAGTTTGCTCCATGTCGGAACATGTATATGTTGGAATATCACAATATCTCTTATGTTTAATTAATGCACATATATACTTGGTAATGTGTGGAAGGCTTGGCCTTTTGCCTGGTGTTTTGTTCCACTCATGCCGCCTTAGGATCCCATAAACCGGTGTTATGTTCCTTGATATTGCGTTCCGAACACGGTTTGGGTTTATGGCCCCCATCAATAATTCGCATTGTTTAAAGCTTTTCTAGGAATGCCCAACCTTGGTTTTCTATTTTCCTAATAACTAAAAACTTACATAGGGGCTTTTCGGACCCCGTGGATTCTTAATCAACCCCCGGGCTAGTGCTCCTCATGATTGTTGGTCCAAACTAGAGCCACTTGTGGTGCCACCCAGTTACTGGGGTCTTCGGTTGCTATACATACAGCTCATCCGATCGTGGCCTGAGAAGAGATACGCGCGGCTCTTATCAGGGTGTCGGCACGTTGGGAGGTCTTGCTGGATTAGTTTTACTATTGTCGAAATATCTTGAGCATGGGATTCGGAGTTGTACCTCCGTTGATCGTGAGAGCTTGTGATGGGCTAAGTTGGGACACCCCTATAGGGTTATGATCTTTTGAAAGTTGTGCCCGTGGTTATGTGGAAGATTTGAATTTATTAATATTCGGTTGTAGACAGGGGACCCAATATAAAATATACCAATGCATGAGTATCCGTGATCGTCTCTTCTCGAGTAAGTTTAGGAAGAGAACACGATGGGGTTATGTTTGACTCATAGGTCGTTCAGGATCACTTAGTGATCATTACTAGTTGGTGACCGTTTGTGTAGCTTCTCATCTTTCTCTTGAAATCGTAAGTTAGCCACCATACAAATGCTTAGCCGCTGCCGCAACCTCACCACTTATCCTTTCCATACCCATTAAGCTTTGCTAGTCTTGATACCCATGGTTATGGGATTTCTAATTCCTCGTGGCTCACAGATTCTACAACAACAGTTGCAGGTATAGGTTTCCAATGACTTGACGTGAGAGCAATGTTTACTTGTGTTGGAGTTCTTTCTTATTCTACTTCGTCGATCTTGGGATAGGTTCCTGGTCAGCAGCCTGGGATAGCAGGATGGATGTCGTTCTGCTTTTCATGTGTGTTTCATATGTAGTCGAATGTCTTGTGTATGATGTTGTTGTATTCATGTGGCAATTGTTGCCTGTTGTTGTATCCCCATCTTTTATGTTATAGTATGATGTAATGATATCCATCTTGCTAAGCTCCCGAAATGTGTTTTTGTGCCAATCATGATCGGGATATAATCTCATCTTCGGCGTGACAATCATGTAGGACAACCACCGATTGCATGTGGCACAAACATGTATGTATGAAAGGGTCGCGTAATGTTTTAAATAACGAAATTCACAACTTCGATGTGGCACCTACCTCACACAACGGCCAATCCCGCACAGTAGCTCACGACTCGTAGTGTACTGCCAGACACCCCCCCCCCCCACACACACACACCGCACATCCATCGGAAGAACGAGGCATTGAAAAAGAAACCGAGAGATCATTAAGATGTTTTAGTACATTGATTGATTTTCTAGGGGTATAGTGTGAAAAATCAAATTTGAGCTACATGCACATGTGACAGTGCACCTAAATGGATTGGGAAAACACATGTGTCTCATTGGGTGCATGTTTAGTCCCCCGTGCAAGAAATCCCAAAAATTGAGAATCTTGATTTTAAAAATCTAGTAAATCCAAAACTTAGTTGAAATACATGAAACTTATCGGGTTGTCATATGGACACCAACACACAGTGATATTGTACCTTTTTCTCAAATTTGCAAGTTATGATGTAATGTTTATCTTCTTACATACAAACGGGAGATTATTAATAATTGGGAACCAATTTCGCAACGGATTATGTATTTGAACCGTGGGTGTTAGACCAACAACGAATACATGACATGCTTCGGTTAAGCAATAAAGCTATGATAGCCTAGCTTATTATGGATGATAGACTACTAATATCAATAAGGAATTCCTTCTTTTCTGGAAGCCCATCCAGTCAGAACTCCAAAGTTAAGCGTGCTTAGCTTGGTTTCAGGATGGGTGACCGACCAGGAAGTTGCTCCCGGGTGCGCGCGAGTGCGGACAAAGTGCACAGAAAAGACTAGTATTGATATGTGGGGCCAGTCTAGATCCCACTAGGAGTAACGACCACCGGCGGGTGTGTCCGGGGCATTATAAGTTGGTATCAGAGCCGACCCTCACGGTTACGTGGATGTTTGCGGACAGGTACGCGGTCATGTTATGCATGACGTTTGTGACTCGTCGTGGCACACGACATGACACATGTGCCGGACTGGAAGCACAGACGTATGTTCCAAGAGGGAACGTTCATGTGGCCCAATGAGGATGTCGGTTCCTCTGAGTGGGGGTTTATGTGATAGCATGGCTTATTAGGGATGATCGACTACTCATATCAATAAGGAATTCCTTCTTTTCTGTAAGCCCATACGGACAGAACTCCAAAGTTAAGCATGCTCAGCTTGGAATAATTTCAGGATGGGTGACCGACTGGGAAGTTGCTCCCGGGTGCGCACGAGTGAGGACAAAGTGCGCAGCAAAGACTAGTATTGATTTGTGGGGCCAGGCTAGATCCCGCCAGGAGTAACGACCACCCGTGGATGTGTCCGTGGCATTACAAAAGCGGCATCATTAATCATGAAAATACAAAAACAATATACATGCCGCCACACGTCCCGTGTGCCGAGCAAGAAGACATGAGTTGACGGGATGCATGCGAGCAGTCAACCGCACAGGCAGACCGAGAGGCATGTGTGCAGGTGTGCGAGTTGACGGGAGGTGTGCTCGCTGCACAGTGTTATCGGGAGGCTTGTAAGTAGCTATGTGAAATGACGGTAGGCATGCCAGCAGTCCGCTGCATAGGCTCACCGGCAGGCGAGCCAATGGTTTGACTATCGCCCGCCTCTCTCCTGATACGCCATATTAATCGCGCGCCCAAGCGACCGAACCCCATCGTCGCCACACACAATCGTCTCTGTCCGCCTGCATCCTCGACGCACGTCTCAGTCCTCACCCTCGTCAATGTATGAGGATGCCGCTGACGCTCCCATTGGAGGGAGTGGCGACGCCAGGGCTGCTGAAGCACCGGAGCATAGCATGAAGATGGATATAGAGGTTGCCGTCGCCGCCTACGAGGTCTCACCGGACCTTAAGTTGTTGAAGGCTTCGTGCTTCCACAGCGAGACCCGGAGGTCCACACTGACTCCGACGATGACTCCGGTGATGACTCCGACAACGACGGACAACCGTTTAGTCATCTATACCCATTTTTGTGTCAAATATATCCTCGGGTTTCCCTGGTTACTCCTGCCACCCCCTTTTTGGAATAATAGAAATCATATGGTTATGTTCTCTCAATCCATGAAATCCGAGTAAGTTTTGTTAGATCAGTGTAGTGTATTTATTGTTTGAATGGTACAAATGATAAGTGATTAGTTGTTTCATCTATATGAATGGCTTCTTCTAATAATCTGACTAGGGTTAGTGATCGCGCTTATAATCCCTAGCCAGGTCTTGACAATTGATTTTGAATGACCTACATATATGTTTCTGCCATGTTTTTCAAGATTGGTCTATACATAGATTATTGTGCTTAAAAATTGTACCATAATCTTTGGATATGTCTAAAAAATAGACATAAAATCCATAAATTGCTAATCCTACTTTACGGCATATAAAAATTTGATTTGATGCCAAGTTTTGGCAACTGCCAAATGTTTGCTAGAGATTAGCTTGCATTCCAAATTTGACGCCACATTTTCTTACTATATGTATAGGTGTTTTCTGACGATGTCGACAACGAGGATGAAGACGACCAGAGGAGGCACAGGAGGCAAATCCTCCAGGAGCTTTATTTGGGAATTCATAACAGGCGTATTAGGACCTGGAACGGAGGCTTTCGACGCCCATTTTGCAACCAAAAGCTTCATGAGGCATATGAGAGTGTTTTGGCGCATGCAAGAGGACGAGCCGTTGGCTCCTTCAAGCAGAAGTATTCTCGCTTAGTGGCACACGCCGCATACAACAAGTACCTAAAGAAGCTTCACGATCATGCCGGCAAATGAGATGTGTGATTGAACTACGTATGTCTATGTAGTGTCTTACTTATAAATGTGATTGTGTATGCTTAAGGACGGTTGAACTATATATGGTTGAACTATGCTTGTGTACGCTTATTATCTATGCTTGAGTATGTTTAATTTATGTTTACTTATGTCTAAATGTGGGATATGGATGCAATCAGTTCGGTTGATGGAATTTTATGCAGATTAGGGTGAATGTTAAGCGTGGGTAAAAATTTCAGACTCAACCGACGAAGTAAAAGCGGAACCACCTTGAAACATGGTTATTTTCACAAATTGGAAACGTCTGCAATCACTTCCATTTTCCCAGTTACGTCAATCACACACGGTTAGAACTAGCAGACCATTGCCTCCAAAAATCATTGTGGGACAGAAAACCCTCACCACCTAATTCAAAAAGGAAAAAAAGAAAACCCTCACCATCCCCACATCACAAAAATCAGCCTGCCGGCCACCCCTGTACGATCCCCATTCACACCTGCACAAGCTCCTCCGCGACTCTTTATGGCGCCGCCTATCATCGCGGCAACCACTTAGCTCGACGTTGTAGATACTGCCAGGCTGCCGGCAAACCCCACTGCATTTCACCACTTCCACTTGCCTCCCCTATCGCCGTCGACTTTCTCTACGCTGCTCGCTGTCGACCCAGCTCCGTCTGATTGGGGAATCCGTGGTATTAAGTTTTTTTCTCATGGACAACAAGGTAACTATTTTACTGAGATATTCTCTCATTTCTTATCCCAGTTCATCTGCCTCCTTTAATCACCCAGCCGAAATCACCGTGAATTCATTTTTATTCGTGCTGATTTGAGGGTTTTCTTTCATTCATAGAGTGTACAGTGTGCGGACACATCAGGACTTTGCGGCCTTAGTCAGACATCTGTGGAGTTCCATCTCACCGTACCAGATGACTTCAGGATGCGCACGGTATGTTCAATCTCACCCTATATCAGTTGGCATGGCCTACTTTCCTGAACATATACTATATATTGCTACATTTGGATAGAAGGTGCCACATGTAGCATATACATCAAAGGAGATTTTCCCTCTTCTTTCTATATTAGGCAAATTAATGATGTATTGTTCTTTTGATTACTCTCGTATTTCCATGACATCACGATTACACAATCTGTTTATAGATTTTTTGTCCTTTGCTTACAACTACTGTACGATTCTTTCAATTTCACCCGTATTTGCATGTCACCATATTCATTAACAATCGTACCATTTTCTGCAGCACATCTGTCGGGGGAAACTATCCGCCACGAACACCTATGGGACCGGAGCCCCTTGCTTGTGCGGTAAGAGGGCGGAGGGAGCACGAAGAGCAGATCGTAGTGAACACGCGGGCAGTTTACCCAGGTTCGGGCCGCGATGGACGCGTAAAACCCTACTCCTGCTTAGTTTTGTATTCCGTTGGAGAGCTCGGGAGCTTGAAGAACTAGCTACACCGAGCGTATGAGTGATCTAGGTTCCGAACCCCTTCCACGTTGTGCATGGGCCTCCTTTTATAGTGCAAGGGGTCACCGACAGGTGTCAACGTAGGAGAAAGGGTAAAAACATAAAAGAGGTGGTAGTTGTAACAGTGCGGGAATAGTGGAGCTACAGTGTATGAACAGTGGTCGCTACCTACTTTGACAGTGGGGGACAAGAGCATTTAATGCCCGTCGCCGTCGACCCCAAAAGCGTCCGCCCTTGCGTCTCCGTTTGCCACGGCGATGGCTTCACCACCGTGGAGTGCCACCGTGTCCCCCAGGCTGCACAGCCATCCGCCACGCATCCCTGGAAAGGCCCCAGGGTGACGCGTGGGCCGATGAGCTGGAGCGCGGGCACACAGCGCAACTCTCCCGGCAAGCACCTTGCCGGGGCCTTGACCTTGCCGGGCCCGGGAGCTTGTCGGGCTCTGAAGCTTGTCGCTCCCCGGGCCCCGCCGGGGCGCATGTTGCGCCGGGGCATGTCTTCTAAGATGTAATCTTCTAGTCTTCCTGGCAAGCTCCTCTTGCCAGGGCCTTGCGTGAGTAAGGTAACCTTGAGCCTGGAACGGCCTTCCCGGCAAGCTCCACTTGCCGGGGTCTCGATCTTCTGTTTTGTATACTTTGTTTTTGAATGGTTTTACATGGAGCAGGAAGGTCTCCGGCGAGCACGTGGTAAACCCTGCCGCGGGAAGCTGCTACTGCCCGTGCACAAGTTGGGGTACTGAGGTACCCCTACCTTAGTACACCGACAGGAGCCCCCGGGCCTGGGCCACACACGGTGCCGAGCGCTGTTGGGCCAGGCCCAAAACAGTGCACGGACACACGCGGCCCACAGCGCGCCGAATCCACTTCCGCATCCGCCGCGTCCCCCCGTAACGGCACGCGTCGATTGCGGCGTCGTGGGCTGGGACGTGGCCACGTTCTTTTAATGGAAAGAGCGAAACGCCCCCCACTTCCCCATAAAAGCAGAGGAAGCAGGAGCGGTTCCCCTCCTACGCTTTCATTACATCCTCTTCCATCTCCAGAGATCCCCTTTGCTCTCCGCCTCCACACCTCCGCCGTCGCCGTCCGCATCTGCGGCGCCGCCGGACTCTTCGTCCCCCTTCCCTCGCCGCCTCCGCCATGGCCCCGAAGACCGAGAAGGCGAAGGCGGAGAAGACCAAGAAGGAGAAATCGGAGCAAGCGGCGAGGCTTACCTTGTATCGGAAGCGGAACCTCGTCTTCCCGCCGAGGCTCAGCGCGCGGGAGCTCTGGAACAAGTATTACTTGTTCTGGTCCAAGAAGACCAAGGCGCACCCCCGCACCCGAGCCTATCCGGCCGCCGCCAAGGACAACTACCCCGGCGGGTACTATTTCTTCGCAGCCTTCTTCCACTGCGGTCTTTGCCCTCCTTTTTCCGAATTCTTTTGCGACATAATGCACACCTACGGCCTCCACCTTCTTGACTTCACCCCCAACGCCATCCTCACGATGGCGGTTTTCGCACATATGTGCGAAAACTATATTGGGATATACCCAAACGTAGCGCTGTTTAGGCACTTTTTCACCCCTAGAGCAGAGGCCGGCGCCCCCCTCTCCGGAGGAATATCTTGGGTTTTTCGTCTGAACAAGAAGGAGTCCTACTTGCCGGGAGAGCTCCGCGGCAAGTGGGAGGAGTGGCGTGCGGACTGGTGTTGGATTGTTGAGGACCAGCCGCAATCTTTCACCGCGCCGCGCACAACACCCATCGTGCGCGGCAGGGACTGGAGCGAGCTGGATTCGGACGACAACAAGCTCGACATCGCCCTCATCAGGATTCTTCGTCTCCGGGTAGCAAGGTTGTCTGTCGCAGAAGTAGGCACAGACTTCCCCCGCCGCCACATCGCCCCTCTCCAAGACAGGAAAAGGCCGGCCTGGGAGTACGGCAACTCGGCGGATATCATGAGGCTGCGCCCCGGGCTCAACTTTAACTTCACGTCGCTGGAGCTGAAGGGGATGGTCCGGGAATTATTTAAGCATGACCCGGCCCACCCAGAGTGGTTCAGGGGTCCCCGGGGAGTGGTGCCCCTCTGCAACAGCACGGCCAGGGACAACCTCCGCGCCATGATGCCCGCGTGCGACTCGCACGGCGTCGACCGCACGTGGATTCCGCCCAAGCCAGACGTCGTCTTGAACCTCTTCGACAACCTGGTGGAGGTGGCGAAGAACAAGAACGAGACCCGGGAGCTGACACGGGACACCACCGACCAGGAGATAGCGTACATAGCTTCTCGGGTTGAAGAGGCCGCTGTGGCCGCAGAGGCAGGAGAATTCGGCTTCACGCCCGAGGAGGCAGAGGCTGCGGAAGTGTCCTGCCAAGCAGAGGAGGCGGAGATCCGCAGGCTACTGAAGCTTCCTCCCGACGAGCTCGCCGGGGTCCCATCCTTGAGGCACTCCGGGATCCTTGGAATCCAGACGGAGGCCGCGGCGAGAGGCAACGCCGCCGGAGGGAACAGGGGCGCCGCAGGGAGCGGAGGCGCCGGAGGGAGCGGAGGCGCCGGGGAGAAAGAGGCCGCAGCGCAGGGCGCCGGGCCCAGCAACCCTGCCGGGGAGGAGGAGGAGGAGGACGACGTCGAGGCCGCCGAGGACTCCGACGGGTCTCTGGGGCTCTACGCCGACGACATCTCCTCGTCGTCGGAGACCTCCCCGCCCCGGGCAAGCCCTAGGCGGTCTCCGATGAAACGTCTCCGCAAGGCGGCGACGAGGACAAGGGCACAGGCGCCCCGGCAACAGCCAACTCGCCGGGCAGCGCGAGCTCCCCGGGGGAGTCAAGCTGCGACGGGGGCGCCCGGCGCACCAGTCACAGCGGAGGCGGCCCGCACGCAGGCCACGACAGAGGCACCCCGCAAGCAGGCCACAGCAGAAGCGCCCCGCAAGCCAGCGCCGAGCGGAAGGGAGTCTTCACAGAGCGGAGCGGCGGCTCCGCCCGCTCCCCGGGCCCCGGCTACCACAGGGGCTGGGTCTTCGCAGCCCCCAGACCCGGGGACCGCCAAGCGCCCGAGGGAGTCTTCGCCTCCTGCTCCCCGCGCGGACGCGCCTCAGGTGGAGTTTGACTTCTCCGCCCTGAGCGACGACGACGACGAGGAGGAACAGGAGTAAGTATTCGAGGCTTTGCATCTTCTTTAACATTGTCTTGATTTTTGGTTGATGCTGATCTTGTTTCTTGTTTTGATTTCAGGACCTTGGCCCAGCGGGCGGCGAAGAAGGCCAAGGTGCCCGTGGTCGAGGTCGCGGATGACTCGCCTGTCGCGGCGACAGGGGACGTGCCGGAGACGAGCCTGCCGGACCCGAGCGCTGTTCCGAGGAGCAGCCCCCTGCGTAAGTCTGGGTTCCATCCTTCCACTCGTCGGGCGCGCTTGGAGATTTCGTCTTGTTCTAATATCTTGATGCTTTTGTCTTGACTTGTGCAGGGGTGGAGCCGCAAGCTCAGGAGCGTCCGGAGGTCGCTCCCGAGGAGCCGCGGGCCCCGCCGTCCCCGCCAAGGCCGAACTCCCCGGCAAGGGAGAGCGTTCCGCCAAGGGCGGGTACTCCGCCAAGGGCGAGTACCCCGCCAAGGGCGAGCAGCCCGGCGAGGGCGGCCACTCCACCAAGGCAGAGCTCCCCGGCGAGGGAGCCCGCCGCTGACGACGTCCGCCAAGGTAAGTTTTGTGACTTTGTCTTCTTGGAATCGTCTCTTTTTGGATATTTGCTTGAACTTCTTTTGCTTTTTCTTCTTCTTCTAGATCCTCCTCCCCCCGAGCAGATGGAGACGGAAGTCATCGTCATCGAGGAGGAGGGCGCGCAGGGCGGCGGCGGCGACGCCCCTGTTGCCGAAGACACGGCGGGAGCCGCCGAGCCAGCTGTGGAGGAGACCGCTCCGGCTGCGGACGCAGCGGCCGGGGAGGGGGACGGCGACCGCACTGCCGGCCCGGAGGCGGCAGGAGCATCAAGTGCTGTGCCGGCCGCCGACCCCTCCGCCGAAAAGGAGCAGGCCGGCTACTATCTTGAAGCTCCCAACGGCGTCTTCATCCAGGTGCCGTGGGGTTCTTCTTCGCGAGCCCCTGCGGAGGGCGAGGCCTTTAATGGAGAGGTCCTCGCCTCCGCGGGCCTGAAGATCGTCGAGGCGCCCGGTGGAAACGAAGGGCCCGAGGAGGAGAAGCTGCTTCACCAGCTCCTGGCCCTTTACCGGGCCAGGCAGGCGAAGCTTGCTTCCCGGGAGGCCCTTGCCGCCAAGGCCGCCGCTGAGATGGAGAAGCGCGCGGCGGAGCTCCGCGCCGCCAACCAGGCTGCCCTCCGCGAGGTGGCGGAGGAGCGCGAGAGGCTCGCCGGGGAGTATCAAGAGTGGTTGCTGGAGAGGGCTGAAGCCGAAGAGCAGCAGCGACTCGCCGGGGTGGAGCTGTCCCGGCGAGAAGGAGAGCTCGCCCAGCGGAAGGTCAACCTCGACTCCCACGAGGAAGACCTTGCCGCTCGGGAGCAGGCCCTTGGCGGGGAGCTGAAGGAGGCGAAAGCCGCCGCGGCTGCCGCGGAGACCGCCAAGGAGGAGCTTGCCGCCAAGGTCGCGCAGCTGGAGGAGTCGCTGAAGGCGAGCGTGGAGAGGGTCGCCGCGCTCAACACGGAGCGCGAGAAGGACGCCGACACCAACTCCGAACTCCAGGTGCGTCTTTCTGAGAAGGGCGACGAGCTGAAGGCCGCCAAGGACTCCATCGAGGATCTGGAGCTGAAGGTTTCCACGCTGAAGGACTCGCTCGACGCCGCCCAAGCCCGGGAAACCAAGCTGAAGGAAGAGCTCTGCAAGGAGCGGGGCTTGGTGGCGAGCGCCAACACTGCGGCCGAGAACTTCCGCCGTACCATCGAGGTGTGGACCGAGGACTTGGTATCTTCTGCGTCCAACATTGACCAGGAGCTGCTGGTGCTGAAGCTGGAGCATCTCATCTACTCTCCGGACCCAAACCTCCCTCACAGCGCCAAGCTCAGCCTCTTCTTCAGGGGGATTGCGCCGGCCCTTGCAGATCTTCGGAAGAAGATTCCCGCGCAGCTAGCCGAGGAGTCGCGCCGGCTCTGCACGGGAACCTTGGAGCGTGTGCTGACGAAGATTGTATACCGCAATCCCGGCATAAACCTCACCAACGTTCTCCGCAGCTTGCCGGCCGACGCGAACATGGAGGCGTTGAAGGAGCAGGTCGCCCATATCATTGCTAAAGTGAACAAGATCTCCAGGATCGAGGGCGACCGCGTAGATTAGGCCTCCTTTATCCTTATCTCTTTTTGTTGCTGCATAGGGTGTTATGAACTCATTAATCATTGCGACAAGTTATCCTTTGTAAGATATTTATCTTATTTTGATCAATCAGTGCAATGTTATCTTCCTTGTCTTGGTCCTTTACTTTGTATGCTTTTCACCCTACGCTCCCGGGGAGCTTCCGGCAAGGGGCCTTTGCCGCGAGCGCTGAGTGCTGGACTCTGAGCAGCCTGCTGGCCAAGGTCTCACCGGCAAGCAACCTTGCCGCAGCTAGTCGCAACGCACTTAGCTTGCTGAGTGAACTCGAAAACGAAGCAAGGGCGCGACACTTGTCGCAGCTCACTTAAGTCGTTGAGCGTACTCGAAAACAAGATAAGGGTGCGTCTAGCTACGGGTAGGTTCCTCCGCGCACAGGTTTTCCATACAAAGTGTGATTGTTCAAGGAAGACAACTAGAATTTAAAAATTTGAACTGATCAAATTCTAATAACTTAGCTTTCATATATTGCTTGCTTCCCGGTAAGGTTTCTCTTTCTTGAACAGCACTTGGTTCTTCTTCCGTCTCCTTCCATCCCGGCAAACTTGTGCGCGAGGAACATTCCTTCTGCTTAAGAGGCAAGGAAAAAGAAGAGGGAAACAAGTATATGGCTTTTCGGCGTGCTAATGCTTACCGGATATGTATGTTGCACAAGATGCCAAATAACACATGCAAATAGCGGGGAAAGGCATGTAAAAGGCAAATAGCGCAAACCACAAAAACTTTACTGATGCACGGGGTCTGCGCCCGGCTTTGTACAAAGGGTTACATGCAACAGCGGCAAAGCTTGTACAAAAGGTGGTTGCCGGAGCGGATCACGGCAACCGTGCCTTATGGGTGAAACTTGCGAAGATGCTCTATGTTCCAGGAGTTGCTCACCGGTAAGCCTTCTTCGGTCTCGAGGCGGACAGCGCCGGGCCTCGTGACTTGTCTCACCCGATAAGGGCCTTCCCACTTCGGCGTCAACTTGTTGGAATTCTTGGCGGACTGAACACGCCGAAGAACAAGGTCGCCTTCCTCGAGACTCCTGGCCTTGACCTTGCGGCTATGGTAGCGACGCAAGGCTTGCTGGTATCGAGCAGCTCGTACAGCAGCCTGGAGACGTCCCTCCTCGAGGAGCAATGCATCATCTTGCCACAGTTGCTCTTGCTCGAGCTCATCATAAGCGAGCACTCGAGGAGATCCGTATACGAGTTCCGTGGGGAGAACTGCCTCTGCTCCATAGACTAGAGCAAAGGGTGTCTGTCCGGTGGCTCGACTTGGTGTCGTTCTGATTGACCAAAGAGCCGCCGGTAGCTCCTCTATCCAATTTCTTCCGCACTTGCGCAGCCTATCAAAGGTCCTTGTCTTGAGTCCGCGCAGCACTTCAGCATTGGCCCTCTCCGCTTGACCGTTGCTCCTCACGTGAGCAACAGAAGCGAAACAGACCTTGGCGCCAAGGTCTTGGACGTACTGCATGAAGGTGCGGTTAGTAAATTGTGTACCGTTGTCGGTGATGATCCTGTTGGGGATTCCGAAACGGCAAACAATTGACTTGAAGAACCTGACCGCTGATTGTGCTGTCACCTTTCTCACTGGTTCCACTTCTGGCCACTTTGTGAACTTGTCGATTGCAACGTACAAGTACTCAAAGCCCCCGACGGCCCGGGGGACGGGGCCGAGGATATCGAGCCCCCAGACCGAGAAGGGCCAGGACAAAGGAATTGTTTGGAGAGCTTGAGCTGGCTGATGGATTTGCTTTGCATGGAACTGGCACGCTTCACACTTGGTTACTAGTGCAGTCGCATCTTGGAGGGCTTCTTGCCAAAAGAACCCTTGCCGGAAAGCTTTCCCGGCAAGCGCCCTTGCGCCAATGTGGTGGCCGCATATGCCTCCGTGTATTTCTGCCAACAGTTTCTGTCCATCTTCTCTGGAGATGCACTTCAGTCTGACACCATTAAGCCTTCTTCTGTACAGCTCGTTATCCATGAATTGGTACATACTTGACTGCCTGGTTATCTTCTCTATTTCTTCTGGGTCGTCGGGAAGTTCTCCAGTTTGCAGAAAATAGACGATCTGCTGCGCCCATGCCGGAGCTTGAGGCTCAACGGCAAGGACTAAAGGCATGAGGGCCGCTGCGGGGACCTCGGCTTCTACGGCAAGAACCCCTGGTTCCGCCGGAGCGGATGGTCCCCCGGCAAGCTCGCCGGGGCGAGGCTTGTCGGGAACACTTGCTTCAACTGCACAGATCCTTGGATCTGCAGGAGCAGACTGTTCCTCGGCGTTTTGATTGCTGATCTTGGGGACCTTGGCGGCGGTTTCAGGAAGATCCGCCGGCAAGTAGTCGCCGGAGACCAACTTTCTCTTCTTGGGCTGCCCAATCGATGGTGTAACGGATGGTTGAGTCAGCTTGAGCAAGAAGGTCCCTGGTTCCACAGGTAACTTCATCGAAGCACACTTTGAAAGGCCATCTGCTATGTCATTCTGAGCTCTCGGGACGTGCTCCATTTGCAGACCTTCAAAATGCTCCTCAAGCTTCCTTACTTCATCTACATAAGCTTCCATCAAAGGGCTCTGATAACTCTTGTTGACTTGCCGGACCACCAACTGAGAATCTCCCCGCACAATCAGCTTCCTGATCCCAAGTTCGGCCGCAATCCTGAGGCCGGCAAGCAAGCCTTCATATTCAGCAGTGTTGTTTGTCGCTTGCTCCCTGGGAAAGTGCATCTGGATAACATATTTGAGGTGCTCTCCGGTGGGCGCGATGAGTACCACGCCAGCACCGGCACCTTGCAGCGAGAAGGCACCATCAAAATACATTACCCATTCACTTGTCGCTTCTTGTACGGGTGCACTTGTTTCTTGGACTTCTTCATCGGGCGTTGGGGTCCACTCAGCTATGAATTCTGCCAAAGCTCGGCTCTGTATGGTTGAAGTACTTTCAAACTTGAGTCCAAAGCTCGACAGCTCCAGTGCCCACTCAACGATCCTGCCTGTTGCTTCTGGATTGTGCAATATCCTCTTCAGCGGAAAGCGAGTGACCACTGTTATCTCATGTGCCTGGAAGTAATGGCGCAGCTTTCTCGAGGCCATGAGGAGGCCGAAAAGCAACTTCTGCACACCAGAGTATCTTGATCTAGCCCCCTGGAGAAGGGAACTTACAAAATACACCGGGCGCTGCACCATCTTCTTCCGCACTTCTCCCTGTTCCTGCGCAGAGTTGTCCTTGTCGGGGCCAGAGCTTGTCGGAGCAGCCCCCTGCTTGTCGCTGGATTCGCTTGCCGGTGGTGTAGACTCCTCATCGGACTCCCTCTCCGCTACTAACGCAGCACTAACCACCTGGTTGGTTGCCGCTAGGTACAGCAGCAACTTTTCCTGTGGTTTAGGTGCGACAAGTATTGGAGTGGAGGATAGGTACCGTTTCAAATCTTGCAGCGCTGCCTCCGCTTCCGGAGTCCACTTCATGGTACCTGCCTTCTTCAAGATTTTGAAGAAAGGCAGGGCGCGTTCTGCAGACTTTGAAATGAACCTACTGAGGGCAGGCACACAACCTGCGAGCCTTCTGACATCCTTGACGCGCTTCCGGGCCTCGATTTGCTCAATGGCTTTAATCTTGTCGGGGTTGGCTTCAATCCCCCTCTGTGACACGAAGAACCCGAGAAGCTTGCCGGAGGGGACTCCAAAGACGCACTTCTCGGGGTTCAACTTGAGCTGTATTCTGCGCAGGTTCTGAAATGTTTCTTCCAAATCTTGGACCAGGGTTTCCTTGCTCTTGCTCTTCACCACGATGTCATCCATGTAAGCCTCTACATTTCTGTGGATCTGTGGCTCGAAAGCAGTGTGCACTACCCTTGCAAACGTTGATCCTGCATTCTTCAGTCCAAATGGCATGCGTATGAAGCAATAAGTGCCACATGTAGTGATAAATGCAGTCTTCTCTTCGTCTTCCTTGGCCATAAAAATCTGATGATAGCCTGAATATGCATCAAGAAAACAGAGTAGCTCACATCCGGCAGTGGAGTCGACAATCTGGTCAATGCGCGGCAAAGGGAATGGATCTTGGGACATGCTTTATTCACATCGGTGAAGTCTATACACAGTCTCCATTTCCCGTTGGCCTTGCGCACGATGACTGGGTTTGCTAACCACGTCGGATGGATCACACCTCTAACTAGGCCTGCTGCCTCTAGCTTCTTGATCTCTTCGTTGATGAATTCTTGGCGCTCCACGGCTTGCTTCCTTACTTTCTGCTTGATGGGCCGCGCATGAGGACAGACAGCAAGCTTGTGCTCAATTACCTTCCTGGGAACACCGGGGATGTCAGATGGTTGCCAGGCAAACACATCGACATTCGCCCGCAAGAAGGCAACGAGCGCGCTTTCCTATTTGCTGTCAAGCGTGGCACTGATGGTGAAGGTACCACCAGTGCCGTCCTGCTTGGCGGACACCTTCTTGGTTGCCGGAGGAGCGGCCATCCCCTTCTTACACTTGCCGGTGGAGCTCGATGGAACGTCCTCGACGGCAGCGCAGCACTCCGAAGAGGTGCGGTTGCCGGAGTGGGCCCCAGAGCACTTGCCGGACTTGGTCTTCGTCTTCTTCCCCCCGGGAGCTTCAGCGGCAAGTGTATCCTTCTCTGCCGCAGCTGCCGCATCCCGGTAGATCTTGTCGGCGCAGACAAGCGCATCTTTCTTGTCGCCATGGACAGTGATGACGCTTATCGGCCCCGGCATCTTGAGTACGTTGTAAGCATAGTGGGAAGCTGCCATGAACTTGGCGAGGGCGGGACGGCCGAGTATTCCATTGTATGGCAATGGAATATCGGCGACGTCGAATGTGATGCGCTTAGTTCTGAAGTTGAGCTCCCCGCCAAAGGTCACCGGCAGAGTTATCTTCCCCTTGGGCTTGCTCCTTCCCGGGTTGATTCCTTGGAAAGAACCGGTCTCTTCGAGCTCGCCATCTGGGATTTGGAGTTTCTTGATCACAGTAGAGGAGATCAAGTTCAGCCCGGCCCCGCTGTCAACCAACATTTTAGTGACCTTGAGGTTGCGGATGGTGGGTGAGACCAGCATCGGCAAGCACCCGACCGCAGTGGTGCGGTCAGGGTGATCCTCAAGATCAAAAATGATGGGCATGCTGGACCATTTGAGGAGCCTGCGCGACTCCACGGGCGGCTCTGCCGCGTTCACCTCCCGCACCCACTGCTTGAGCTGGCGGTGGGAGGTGTGCAAAGAGGCGCCACCGTCGACGCACAGGACCTCCGTGGCCTTCTGGAACTCCTGCTCGCTGTTATCCTCGTCCTCCATGTCTTCGTCGTCGTCTTCTTCATCTTTGTCGCGGCCCCGGGGAGGTCGGTCACCTTGCCGCTGCTTGGCCTTGCCGCGGCGTCCTCCCCGGCCATTGAACGGCCGCTTCTTGCGTGGTTCTCCTCCGCCACCTTGGGCCTTCTCCTTGTCGCGCCTCTCGTACTCAGCTTTCTGCTGCTCGACGAGGTACTCGACGCGTTTGCAGTTGGAGAGGTCGTGGCCCTTGGTGCGGTGGATCTTGCAGTATTGCTTGTCGGAGTCGTCCTGCTTGTCGGCTGCCGCTACAGGGGCAGGCTCCTTGCCGGAGCCGCCAGCCTGCGTTTGCTTGGCCGGAGCCTCCTTGCCGGACTTCTCGACGGCAAGCACTTCCTTCTTGTTCTTCCTTCTGTTGTTCCGCCGCCGGCTCTTCTTTGCCGGGGCGGCGTCGTCGCTGTCGCTTCCTCCTGCGCCAGCATCCTCCCCGGGGAGTCTCCTCCCCTCTTCTGCGCGTGCGCACTTATCAGCTAGAGAGTAGAGCTCGCTGACATCCCGGATCTTGGTCATGGCCATTTCTTCCCGCATGCGGCGGTTACGCACGTTCTGGTGGAACGCGCTGATAACCGCGGCAGGGTGGACGTCGGGGATGTTGTGCTGCACTCGACTGAAGCGCTGGATGTACTTGCGCAGGGATTCTCCTTCCTTCTGGGCTAGAATGTGGAGATCGCTCTCCTGGCCGTGGGGTTTGTGGCCGCCGGTGAAGGCGCCAACAAACTGGTGGCAAAGGTCTGCCCAAGAAGAAATGGAACCTTCCGGCAAGTGCATAAGCCAGGAACGAACGTTTGGCTTAAGCACGAGCGGGAAGTAATTCGCCAAAATCTTCTCGTCGCGCCCCCCGGCAGCCTGCACCGCGATGGTGTAGATGCTGAGGAATTCCGAGGGGTGCGTCTTGCCGTCGTACTTCTCCGGTACGTCGGGCTTGAAATTCTTCATGCTGGGCCACTGGACGCGCCTCAGCTCGCGGGTGAACGCAGGGCAGCCTGCCGCGTACGGCAAGTCGCCTGGTTCACCGGGCGCGCGCGCGTCGACAGCGTTCCCAGCTCTCTGGTCTGATTGTCGCCGAGCTTCTCGGCGGCGCTCGATTGTTGTCCGAGCGTCTTCTTGTCGCCGGTCGTCGAGGACCTGGCGCTGGTCCCGACGGGCCCGCGGATCCGCCGACGCCGTGGAGCCGTCGTCGGCGTTGTTCCGGCGGGGCGGCGTCTTCTGCTTCTGCGGCGGGGAGTGCACGGTGGTCACACCCCCGGCGGTCTTGTCGCCGTCGGCCTTCGTCTTCTCGGCTTGCCGTGGCCGGGAGGTCGCCGGCTGCTGTGGAGAGTCGTTGTTGGCGAAGGCGATCAGGCTCTGGATGGTGGCCCTCCAGTCTTCGGCCTTGTCTGCCGCTGGAGGGAAGTCGAGGAGCAGTTGCGCCCTTGCGAGCGCTTCTGCTGGAGTGGAGGGGAGCGGGGGCGAGCGGTGCGAGGAGCGGGATATGCTCGGACTTCTAACGGCGTTAGAAGGAGCAGGGTCCCGCCCCGGCGACCGCGCCTTGCTGGTGCCCGGACGGCGGTCCGGAGCGTCCCGCGAGCCTCCGGTTTGCCCTTGTCCCAGCAAGCGGATACCACCTCCCGTGGTATGGCGCTGCTGGGTTGTCGTATGCTGAGACGGACGCGGCGCGTCCACGGAGACCGAGGCTCGGTCGTCCGTCCTGTCCTTGGATTTGGTGGCGCCGCGAGTGTCCTCGCCGGCGACCACCCTTCCGACGGCGTCTCCCCCACCCACCGTTGGCTCTGGTGGCGGCGGATGAGACGCAGACGGGCCTCCGACCTCCGAAGCCTTCTTCTTCGGGGCCATGGTGCTGTTGCTGATGAAGTCGCTGGTGAAACTGGAGAGGTTGATGAAGAATGCGCCCGCGTGAACGCCGGATCGGGTTCGCACAACCTCGACGCCCCCTACCTGGCGCGCCAAAGATGTCGGGGGAAACTGTCCGCCACGAACACCTATGGGACCGGAGCCCCTTGCTTGTGCGGTAAGAGGGCGGAGGGAGCACGAAGAGCAGATCGTAATGAACACGCGGGCAGTTTACCCAGGTTCGGGCCGCGATGGACGCGTAAAACCCTACTCCTGCTTAGTTTCGTATTCCGTTGGAGAGCTCGGGAGCTTGAAGAACTAGCTACACCGAGCGTATGAGTGATCTAGGTTCCGAACCCCTTCCACGTTGTGCATGGGCCTCCTTTTATAGTGCAAGGGGTCACCGACAGGTGTCAACGTAGGAGAAAGGGTAAAAACGTAAAAGAGGTGGTAGTTGTAACAGTGCGGGAATAGTGGAGCTATAGTGTATGAACAGTGATCGCTACCTACATTGACAGTGGGGGACAAGAGCATTTAATGCCCGTCGCCGTCGACCCCAAAAGCGCCCGCCCTTGCGTCTCCGTTTGCCACGGCGATGGCTTCACCACCGTGGAGTGCCACCGTGTCCCCCAGGCTGCACAGCCATCCGCCACGCGTCCCTGGAAAGGCCCCAGGGTGACGCGTGGGCCGATGAGTTGGAGCGCGGGCACACAGCGCAACTCTCCCGGCAAGCACCTTGCCGGGGCCTTGACCTTGCCGGGCCCGGGAGCTTGTCGGGCTCTGAAGCTTGTCGCTCCCCGGGCCCCGCCGGGGCGCATGTTGCGCCGGGGCATGTCTTCTAAGATGTAATCTTCTAGTCTTCCTGGCAAGCTCCTCCTGCCAGGGCCTTGCGTGAGTAAGGTAACCTTGAGCCTGGAACGGCCTTCCCGGCAAGCTCCACTTGCCGGGGTCTCGATCTTCTGTTTTGTAAAAGATGTCGGGGGAAACTGTCCGCCACGAACACCTATGGGACCGGAGCCCATTGCTTGTGCGGTAAGAGGGCGGAGGGAGCACGAAGAGCAGATCGTAGTGAACACGCGGGCAGTTTACCCAGGTTCGGGCCGCGATGGACGCGTAAAACCCTACTCCTGCTTAGTTTTGTATTCCGTTGGAGAGCTCGGGAGCTTGAAGAACTAGCTACACCGAGCGTATGAGTGATCTAGGTTCCGAACCCCTTCCACGTTGTGCATGGGCCTCCTTTTATAGTGCAAGGGGTCACCGACAGGTGTCAACGTAGGAGAAAGGGTAAAAACGTAAAAGAGGTGGTAGTTGTAACAGTGCGGGAATAGTGGAGCTACAGTGTATGAACAGTGGTCGCTACCTACTTTGACAATGGGGGACAAGAGCATTTAATGCCCGTCGCCGTCGACCCCAAAAGCGCCCGCCCTTGCGTCTCCGTTTGCCACGGCGATGGCTTCACCACCGTGGAGTGCCACCGTGTCCCCCAGGCTGCACAGCCATCCGCCACGCGTCCCTGGAAAGGCCCCAGGGTGACGCGTGGGCCGATGAGCTGGAGCGCGGGCACACAGCGCAACTCTCCCGGCAAGCACCTTGCCGGGGCCTTGACCTTGCCGGGCCCGGGAGCTTGTCGGGCTCTGAAGCTTGTCGCTCCCCGGGCCCCGCCGGGGCGCATGTTGCGCCGGGGCATTTCTTCTAAGATGTAATCTTCTAGTCTTCCTGGCAAGCTCCTCTTGCCAGGGCCTTGCGTGAGTAAGGTAACCTTGAGCCTGGAACGGCCTTCCCGGCAAGCTCCACTTGCCGGGGTCTCGATCTTTTGTTTTGTATACTTTGTTTTTGAATGGTTTTACATGGAGCAGGAAGGTCTCCGGCGAGCACGTGGTAAACCCTGCCGCGGGAAGCTGCTACTGCCCGTGCACAAGTTGGGGTACTGAGGTACCCCTACCTTAGTACACCGACAACATCCCTTGCTATGCAACAACATCTGTAGTACACAATCTTGCCCTTTACCTAACTCAAGACTGCATGGATGTCATATTGAACACAAACCATGGATTTACAATCGTTGCATCTGTAAGACTTGATGAACGTGGTCACTCCTATTTTGGCACGGGCCTTTGGACATAAATTTCTAAGTTTTATGTACTGAAAGTGGGCACTAAAATTGCATTGCGCATAAAAGAGCCTGGTAATAAGATATATGCTAACTTCCGTGACGATATCATATGTCTAGACTTTGTTCGAAGTAAGTATTCTTTTCAAGTATCATCATGTTGACTTATCTAGCAATATCGAAGGAATTGTGTTGTATTTGAGCAACCAATTGTTATTCCATTTTCTTACTCTATTCCTACGTACCAACTTCTAGTTACCAATACACTTTTTCTGCCATGTTTTAACTAAATATTCCCGTACTCCCACTTCTATCAGAAAGCGCCGCTCACGAGGAGACTCCGGAAGTGGAGAAAGAGGCTGCCAACAAGCGGAGGAGGCTCGAGCAAGAACTGCAAGCGACTCCAGCAGGCCTAGACTTCATCAGCAGTCTCCCCGATGATATGTGGATAGTCATCATCCCCTCCTCCCTATCAAATATGGGGCGCGGACAACCGTCCTTTCCCAACGATGGCACCCCCTATGGCACTCCACCCCTCTCGACCTAATCAATGCCCACAAACTCTACCATGGCTATCGCAAAAGCTTGGACGTGTTGTCCCAGATCCTCGGCAGTCACCATGGCCCAATCAAAGGCCTTAGCACGGGAAAGTATCGTTCCTCCAGAAAGGACTGATCCAAGCTTGAGGAGTGGTTCCGATCCACTGCCCTAGATCAGCTCGAGGTGCTCAGTTTTAAAGATGGGCATAAGCACTCGATGTCAACGCTCGCGCTCCTCCTCGCGCCCATGTCGCGCCTCGCCAAGTTCATGAACTGACATCCCCCTTAATGATGCGTCCGCTCTTTTTCTACCACGTTTGAAGCATCTCGAGCTCGTCACCATCTGCATCCCAAAGGATCTCATGGAGCGTCTACTCTGTGGCTGTACTACACTCAAGTACCTTCATCTTAAATCGATCAATCGGTTGAGTAGCTTGCACATCACCTCCATGACTCTCCAGACTATTTACGTGTGTTGCTGGTGCTGCAATAAGAGATCACAAAAGGTGTACCACAGTATAGTCATTCAGGGCACACCTTCACTTGAGAAATTACTTGTAGTTGATCAACAAGGTCCAACAAGAATCAATGTCATTTCTACGCCGAAATTGACTGTGGTGGGCTACTCGTCTTTCAAATACTCCGAACTTGTTATTGGATCCATAACGGTTCAGGTACAACAGTCGCCTTCTACCTCTCCTTATTGACATTGACATTATATCTAATTTTTGAAGATGTATGTTTGTGTGTCATCCAGAAAATGATTCCGACAAGCTTGACCCCGAATCTGCGCATAGTGAAGGTCTTGGCACTAGAATCTATCGGCCCCAACCTGGACCAAGTTTTCAGTTTCCTGAGATGCTTTCCGTGCCTGGAGAAGCTATATATCGAGGTGATGTTCCTTTCCTTTTAAATGTTAAGCATAAGGGAGTTCTACTTTTGGCACCTTTTCCCAAGTTTACAATGACAATGTACTACGATTTCGGAAGGAATTTTGGAGGATTTCAATACATACATGTTTTCCCCGCATATTGGTTGCTTGATTCATATGGTTACAATCCATAAGCGTTTCTCCTTTGGATTCATCTATACTAGTTTTCTTAGGAAATTTTTCATCCACTCCAACCTCTTGTGAAGAAGGCTACATTTTTCTAGATTGTAATCATATGCCCATGTTAATCATGTCAGATCAAAGGTGATACATTACTGCATTTTACAAATCCTTCAAACCAAATAGGCCTGTAGTAGTGTTCAAAACTACATGTAGGCACTAATACATTCTCTTCTTTTGCAGATAATATTAGGCCCGGTGGTGGATATTGTGATACAATATAACAATCACATCGACTGCCTAGATCTGCATCTCTCAGAATTTACTTTGAAGTCCTACCGAGGGACCTTGCCAGAGATTATATTCGCAAGGTTCTTTGTTGTTAGAGCAAGGGTGCTGAAGGTAATGAGGTTTTACCTACATTTATTTAACAAAAATGAATGTTTTGTTAATCAGCGCCGACGGCTGTGACAGAATGGAAAAGGCTCCAAAAAAGCTGAATTTCATTTTGGACTTCAGATGACAGAGTAATCGGAAGTCATTATGTCAAACCCATACATGACTTGTCAGTGGCTGATCCCTTTGCAAAAATGATGAGGTTTTGAAACAAGCCTTACAAGTGGTAATATCAGTTTGAACCTCTATTATATCCATGTTCAGCTGATCGGCACGTGTGTTTGCAGCTGAATGAGCTAAATTGCATGTCTAATAACAGTTTGAGCCTTGTATCTTCGAATTTGAGCCATATAACTCTAGAATTTGAACCTTGTAATATTTCGGGCTTTTGTGGTACAATGTTGAAATGGCATCGTATGAGACTCGTATATTGGTAGTACTATTTTGACCTTAATATGCAATGGACCCAGAATTTATTAACCATTCTTGAATGTGTTTCCCTTGTCGATCTCATCGCAGACGATCTGTATAGCTAACTTGACTGCGATCTTTGACATTATTGCACACAGTTGGTTTCTTCAACCGTGTGCCCTGTAGTGTGCATAATTAATTATCGCACTCAAGTGTCCATCATCACCCTTCTATGTAACTTTGACCTCATCACCCACGGGTAAACTTATGATCAGACTCATTCCACACACTTCATTTTCGCAAAGCCTTTTGCCAATCAACGCTAATGATTTGCTCCTCTTCTAACCAACGTGTGGGGAAACTAGCATGACAGGAAGATTGCGTAGTTGCGCGCGCTAAACTGCGCAGGAACAGGCTCACCAGCGATACATTTGGCGCCGCTTCGATCCCACACATGGTTAAACGAAATGCGTGTGGGGTGCTCAAGCGTGCGCTGGAATCCTCCGCTATGAACGCGATGAAAAGACGTGATGATTACGGGCCGGTCTGCCCCCATTGATTACATCGACCATTTAACCCTTGTGTCTCTTCAACCTTTCGATCGCGCCCCAGTGTTTCAAGAAGCACACCCACCACGACAAATTCATAGAGGGTATCCTGCGTGGCTCCTATGGTGCTCCGAGCCGCTGGTGGACACCCACATAAGGTTCACGGAGCTCTCGGTGGTGTATACCAACAACCCGGTCTGGGTGGAGCACTCCATCCACATCACGGAGCTGTTGCTGGCAGAGGAGAAGCACAAGGTGGCCGGGTTCGACCTCGAGTACACCCACGCTCGTGTCGGGTCTCGTCCCGAGGTCGCCATCACCCAGATGGGTGTGCGCAATCACATCCTCGCCTACCACTACTGCCTGGCCACAAGGCCTTGCGAGCGTTTTGCCAGGTTTGTCAACAACCCCCACTACATGTTAGCTACGGTGGACATCACAAACAATGTAAAGGAGCTCAAGAATTCGGGCATCGCCTGCCAGAATCTTGTCGACATCCTGGAACAATAAAAGATCTAGGGAAGCAAGAATCTTGAGAAGGGCTCATTGGTTCACCTCGCTGAGGCCATCATCGACCCCTACTATAAACATGAAGGATTCCTGCCACAAGGACAAGCATGGCTGGCACTCAGCCGAGATGGAGAAACTCAACAAATCTCACGTCCTGTACGCAGCCAAGGAGGCGTACACAAGCTACGAGATGTACACGCGGATCATTGACATGAGGAAGTGCCTCCTTCCCCAAAACGACCAGGGATCCAGCTGGAAGCAGGGAAATGGCAAGCGTCATCACAACAAGAAGTAGATGATTAGATGTTCATTTATCCTAGTTTAGTATGCATGTAATTGCTTACTTTGGTTTGTGGAAATGTTATGTGTGTAGTCACTTATGTAATTGCATGCTTAATTTGGTTATGCAATGATGTTCTTATAAGTACATATGTTGATGTTCGGTAGACCGAGTGTAGATGTTGGGCGGACACAGCAAATGACATCGCACACAGACTAAACAATGGAACCCGTCGATGATGATTTCATCAATCACTCACAATTGTATACCAGCAATCGTTTGCTCATAACACACACATCTTGTTAAGTTGAACCGTTCCTATTGTGTTGGATAATCGCAAACAGTTCAACTAAGTGAACTGTATGCCGTATATCGCACACAGCTTGATCTAGCTGACTGTTTCTGTTGTGTTGCCTAATCATAAACAACACATCTGAGTGATCTGTATGTTTTATATCACACACACCTTCATCTGTCTATCCGTTTATTCTGTTATGCTCATCGCAAAAAGTTCATTCGAGTGAAGTGTATGCCACTACTATGTATCCTGCGTATCTATAATTTTTTATTGTTCCATGCTATTATATTATCAACTCTGGATGTTTTATATGCACTAATATGCTATTTTTTGGGACTAACCTATTAACCTAGTGCCTAGTGCTAGTTTATGTTTTTCCCTTGTTTTTGACTTTACAGAAAAGGAATATCAAACGAAGTCCAAACAAAATAAAACTTTACGATGATTTTTCTTGGACCAGAAGACACATACGAGACATGGAGAGGAGGCCAAAAGATCCACGGAGAGGCCACAAGCCGTAGGGGCGCGCCCTAGGGGTGGCACCCCTGGGCTTGTGGGTCCCCCGTAGCTCTCCTAACCATAATCTTCGCTCTAAATACCCAAATATTCCGCCCTACGTCCGAGGAGGTGCCAAAAATACTTTTCCACTGCAACAAGTTTCTGTTCCTACGAGATCCTATATTGGGGCCTTTTCCATTACCCCACCGGAGGGGGATTCGATCACGGAGGGCTTCTACATCAACCTTGCTGCCCTTTCGATGATGCGTAAAGGATGACAATGGGTAGTGTATGGGCAGGCTAGAGAAATACCATAACCATACATGTATAGTAAGTGGGTACGAAATTCTACCCATACACATACCCATGGGTTTGAAATTTTACCCATACCCATACCCGATGGGTACCCGTACCCATTTGGTACCCCACGGGTAGAACAAATAGTACACGAGTTGTTCACATTTGTACACTCATTGATAGCACATTTGACAAAAAAATCAATTATCTTAGCTCAATAATAAGTACATGAGTACAACTTACATAAAAGTAAATAAGGGTAGACAAGTCACATGAAAAGTTAATGATTAATTGACGACAACTTAACATTAGTTCACAAGCGGGCATGGTATGGGTATACCCGTAGGTACAAGGCTATACCCGTACCCTACCTGTCGTGGAATTAACACGGCAGATGTTTGGATTAGCGGACTTAGGTGTGAGGCCGCGCATCTATGTAGTAGCTTGAAGGGGTTGAGCGGAATCGAGAGATGCAATGCAAGACAAGGAGTTAGACAGCTTCGGGCCCCGAGAAACATCATCCGATAATAGCCCTACATGCTGTTTGAGGCTAGGTCTCATTATGATCCTCATGGTGTCGCCAGTAAACCGGCTCCTTGTGTCTAGCCCTAGAAACTTGTGAGAACTTGTCTGCTTGTAGCCTATTGTCACACCCTGATTTTCATATCACATTGCTTAAGCTTATTTTCATGTTAAAAATCTGGATTTGCAAAAAACTTTTGAGTGTTTTTGACTTTGCTTGATTTGACTTTTGTCTGTTGTTTGCTAGTGCTCTAGAAATCAAATAAATCCTCCAACTCTTATACTTCATCTCCTTGACCCAAAACCTTTTCCTAATGATCATGCCATGTGTATAGACCAGTATGGAATTTTCTTATAAAAATATTTTGGCCAAATGGTATTTTCTAAAAATTAGTTTTCCAAAAACCCCTGAATTGAGGTTTGCACTGCAAGTACCTTATTTAGGGTGAGAAAAATCTTTCAAAAAGTATATTTGAATCCTATTAGGTATAGGACTTCCAGAAACCACAAAAGTATAATTTTAAAAGTTATTTTTATATTTTATTTAAAAGCTTTTTCTTAAGGCCAGAAATGGTCTTTAATAGGGAAAAATTATTTAATCATTTCAAAAATATTTGCCAAAATTCAGGGAGACTCATAGGACATATATTGTCCATATATAAGAGTTTCAACACATGGTCATGTTCAAAATATTGGACAAATCCTTCCAAAACCCTTTCTGGATATTTCAAGCTTTTGAAATATTTACAAAGGATATATTCTCCAAAAATTCCAGGGAAATTCTATCATGTCACATATGACATATTTGATGATCTTGCAAAGCCTCATGCCTTGAAGATCAAGGAAACATCCTCAAACCCCTTCAAAACCATTATGTCCATATTTGAAGTTTGAGCAACTCTACATTGCCAAACTTGTCCAAATGCTCTCAAATTTGGTGCACATGCTAGAGTGGCCTAATAAGGCATCTAGACCAAATGGCACAAGATTTGGAATAGAGCAACTTGATCAGATCACCCCAAAACTACTTCTGTTCAAATTCAAATTTGATCAACTTTACATTGTCAACTTTTTATCTGGATCCTCAAACTTTGTGGGCATGTTCATAACCCCAAATGATGATGCTACACCAAGTGGTGCATCAAGGGGAGATGATTTGCTTGACTCAAACATGGTGAAACCATTTCTGTTCATTTCTAGGGTTCACCAAAGTTACATTGGCCACTTTGCCCAAATGAGCTCAAATTTGGTGTAGGGGCCTAATTATATGTGAAATTTGATCCTGTTAAGTCCCATGTCAAGTGGATGTCATTTGCTTGATCAAACCCTGATCAAACACCTTCTGTCCAATTACCAAAACAAGTGGTTGAACCTCTTTTACTTTTCTCCATGGCCTCAAGTTCTTACCACAGCTTCCCCTAGTCCTATTCTACCTCCAGTAACTCTCCTCTGCCTTATCTCAATTATTGGAGGGTAAAAACCCCATTTTTACCCTTGTGGACAGCCACCTTCTTCTCCTCCTTCACCTCCCTCCTCATCCCAGTGGTTCCCCAGGGCATCCAAGACCACAGAGCAATTCTTTACTACTCCCTCTACCCTCTGGACATTGCTGGACACTAGAGGACACGGCCTGGAAAGCATAGACACGACCATGCCGGCCAAAGATGTGCTCTGGAGCGCGCTACAGTGCGCTCCCGCACTGTAGCCGCCCCCAATCGGCTGCTTCCGACAACCTTGGGCAGAGAGAGCGTGTCCCCCGAGGTGCCCTCGACGTCCACGACCTGCAGGACGGTCGGCCCTATCCTCCCCGGCCCTCCTCCTCTCTCTCCACGAGCTCGCCGTGCGTGCCCTGGACCGTGCTCACGGTGCACCGCAGCGGCCCCTATAAGAGGCCTCCCCCCCGAGCACCTCTTGCCGCTGCTGGATCCTCCTCTTCTCCATGCACCTCCCAGACATCCCCAACCTCCCTCCCGTGGCCTCCTACCTCCTCCATGGCCGGAGTGCCGCCGCGGCCCCTTCCACGGCCATTCGGCCCTTCACCTCTCCGGGCCTCCCCCGACCTACACTGGGCATCTGGATGGATGCGGCACCCCTCCCTGGGTACTCCGGTGCGCCGCACACCGCCGGAGGTGGCCGGAATCGCCGGCACAGGTGGCGGCCGGGCCTTGCTCCGACCTCGCCCGCGCGCGCGTAAGGAAGGAGCTGCCTCTCCCCTGACCCCTCCTCCAGGCGCGGCCGAGCCGCGCGGCACCGCCCCCGTCTCCGGTCGGCGCAAGCTGGCGGTGTGGCGCCGGCGGCCAGCGAGGCCGAGCCTCCCCTGCCCCTCCCGTCAGGAGGAAGACGATGGCGGACGTGGGGGACGACCTGCGGCTGGGCCCCGCAGGTCAGCGACCCCGCCTGTCGCCACGTAGATTAAGTGGAGGCGGGACGGCAGGGAACCGCCTCCCCAGCGCAAAAGCGCAGCCTGGAAAGGCGCCTCCGACGTCACCGCTCCCCCTGTGCACGCGGCCGAGCCATGGGCCGGCCCAGTTTCTATGCGGCTATCCTCCGCCCAGTGTGCAGCATAAGGGTATAACCCCTATTCTTTCCCTTTTTCTTTATTCTGCCAACTTCAAAAATGCCTAGAATATTCATATGATCTCCAAATTGCATGATTCAAATTTCTGGTAGCTTCTAAAATCATGCCCTATCACATGGTGCAACATGCACATTATTCTAGAAACTTTTCCTATACAAATATTTATCAAATGCCTTTATTTCATTTCTGTGATGAACTTTAGAAAATCACAGAGAGCCCATTTTTGATCCAAATGCAGTGATTCAAGTTCCTAGATGCTTGTCATGTCCAAACTTAGTTTTGGAACATTTTTAATAATAATTTCTGTACCCCACCAAATAATGAGCCATTTCTTCCTATTTATCAGCTTTGGAAAATCCTAGGAAATTCAATTCAATTCCAAATCCATTGAAACCAACTCCTAAATGCTTCTAAAATCATGACTTGATGATGGGTACCTTTGCTCATCATTCAAGGAATTATTTCTGTATACTTCTTCCAAAACCATAAACCCTTTGGTTCCATCATATTGAAATACTCCAAACTACCCATTGATCCAAAACCTATGAAACCACCTTGGTCATTTCTAATATGACCAGAGGTATCCTAGAAAAGTCCAACTCCTATTTTTAGAGTACTTTTATTGTTGCTTTGATTGTGTTGCTTATTATGATTGTTTCCATCGTTAGTTGACGTAATAAACGGAGTATTCGGAGATGGATCAGAAGATTTGAAGACTCTGAAGTATAAGGCAAGCAGCCCTTTGACCATGTTCGAGAAACCTTTTTATGCATGTCTCATAGCACCTTTATTATTCAATGCATCGGAATCATGTTGAGGTGGAAACCACTTTGGTTGCTACCCCTATTACTTTACTATTGAAACTTGCATCAACATGACCCTACCTTCCTATGAGGGTTATGTGGGTGGGAGTAGATAGATGTGTGCTATAGTAGTTGGCTACGCAAAATGGGTCGGGGTTATGCATTGAGTGAAACAAGTGTGGTCTGACATACTTGCAAATGACCCAGTGGGTGCTACTAATGCCCCTGGGAGTTGATAAGAAACTAGGGCACTACTTGGTGAGAAGTAGTGTGCCGAGGCTTGACGAAAGTGTTGTTTACAGAGATGGATTAGATTTATGTGTGACTACCGTCCCAACCAAACATGCGCAACCACTCTACCCTTATATGGGAAAGGGCATTATTGATTACCTAGGTCGATACTAGCATGGTGCCCGCATTACTAGTGACGGGGGTGACATGAGGTCACTCTCGGGACGGGGTCGCACTTGGATAGGCGGCCATGACTGTCTTTACAGGGCACCGGACACACCGTTGGTACCCCGTGCTTGTGATATATGATGAATTCGGAGCGAGTCTCCACAAACCTTGAGATGTGAAATGTTTGGCACGGGGCTGCTACCAATCGAGTGGACTCTATGTTAGTGTCGTCTAGGGAAAGGTAGTGATCGGGTGCTTACCCCGGGTACCTGAGGTACCGCGGGTCGTGGATGACACGGAAGTTCCCCGGATATTGTGGGTAAAGTGTGCAACCTCTGCAGAGTGTCAAACTATTCGAATAGCCGTGTCCGCGGTCAAGGACAGTTGGGTGGTGCTACTTAGACTATGTCCATAAGTTTCTGGGAAACAACACGATTCAGAGATATTGTTGATGATGTGATTGTGAGGAAGTCACAATGAGCTTGTGCATGAGTTGATTACAACTCTTTCTCGATATTGATGTCTGTGACCTCCTGATACTTGTTACAGACACATGCATTGCCCTTGTTACACGTTGATCATAACTTGCATACGAAAAACCAGATTTCCGCAAAACTACCAATTTAGCAGTAGAGCCTTGCATAAATTATTCTGCTATCACACTTGGGTTGCTTGCGAGTACATTCAATGTACTCATTGGCTTGCCACTGGTTATTTTATTGGCCAGGCAGGAGAGAACAGGTTATGATGAAGATTTCTCGGTGACGAGCATGCGAGCTAGGACGCTTCCCAGTCAGAATGCCTGTAGGGTTAAGGCAGATGGCATGGGTCCCAGTTGTCTTTGAAGATTTTCCGCTGCGAAGATATACTCAAGGCTTGACCATTATGGTCCTATTTGTGTAACACGGTATGTAAGGATGTAAGACTCTTGTTATTCAGCTTCTGTGTGTTCAGTGAGCATTGATCTCTGGGATCACTGTACACGTGCATTCGGTGACCACGACTTACGAGTCGGGGTCCCCACACCTGTCCCTCTTTGGGGAGCCCTGCCCCTCCTTATATATGTTGAAGGGGCGGGTTACATGAGTAGTCCTAGTAGGATTAGGATTAATCTATTACAAGGAGTCCTAGTCTTGCTTCCTTTGTAGGAGAATATTCCTTATGCTTTCGTCATAAACCAGCCCACCATAACATGAATCGGCCTTCTAGGCCTTGGGCCTTGTCATCCGTGATCCGCCAACCGGGTTACTAGTGAGTGGTATTATTTAGGCAGGTTGCTTGTAAACCGTCTGGTTAGGACGGATCTCCAGTGAATCATCAAGTGTAAACCGTCTCTCAAGTAAATCGCCAAGTCCGGCCGGGTTATACTTCCGGCCGGTTCATACCGCGGGGTATATCCCCGACATTAGCCCCCAGTTTAGCTTGTATTTATCCATGGTAAACTTATGCTGCAACTCAAGAACAAATTTGATAGGTTGTGCTCCGGGTTAAGAATTCTTGTAAACCGGCACCTGACCATCCTTAAGTCCTTGTCCTTTCCTTCTTCTAGAAAATCCGGGCCAACAGACCAGCTTGATAATCAACTTGCTTGCATAAGAAATATTGGTCTTTGAAATATTCAACTGATATCCAGCCAGCTTGAGGATGCCGGTTTATGATTATCACCATTACCGGTTTATAAAAACCTGATAATTCCGGGTCATGACTGTTTATAAATGCCGGGTTATGATTGTTGCCAACACCGGGTCACACAATTAATGTTCCTGATTTGCCAGAAACTGAGAATTTGAAGATGCTCCTCTTTTATATCCATATTACCTGTAGCCCCCAAGTCTTAAGAGGAGAACGTAGTGATATCTTAAGACTTGTTTGAATATAATGGTTGCAATCTTGAAGAAATCCAGATTGTTCATCTCAGTCACTAGTCAAAACTGAATATCCCACATATGTAGCCCCCAAGTGCTGGGTCATTATGCAATAATGAGCAGGGACTTTGTAGATATAATCATTGAAAATAACATTATATAATGTAACTTCCATCGTGGGGTTTAAACCCAGGTCCACAAGGTTAAGAGCTTTGTGCTTTACCAACTGAGCAGTGGACCCTTCAATATAATGGATTAATACTTGTGTACCTTGAATTGTTGACAGGAGCGATTGGTAGCCCCCAAGGGCCGGCTCAATATGATGTGATGAGTCGGGTCTTCAATAAGGTGAGCAAAAAATGACTTTGCATTATCCCCCAAGTGTCATGGTGCATGCTTGCAGCGACATGAGACTTGTGTATTTGATGTAATCTCAATTTGAATAATGTAGCCCCCAAGTGCCGGGTTGTAAGCCTGCAGCGACTCAGGACTATTCCTTTGTAGAATAAATTACTTCCATCGATGAAATAATATCCATTGCGCTTAAAGCGACTTTGAAAACCTCAATCATAATATTGATAATCATAATAAAAGTCCAGCCATGTTGGCTATTAAAGAAATAATATAATCCGGTTTGAAAACTGGTTCCAGTGATATTTGATCACAACGAGGCCGGGTTAATAAACACCGGTCATTATTTTATCTCATACTGGCGACTTATAGTCAAAGCCAGGCCGGTTTAACAAACACCGGTCATTATCTGTGTCTGAATGAATGATGCTAAAAAGATGTCCTCTGATTAAGTGTGCCTAACGTTCGTAATCCGGTAGGTATAGTTGAAGGCATAGATGCTGATGAGGCTCTTGGCTCTCTTGGCATTTGCCTGATGACTGTTCCGGGTTATGATAAACGCCGGTTTAAATCATGCTGTTGTTTATGACCCACACTTTGAACTTTGCAGATATGTGGTCAACTTTGAAGTTGCCCAATTCCGGATCAAAAAACTTGGTTACCCACGGAAAACTTAAAAAATCGCAAAAAACAAAGCATTGTTGGCAAATAAGACCATGTAGTCGAGGCTTTTTGCGAGCTGCCAGGATCCAAATCGAGGCTTCTGATTCGAATGCGATTAGTAAACCGGAAATTTTGCCAATCAATGGATTCGAATGCGATCCAAGGGGCTATGATTCATTTTGCCAATCAATGGATTCGAATGCGATCCAAGGAGTTATGATTTATTTTGCCAATCAATGGATTCGAATGCGATCCAAGGAGCTATGATTTATTTTGCCAATCAATGGATTCGAATGCGATCCAAGGAGCTATGATTTATTTTGCCAATCAATGGATTCGAATGCGATCCAAGGAGATATGATTTATTTTGCCAATCAATGGATTCGAATGCGATCCAAGGAGCTTATGATTCTA
>LR738710.1:317813304-317825293 GCA_902687465.1 Secale cereale
TATGATTTATTTTGCCAATCAATGGATTCGAATGCGATCCAAGGAGCTATGATTTATTTTGCCAATCAATGGATTCGAATGCGATCCAAGGAGCTATGATTTATTTTGCCAATCAATGGATTCGAATGCGATCCAAGGAGGTATGATTTATTTTGCCAATCAATGGATTCGAATGCGATCCAAGGAGATATGATTTATTTTGCCAATCAATGGATTCGAATGCGATCCAAGGAGCTTATGATTCTAAGACGATCATATAAACCGGACCAAAAGGGGTTAAGCTAGGATTTGAATGCGATCCGTAGCCCCCTAGTGACTGTGGAGGCAGGGTACCTATAAGAGAGTTGCGCTTGCACGGCAAGTCCTATTTGGTCCCTTATAGAATTGTCCTGCATAGCAAAATAGATTGATCAAAGCATCTTGTTTTCTTGATGAGCATGATATATATCAAGAAAAATAGACTTTAGATGGATATCACCTGATGTATTTGGATCTTATGATCCTCATCGGTGTCTGTTAGCCAACCCGGTATGTTGAATAGAACGGACCGCAGGGCGGACAGTAAAATGACCGCAGCATCAGAGGCAGCACAGACACATGAGTCGGCCGCAGTATTGTAACCCGACACAGATGAGCAAGTTGTCCTCCGTGTTTTAAACCGGTGCGGATGCGTGAACCGGCCGTTCGTTCATCAGGTAATGTGACACAGAGGGAACGCCGTTGTAGAACGTTGCCAGTGCATGTTTTATATCCGTAGTATAACAATGATTTTATCGGCTGCTGATAGCGGATAAAGCTCAGAAGAGAGCCACATCAAAGGAGGGCCGGCGAGCGGAGGCGTGGAGACTCATAATCAAGGCAAAGGCGCACGCGAGGCCGCTCAGCAATGATCCGGCTGCGACTTGGTGGCTGCACCACGGCGCATTTTTTGCGGCGAATAATTGTCCTGCATAAACAAGTATTGCAGACCAAGGCAAAGATAAACCGTTCCTTGATAAAAAATAATATGTTTGAAATAAACAAACTCAGATAGATTTCACCTAATTCGCCTGGACAATAGATGAATTGGCCGTGGTATTGTACACCAGCACGTGCGGGCGAGTTAATCGCAGGTGCGGACAGTAAGGCGACCACACGCGTATCCGCTGGACCGGTTTATCAAACGATGCATCCATTGCTTGATATTGGACCTGCTATGTCGAACCGGGGCATGTACACACAGCACCGCGGACATATAGTCAGTCTATTCATCGCCAGTCATGCATCGGCGCCAGCGACTCGGAGGGAAAATAAGCAGCATAGCAGCCCCGCTATGCACAGTGGCAGAAACGGACGGCAATGGCGGCTCGTGCCGGAGTCGAAGGCAATTTTAAACAGAGGGAGCAGCGTGAAGCGGAGGCGGAGCGGAGTAGGTGCGGCCAGAACGAGGTTTGTAAATGACTTGGAGTCGATATACACCCATGACAAATCACTACAAGGATACCCCCTATAAAGCAACAAATATTCTACAACGTTTTAACTATACGTTGTAAACTTCATAAGAGATACGCATATAAACATTGTAGCATATGTGTTGTAGACTTGCACCTGGAACCGTCCACAACTCCAAGCAAAGCCCAATGCAGCCTGTTGTCTAGCCCAGCCCAAGTTGGCTTTCAGGATAATCTTAGGTCGCTTTCCCAGTCCCCAGCCTCCCCTGTTCCTCTCTTGACCTCCCACGCCAGCCGCCTCCCCTCATCAGTTACCGCACATCGCCACTCCCCTGCCGCCCTGTGATCCTCTCTCCCGGCATGCCGCCGCTCACCACACCACTACGGACCTCCGTCCCGGCGTGGCGCCCCTCAACACTCCCCTGCGAACCTCCATCCTGGCGCGCCATCCCTCATCTCCACTCCTCGTCGACCCTGCATCCCGGCGCGTCGTACCTCGTCACCTCTCTCCTGCGACCAATGGTGAGTCCAAGGTGGGACGCACCGTCCTTTGTCACCGCTCTCTGTGACCCTGCATCCTTGTGCGCTGCCCATCATCACCGCTCCCCTATGACCCTGCATCCCACCGGGCCACCCCTCGTAACCCCTTCCCTACGACAACAACGAATCCAAGGTACAACCATGAACATGCTCAGATTCTCCTTTTGCCTAGATGTATATCTTACAATTGATGGCGAAGAGAGCAGGGATGAAGTTAATTCTGCTAGGGATCCAATCAGGAGATAATTACTATGGGAGATTCTCATTGTGTAACGAGTTTCTTTGAAACATAAAACAAGATGCATAGGCATGTGTTCTCACATAACCGATCCCAAACAACCGGCTTAACCCACTTTTCATTGGATTAAGTTTGTTCCAATGTCTATTTCTGTTTATTGGTGTTTAATTTCGTTTACAATTTGCGCATACTAAAAAAAGTCCATATTACCAGGCAAAAAAAGAGAGTCCAGATTCATGCTATTGTAGATATGGTTGGTACAGTAGAAGAAACTGAATTTGAACCTTCACTACAACACTTTGTGGATTATCTGACTTATATAAACAAGACTCCTAATCCATCTAAGCGCTGGTAAATGTTTTTTCAGGAAGGCTTATACAGCGTCGGTAAATATGGTGTCAGCAAGAGGTTTATGGCCCTATTTGGCAGTAGGTTTTATTGTTGTTCGTGTTCCTGCTCTTCGATTCAAACAGTCTTCTCGATTATTGGATGGCAAAAGGATTGAGTCTTGCTTGCACTTATGATGTGGCATAATGGTTGTGTGTGTAGCCCTGACTAAACTCCGGCCTCTCCAAAGTGAGGTGCAAGCATTCAGGTTCATTCTTCATCAGTTTTAATGCTAAGTATTCATATTTGGATGATACTTCCTGATTAATGGGTGAGTTATTTGGTGCATACTATTACTGATTCAGCACTTGGATGGTTGGATTGGAATGTGGACATATTATTGAATAGGTCCAATATATAAATTAAATAGGAGCAAGCATAAGAGCATTACCCATAGGTTTATTTTTGGTCAAAACATGCATATACACCAGTTACGCCAATTGCTTTCTTCATGCAATTCTGCAACTATTAACATTCACCTATGTTGCAATATTATAAGGGAATTTAACAGAATTTAATTTGCTTGTCTGATTTATGTCAATAAAAAATGTCTAAAGATGGGGCTACATAATTTTTCGTTGGTGATTGACCTCAACAATCTAGATCTTCCAATATGTTGGTGTTTGATCGAGGTTCAAACAGAATTTTGATTGTGTAGTTTCAGCAGCCTTACTTAGGACTATTCTCCTTTGGTCTTCCATATGGAGCGACTATAATAGCATTTATGAAGCTTTTGTAATTCCTGTACAAGTTCTTTCCTTTTGATCCACTGATAATTTTGGTTTTCTTTAACATGCATGAACTAAAGTATTCTTGAAGAGCTTGGAAAATCATATCAGAGACATAGCTCTTGCTACAGTTGTAAGTTATGATCCTAAATTTAAACTTGATGGTGTTGAACTCACAAATGAATTATGGGCAGTGCATGTTGATATGGTACTTGTCAAGACTTCCTTGAACCTTTATACATGACTAGTATCCTACTCTATCACTACTTCCATCATGTCAATGCATTGTCTTTTAACAGTTCATTTTGTTTTTGTGTTTGTAGATTGAAAAGATAAATGGATGATTATATGGGTGCAGGAAAGTATACTGCAATGATGATGATGATGATGATGATGATGATGATGATGATGATGATGATGAAGATGGATGCTTACAGTGTAAATTTTTTTGTCAAGAAAATATTTAGATTATTCATCACATTTTGGTGATGTTACTCCTGTAATATCCCCTATTGTAAGCCAACTATTTTATCGAATATATGATTTCTTATTTTTGTCAAGAAAATATTTAGATTATTCATCACATTTTGGTGATGTTACTCTTGTAATATCCCCTATTGTAATCCAACTATTTTATCGAATATATGATTTCTTCCTCCGTATATTCTATTGTTTTTTGTTCACTTGAAATACATAATTATCACCGGTATGTGGAGCATTAACATAGTTGTTGGCAATACACTCCAATTACCGATACTTGAAGTGATGGAAATTCTTCATTTCCAACCAACGGGATTTTTAATCCTATCCGTTAAGCACCAACGTATAAAACTCTTGTAGAAGTCTATTTTATTTGTTGTAGTCTTGCAACGGTCCCTTTTACCAATGGAAACATAAGCGTTGCATTACGCACCAGCAACACTGGATAAGGCTACGCATCCCAAACCGTTGGTAAAGACACTAGCAACACATATATAGACTTTTAGATACGGAAAAAGGCGTTGCTATAGGAGGGGTCCTATTGTAGTGAATCCTCCTCCAATTTGCAGTTGATTTGACTTTTTCTCTCATGCTGACGAATCATTGTTCTTAGCACTATCTCCTCGAGCTGATGGATCAATGGATGTATCACTTTTTTCCTTCGCATATTGACTGCTTGATGGCATGTCCTTTGTGACCACATGAAAACTTTCTTGAAAATCTCGTTGGCAACATACTCTCAACTGGTATCTGGAGTGCAAACAGAACGCTTCAACTTAGTACACCTCGGTGATTGATCTTCTCAGGATTTTTAAATAGATGATTTGCGGTTTTGATCGATGTGAGCACGTCTCTACCTTCTGTGCAATACGGAGGTGACTCGCGATTGAACCTTGACTGACAACTGTAACCAGGACAAATTGCATGTGTGTGTACAAACAACACTTCTGTCGGTCTCAGAGTAGTAATCAGCTCAACGGAAGCGCACCCAGCCCGGACAGCTCAGAGGCGGCAGCGATTTTGGGGAGCCGAGAGGCGACGGCGATTCGGACGGGAGACGACCCGGAATTGACGGCCACAACCCGTAGCGGTTCAATAGCTGCAGCACGAGGGAGCTCTGACGGCAATTTGTAGTAATGGTAGCCGGCTTGGAAGCGACGATGGACACTGGCAGCTTCGACGCGCGGCAGTGAGTACGGCGTCTCAGAGGCAAAGCAGGCTCGAAGGCAACATGAGTCCGCGGCTATCTCAAAACTCCTTCCGGGTCGTGATCGGTTTGACTGACTCGCTCAATTAATCGTTGCTCGCTGGAATCCTTCCGACGACGGGTAGTGATTGAGGACCCCAAAATCTGATCCGTAGTAGTACTATATTAGCTCTAGTGTCCCGTACAGTGCAACAGGGGAAAAAATCACATCTTGCAGACCAGCCTTGACCACCACGTGAGGTGGAGTACATCAGCGGCAGGACCTTGTCATATCACGTGAGCAGTGGCTGTTCCAGCTTATTGAAAATCAGATGGCCTTCTCTCGGTACTTGAAGCCAGCGGGAGGGCAACTAGGCGGATCCGACCGCAACCCGGAACGATTTGTCTGCAAGATTTGTACTGGTTCTATTGACGTCTTGATGCTGCACATCGTAACCACAGCCAGGTAGTAGCTTCGAGACTTAAAGCGACTCTCCGTACATCAGTCTGAATCCGTCTTGGATTTGTCGAATCGCACCGGCCGCTCTAGGCGAAAGTATCTTTTTTTTGTTGGACTGTCAGATCGAAAATATTATATACGGCGAGTCTGCGAAGGTGTTGAAAATGAAGGCGCAACATATCCGCTTGCAGCGCGCGCGACCAGACAGAAAGATTGGGCAGCTTTTTGAAGCGGTCGGCGACTTGCCATGTTAAATAAACAGTAGCGGTAGCTTCGGTTGATTCCTGGTTGACCGCCCCTGTTGACTTGGCGACTTGCAACAGCAAAACAGATCGCAATCTTTTCATGAACCTTAAATTTTACACACTATGAATCTGGACCGATGAACTCGACGCTGATCTGGATCCTCTCCAACCAGCTCTTCCTTATTCGGAAAAATTGTGAACTTCTCAATCCTTTGGAGAAATCCCTTCAAGAACTCAACACCACCATGCGCAGGCCCCACGGTGGGCGCCAACTGTCGTGGAATTAACACGGCAGATGTCCAGGTTAGCGGACTTAGGTGTGAGGCCGCGCATCTATGTAGTAGCTTGAAGGGGTTGAGCGGAATCGAGAGACGCAATGCAAGACAAGGAGTTAGACAGCTTCGGGCCCCGGGAAACATCATCTGGTAATAGCCCTACATGCTGTTTGAGGCTAGGTCTCATTATGATCCTCATGGTGTCGCCGGTAAACCGGCTCTTTGTGTCTAGCCCTAGAAACTTGTGAGAACTTGTCTGCTTGTAGCCTGTCCCTCTTTGGGGAGCCCTGCCCCTCCTTATATATGTTGAAGGGGCGGGTTACATGAGTAGTCCTAGTAGGATTAGGATTAATCTATTACAAGGAGTCCTAGTCTTGCTTCCTTTGTAGGAGAATATTCCTTATGCTTTCTTCATAAACTAGCCCACCATAACATGAACCGGCCTTCTGGGCCTTGGGCCTTGTCATCCGTGATCCGCCAACCGGGTTACCAGTGAGTGGTATTATTTAGGCAGGTTGCTTGTAAACCGTCTGGTTAGGACGGATCTCCAGTGAATCATCAAGTGTAAACCGTCTCTCAAGTAAACCGCCAAGTCCGACCGGGTTATACTTCCGGCCGGTTCATACCGCGGGGTATATCCCCGACACTACCCATGACTTGGCGGGTAGGGTATGGGTACTACCCATGGGTATAAAAGTGTGCCCATGCCCTGCCCATGCGGGTATGGTACCCACGGGCACCCGTACCGGTGGGTAAAATTCTCATCCTTAATGATGCATGAGTAATTTACCACAGACCTACACGTCCATAGGAGTAGCTAGATGGCTTCTTCTTTCTCTTTGATCTTCAATACAATGTTCTCCTCAATGTTCTTGCAGATCTATTCTATGTAATCTTCTTTTATGGTGTGTTTGTTGAGATCCAATGAATTGTAGATTTATGATCAGATCATCTATGAATATTATTGAGTTTTCTCTGAACTCTTGAATGCATGTTTAAGATAGCTTTATATGTCTGGCTGATCTGTTGATCTGGTTTGGCCACCTAGATTGTTTTTTCTTGCAGTGGGAGAGGTGCGTTGTGATGGGTCCAATCTTGCGGTGTCCTCACCCAGTGACAGAAGGGGTCACGAGGCACATATTGTTGCCATTAACGATAAATATATGGGGTTTCATATTGCTTGAGTTTATCCCTCTACATCATGTCCTCTTGCTTAAAGCGTTACTCTGTTCTTATGAACTTAATACTCTAGATTTATTCTGGATAGTGGTCGATGTGTGGAGTAATAGTTGTAGGTGCAGGCAGGAGTCGGTCTACTTGTCATGGACGTGATGCCTATATTCATGATCATTGCCTTAGATGTTGTCATAACTTTGCGCTTTTCTATCAATTGCTCAACGTTAATTTGTTTACCCACCGTATGCTTTCTTCGAGAGAGAAGGCTCTAGTGAAAGCTATGACCCCCGGTCTATTTTCCATCATATATTTTCAGATGTGTAAAACCAAAAACTCAAAAATACCTTCCTGCAATTATTTTGTGTTTACTTTATTTTGCATTTTACTATTATTTTTAATCAATCTCTATTAGATCTCACTCTTGCTAGTGACCGTGAAGTGATTGACAACCCTTTTTCCGCGTTGTGTGCAAGTGTTTGTTAGTTTGTGCAGGTGCATACATTGGGGACTTGCTTGTGCCTCCTACTGGATTGATACCTTGGTTCTTAACCGAGGTAAATAGTTATCTCTAGTTTGCTGCATCACCCTTTCCTCTTCAAGAAAAAATCAACACAAGCTCAAGAAGTACCAGGAAGAATTTCTGGCACAGTTGCCAGTGAGGTTCTACATCAAGCCTACCAAGTACCTATTATAAACTCTCATCTCTTGCACTTACATTATTTGCCATTTTCCTCTCGTTTTTATCTCCCCCACTTCTAAAACGTTTTCAGAAAAACACAAAAATATTTGCCTTTTTATCCGCCTTCTTTCCCGTTTGCATCTTTCATGTTAGACCTTTTTATTCTTGTTTGCTTACCTCTCACCATGAGTGACTTTGGTATGGCAGAAACGGAAGATGGAAGATATCCTAAAATTGGAGCTCCTACTAATCTAGATTCTAGAACTTTTGTTGTGGGACAAGGGAACGTTATGGGAAAAGGCGCCATCCAAGAATTCTTTAATCATATTGGGACTTCTCCTTTTGATGATGCTCCTATACTCAAGAGAACCAAAAATTATGCTGAGGTTGTTTCTGCACTTTCTTAAACTTGAGAAGTGATATATTCGTACCCATCCTAACTTGCAAAGATAGTTTTATGAGTTTCCCATTATAAAAGATCCTCGAGCTAAAAAGATAGTTGCACTTGTCTTCATGAATGAATTTGATTACATAGTGCAAGAGGCTAGAGAGATATTCCATTTTTATGGTATGAACCAAGAAAAACTAGTTATATATGAGATTACTTACAATAGTGACTACTTATTGAGGCATTTTCTTGGAAATAATTAAATATTAGATGAAAATCTAAAAAAGTGAATTCCCATTTTACACATGATCAAACAATTTTTCAATAATGTAAACCAACAGCATTCTTGGATCATAGCCGGTAATAAAAAAGGATTGCATATGGACAACTTGACAATGGTAAAGTTTCTATGAATAATGTGTTTCAAGTTATATTTGGGAAACCCAATGACTAGATCACATCTATGGACATTATTGTCAAAGATGACAATACCTAGACCATTGCATTATGCCTAGCTAGGGGCATTAACAATAGTGCTTGTTGAGACGCAACCCAATTTTATTTTTGTTTTTATCTTTTTGCTTCTTTTTCCAATAAATATACCTTCTGGCCTCTGGTTAGATGTGTTTTAATGTTTTAATTTAGTGCTTGTGCCAAGTAAGGCCTTCAGGATGGTTTGGAAGATTGTTGATTTGATTTTGCTGAAAAACAAAAACTTTTGCGTCCTGTACTGAAAATTCTGTAGTTCATTTGAGCATTATAATTTTCTAATGTTTTTACACAAGATTGATATAAAAATTGCCCACGTTGTCCTAAATTTTCCGAATTTTTAGAGTTGCAGAAGTATGCTAAATTTTCAGATTTCTACAAACTATTCTGTTTTTGATAGATTATGTTGGAATCGGCTACTTTGCCATCCGCTAAGGCAGACAACAAAGTCACGGATGGCAGACAGCAAAGGCCTTTGCCGTTTGCCGCGGACGACAAAAGGCGCCGGCAAAGATAGGATCGGTAAAGACCTTCTTTGCCGTCTGCTCTTTGCAGCGGACGGCAAAGGGGCCTTTGCCATGAGTGGCCGACGGCAAAGAAAGCCGACGGTAATAAATTCAATGTTAGTCCATTAGGTGGCTAACGGCAGTCTTTGCCATCCGCGGCTGATGGTAAAGAGTATCAGGCCTTTGCCGTCGGCCAAATGACGTCAGTTTGACGTCACTGCCCACCAAGGCTTTGCCGTCCGTCGCTCTAGGCAAATGCGGTGATCCTTTGTTGTCTGCCACTGTAGACAAACCGACCAAACGGGTTAGCTTCAAAGGAAACACATGTAGCTTCCACATGGCTTCTTTGCCATCCGGGTCGCGAGGGCAAAGAGCCCGTTGCCGTCGGTGGCAGACGACAAAGAGTCATTGCCTCTTTTTTCCTATTTTTTAATTCCAACAATTTTCACAACAAATACATATGACAAATATATATATATATATATATATATATATATATATATATATATATATATATTCACAGGGCTATTTCACAGCAAACATATGACATATCCATCACATAAGTTTCATCGTACATAGTAAGTAAATAGCAAGTTCATATATATATAGTTCCATCCATTCGTACATAGCATGTTGCACATACACATTGTTCCATCCATACATATTACCATGCAAAGTTTCATCAAGATAGCAAGTTCCATCATAGCAAGCTAGAAGAATACTATAAGAGAATGAAAGAAAAAACAAGCACTCCATCATAGCAAGCTAGCTTCCATGAAGTGAATGAAATCTGCAAAATGGCAAATAAGAAAGTTAGAAAAATGTGAGTAAAGAAGAAGTATATGTCATTTATGAGCTAACTTAGGTGAAATGGATAACTTAGGTGAAATGGATCATTTATGAGCTAACTTAGTTAAAATGGATCGTTTATGAGCAAACTAAGGTGAAATGGATCATTTATTAGCTAATGAAGTTGAAATGAATAGTTTATGAGCTAACTAAGGTGAAATGGATCATTTATGAGCTAACTTAGGTGAAATGGATCGTTTATGAGCTAACTTAGGTGAAATGGATCGTTTATGAGCTAACCTAGGAGAAATGGATCGTTTGTGTGCTAAATTAGGTGAAATGGATCGTTTATGAGCTAACCTAGGTGAATGGATCGTTTATGAGCTAACTTAGGTGAAATGGATCGTTTATGAGCTAACCTAGGTGAAATGGCTCGTCTATGAGCTAACTTAGGTAAAATGCATCATTTTAGTGCTAACCTAGGTAAGATGGGTCATTTTGGAGCTAACCTAGGTAAAATGGGTCATTTTAGAGCTAAGCTCGGTAAAATGGATCATGTTGGAGCTAACCCAGGTAAAATGGGTCATTTTAGAGCTAACTTGGGTAAAATGGATCATTTATGAGCTAACTAAGGTAAAAAGGATCATTTTAGAGCTAACTTAGGTAAAATGGATCGTTTATGAGCTAACTAAGGTAAAATGGTCATTTTAGAGCTAACTTAGGTAAAATGTATCCTTTATGAGCTAACTAAGCTAATTATGCCATTTTTGACATAAGTAAGCTAAGTACATGTCATTATTGAGGAAACCTAGTTTACTAAGCATATTAGAGCTAACTTTGGTCCTTTTGGAGGAAACAAAGCTAAGTATAGATCATTTTAGAGCTAACTTAGGTAAAATGGATGGTTTTGGAGGTCAGTAAGCTCATTAAGTCATTTTGGAGGAAATAAAGCTAAGTCTAGGTCTTTATGCATTTGTTAAGCAAAACACTAGAGAAACTTACCGTGATCATGGAAGTGTGGGAGCGGGCTGCCTTGTGCCGGTAGCTGGAGAAGGATCGTGCGATGCTTGTCTGGAGTTATGCTGTACCAAAGATAATTTACAATGTCTCGTTAGCATGATGACACTCAAATGTTAAGACTAGCAAGTAATGTCCATTCAAATTAAACTCACCGTGGTCCCAGGAGCAATCTCTGGCATCGACGGAGCGGTCTGACCGGACTTTTCGCACACAGACTGCACATTTGGTGTTGACGACTCAGTCATACTAGTTAGTAATGAGACAAACACTACATGAATGATTTGGCTAATGAGCAGAAGAAACTTACCACAAGAAGCTCATACATGGCCCTTGCCTGCATGTCATTCCGTGCCCTCTCCTCCTCCAACATCTTTGTCGTCCTCCCCTCCAACTGCCACTTCCTCTCCGCCGCCTCCGCCAGAAGTTTCTCCATTCTATCTCTCTCACTCTGTATAGCAGCCTGCAATACCACTCTTCGTTAGCATTTGTAATCATTGATGGAAGCGCACACAATGTACTGGAGAAAGATAGCCGAGTACCTATAACTAACCTTGAAGACGAGTTGGACTCGCCGTTTACGAGGCCTTATCTCAGGAGCGGATCTCGACTGGCACCACGTGCCGACGAAGAAGGGGCCTCGGAACACTCCGGACCAGCGCCCACCATCTTTCAACACCTGCCATGGCAAAGAGTAAACGAAATTACTACAACATAATAAAATATCGACATGAATAATAATATATGATGTTTTTCATAGCAAAATCGAAATATATATATGATGTTTAAATCTACCCGATCAACACAATTATATATGATGTTTTTCATAACAAAATTCAAAAATATATGACCTAAGTCATAATTAACAAATATATGGCCCCATCGGCCTCTAGTGTCGTGGGTGTCGTGTCGGGGTCGGGGTGCTGTTTCGAGGTTGGGGTGTCGGGGTCGGGGTCGGGTGTGGTATCAGGGTGTC
>LR738710.1:317831582-317958368 GCA_902687465.1 Secale cereale
TTCAAATGAAAATGTGCTGTTAGTTCATGTAAATGTCTTCAAATAGCACATAGTTCACTCATGAAAGCCGTGTGCCTACTAAACCGTGGCCGACCCCCCCCCCCTGCCGCGCACACGATCTGGGTCATGCGTTCTGATTGGCCAGAACCCAAACCCCACGGTTCATACATCTACACCGTTGGAGTCTCCTTGATCAAAGGACAATCCTCATCCCTTTTGACAGCACATGCAGTTCCGGCTGTGATTTTAGAAGCCATCAAGGTACTAGCTATGGACCCATATGTCTGTGGTAAACTACTCACACTTCATCGGAAGGGCAATAGAGTTGATGTAGATGCCCTGAGCGGTTGAGTCCTCCTCCGATAGAGTACAATAAAAGGCCTCCAGATGGGATCTCGGGAGAATAGAAGGTTAAGGCGGTGGAAAAGTGTTTTTGATGGATGTTCTGATGTTTCTGGAAAATGTGAGAATATATACGCGGAAGAAGTAGGTCAGGGGAGGCACGAGGAGCCCACAAGGTAGGGGGCACGCCCTATCCCCCTGGGCACGCACTCCACCCTTGTGGCCGCCTCGCAGATCCCCTGGCGTGTACTCCAAGTCCATCTAATGTCTTCTAGTCCAAGAAAAATCTCCGTAAAGTTTCGTTCCGTTTGGACTTTGTTTCATATTCATTTTCTACGAAACTCAAAAACAAGGAAAAAACAAAAACTGGCACTGGGCTCCGGGTTAATAGGTTAGTCCCCAAAATCATATAAAATAGCATATAAATGCATATAAAACATCCAAGATAGATAATATAATAGCATGGAACAATAAAAATTATAGATACGTTGGAGACGTATCAAGCATCCCCAAGCTTAATTCCTGCTCATCCTCGAGTAGGTAAATGATAAAAACAGAATTGTTGATGTGGAATGCTACCCAACATATTTATCAATGTAATTCTTATTTAAAGTGGTATGAAAGTTCAGATCCATAAGTTTCAAGCAAAAGTTTATGTTTACATGAGAACAATAATATTTTAAGCATACTAGATAGTAAATCATCAAGCTTCAAAAATAAAATGGCTAAAGAAAGTTATCCCTACAAAATCATATGGTCTTATTATGCTCCCTATCAGTGTCAAAACCGGCGGATCTCGGGTAGGGGGTCCCAAACTATGCGACCGAGGATCGATGGTAACAAGATGCTGGGGACATGATGTTTACCCAGGTTCAGGCCCTCTCGATCGAGGTAATACCCTACTTCCTGCTATATTAGTACGGATGAATATGAATACAAGAGTTGATCCACCTCAAGATTGTAATGGCTAATCCCTAAGTCTAGCCGATGGAGATATTGTGTCTCTCCTCTAGCCTCTATGGACTAAACCCTCCGGTTTATATACACACCGGAGGGGCCTAGGGTTTGTACATGTCATCTTGCAGAGGAAGGAAAATCTACACCCGAACCTAAAACTTGCCATTACAGGAATACAGGAGTACTATCCGGATACGAGAGATGATCTTCTATTATAATCTTCACGGCCCACCAGTCTGGCCCACCAGGAGTTTATCCGGCCACATGAGGACCGCCCAATCCAGAACTCCCTCAGTAGCCCCTGAACCTGTCTTCAATGACGATGAGTTCGACTTTCGTATTGTCTTCGGCATTGCAAGGCGGGTTCCTTCTTCCAAATATATCTTCTGCAACAAGGTGTATTGTGTTCGGCTCTGCAAGATTTGTACAACCCTTAGCCTCAAAAGCAAGGCTCTTAAAGAAAATGAATAGTGTGTCTGTACTGACAACTTTTGGGTGAAGCGTCGCGTCCAACCCACTAACACATCGAATAGTTTTATTTGGTCCTAGTTTCGCGTTTCGAGGTATATCCTCATTGACACGTCCCATCAGAATAGAGATCGTGTCCACTTATTGTGGGATCCTTATAAATATGACGTGAGCACCCACACCGCGCATTACGCATGACCGCTTTGGGAACCGGCGAGGTTTATGGCTAAAGTGGGGGGATGTTCTTTATTCACAGCATTATAAAAGGACATTATTCCCTTTCATCAGCCCCACGCCTTCCTCAATCTCGAGCTCTCCAATCTCCCTAGCCCCAATATTCTCACCTCCTGCGCTCTCTGCTCCTTTTTCCTACCTCCACTCTCCTTTCCAACTATGGCTGGATCCGGCGCAAGAGGCAAGTGGGAGGCTTCCACGGTCACCGAAAACACTGTGGCTGATCTAAGGAGCGTGGGATATCTCGCCTATAACATCGCACACCGTGTACCCAATAAGGACCAGGTGATTACCATCCCAGAGGCGGGTGAGAGGGTAGTTTTTACCTCTCACTTTGTTAGGGGGCTAGGGTTTCCACTCCACCCATTTGTTCGGGGTCTTTTGTTCTTCTACGGGCTAGATTTCCATGATATAGCCCCGAACTCAATCCTTCACATATCCGCTTTTATAGTGGTGTGTGAAGCCTTTCTCCGCATCCCCCCCACACTTCGGCCTGTGGCTCAAGACCTTCAATGTGAAGCTGAAGGTGGTGGATGGGGAACACGCGAAGTGTGGGGGCGTCATGATTAGCAAGCTCCCGAATGCAACTTGGCCCAAGGGCTCATTCGTGGAGACAAATAAGGTCTGGCGGCAGGAGTGGTTCTACATCACCAAACCCCGTGACGCCAAGTGGGCGGCGGAGCCTGCTTTCAGATCCGGACCCCCAGATAGGCTGACCTCCTGGACCAAAAAGGGTCTGAACTGGGGGTCTACAACTGAAGTGACGACTTGTGAGCCACGTGTCCGGCATGATTTCCAAGGGGCACCTGCTCTCCTCCATGGTCTAGGTGATGCTGACCCGGCTTCTTCTCCCTTTCCAAAGCCGAGACTCCTCCCTATGGGAGTTCGATCTAGCAGGAGACAAGCCGCTAAAGCATCTCTTCGGCTTTATGCACAAGGAGATCTAGAAGCATCTCTACAAGAGCCAGAAGGAATGGCCCAAAGAGACCGAGGATGCGGGCTACAACACTATGGCCTGCGCGCCAGAGGTAATAGAAATCCTTGCCAAACATATACCCTTTCCCTTATTTGACAATAATAGGAATTGGAATTTTGACGTGATATACAGGACTGGACGAAGAAGGCGACCCAAATTAAGAGTCTGGCACCTTTGCCCGAAGACCCAGAATCGCCTCTACTGATGGCGATGCTGATCCCGGCGCCGTACAAGGCGCCGACCAAGAAGCCCAAGAAGTAGAAGGGCAAGGGGGCCGGAGACAGCCCCCGTCCTGCGGGCAAGAAGCCCGAGGACCTCCACATCCTCTCCTCTAACGAGGTGGAGGAAGTTTATGAGGAGGAAGAGGAGGATGAAGATGAGCCCCCTGTACGAGGTAGGGGGAAGAAGAGGGGGGCCGTTGCTGACGTGGGTATGGCCACGCCCCGAAGGAAACTGAACCTCGGAGGTAGTTCGGATTCGTCCGAACATAGCTTTGTGGTGAAGCCCCTGCCCGAATCATAAGTTTGTCCGGATTGGCTGCTGCACTTTTGCTTTGTTTTAGTATTTACTTAGTATTTCTTCCCTGCTGACCTACAGCCCTCCCGGTGGACACCCCGATGCTATCACATCGGAGGGGAACTCTCTTGCGCCTGGAGAGATGGAGATTAACCTACCGGTCCGAGCTCCATCACCCATGATCGGCGGGGACACCGAAGTGTCCTCCCAGCGGGTGTCCTCCGCCCAAGGAGACGAGGGCGGGGCAGGTGACGGGGTAGCCGGAGGTAATACCTCCGCCGCTGCTAACCATGGGGAAACAACCCCCATGGAGACCGAAGACGTGGGGCCCAAACAATCCGGGGCCCCAACGAATACTGTCCCGAGGGCCTAGTGCGGCTCTGGGGGTCCAAAGACCCCACTCCTCAAGCGGAGGAGGATACGGCGGTGCCCGGAGTTAATCCGGAAGCGCCGGACTCTATGGAGGGAGCACTGCAGAGTTCTCTCGTCATTGAAGAGCACCGCACCGTGATGGGTGCGGTGATGAAGAAGATTCAGTCTGTCAAGGGCGGACTGAATGAAGCCTTCAACAGCCTTTTAACAGGCTTTGAGGTAAGCAATGTAATGTTTTTTATAGAATTTTTTTCTTTAATGCACATATATAGCCAGTAGCCCCAGATGCTTTGTGTGATTTTGAAAAGAATCGGACGAATTATCCGTAGTATAGCATTCTTACAAAGTTGAACTGTCGTGCATGCTTCATTAGTTACGGTAACTGCGCGAGACGCAGAGGTTGCCGAACTAAATCGGAAGCTCGAGTTGGCCAACGCGGACCTCGACCGCGTCAACCGGCGTTTGGATGAAACGTAAGACATGCGGATTTTTGAAATTCTAATAAGACTTAATTGATTGAGTATGTTTATAAACTCCAATGTTGTATTCTGTATTACATAGTTGGCGCCACTGAGCTCGAGGCCCTCAAGGGCGAGGTTGCCAAGGCCAAGAGGGAGGCTGAGGCGAACAAGGTGGCCGCTGACAAAGCGGCTGCCGATTTAGAGGCCGAAAAGGTTGAGTGCGAGAAGCATTGGTCTCGGGTTTTCGAAGTCGAGGTCGATCTCAACAATGCCATTCTCAAATGTCAGGCATTGGAGAAAAAGGCTTTGGAGCAAGCAACCGAGCTGTCTGCGGCAGTGAAGACTGCCCAGGATGCGCGAAGTGAGTCACACAATGCTCGTCAGGAAATCGAGCAGGCACGACAGATAGCATATGGTAAGATATTTCTCTTGCAAATCATCTTCGGAGGGCAGAAGTATATTGGTTGACACGATTATGGAGTTCTCCAGGCGTGTTTGCTGATCTTCCGAGGAGCAGCGCAGATGCCGCTCAATACTTCCAAGCCCTGGAGGGGAACAACACGGAGAAGTTGTTTTGGTCGCAGTTCTATGCGCCAAAACATCTAGCGCCCCCCACCGACCAGATGAAGCAGCAGGCCGAGCTACACAACATGGCGGGCTCGGCCATGGAGGACTTAATAGTCCGGCTATGGCCCACTGAGCCCATCCCAAGTAGTTACTTTGGATTGGTGAAGCGGCTCGTCGAGGCGAGTCCGTGGATCGACGCACTAACGTGTTGGGCCTACATAGAAGGTGCTCGGATGGCCTTCGCTCGTGTCGAAGTGCACTGGGCGAAGATGAACGCAGTGCATATAGCTACTGCTGGCCCGCCCGCAAGCAAGGAGCACCGCAAGCCGGTGGGATACTTCAAGTACGTCATCGAGGGCGCCCGCCTTGTAGAAGTTTTTTGTTTTAGAGTGATTGTATCCGGATGTAAAGTCTATGCTTATGAACCCGCTGTATGTAACTTTTGTGCTATTTATAATATCAATATTTTTTACCTCATGTGTGGCTGTTTGTCTAAATCTGAAAGTTTCCAGTCATCGGCTTCATCCCCCAAGTACATAATACTAGGATGTTCGGTCATATGCATATACACTCTTTATCCAACGTCTTGGTCCGTATAGGAGGTGTATGCGGAGCGAACCAGGCAATCAGACTATGCGGCGTTATTGCTTTCACTTAGTCGTAGGAGTTCGACATGTGGGGCTAGGTACTAGCCCTTGGTGCGGGCATGATATTACTTTACTTAAGGTATCAATTGCACCTCGCTGGGCGAAAAGCCAACCCTTCATATAACACGGGGTATATCTCTATCGATCATAGTATAAAACTAAGTCACTGGATTGCAGACCAGGTTCTCGCTTATCATGACAGTCAGTTTTCGGCTTTCTCTACCGAGGTACTTGACCGGACTAGCCAAAAGTAGAATCGTAGTAGTTCTACCTTTACACCCTAGCCGAACAATCAGAAACGTAGGGGTAAGCAAAGGAGCCGGGCAACCCAACTATTGACTCAAGACATGATTCAGAACTGATGCATATAAGGCAAACATCAAGGACACCGAACACTCCCTATAGGTGTTCGGTCTTTTCGACATATATCAGGGCTAAATACAGCCCCTGGTAATAAACCCTTATTGACAAGGCACATATGGCAATCTGATGTGGGAAGAGAACATTTTATGGTGAGTGAATAAAACTCCAAGCATAATGCGGGTAAAGCTGTTATATTAATATCCCTCTATAATATGGTGAGCCGTAATCTTACACACAATGCCGAAAAAACCTTTTTTGGACATTTTACATGCCAAGAAGGTATATAACAAGAAAGAGAAAAATAGTTTACACAGGGTCTTAATCTAAAAAGAAACCTTAGGGCGGGTCCCTGCTGCACATCTGTGCCGTTTCCGCCTCTGTAATGTGTCCATGAAGGGGTGGGAGTATGATGGCCATCTGAAAGAAAAAAGAAAAGAAAATAAGCCCGGTAAAAGAAGAAATCAATCCAGTTTGGCCATAGCAAGGTTGGTTCGTTTGATGAACCTAAAAAACGTTTACAGTCCGAATAGGGTCTAGTCGAACTATGGACTATGTGCAGGTGCCCCAGGTCGTCACCCAAGGAATTTTTAAGGCATAATTATGTACTCGAGGCACATATGCTATCACCTTATGGGGCAATCGATGGGGGTGTAGCTGTCAATCTTGCTTAGGGTCATCTGAGCTGCCGCACGGAGGCGTGTGCCGGACACGTTTAGTTGTGTCCGCTATTGATGGATTATCCGGCTTGAATAGGCCGCTTTGGACTTCGGCTGCTAAGGCCGCAGTGTCCTCCTCCGTACGGAGAGAGCGCTCCATATTTCCATTGACTGTGATAACGCCATGTGGTCCAGGCATTTTAAACTTTAGGTAGGCATAATGCGGGACTGAATTAAAGCGCGCGAAGGCCGTTCTTTCGAGTAGAGCGTGATAGCCACTTCGGAATGGAGCTATGTCGAAGATTAGTTCCTCGCTTCGAAAGTTGTCGGGAGAACCGAATACAACTTCCAACGTTAAAGAGCATGTGTAGTGGGCTTCAACGCCCGGTATCACTCCTTTAAAGGTCGTGCTGCTTAGCTTGATTCTTGAAGGGTCGATCCCCATCTCGCGGACAGTATCCTGATATATCAGATTGAGACTGTTACCGCTGTCCATAAGTACTCGGGTTAGATGGTATCCATCGATTATTGGGTCAAGCACTAGGGCAGCCAAACCCCCATGCCGAATACTTGTCGGATGATCCCTGCGATCAAAAGTGATCGGACAGGCTGATCATGGGTTGAATTTGGGGGCGATAGGCTCAACAGCGTAGACATCTTGGAGTCCGTGCTTGCGCTCCCTCTTTGGGATATGAGTGCCATATATCATGTTCACTGCTTTGACCTCCGGTGGAAATTTCGTCTGCCCCCCTATATTCGGCTGCCGAGGTTCATCGTCGTCTTTGCTCTGAGGCTCCTTCCCATTGTGTTCGGCGTTTAGCTTGAAAACCCAACAGTTGCGGTTGGTATGGTTGGCAGGTTTCTTTGGGGTGCCATGAATTTGGTAGGGCCTATCTAATATTCTGTCCAAACTTAATGGACCATCTTTGTTGCCTTTAAATGGCTTCTTCCGCTGACTTGGTCTTGAGCCGCTGAATCCGGCGTTTATGGATGTATCATCTAGGCTTCCAGAATTGTTTCGACGTTTGTTTTTGTTACGTCGTGGCTTTTCATTGCCATCCCGGAATTCAGATGTTCCGGGTCACTGGTACTCCTACAACCTAACAAGCTATCCTCACCCGCACAAAAGCGAGTCATGAGTGTAGTTAAGGCTGCCATTGTCCTCGGCTTTTCTTGTCCAAGGTGTCTGGCTAGCAATTCGTCCCGGATACTGTGCTTAAATGCCGCTAAGGCATCAGCGTCCGGACAGTCCACGATTTGGTTCTTCTTAGTAAGAAAGCCATTCCAAAGCTTGCGGGCTGACTCTCCGGGTTGTTGGATGATGTGACTTAGATCGTCAGCGTCTAGGGGTCGGACATAAGTCCCTTGAAAATTGGCCCGAAAAGAATCTTCAAGTCCTTCCCAACTCCCAATGGAGTTCTCTGGGAGGCTGTTTAACCAGTGCCGAGCTGGTCCTTTCAGCTTGAGGGGTAAGTATTTGATGGCGTGGAGGTCATCTCCTCAAGCCATGTGGATGTGAAGAATAAAGTCTTCTATCCAAACGACGGAATTCGTCGTTCCATCGTACACTTCGATGTTCACGGGTTTAAACCCTTCTAGGAAATCATGACCTAGCACCTCATCAGTGAAGCACAGAGGGTGTGCAGCTCCTCTATATCTTGCTATATCGTGGCGTATGTCCGATGGTTGTGGTGTTCGGTATTCACCTAGAAATGGTATGTCACCGGCGTGATTGGCTTGATAGCTGCCATCCCGTGCGGGAGCTCGGTCCCTAGGTCCGAATATAGACCCGGTATTGCTAGCTTTTTTGTTCAGGTCCTCACGCAGATCGTGTTTTCGGACTTGAGCCGCACCCTCCTTTCCTTTACGGGATGGTGGTGCGGGCTTGTGTACGCCATTGCTAGCGACTCTGTCCCGTCCGCGAGGTGGTCGGTCTGGCTTGTCGATGGTGTTATTCTTCGGTGGGACGGGCGCAACGGCCTCGTCGTCGAATCCGGGCAGCAGTTTACACTTGGGATAGCCTTTGGTTTGGCCGTTATAGCCATGTTTCGGTTCGGTGTCTAGCACCTCATTCCATCTATCATTGAGCATGTCTTGTGCGGCTCGAAGCCATCTCTGCTACTTTTTCAGGCTCCTTGCGGTGGTAATAAGCCTCCGGTGGAAGCTCTTTTGTTCTAAGGGTTCTTCTGGGACGATGAATTCATTATCGCCCAGGCTATCCTCTTCTTCGGAGATCGGTTCATAAGTACTGTCTTCGGCATCGCTGTCATCCGACTGCGGCTTTGGACTCTGTTCACCGTCCTCTTGCTCCTCCTACTCCATCACTGGGTCTACGGGGTCTTCGGCTTGTTCCGAAATATCACTGTCTTAGTCATAGTGTTGCTATCTTTTTCCTTTACGGGATTTAGTTCAGCGTTTTGGACGCCGACGTTTGGGAGGTTCTTCGGCGGGCTTGTCCTCTACGGGATTGTTTTCGCCATCGCCCCCCGCCTCTTTGGGTGTATCCACCATGTACATGTCGTACGAACACGTGGTTGTCCACCGCCCGATTACGGGCCGGCCTTAATCTGGATCCGCTTCAGTTTCGAGGTCCATCCCTTCGAAGTCTTTAGAAACATAGTCATGTAGATCGGTTAGATCTTTCACCGTGGCTACGAAGTGGGTGGTGGGTGGGGAACAAAATTCTCTATCAGCCTCCAGTTCGAACTAGATACAATGGGGTTGGGTGTCCTCTTCTAGGGAGAGGTATCTTAACGACTTTAACATGTTGCCAAAGGGTGAGTGCTGGAAGATATCCGCGACACTGAATTCGGCGATAGACGCCTAATAGGGTTTGAAGGGCACGTATGCGCGTGATTCGGAATCGGAGGCCGGAGTTGAGTCCGGGGTTCCGGTAACACAGACCCCGCTCGTACTTGGATCCGTGTGCGACTCCAACGCCATAGAGTCCGCGGCTCCCGTGGTGGGGTTGAGCTTCCCGTCCTCGGGTGATGTGATCTGTTGTGGATCTAGGGCCGGAACTGTTGCAGGTGCTATTTCTTGATCCGATGACAGAGTTAGGTCATGCTCATCATGGTGGCAGAGAGAGGTTGTCGTTGGCTCAAATCCGGGGAAGATCAAGTGTCCCCGGATATCAGAAACGTAGTTCAAGCTTCCGAATCTGACTTGATGGCCAGGGGCGTAGCTCTCGATCTGCTCGAGGTGGCCTTCGGTGCTGGCACGCAGCGCGAAGCCGCCGAACACGAGAAGTTGGCCTGGAGGGAAAATTCCCTCGGTGTCGCCGTTGCAGTTGATGATGCGATCCATCGGTCCTTCCGTCGACGACATAGTGGAACTCTCAATGGAAGCACGAATGTTGGTGTCAAAACCGGCGGATCTCGGGTAGGGGGTCCCGAACTATGCGCCTGAGGATCGATGGTAACAGGGGGCTGGGGACGGGATGTTTACCTAGGTTCAGGCCCTCTCGATCGAGGTAATACCCTACTTCCTGCTATATTAGTATGGATGAATATGAATATATGAGTTGATCTACCTCGAGATTGTAATGGCTAAACCCCAAGTCTAGCCTATGGAGATATTGTATTTCTCCTCTAGCCTCTACGGACTAAACCCTCCGGTTTACATACACACCGGAGGGGCCTAGGGTTTGTACATGTCATCTTGCAGAGGAAGGAAAATCTACACCTGAACCTATAACTTGCCATTATAGGAATACAGGAGTCCTATTCGGATACGAGAGATGATCTTCTATTATAATCTTCACGGCCCACCAGTCCGGCCCACCAGGAGTTTATCTGGCACATGAGGACCCCCCAATCCAGGACTCCCTCACTCCCTCTTCTCAACAAAAGGTGACCATGCCCACCCCATTGTCAGCCAAGCATTTGGTTCATACTTTTTAACGTGCTTCATCTTTTTCAATATTTCACGCAATATATGAGCGTGAGCCATGGATATAGTACTATGGGTGGAATAGAAGGTGGTAATAGACAAAAGTGGGGATAAAGTCTCACATCAACTCGGCAAATCAACGGACTGTGGAGATCTCCGTCAGTTGTTATCAATGTGAGCGAGTATGGTCTGCCATGTAACAGATGCACTAGAGTTATAAGTGTATGAACACTCAAAAACAAAACTAGTGGGTGTGCATCAACTTGCTTGCTCATGAAGACCTAGGGCATTTGAGGAAGCCCATTGTTGGAATATACAAGCCAAGTTCTATAATGGAAATTCCCACTAGTATATGAAAGTGACAACATAGGAGGCTCTCTTTCATGAAGAACTTGGTGTTACTCTGAAGCACAAGTGTGAAAAAAAAGATAGTAACATTGTTCCCTTCTCTCTTTTTCTCTCATTTTTTTATTGGTGGGGTTCTTTGGCCTCTTTTGTTTGTTTGGGCTTCATTGGCCTCTTTTATTTTTGATAACCTCACATGGGACAATGTTCTAATAATGATGATCATTACACTTTTATTTACTTACAACTTGATATTACAACTCGATGCTAGAACAAAGATATGACTCTATATGAATGCCTCTAGCGGTGTACCGGGATGTGCAATGACCAAGAGTGACATACATGAAAAATATGGACAGTGGCTTTGCCACAAATACTATGTCAACTACATGATCACGCAAAGCAATATGACAATGATGAAGCGTGTCATAATAAATGGAACAGTGGAGTTACATGGCAATATATCTCGGAATGGCTATGGAAATGCCGTAATAGGTAGGTATGGTGGCTGTTTTGAGGAAAGGTATAAGGAGGGTTTTATGCATAGGCGAAAGTTTCTCGGCACTAGAGTGACTAGCAAGGTGGAAGGGTCAGAGTGCGTAAAATCCATGGACTCAACATTAGTTCTAAAGAACTCACATACTTATTGCAAAAGATTTATTAGCCATCAAAGCAAAGTACTACTAGGCATGCCCCTAGGGGGAGGTTGGTCGGAGTTAACCATCGCGCGCCCCCGACCTTCACACAAAGGTGAACAATCAAGACACAAGAATTCCGCTTCAGTTGCTCTTTTTGTAGACCATATGTGCATGCTTCGCGAATCATGAACCTTAACACAAGTATTTTCTCTACCCTACTATTTACAACTAGCATGATTATAATACTACCATCCTTATATCTCAAACCGATCATAATTGTCATATGGAAGTTTTTATTATACCTACTTTGAATGTCTATCATATTAGGACTAAATTCATAACCCAAGCTAATTACCATGCTGTTTTAGAGACTCTCAAAATAATATAAGTGAATCAAGAGAGTTCAACAATTTCTGCAAAATAAAACCACTGTCGTGCTCTAAAAAGATATAAGTGAAGCACTAGAGCAAAATTGCCTAGCTCAAAAGATATAAGTGAAGCACATAGAGTATTCTAATAAATCACGATTGAAGCATGTCCCTCTCAAAAGGTGTGTACAGCAAGGATGATTGTGACAAACTATAAAGCAAAGACTCATATCATACACGACGCTCCAAGCAAAACACATATCATGTAGTGAATAAAAATATAGCCTCAAGTAAAGTTACCGATAGATGAGGACGAAAGAGGGGATGCCTTCCCGGGGCATCCCCAAGCTTAGGCTCTTGGTCGTCCTTGAATTTTACCTTGGGGTGCCTTGGGCATCCCCAAGATTAGACTTTTTCCACTCTTTATTCCATAGTCCATCAAATCCTACCCACAACTTGAAAACTTCACAACACAAAATTCAACAGAAAATCTCGTGAGCTCCGTTAGTAAAACAAAGCAAATAACCACTCAAGGTACTGTTGTGATCTTATTATAATTATTATTGGTGTAATATATATTGTATTCCAACTTCTCCATGGTTCATACCCCCGGACATTAGCCTAGATGCACCATAATAAGCGAACAACACATAGAAAACAGAAACTATCAAAAATAAAACAGTCTGTAGCAATCTGAAAACTTCGCATACTTTTGTAACTCTAAAAATTCTGAAACATTAGGACGACATCGGAAATTTGTATATCAATTTCGTGTCGAAATTTCAGAAGGTTTCGACGTTCCAGTGAATTATTGAATTTTCTGCACTGGGCATACAAGTATCTGCTTTTCAGCAAAATCAAATCAACGATCACCGTAAACCATCCCAAAGGTCTTACTTGGCTCAAACACTAATTAAAACACCAAAACACAATTACTACAGAAGTAATAATGTGTAAAATTTAAAAAACATAAGCAAAAGTTTAAAAGAAAAAATAAAATTTGGTTTCCTCCCAAGAAGCGCAATTGTTTAACGCCCTTAGCTAGGCATAAAATGCAAATAGATCTTGGTATTATCATCTTTGGTATGCAATCAATAGGTAGCTCTCATATTAGATTCATAAGGAAATTTAATTTTGTTTCTTTGAAAGTGTTCCAAGACCTTCCTTAATGTAAATTGAAATCAAATGTTTCCTTCTTTCATATCAATAACTGCACTAATTGTTAAAAGGAAAGGTCTACCAAGAATAATATGACATGTTGGATTGCAACCTATATCAAGAACAATGAAATCTACGGGCACATAATTCCTATTTGCAACAATAAGAACATCATTAATCCTTCCCATAGGTTTCTGAATAGTGGAATCCACAAGATGCAAATTGAAAGAACACCCATCAAACTCACGGAAACCTAGAACATCACATAAAGTTTATGGAATCGTAGAAACGCTAGCACCCAAATCACACAAAGCATGGAACTCATAATATTTAATCTTAATCTTAATAATAGGTTCCCACTCATCATAAAGTTTTATAGGGATAGAAACTTCTAATTCAAGATTTTCTTCAAAAGATTGCATCATTGCATCAACGATATGATTAGTAAAAGCTTTATTTTGATTATAAGCATGAGGAGAATTCAACATGGATTGCAACAAGGAAATACAATCTATTAAAGACCAGTTATGATAATTAAATTCCTTGAGATCCAATCTAGTGGGTTCATTTCTACTTCAAGTTTTGACTTCATCAATCCCACTTTTATATTTTTTTTCATTAAGATCTAAAAACTCCAAATTATTGGGATGCCTCTTAACTGAAGTTGAGTAATATCCAGTCCGGAAAACAAAGATTCAGCAGGAGTCACATCAATCACTTTAGGATCTTCATCATTATTTTCACGGAAGCTAGAAGAACATGTTTTTATAAACCAATCATGTTTAGCACGCATCTTGGCGGTTCTTTCTTTGCACTCATCAATGGAAATTCTCATAGCTTTGAGAGAATCATTGATATCATGCTTGGGTGGAATAGATCTAAGCTTCAACGAATCAACATCAAGAGAAATTGTATCCACGCTCCTAGCCAAATCATCAATCTTAAGCAATTTTTCTTCAATCATAGCATTAAAATTCTTTTGAGAACTCATAAATTCTTTAACACTATTCTCAAAATCAGTGGGCATCTTATTATAATTTCCATAAGAGTTGTTGTAGGAATTACCATAATTATTAGAGAATTACTAGGAAAAGGCCTAGGATTAAAATTTCCTCTATAAGCATTGTTACCAAAAAAAATCCTACCAGCAAAATTCACATCCATAGACTCATTATTATTCTCAATCAAAGTGGACAAGGGCATATCATTAGGAGCAATATTAGGACCCTTGCTAGCAAATAATTTCATAAGTTCATCCATCTTTCCACTCAAAACATTAATCTCTTCAAATGCATGCACTTTTTTACTAGTGGAAGATCTTTCGGTATGCCATTGAGAATAATTAACCATTATATCATCTAGGAGTTTAGTAGCTTCTCCTAAAGTGATTTCCATAAAAGTACCTCCCGCGGCCAAATCTAAAAGATTTCTAGAAGCAAAGTTCAATCTGGCATAAATTTTTTGTATAATCATCCATAAATTCAAACCATGTGTAGGACAATTTCTTATCATAAGTTTCATCCTCTCCCAAGATTGTGCAACATGCTCATAATCAAGTTGTTTATAATTCATAATATCTTTCCTAGGGAGATGATCTTAGCGGGAGGAAAATACTTGGCAATAAAACAATCTTTGCACTTAATCCATGAATCAATATTATTTTTAGGCAAAGATGATAACCAAGTTTTAGCCCGATCTCTTAGTGAAAACGGGAATAGCTTTCATTTGACAAGATCATTATCCACATCTCTTTTCTTTTGCATATCATGCAAATCAACAAAATTATTCAGATGGGAAGCGGCAACTTCACTAGGAAGGCCATTGAATTGATCTTTCATAACTAGATTCAATAAAGGAGCATTGATTTCACAAGATTCCGCATTAGTAGCGGGAGCAATCGGAGTGCTAATGAAATCATTATTATTGGTGTTGGAAAAGTCACATAATTTGGTATTTTCTTGAGCCATCGTGACAAAGAAAGCAACCCAACACACAAGCAAACAAAAAGCAAGCGAACAAGACGAACGAAAGAAGGGCGAAGAAAAGGAAAATATTTTCAAATATCGTTATAGAAGTGAGGGGAGAGGAAAACGAGAGGCGAATGTCAAATAATGTAAATGCAAGAATTGAGAGTTTAATGAAGGGTACTTGGTAGGTCTTGACTTGACGTAGATCACAACGGCACCAAAGATTGGCAAGTTGAAAGAAGACAAATCTTGACTTGACTTGGCGCAGATCTCCCCGGCAACGGCGTCCGAAATTCTTCCTCCTACCTCTTGAGCTTGCGTTAGTTTTTCCCTTGAAGAGGAAAGGTTGATGCAGCAAAGTAGAGTAAGTATTTCGCTCAGGTTGTGAACCAAGGTATCAATCCAGTAGGAGATTACACACAAGTCTCCAAATACCTACACAAACAAACAACACACTTGCACCCAACGTTATAAAGGGGTTGTCAATCCCTTCACGGTTATTTGCAAAAGTGAGATCTGACAGAGATAGATGGGCTAGCAAAGTAACTATTTTTGGGTTTTTGGTTTATATATTGAAAAGTAAAAGATTACAAAATAGTTGATCTGAAATTTATAAGTTGTAAAGTAGACCCGGGGGCCATAGGTTTCATTAGAGGCTTCTCTCATGATAGCAAGTACTATGGTGGGTGAACAAATTACTGTCAAGCAATTGATAGAAGAGCGAATAATTATAACGACATATATGCCAATGATCATGAATATAGGCATCACGTCCGTGACAAATAGACCGACTCCTGCGTGCATCTACTACTATTACTCCACACATCGAACAAAACGATTCTGCATCTAGAGTATTAAGTTCATAAGAACATAGTAATGTGTTAAGCAAGATGACATGATGTAGCGGAATTAACTCAAGCAATATGATGAAAAACCCATCTTGTTATCCTCGATGGAAACAATACAATATGTGTCATGTCCCTTTCTATCACTGGGATTGAGCACCGCAAGATTGAATCCAAAGCAAAGCAATTCTCCCATTGCAAAAAAAACCAATCTAGTTGGCCACACCAAACCGATAGTTCGAAGAGAATTACTAAGATATTAAATCATGCATAAAAGAATTGATAAGAAACTCAAATATTATTCATAGATAATCTGATCATAAACCCACAATTCATCAGATCTTGACAAACACACCGCAAAAGAAGATTACAGCTGATAGATCTCCAAGAAGAACGAGGATAATATGGTATTGTGGATCAAAGAGAGAGAAGAAGCCATCTAGCTACTAGATATGAACCCGTAGGTCTATGGTAAACTACTCACACTTAATCAGAAGGGCAATAGGGTTTATGTAGATGCCCTCTCTAGTTGATTCCTCCTCCGGTAGAGTATCGGAAAAGGCCTCCAGATGGGATCTCGCGAGAAAAGAAGGTTACGGTGGCGGAAAAGTGGTTTTGATAGATGTTCTGATGTTTCTGGAAAATATGAGAATCTATAGGCGGAAGAAGTAGGTCAGGGGAGGCACGAGGGGGCCACAAGGTAGGGGGCACGCCCTACACCTGATGAGGACATCACTAACAAGGTTACACCCATAGCCCCAACTGATACTTATACAGGACCAATTACTAGAGCTCGTGCACGCCAATTAAATTACCAGGTACTTTCGTTTCATTGTAATGATTATAATGTTCATGAGAATATGATGCTACTTAAATTGGGTACATTTGTCTTGCTTACAAATGAAGGGCCTAGCTCGGACAAGAAGGATGAACATTGGAGCAAGATCAAGTATGGAGATGATGGCATGCACAAGGGGAACAAGAACGGAGTTACAAGTGATGATTTCAGGACTTTGAAGCCACCATAATGAGTGCGTGAAGCCTTGGACGAAATATACAAGATCCCACTTCATAAATTTCATCTAGAGGCTTTTATAGGTGTTGCGTCACCTTATTATTTGGCCAGGCCCATGTAATTTTTAAATACTTGAGTATAGGCTGTTTTTAGAGTCCGTATGTGTGGGGAAACAAGAGTTAGGGTTGGTTTCGGACCCCTCCTCCAAGGGCCACGAAATTTCCCCCTCTTCCTCCATATATACAGCCCTTAGGGCGTTGTTTAGACTTTGGGTTTTGTTTAGATTAAAGTTCGCCATAGCTGCAACTTCGTGTACTTCATTTGTGTTCAACAATCAGACAAAGACATCACAGAACCCCACCTTGATCAATAAAGCTTTCCTATTATATTCGCAATATCTAGATTGCAATCTTAGCTTCTTGCTTGTTCTTCGTTTGCTTGCAGGAAATAGACCCTCCTGGTCAGGTTGATCGTGCTCCCGCGTGGTCAATAACCTCTCGGAGTTGGTTTAGCGATTGCTAAGGCGCGACGTCCTCGCACGTTCATAGTCGGATCATCAAAGTCGACTTCCTCCAAAACAATAGCCACCACCTCATCCAAAGACGGGACACCTTTTCCTCTATAAAGTGGTATCATATTTCCAGGTTGCTCGGTGAGATTTTACAGTTTTTTGTAGATTAGACCGAGTCTGTTCTTCATACCTACAGTCCACGAAAAAGACAATTTTTTATTAGGGTTAGTTCATCATATCCGAACTAGTCTGAGCCATTGCATAATCTTTTCCGTGTTTGCTTAGTTGAATTTGCGATTGCATCGTCGTGTCGAGTTGCTGGTCTTAGCGTCTAGTTCTTTATAGTTTCGAGTTCTGTTCACAGTTTGTCACGCCGCCGCCGCACCATAATCATCGCTGCTGCCATACCACCACCGCTCCCATATCCCACCACCGCGGCCACATACCACCACCGCTGCCATAACCTACGACGGCTGCCATATACTAGCACCATAAATCCACCACCAATCCGAGTTCTTTTCATATTAGGTTTGTTCTGAGATCCATCTAGGTTTCGGATTCGTGTTTTCCTTGCTAGCGTAGGTCTCGAAAAAAAATAGTCTGGAGACCCACAGGCCATTTTTAGGCCAAAATTTCGACAGGTGAAAATAGTTTATCCTATTTTTAGGCTTTTTTGAGTCTTTTGAGACACGTGCCATCATACTATTTTTTTACCGCACTTTTTTGTCGTCGCTGCCCTGATTCCGAAAAAAATCGTCAAAAAAATTTCGTGCCTATCATCTTAGTTTGGCTTTGGAAGAGTTTTGAGACACTCGCCATTATAGTGATTTTCGGCAAAAAAAAAGGAGCGCAAAAAAACAGAGCGAAAAAAAGAGGCGAAAAATAAATTTAGAGTGTGCTTTCCCCTTGTTTACGTGCTGCGCCGTGATTTTGTTAGTGTTCGTCTCTAGTACGGTCTAGCCTAGGACCTGCACAGTACCGTCGTTGAGCGTTTATTCAACTTTGTATCTATGAATTGATTATTGCCGACCCTTTTTGCTACCATATTATAAGCCATTCCCAGCTCCACATACATCAACGTCGTGCATTTGACTCTTCCTGGTAATCGCTTTATCCAAGCTTTGAGAGTTTTGACTACCACGGTTGCCGATCACCACCTGCTGCTGCGTAAGAACTGGTAAGAATTTGAGATTTGCTTGATGGATTTGTGACGCGCCACCACCACCATTTTCTACTAGTATGTAGGATCATATTTTTGTGTGTTTCTCCTGCTACTAACCATGCCAGGATCACAAGTCGACGAGACTGACTGGGAGAACATGACGAACAAGGAGTTGCATGATAAATTTCAGCAAATGATGGGTCAACAGGTAGAAGATGTGATGACCAGTTTTGACAACACACTAGCAAGGATGGATGACATTGAGAAGTCAATTGACACCAAGTTGGATGCCTAATTTGTTGAAGTGCTTGCGCGTCTACCTCCACCTGTTGCACCATTGCAACAACAACAATAACCACCTTCACGTCGTGAAACAGCCCTCTGCAAAGCGAGCTGTGTCGCTCTTCAGCCTGGCCAAACTGTTGGTGCTGCTATTGATACTTCTGTGGCTCCTGCTGCTGCTGCCGAGGAGGAGGACGATTACGCGGGGGATTACGAGGATGAGGTTGATCAAAATCAGAACTACGTGCAACAACCAGCACCACAGCCACGAGGTCGTCCACATGCGAATAATCACAATGGTAGGGTTGCACCACACCCTCAGGTATGAGATCATGACCATCTCCCTAAACTAAAATTCAATATTCCACCATTTGAGGGTAGATATGTTCCTGATATATATCTTACTTGGGAGTTAGAAACCGAACAACGTTTTACATGTTTAAAATATCCCGAGGAGAGACGTGTTGCTGCTTCTCTTTGTGCTTTGTGTGTGGTGGTCTGAATATTGTAGATTATATGCGGATAATATTCCAACTACTTGGGCTGCTTTGAAAACTACTATGCATACTCGTTGGGTTCCACCATACTATCAACACGAATTACTTCAGAAATTACAGCGTTTAAGACAAGGAAAAAATTATGTAGAGGAATATTATCAGGAATTACAAACTGGCCTGATTAGATGTGGTATTGTTGAGGATAATGAGGCTATGCTTGCATGTTCTATGGGTGGCTTAAACAGAGAGATTCAGACAATTCTAGAGTATAAGGAGTATAATAATGTCACTCGTTTCTTCCATCTTTCTTCCAAAGCTGAACGTGAAGTGCAGGATCGACAGGCCTTGGCACGAACTAATTATTCTACAGGTCGACCTTCATCATGGACACCGCGTGCATCATCTACTTCGAGACATCCGGCTGCAACACGGCCTACTTCATCCGTCACTTCTACGTGATAAAAGTAAACATGCACCACCACCATCATCTAGGAGTATACCTTCCGTCCTGCGCAGAGCTCTTCTTCATCCATGGCATCCACAGGGTCAACACATGATGTTATATGTCGTCGTTGCACTGGTCGTGGTCACTATGCGAGCAAATGCCCATCTCGGCGTGTCATGATTGCTACTGAGGATGGTGGTTATGAGTCTGCTAGTTACTATGATGAGGAGATTTTAGCTCTTATTACATGTGAATAACACGGTGGAGATGATTTTGAAAATGAGAAGCAATACATGGCTCCTGAAGACGCTGACAGGTATGAATGTTTAGTTGCTCAACATGTTTTGAGTGTGCAGTTCACACAAGCGGAGCAAAATCAGAGGCATAATTTGTTCCATACAAAGGGAGTTGTGAAGGAACATTCTGTTCGCGTCATCATAGATGGAGGGAGATGCTGGCTAGCATGGAGATGGTGGAGAAGCTATCTATCACCACAAGACCACATCCACATCCTTACTACATCCAATGGTTCAATAACAGCGGCAAGGTTAAGGTAACACATATAGTTCGTGTGCATTTTAGTACCTCCACGTATGCTGATTATGTTGATTCTGATGTGGTACCCATGCGAGCATGTTCCTTTTTACTTGGTAGACCATGGCAATTTGATAAAAATTCTGTACAACATGGTAGAAACAATCAGTATACTCTTGTTCATAAGGATAAATGTATTACTTTGCTTCCTATGTCTCTTGATTACATTTTGAAAGATGATATTAATAGAGCTAATAAAGCGAAACATGAGCAAAATAAGAGTGAAACCCATATTGTGGAAAAAGAATTTGAGAAACAAATGAAGCCTAATAACACACCATCATCTCATGTTGCATCTCAAATTAAATTAAAAAGTGGATGTTTACTTGCCACCAAATCTGATATTGATGATCTAGATTTAAGCAAATCTGTTTGCTATGCTTTTGTGTGCAAAGAGGCATTATTTTCATTCAAGGACGTGCCTTCCTCTTTGCCTCCTGCTGTCACTAACAATTTGCAGGAGTTCGCGGACGTCTTTCCACAAGACGTGCCACCGGGATTACCACCTATTCGAGGGATTGAGAATCAGATTGACTTAATTCCCGGTGCATCGCTACCCAACCGTGCACCATACTGTACCAATCCAGAGGAGACGAAAGAGATTATGCATCAAGTATAGGAGCTACTCGACAAAGGTTATATACACGAATCCCTTAGTCCTTGTGCTGTTCCTATTATTCTAGTGCCGAAAAAGGATGGTACATCGCGTATGTGTGTTGATTGTAGAGGCATTAATAATATTACTATTCGTTATCGTCATCCTATTCCTAGGCTAGATGATATGCTTGATGAATTGAGTGGCTCTACAATATTCTCCAAAGTTGATTTGCGTAGTGGATACCATCAAATTCGTATGAAATTGGGAGATGAATGGAAAACATCATTTATAACTAAGTTTGTATTATATGAGTGGTTAGTCATGCCTTTTGGGTTAACTAATGCACCTAGTACTTTCATGACATTAATGAATGAATTTTTACGTGCTTTCATTGGACAATTTGTGATAGTTTACTTTGATGATATATTGATTTATAGCAGATCTTTGGAGGAACATTTGGAACATTTACGTGCTATTTTTATTGCTCTACGTGATGCACGTTTGTTTGGTAACCTTGGAAAGTGCACCTTTTGCACCGACCGAGTATCTTTTCTTGTCTATGTTGTTACTCCACAGGGAATTGAGGTTGATAAAGCCAAGATTGAAGCTATTGAGAGTTGGCCGCAGCCCAAAACAGTCACACACGTGAGGAGTTTCCTTGGCCTCGCTGGATTCTATAGGCGTTTTGTGAGATATTTCAGCACCATTGCTGCACCTCTCAACGAGCTTACAAAGAAGGATGTGCCTTTTGATTGGGGTACTGCATAGGAGGAACCATTCACGGTATTGAAAGATAAGTTGACACATCATCCTTTACTCCAACTTCCTGATTTTAATAAGACTTTTGAGCTTGACTGTGATGCTAGAGGAATTGGTTTAGGAGGTGTGTTATTACAAGATGGTAAACCTGTTGCATACTTTTTCTGAAAAAATTGAGTGGGCCTAGTCTAAATTATTCTACTTATTATAAGGAATTATATGCTCTTGTTCGGACTTTGGAAACATGGCAACATTATTTATGGCCCAAAGAATTTGTTATACATTCTGATCATGAATCTTCGAAGCACATTAAAAGTCAAGAAAAACTGAACTGTAGACATGCTAAATGGGTTGAATTCATAGAGACTTTCCCTTATGTTATTAAACACAAGAAGGGAAAAGAAAATGTTATTGCTTATGCATTGTCTCGTCGTTATACTATCCTTCCACAACTTGACTTTAAAATATTTGGTTTGGAGACCATCAAAGATCAATATGTGCATGATGCTGAATTTAAATATGTATTGCAGAATTGTAAAGAAGGGAGAACATGGAACAAGTTCGTCGTTAATGATGGATTTGTGTTTCGTGCTAACAAGCTATGCATTCCAGCTAGCTCCGTTTTCCTTTTTTTGTTGCAGGAGCTGCATGGAGGAGGATTAATGGGACACTTTGGCGTGAAGAAGATGGAGGACGTACTTGCTACACATTTCTTTTGTCCAAAGATGAGACGGGATGTTGAGCGTTTCGTTGCTCGCTGCACTACATGTCAAAAAGCTAAGTCACGACTCAATCCTCATGGTTTATATGTGCCTTTGCATGTCCCTAGTGTTCCTTGGGAAGATATATCTATGGACTTCGTTTTGGCTTTACCTCGAACAAAGAAGGGGAGGGATATCATATTTGTTGTTGTGGATAGGTTCTCGAAGATGGCACACTTTATACCATGACATAAAAGCGATGATGTTGCTAATGTTGCTGATTAGTTCTTTCGTGAAATTATTCGCTTGCATGGTGTGCCAAATACTATTGTTTCAGATCGTGATACTAAATTTCTTAGCCACTTTTGGAGATGTTTATGGGCTAAGTTTGGGACGAAACTGCTTTTTAGTACTACTTGTCACCCCCAAACTGATGGGCAAACTGAAGTAGTCAATAGAACTTTGTCTACTATGCTTAGGGCTGTTTTGAAGAATAACAAGAAAATGTGGGAAGAATGCTTGCCTCATATTGAATTTGCTTATAATCGTTCTTTGCATTCTACTACTAAGATGTGCCCTTTTGAAATTGTCTATGGTTTCCTACCTCGTGCACCTATTGATTTGTTGCCTCTTCAGTCTTCGGAGAAGGTTAATTTTGATGCTAAACAACATGCTGAATTGATCTTAAAAATGCATGAGTTAACTAAGGAAAATATTGAGCGCATGAATGCTAAATATAAACTTGTTGGAGATAAGGGTAGAAAACGTGTTTTCTTTGCACCTGGAGATCTTGTTTGGTTACATTTGCGTAAGGATAGGTTTCCTAATTTGTGCAAGTCAAAGCTAATGCCACGTGCTGATGGTCCTTTTAAGGTGTTAGAGAAAATAAATGATAATGCATAAAAACTCGAGTTGCCTGCAGATTTTGGGGTTAGTCGCACATTTAACATTGCAGATTTGAAGCCTTACTTGGGTGAGGAAGATGAGCTTCCGTCGAGGACGACTTCAATTCAAGAAGGGGAGGATGATGAGGACATCACTAACAAGATTACACCCACAACCCCAACTGATACATATACAAGACCAATTACTAGAGCTCGCGCAGGCCAATTAAATTACCAGGTACTTTCGATTCTTGGTAATGATTCTCATGTTCATGAGAATATGATGCTGCCTAAATTGGATACATTTGTCTTGCTTACAAATGAAGGGCCTAGCTTGGACAAGAAGGATGAACATTGGAGCAAGATCATGTATGGAGATGATGGCATGCGCAAGGGGAACAAGAACGTAGTTACAAGTGATGATTTCAGGACTTTGAAGCCACCATAATGAGTGCGTGAAGCCTTGGACGAAATATACAAGATGCCACTTCATAAATTTCATCTAGAGGCTATTATATGTGCTGCGTCACCTTATTATTGGGCCAGACCTATGTAATTTCGAAATACTTGAGTATAGGCTGTTTTTAGAGTCTGTATGTGTGGGGAAACAAGAGTTAGGGTTGGTTTCGGACCCCTCCTCCAAGGGCCACGAAATTTCCCCCTCTTCCTCCATATATACAACCCTTAGGGCGTCATTTAGACTTTGGGTTTTGTTTAGATTAAAGTTTGCCATAGCTGCAACTTCGCGTACTTCGTTTGTGTTCAAAAACCAGACAAAGACATCACAAAACCCCACCATGATCAATAAAGCTTTCCTCTTATATTCGCAATATCCAGATTGCAATCTTAGTTTCTAGCTTGTTCTTCGTTTGCTTGCAGGAAATAGACCCTCGTGGTCAGGTTGATCGTGCTCCGGCGTGGTCAATAACCTCTCGGAGTTGGTTTAGCGATTGCTAAGGTGCGACGTCCTCGCACGTTCGTAGTAGGATCGTCAAAGTCAACTTCCTCCAAAATGATAGCCACCACCTCATCGAAAGACGGGACACCTTTGCCTCTATCAACACCCCTTGGGGTGCCCTCCACCCTTGTGGCCGCCTCGCAGATCGCCTGGCATGTACTCCTAGTCCATCTGATGTCTTCTGGTCGAAGAAAACTCTCTGTAAAGTTTCATTCCATTTGGACACCATCTGATATTCCTTTTCTGCGAAACTCAAAACAAGGAAAAAATAGAAACCGACTGTGGGGACCCCGACTCATAAGTCGTGATCCCCGAATGTACGTGTACAGTGATCCCAGAGATCAATGCTCACTGAACACACAGAAGCCGAATAACAAGAGTCTTACATCTATACATACCGTATTACACCAATAGGACCATTAAGGTCAAGTCTTGAATATAACATCGCAGCGGAAAATCTTCAATGACAACATGGACCCATGCCATCTGCCTTAACCCTACAGGCATTCTGACTGGGAAGCGTCCTAGCTCGCATGCTCGTCACCAAGAAATCTTCATCTTAACCTGTTCTCTCATGCCTGGTCAATAAAATAACCAGTGGGAAGCCAATGAGTACTTTGAATGTACTCGCAAGCAACCCAAGTGTGATAACAGAATAATTATGCAAGGCTCTACTGCTAGGTTGGCAGTTTTGCGGAAAGCTAGTTTTTCACATGCAAGTATGATCAACATATAACATGGACATGCATGTGCCTGCAACAAGTATCAGGAGGTCACAGACATCAATGTCGAGAAAGTGTTGTAATAAACTCATGTTCAAGCTCATTGTGTCTTTCTCACAATCACATCAACAATATCTCTGAATCGTGTTGTTTCCTAGAAACTTATGGACATAATCTAAGTAGCACCACCCAACTGTCCTTGACCGCGGACACGGCTATTCGAATAGTTTGACACTCTGCAGAGGTTGCACACTTTACCCACTAGATCCGGGGAACTTCTGTGTCATCCACGACCCGCGATACTTTAAGTACCCGGGGTAAGCACCCGATCACTATCTTTCCCTAGACGACACTAACATAGAATCCACTCGATTGGTAGTAACCCCCGTGCCCACATTTCACATCTTAATAATTGTGGAGACTCGCTCTATATTCATCACATACCACTGACACGGGGTACCAACGGTGTGTTCGGTGCCCTGTGAAAACAGTCAAGGCCGCCTATCCAAGCACGACCCCGTCCCGAGAGTGACCTCGTGTCACCCCTGTCACTAGTAATGCGGGCACCATGCTAGTATCGACCTAGGTAATCAATAATGCCCTTTCCCATATAAGGGTAGAGTGGTTGCGCATGTTTGGTTGGGACGGTAGTCACACATAAATCTAATCCATCTCTGTAAACAACACTTTCGTCAAGCCTCGGCACACTACTTCTTCACCAAGTAGTGCCCTTGTTTCTTATCAACTCCCAGGGGCATTAGTGGCACCCACTGGCACCCACTGGGCCATTTGCAAGTATGTCAGACCACACTTGTTTCACTCAATGCATAACCCCGACCCATTTTGCGTAGCCAACTACTATATCATACATCTATCTACTCCCACCCACATAACCCTCATAGGAAGGTAGGGTCATGTTTGATGCAAGTATCAATAGTAAGTAACAAAGGTATCAACCAATGTGGTCTCCACCTCAACATGATTCCGATGCATTGATAATAAGGTGCTATGAGACATGCATAAAAAGGTTTCTTGAACATGGTCAAAGGCCTGCTTGCCTTATTCTTCCGAGTCTTCAAACCTTCTGGTCCATCTCCGAGAATTCCGTTTATTTCGTCAACTAACGATAGAAACAATCATAATAAGCAACACAATCAAGCAAAAATAAAAGTGCTCTAAAAATAGGAGTTGGACTTTTCTAGGATTCCTCTGGTCATATGAAAAATAACCAAGGTGGTTTCATAGGTGTTGGATCAATAGGTAGTTTGGAACATTTCAATGTGATGGAACCAAAGGGTTTATGGATTTGGAAGAAGTACACAGAAATATTTCCTTAAATGATGAGCAAAGGCACCCATCAACAAGTCATGATTTTAGAAGCATCTAGGAGTTGGTTTCACTGGATTTGGAATTCAAATGAATTTCCTAGGATTTTGCAAAGCTGATAAATATGAAGGAATGGCTCAATATTTGGTGGGGTACAGAAAGTATTAATAAAAATGTTCCAAAACTAAGTTTGGATATGACAAGCATTTAGGAATTTGAATCACTCCATTTGGATCAAGATTGAGCTCTCTGTGATTTTCTAAAGTTCATCACAGAAAATGAAATATGGGTATTTGATAAATATTTGTGTAGGAAAAGTCTCTGGAACACTGTGCATGTTGCACCATGTGATAGATCATGATTTATGGAGCCATAGGAAATTTGAATCATCAAGTTTGGAGTTCAAATGAATTATCTAGGCATTTTTGAAGTTGACAGAATAAAGAAAAATGAAAAAGGAATAAGGGTTTACCCCTATACTGTGTGCAGGGCGAGGGATAGCTCGCGGGCCGGCCCAGCGGCTCGGCCGCACGCGTGCAGGGGGGCCACGCCGGAGGCGGCTTTCGGTGAGGCGCTTTCGCGCGGGGGAGGCGGGCTGCGCCGAAGCCGCCTCCACTTAAACGGGTGGGCCTGCCCCTCCGGGGTCGCTGACCTGCGGGCCCCTCCCGCGGGGTCATCCCCTTCCTCCGGCGCCCGCGATGGAGGGGCTGGATGCCGCGGCTACGCGCCAGCTGGCGCCCGTCCCCGGCGGCAGAGGCCACCTCTGGCCAGGCCGAGGCCACCGGAGGGTTCCTCGGGGAGCGGCGCATCCAGGAGGTGGGCTGAGGCCAGCGGACGGCGGCCGAGGCGGCCCCAGCACGGGCCATGGCGGATGGCCACTCGGGCGTCTGCGAGAAGGGAGGCACGGTGCCCCGGAGCATTGGGAGAAGAGGGGGATAGAGCCACCGGGCCCTGGCGCTTCTACAGGTAGGGAAAGGAGGAGCGGGGGAGTCCCCCATTGCCCGAATCAGAGCGGAGGCCGGCGGCGGCACTCTTGCCATGGAGGGAGCAGGAGCGCATGAGAGGGGGAGGGGAGATGTCTGGGAGGTGCACCGAAGAGAGGAGGGTCCAGAAGAGGCAAGGGGCGCTCGGGGGGAAGGCTTTTTATAGGGCAGCCGCGGTGCACCGTGAGCGACGCCCATGGACGCGCTCGTGCGAGCTCGTGGAGAGAGGAGGAGGGCAGGAGAGGATAAGGCCGACAGCCCGGCAGGTTGCGGACGTCGAGGGCACCTCGGGAGACACGGTCACTCTGCCCAAGGCCGCCTGGAAGCCTCGGGAGGGCCGAGCTACAGTGCCTCGGCGCACTGTAGCGTGCTCCAGAGCGTGCCTTTGGCCGGCATGCTTATGTCTTTGCTTCCTGGCTGTGTCCCCCAGTGTCCAGTAGTGCTAGGGAGTAGTAAACAATGGGGAGGTAGTCTTGGATGCTCTGGTGAGCCACTGGAGTGAGGAGGAAGGTGAGGAAGAGGGTGAAAACTGCTGTCCAGCAGTAGGAATTGGGGTTTTACCCCCTCCAATGATTGAGCTGAGGCCATAGAGAAGTTACTGGGGGTAGAGGATGATCAGGGGAAGCTGTGGTAAGAATTTGAGGTAAAGGGAAAAAGTAAAAGGGGTCCAAACACTTGTTTTGGTAATTGGACAGAAGGTGTTTGATCAGGGTTTGGGGAAACAAATGACTTCCAATTGTCATGGGACTTAACAGGATCAAATGTCACATATAATTAGGCCCCTACACCAAATTTGAGCTCATTTGGGCAAAGTGGCCAATGTAACTTTGGTGAACCCTAGAAATCAACAGAAACAGCTTCATCTTGTTTGAGTCAAGCTAATCATCTCCCCTAGATGCACCACTTGGTGTAGCATCATCATTTGGGGTATCAATCATGCCCACAAAGTTTGAAGCTCCAGATAAAAAGTTGGCAATGTAAAGTTGTTCAAATTTGTATTTGAACAGAAAGGGTTTTGGGGTGATCTGATCAAGTTTCTCTATTCCAAATCTTGTGCCATTTGGTCTAGATGCCTTATTAGGCCATCCTAGCATGTGCACCAAATTTTAGAGCATTTCGACAAGTTTGGCAATGTAGAGTTGCTCAAACTTCGAATATGGACAGAATGGTTTTGAGGGGATTAGAGGATGTTTCCTTGATCTTCAAGGCATGAGGCTTTGCAAGATCATCAAATATGTCATATATGACATGATAGAATTTCCCTGGAACTTTTGGAGAATATTTCCTTTGTAAATATTTCAAAAGCTTGAAATATCCAGAAAGGGTTTTGGAAGGATTAGTCCAATATTTTGAACATGACCATGTGCTGAAACTCTTATATATAGACAATATATGTCCTATGAGTCTCCCTGAATTTTGGTAAATATTTTTGAAATGATTAAATAATTTTTCCCTATTAAAGACCATTTCTGGCCTTAAGAAAAAGCTTTTAAATAAAATATAAAAATAACTTTTAAAATTATACTTTTGTGGTTTCTGGGAGTCCTATACCTAATAGGATTCAAATAAACTTTTTGAAATATTTTTCACACCCTAAATAAGGTACTTGCAGTGCAAATCTCAAATCAGGGGTTTTTGGAAAACTAATTTTAGAAAATACCATTTGGCCAAAATATTTTTATAAGAAAATTCTATACTGGTCTATACACATGGCATGATCATTGGGAAAAGGTTTTGGGTCAAGGAGATGAAGTATAAGAGTTGGAGGATTTATTTGATTTTTAGAGCACTAGCAAACAGCAGACAAAAGTCAAATCAAGCAAAGTCAAAAACACTCAAAGTTTTTGTAAATCCACATTTTTTACATGAAAATAAGCTTAAGCAAAGTGGTATGAAAATCAGGGTGTGACACCGGCACTGGGCTCTGGGTTAATAGGTTAGTCCCAAAAATCATATAAAATAGCATATAAATGCATATAAAACATCTAAGATACATATATAATAACATGGAACAATCAAAATTTATAGGTACGTTGGAGACGTATCAGTTTGCTAACATACAGTCCCAGGTGTCAAAGATGTACCAAACCTATCCGTGTCGCACATCAGGCAGAACAACGGCAGAAGCAACACGTGGTTAACTTGAAGAAGAAGAGGGAGAAGCGGATTCAGCAAAGAGTAAAATGATGATTTCATTTCGTCCCTCCAACTTTTTCTGTGGGCATCACTTCATCCCTCCAACTTAACTAAGGGAAAGGTGCAGATTTGTGATTTGACTCATTGCTCATTACTACGACGACGCCAAGACCGGGGTGCATCCCCCTGCTGCTCTGCACTGTTATTTCGGTATGGCACGTGGAACCGGTTCCTTGATGTCCCACATGTCGGCGAAAGGGACTAGAACAATTATGAAAGCGAGAGATCCACTCTTACGACGGAGGAGTACACGACACGGCAGCCGAGTGAACTGTTACTTGTATTGTAGTACTAGTACTATAACTATAGTTTTGTTGTTTCGCATGATCAATCGATACAAACCTGATTAAATAGGTGAGGGCGGAATTTTTCTGGCATGGTAGGAAGGGTAGTTTGGCATAGTCGGTTTTGACACAGAGAGCGAGAGAAAGATGTGAAATGCTTGAATGTGTAATGGGCCCTTGGGTGTGTGTGTGTGTGTGTAGTTTGACCTTTCATATCACTAGATGATACTATCCATACATTTCAAAGTCAATTTTAATGTATGCACACTGAATAATTAAGTAACAATACGAGATATAGTAATATTAAAAACACATATGATTTATTGTGTTAGAGTGTAGTAGTGTTGTATTGCATAGTTGTTAGATGTAACATGCGAGAATGTGTAGAGATGTAACTTTGGAGGTCCTACAGAGAGAAATTGGTCATAAAGTGGATTCAAATATTTGTATTCATCTTCAAAGCATTTGTTATCATATCTAGAGTTTGTAAGATAGACGTGAAATCGTGAATGGTTGTTCACTCTCACCAAACCATTGCAACAATAGTGGGGTGGCATGCGCCAATTTAGATACTGGCATGTTTCCCTACTCAGCTCCTTAGAGAGAGCGAGAGAAGAGACGAATACACTGGCGGTCAGTGTATTTAAAGAGAAAACAATAATACGGCCACTCGACTCGAAAATACGGTCATGACGGTTAATATATACGTTTTGCGGTGATTATACGGTCACTTGCTCACCATTCAGCATCGAATTGCACTATGTTGACCGGCCAAATAGTCTGCATGGAACTATGTTGACCGATTAAATTTACCATGTTCCTTGTGGGTCCCACCTGTCAGTTCACACAGAAAAAAAGTAAGAGAAACACAAATTTATGCAGGCGCGACAAGACTCCAACCCATGCGTGAGAACCACCTGTTTGTGTATGTGTCTGTCACGGCCTGATGTGTGCGCATGGACGTGTAGTTTGAGCACTTGAGCGTGAGCATGCATGTTGGTCGTGTGGTGTGTGGCATGCGTGTGTGTGTGCGTGTGAGTATTGCGTGCCTGCTTGTGTACATGTGTGTGTTGCATGCATGCTGTTCATCTACATGCATGCGTGTGTGTATAATCACCACACTAGATCATGTGTATTAAAAGAGATGGCTCAGCATACCAATACAAGGCCACCTTGTCTGTTATGCCCACGGTCATGACTTCGAATACCCATCGTCCAATATTTTTTATCGTTTGTTTTCATTCTTATACACGCCGACAGGTGGGCCCTATGGTAGTGAGATAATGTGATGCAACACTAGATGTGCCATGTTGAGCGTTTAACTGGTAGACTAGTCATGTCTTCAACAAATACAGAGCTATACGGTGAGCACGTGACTGTATAACAACCACAATACGTGAATAGTGACCATAATGATTGGATTCCAAAGTCCAATGAACGTATCATGCTTTCACTTCAAATACAGTGATCGTCGTTGTATATATATCATGAGAGAAAGATGAAACATGCATGGATGTGATGGCGGCATACTTTTAGAGGGCCTAGAGATAGTTTTTGTGTGTATGTGAAAGGGGTGTATAGGGGGGCGCGATGGACAGAGAGATGCTCTTCGTTTCTCTTTATTCTTAGTAAATTTATATATACTATAAAAATATAAAAATCAACAGTGTGGAATAAATATCATTGGGTGCACCATGCAATGCAAATTAAGTTTCATACTCCATATAACTTTGTAATGTTGTATATATGTACAATTTATAAAATAATTTTTGGCCACACTTTGTGTGGTTTTTATTGAAAAGGAATGTTGTATGCGAAGTAAAAGTCAAGAGAGGGCTTTTTAGATCAATATGGTACGTGATAAGATGTAACATATGTGAATGTGTAGTTGACGTATTTGGTAGGGCCTAGAGAGGGTATGTGTACTTATTCGAGAGAGGCATGGATAGAGGGGCCGGTGGTGTCGGGGCAATGAGGGATAGATAACATGAGAAATGAGAGAGCTCAACAGAGAGAGAGAGAGAGAGGAATAGGATGTCTCGGCGAGAGATGCCCTTGAGTGTGTACATGCATGGGGAAGTGGATAGAGGCATGTGGAGAAATAGTTTGTGTGATGTCCATGTTGATATGTACTGGTGTGAGAAGATAACATGACCTAGTGGTAGAGAGTGTCGGCGTTCTAGGAACCAGGGTACCCAGACTTGCCTGCATGCGGCCCATGATGTGGCTCCTTCATTGGCCTGGTAAGGACCTTCTTCAACATCGACACTCAAGACCTTTGGGAGGGGCCAAGCCTTACGAGGCGGACGACACCAAAACCTTTGGAAGGAGCAGTCTCACTAGGCTGGCTCCTAAGGAGCGGAGATCTGTATGCAATCCCCCACCTCGCGAGGTTCAGATTACACAAACCATGATGACCAAGGCCAGACGTGCACCAGCGGGCGCAGGACCAGGTTTCCTCTTTGGTGCTAAAGAGGAAAGCATAGGCACGGAGTTTCGAGGAATGAGTCAAAGGTTTTCATTTCCATGCAACATGACCAGGATCGTCCGGACGGCAGGATGGAGGTCATCACCGAGCCCACCGTGGCGTCAGGATCAGAAGATTTATAGGCGAAGACCACCTTTCTTTAGGATAAGATGTATTAGTTGTCTCCCTTCAAATTTGGCCGTTGTGGGATCCCTTCCTGCCTACATTTTGGGGGAGGAGGACCAAGGCCTCTATAAATACATCTTAGCCACCACCATAGAGAGGGGGATTGGGATCCAGAGAGATCAGATCGACTACCACGCACACACCCAAAGAACACACCTCCTGAGGTTGTTCATCCACTGTACTTGTTCTTCCTCAAGCCCACCTCGAGGCAATCCACCACATTGCAGGAGTAGGGCCACTCACGCTAGATGTCCTGAACCTCGGTAAACTTCCCTGCGTCACTTTCCTTCTTGTTCATCGAGCTAGTTCATAGAGACATCGAGTAGGAAGATAGGGGAAGTTGAGTTATTCGCACGCACCCCAGTGTTCGAACTTAACAAGGGTTTTGTGGAGCCCTGAATCCGACATTTGGCGCGCCAGGTAGGGGTGCATATAGAGGAACCACATTCCTCGTTGTCGCACTCTATCCTCGTCGCCCTGCCTCCGACCATGACAGGCATCGCACCACCTGCCGGGCCACAGGCCGCGCTCGGAGGTGGCGCGGGCCCCTGGGCGCTCTCCCCGGCTCTGCGACAAGTGTGGTGGCCGCCGAAGTTCAGGCCGGCGCTGCCCCCGTGGTACGACGGCGTGGCCGACCCCGTGGCGTTCCTCCAGGTCTACGCAGAGGCCGTCTGGGCAGCTGGCGGCGACAACAAGGTGATGGCGAACTGGCTACCCATGGCCCTTGTGGGGAGCCGCGCGCCTGGTTTCTCAACTTGCCGGATTCTTTGGTGGCCTCTTGGGAAGATCGGCGCGACGTGTTCTTCGCAGCACCGGTACCCAATGTGGTCGCGACAATCCTTGGTGGTTCGCGGGCGCCAGCATCAGGGCGCCACATCAAGCAATTCATCCGGCAGGCGGGGGTCGTGCAGTCGCTCCCAGGCTGGGTAGCTCCAGAGTCCGACCTCACCTTCGAGTCGAGTGACCACCCTGCGTCCACGGCGGGCATGGGTGCACCCCCTATGCTCTGCACCTCCACCATATGCAACATGACCGTCACCAAGACCATTATCAACGGTGGCGCCGTCCTGAACGTCCTCTACGTTGAGGCGTTCGACCTCCTCCATGTGCCCTACGGTCGGCTCCTCCCTACCAAGCCCTTCTTCGGGGTCATCAATGGCTCCACCTGCCCCCTGGCGCAGATCTGCCTCCCCGACACCTTTGGCATGCGCTACAACTACCGACCGAACTCATTGACTTCGACATCGCCCGCATCAACTTGTCGTACAATGCCATCCTCGGCTACCCGGCACTAGCCAAGTTCATGGCGGCGGCTCATCCTGCCTATAACCTCACGAAAATTCCAGGGAGCAGTGGCGTCCTCACCGTGGCAGGCGATACCAAGAACACACTCTTGGCCCTCAAGCTAACTTCCAGGTCCACGACTATCGCACAACCGGGCAAGGAAGGGGCTCTGGAGGCTCCGAGGGCTGAACCAACAAAGAAAAAGCAGTTGTTTTCTCAAGATCGGGAAAAAACGAAGCAGGTGCCGGTGGATGAATACGTAAGGTCAGGCTCCACCTTCACCATAGGTGTCGGCCTCCCCCGAGAGCAAGAAGAGGCTTTGGTCCGTTTACTGCACGCGAACAAAGAGGTGTTCGCATGGGAAGCGGAAAACCTGGCTAGAGTCCCGCGAGGAGTGATCGATCATCACTTGATGGTGTGCCCGAACGCGCGCCCAGTAAAGCAGAAAGCACGATGGCAAGCTCCAGAGAAGTAGTCGTTCATCACCTAGGAGACCCGCAAGTTGCTGGATGGGGGCGTCATTCAAGAAGTGCGGCACCCGGAATGGCTCACGAACCCTTTCATCGTCACAAGAAAGGCGGGAAAGAGCGCATGCGTGTCGACTTCACCAACCGCAACAAGGCCTGTCCTCAGGACCCTTTCCCTCTCCCGCACATCGACCAGATCGTCGAGTCCACCGTCGAGTGCGATCTGCTATGTTTCCTGGATGCCTTCTCGGGCTATCATGAAATCAAGATGGCGGTACAAGATGTTGAGAAGACGGCCTTCCTGACCCCGTGCGGGGTATACTGCTACACTTGTATGCCTTTTGGGCTGCGCAACGGAGGAGCAACTTTCCAGCGATTCATGCACATCTCCCTGGGGGAGCAGCTCGGGAGGAACGCAGAAGCATACATCGATGACATAGTGGTGAAATCCAGGGAGGCTAGAACTGTCATTGACAACTTGGAGGAGACCTTCGCCAGCCTGCACAAAGTGGACCTGCGGCTCAACCCGGAAAAATGTGTGTTCAGCATCCCATCAGGTAAGCTACTGGGTTTCCTGGTGTCTCACAAAGGGATCGATGCTAACCCCGAGAATGTTAAGGCCATATAAAAGATGAGTCCATCAAAGACCCTCAAGGAGAGACAAAAGCTAGCAGGCTGCTTGACGTCGCTCGGGCATTTCATCTCCAAGCTAGGAGAACGCACCCTCCCCTTCTTCAGGCTGGTGAAAAGGAAAGGCCCGTTCGAGTGGACTCCAGAGGCTGACGCAGCTTTGAAGACCTCAAGTGATACCTCACTAGTCCTCTGGTGATGGTAGCACCGCGCCTCCGTGAACCCTTAGTGCTCTATATGGCCGCCACGCCGCACTTTGCCAGCGTGGCAAAGGTGGCGGTCTGGGAGAAGCGCCCAGCCAAGGGCCCGTAAAACAAGGTACCTCGCGCCCGACTGGGGCACCACAAGCTCTGGATGGTTCTCCTAAGGCCACTGCCCCCTCACCAACCAACGGCGCTCCTGGGGCCCTGGCCGACCTTCAAGATAGCAAGGCTCCCGAGGTGGTGCTCCTGAGGCCTCGGCTGCCTTTGTGGGAGATAAGGTTCTCGTGGACCCTCTGCCTCAGGAACTGTAGGACTCCACCAAAGCCTCCACCCTCATCGAGCACCCGGTGTACTTCGTCAGCACAGTGCTGTGTGACGCACGAGCACGTTACCCCATGCCACAGAAGCTCCTGCTAGTGCTCCTCATCGCCTCTCGAAAGCTGCGCCACTACTTTCAAGGTCATCCAATTAAGGTCGTCTCAGCTCACCCTTTGGAAAGGGTACTCCGGAGCCCCAATGCAGTGGGAAGAGTCGCCGAATGGAACATTGAGCTACAAGCGTTCGAGCTGGAGTTCAGCACGACCCAGATCATCAAGGGAGAGGCCCTCGCCGATTTTGGGGCAGAATGGACTAAAGCCCCCGACCAAGAAGTGGGCGAGGATTGCCCCCTCGCCCTGGAAATGAAGCACCGGACGACTGGGTCATGTACTTCGACGGTGCCTTCGCGCGTCAGGGCTCGGGGGCTGGAGTAGTGCTCATTTCTCCCACCAAGGACAAGCTCTATTACGCCGTGCAACTACGCTTCCAGAATGGTGAAAAGGCCTCCAACAACATTGCAGCGTACGAGGGCCTGATTGCTTGCCTCAAGGCCGCAGCGGCGCTAGGGGTGAGGCGCCTTACCATCAAGGGCGACTGCCAGCTCCTCGTCAACTTCTCTAACAAGGCGTACACACCGAAGGACGAGCACATGGAGGCATACCTCAAGGAGGTAGATAAAATTGAGAAACGGTTCTTGGGCCTAGAATTGCAGCATGTACCGTGTGGCATGAACAAGGAGCCGGACGGCATCGCCAAGAGAGCATCTCAGCGCTTGCCTCAAGAGCCTGGCATCTTTGAAGAGCGGCTTTTCAGGCTATCGGCAGCCCCCTAGTTGTCGAGGCGGCGTCGCCTTAGGAGGAACTTCCCCCAGCACCAACCGCAGGCACCCCGGCTTGTGTCCCGACCTCAGGGGCCTACCTACTTCTCGCGCTGGAACCTCGGGAGGGATGCTGGACTGAGTAGTTCAAGGCGTAACTACTCCAAGGAAACATGTCGGAGAAAGAAGAAGACGCGGTGCGTGTGGTCCGTCAGGCCACCGCATACTGCATTCAGGATGGTGAGCTCTACCGAAGAAGGCCAAATGATGTCTATGCATGATGTATCTCTATCTAGCAGGGGAGCGAGCTATTAGCCGACATACACGGCGTAGACTGCGGGCACCACTCCTCCTCACACACCCTCGTGGGCAAGGCATTCCGCAGCGGATTCTATAGGCCCACAGCACTTGATGATGCCACGGAACTACTAAGGTCCTGTGAAGCCTGTCAGTTTCATGCAAAGCAGATTCACCACCCCGCCCAGAGCCTCCAAACCAACCCGCTATGCTGGCCATTTGCGGTCCGCGGGCTAGACATCTTGGGCCTGTTCCCCCGAGCGCCTTGGGGCTATCGCTACCTCTACGTCGCCATCGACAAATTCACCAAGTGGGCGGAGGTAGAGGCCGTCCGCACCATCCTGGCCGGCTCGGCAGTCAAGTTCATCAAGGGCGTCGTGAGCCGTTTTGGGGTTCCAAATCGCATCATCACTGACAATGGCTCGCAGTTTACCAGCAATCTCTTCAAAACATATTGTGCTAACCTTGGAACGCAGATATGCTACGCTTCAGTGGCACACCCACGAAGCAAAGGCCAAGCCGAGCACGCTAACGCAGAGGTGCTGAGAGGCCTCAAGGCAAGGACCTTCAAGAATAAGCTCGAGGCTTGCGGCAGGGGCTGGCTGGATGAGCTCCAGTCCGTGTTGTGGTCCATCCGCACCACCACAACCAAGCCGACGGGTGAGACTCCATTCTTCCTCGTCTACGGAGCTGAAGCGGTTCTCCCCCATGAATTCAAGCTTCGCTCCCGGCGGGTCTTGCCGTTTGACGAGGCACGCCAGGACATCTCATGGGGTATGTACCTTGTGTTGAGGGAGGAGCATCATCGCCAAGCCACGCTCCGAGCAGCGAGGTACCAGCAGGCACTGCATTGGTACCACTGCCGCAACATCCACTCCAAGGCGCTCAAGGTGGGTGATCTCATCTTGAGGCGGGTGCTCTCCAGGGAAGGGTTGCATAAGCTCTTGCTCATGTGGGAGGGCCCATTTAGGATCGCCCGTGTCTCCAGGCATGCCACCACGTGCCTGGGGACGCGGGATGGGATCCCCATCCAGAATGCCTGGAACATCCAGCACCTCCGAAGGTTCTACCCATGAAGTTTGGCCTCGTGCCTGTGAAGGTCTCCACTAATGAAACTCTCATGTAATACTGAGTTGGGACTATACACGCCCCAAAGTCTCCTGAGTGCCGCCCTTGGGCCTCACGGGAGCTCCCTCCCACGTCTCAGTGGCAGCACTTATTTCCACGCTGGTGTGAAGACGAAGACTAATTTAGTTGCCGGACGCGGCTGTTCTTTTGCTCGTTTTCTGTAGCTGGTTTGTTTTTCTTGGAATGAAATTTTAGGTTTCGTGCTTTTTGTGCTCAAAGGTTTGAATTCCCTCTCCCTTTTTATTCTCTTTTCCACCCTCGCCCCAGAGAGAGTGGCAGTTGCCCGTCGCTCCTCCTCGCGCGTCCCGTATGCGGGGGCTAGGTAGGTGTGTACGCTTGGGCCAGGCCGCAATCTCACCTTGCCAAAAGCCTAGGTGCCCCAGGGCCTCGACACCTTTAATCCTCACGAGACACACTCAAACGAGATCATGGGCCTGCGCACTCTCTTTAAGTCCGTGCCTCCGGGTATCGCGATGAAGTGCACCAGCCACGGCTAACCTACGCTCTGGAGATGTGCGAGGAGGAATGAGATGCCTCATGAGGTCCCCTAGCTCTGCAGTTACACAATGTCTCCGAAGGCTCAACAGACGTCAAGAAGGAAGCCTCGGGAGAATGCCCCTGGGAGGCGTTCCCTCACCACATGGGAATCTACCACGAGAAAACCAAGCTAAGCTATATTATCCGCACTTAGTAGCAACATAGATACCATGTCATAATATGAATAACAAAGCATAGCATGTTGGCGCAAGTGCCATAGTTCATTACACACCCCGGGCGGTCTTCTACCTTCTTTTTTTAGAAAAATGCAGGAAAAAACTAAAACGGGACGAGCAGCCGCAGCAGCTCCCAAGGCTCGGCTCCAGCAGCATGGGGGCTCAGTCTGAGCCCCGTCCCGCTTCACTGGGGCACGGCGGCAAGGCGCCTCACCGCCTTCTCCGATCTGGGCTCAACGGCGGGGTGGATCGTCATAGCTGCTGCCATCGGCATTCTCCTCCGAGGGGATCCCTCGCTGATGGAATAGCCGCGGATGTCGCCAAGGGCAAGCTCAGCATTGTCGCTGCCATCCTCCGGGCAGCACGCCGCACGCCGGCCGTCTTCTAAGAACACCCTCACATAGAGGGTCGCGAGGCCATCGTACTTGAAGCGGAGGGTGCAACTCTCGCCTAGGCCTCGTGCACGGGCAAATGTATGCCAACCATGGGTCAAGGACACGCCTGCGGTGGTGACCTAGACCCCCACCCAAGAGGCCTTGCTGCAGCAGCCGTCGGCTTGTCGCTAGAGGCCGTCAAGTCCCGACGGCAGCACCCTCGCGAAGAAGCACGGGAGCAGAAGCCAGGTACTGGTGGGCCTCTCCGACCACACGATGAACTCTAGGAAGGCTTCTGCTGAGCGAGAGCGCAGCCGCAAACGTAGAACGTACATGGCGCGCCCCTCCTCGTCACAGGAACCGCCTCGCCCATGGCGGCCCCCACCACACAAAGAAGCACCGCCACGGCTTCCAAAGGTGACGCTCGCCCTTGAAGAAGCAGGCCCGCGCCCCTAAGGGATCACCACCGGGGTCGCGGCGTGCTTACGGGGGCGTCCACGACCTCTTTTGGGTGGCGGTGCACCCGGCCCCTCCTTGGGGGTCTTTCCCTTCTCTGCGGCGGAGAACTTCCTCGGCGGTGCCATGGATACCATAGCAAGGAGGAGCAACCAGCAAGAAGATGGATATGAGAAGGGGGCTCAGCACCCCCTCATTTATAGTAAGAGGGAGGCAAACCGCCGGCCTTCACGATCACAGGTAATGATGATCTTTTTGCATGCAGCAAGCTCTGGTCAAGTCGAATGATTGCCAAGGCAGCATGGGGAAGTGGAGATGCCCACGTCCCATCCAGGCGCCATGCGTCAATTAGGTCCACGGGCGGTTGAGGGCTGCGGCGCTTCGCCCTTGACCGTTGGCTTCGCCTGGAAGCCAAGCCCGAGTGCACCTTGGCCCGGGGCTACTGTCGGCGTTCTGGGAACCAGGGAAGCCAGACTTACCTTCATATGGCCCATTACGTGGCTCATTCATTGTCCTGGTATGGCCCATCTTTAGCATCGACACTCAAGACCTTTGCGAGGGTCCAAGCCTTGCGAGGCGGACGACACCAAAACTGTTGGGTTCTACCGTAGGGTGCGTCAACTGCAAATTCAAATTTTCCAACGCGAAGAACATCCAGGAACATGCTAGGGTGACGGATCACAGATCGTTACCACTAGACGCACAATGCCGTGCAGCGGAAGTAGAGTTGGGGCAGCGCATTCCCGGAGTCGTCTCCTCCTCTTCGATATCTCACATAGCCAATCGGATCCCATGAACAGGTTCACCGGAGCGGCGCAAGTGCACCGCCTCTAACGGTATCCGTGCGTGCAGGAGGAATGTCGTGCGGCGGACTGCTAGGTCGGATCACAAAACCGGCGGCGAGTGAAGGTGGCTAGTTCATGCAAAGCCCTAATGACGGCGCCGAAGCGATCAACTGAATGAGTGTGCCGCACCTCCACTGTATATAGGCATACATCGCGGGCTCAACAATTGGGCCTCACACGGACCCTAAAGCCCGAAGTCTGTTTGGTCTGTATCCGAGTCTGAGTAGGACCAAGTCTAACTCGTGGAGTCAAATCCAACCTCACACGTTCCTTCGCTTAAGCACGCGACCCCTTAGGTTCAAGTCAGCTTGTTCATAGTTCGGATCACATCCGACCTGTACGGTTGGTAGCGGCCTCTAGCAACGCGTGCCGACCACTAAGCAGACTATGAAGCTGGCTAGTGAACCCGTAAAACATGTCACACTTCCATTCCCTTTGCCTCACGATATATGTTGTCGGGCTCAAGGCGAGTCTGTCATCCTTGTGCTAGCCCAACCTCTTTCTCGTTCCAGTGATGCCGATCCAAACCGGATTATCTCATAATCCTTGTCACATGGCCATGCTTATCTTGGTCGGATTACATGAGGGGCCCAGAGTATATCTCTCCTGATGGGAGGGGCAAATCCCATCTTACTTGACCACGTCTCTCATCATGGGTCTGGACAAGCCCGAAACCTACCTTTGTAACTACCCAGTCACGGAGTAGCATTTGGTCGTCCCAAAGCAAGTCTGTCACCATCGTGAGTACATGCGTCAGCTCAGATCTTAGGACATACGACGTATATTACACTAGAGACTCACAGATGACATACCGCTGTGTCTCATAGTTGGGTCTGTCCGACTCGGACCTTATCTCAACTCGGATCCGACTATGTCTAATCTGACCAGACCTTTCCAACTCCATATTATCCGGTTAGCATCTAATGCTCCATGGCAAGTGAGACCGATCCATCCACCGTGTCTTATGCTAGTCTAGTCTGACGTGTGTCCACACATCACTTACGACTAGGGACCATTTAGGATGTACTTCCTCCGTCCGAAAATACTTGTCATCAAAATGAATAAAAGGGGATGTATCTAGACGTATTTTAGTTCTAGATACATCCTTTTTTGTTCATTTTGATGACAAGTATTTTCGGACGGAGGGAGTATCATACAACACAAGATCTCACAGACAAGTCACGTACTTGCCAACAAGTATCAATGATTGCATCCAAGGACTATCTTTATTCATAAACACATAGGAAATATCATCATACATGATTGCCTCTAGGGCATATCTCCAACAAACACCTCCAGAAGGAGAAGTCTCACTAGGATGCCTCCTGAGGAGTGGGGATCTCTATGCAAGCCCCCACCTCGCGAGGTTCAGATGGAGCGATCCATGATGACCAAGGCCAGGCAGGTGCCAGCAGGCGCATCACAGCAGGTTTCCTCTTTGGTGCTAAAGAAGAAAGCGCAGGCGCGGAGTCCTGATGAATCATTCAAAGGTTTCCATTTCCATGCAACAACACCAGGATCACCAGGACGGTAGGACGGAGATCATCACCGAGCGCACCATGGCGTCAGGATCAGAAGCTTTTCGGGCAAAGACCACCTTTCGTTAGGATAAGATGTACTAGTTTTCTCCTTTCAAATTTGGCCATTGTGGGATCCCTTCCCGCCTACATTTTGGGGGAGGACCAAGGCCTCTATAAATACACCTTAGCTAGCACCATAGAGAGGGGGATCGACATCAAGAGAGATCAGATCGACTAGCACCCACACACCCAAGAACACACCTCCCGAGGTTGTTCAATCACTGTACTAGTTCTTCCGCAGCCCACCTCGAGGCAATCCACCACATTGCAGAAGTAGGGACACTCACCGCTAGATGGCCTAAACCTGGGTAAACTTCCCTATGTCACTTTTCTTCTTGTTCATCGAGCTAGTTTGGCGAGATGTTGAGTTGGTAGAGAGGGGAAGTTGAGTTCTTCGCACGCACCCAAGTGTTCGAACTTAACAAGGGTTTTGCGAAGCCCTGAATCTGACAGAGGGTGTGCCACCGCGTGAGGTCAGGTTGGCCGAGGTGATGGCCTTGGGTCGGTTTCGTCCTGCATCACATTGGTTAGCCCGTGACGCATTTGAGGGAGACCCATGGAGGACTAGCCGTACAAGACAAAGATACCAGAGCCGTGAAGGATGATACGTCTCCAACGTATCTATAATTTTTTATTGTTCCATGCTATTATATATGATATTTTGGATGTTTAATGGGCTTTATTATACACTTTTATATTATTTTTGGGACTAACCTATTAACCCAAAGGCCCAGTCCAGATTGATGTTTTTGCCTATTTTAGGGTTTTGCAGAAAAGGAATATCAAACGTAGTCCAAACGGAATGAAATCTTCGGGAGAGATATTTTTGGAACGACATCTTCATGAGAGACTTGAGAACCACGGAATAGGGCACACGTGGCATCCACGAGGGTGGGGGCACGCCCCCTCCCCCTGGGCGCGCCCCCTGCCTCGTGGTCCCACGTTGCTCCCCCAATGCCCTCCTTCCTCCTATACAAACCCATGTACCCTGAAAACATTGAAGCAACAGAGAAAACCCTAATTCCACTACCGCAACCTTCTGTTCCCGTGAGATCGCATCTTGGGGCCTGTTCCGAAGCTCCGCCGGAGGGGGGATCTTCCACGGAGTGCTTCTACATCAACACCATAGCCTCACCATGAGTTGTGAGTAGTTTACCACAGACCTTCGGGTCCATAGTTAGTACATATATGGCTTCTTCTCTCTTTTCGGATCTCAAAACCAAGTTCTCCTCGGTCTTTGAGGAGATCTATTCGACGTAATCTTTTTGCGGTGTGTTTGTCGAGATCCGATGAATTGTGGGTTTATGACCAAGATTATCTATAAGAAATATTTGGTTCTTTTCAGAATTCTTTTATGTATGATTATAATATCCTTGCAAGTCTCTTCGAATTATCGGTTTGGGTTAACCTACTAGATCTATAGTTCTTGCAATGGGAGAAGTTCCTGGCTTTTGGTTCAATCTTGCGGTGTCCTTTCCTAGTGACACTAGGGGCAGCAAGGCACGCATTGTATTGTTGCCATCGAGGATAAAAGGATGGGGTTTATATCATATTGCTTGAGTTTATCCCTCTACATCATGTCATCTTGCTTAAAGCATGACTCTGTTCTAATGAACTTAATACTCTGGATGCATGCTGGATAGCGGTCGATGTGTGGAGTAATAGTAGTAGAAGCAGAATTGTTTCGGTCTACTTATCACGGACGTGATGCCTATATATAATGATCATGCCTAGATATTCACATAATTTTCCGCTTTTCGATCAATTGCTCGACAGTAATTCGTTCACCCACCGTAGAAATCTGCTATCATGAGAGAAGCCACTAGTGAGACCTATGGCCCCCGGGTCTACTCTCAACATATCAATCTACAATCTACTTTACTTTACTGTTTTTACTTTCTGTTCTTATATCCAAAAATACCAAAAATATCAAACTATCATATCTATCAGATCTCACTTTCGTAAGTGACCGTAAAGGGATTGACAACCCCTTAGCACGTTGGCTGCGAAGTTCTTATTTGTTTGTGCAGGTGCGAGGGACTCGCGCGTGGTCTCCTACTGGATTGATACCTTGGTTCTCAAAAACTGAGGGAAATACTTACGCTAATGTGCTGCATCACCCTTTCCTCTTCGAGGGAATACAACGCAAGCTCGAGAAGTAGCAAAGGACTCTGTGTCCATTGACAAAGCCGCTAGGATTTGTAACCCTAGGTCCCTGAACTAAGGAAACCCCTTGTCTCTGAAATTTCCATTCATCAAACCTAACTGTAAGGGGCATCCTACATAACGCTCTGTTGGAATCATATTCGTCAATTAATAAGAGTGGTGGAGACAATCCCAGCTGCGTGATAGGCCTAAAGATAATGTGCGTGCGGGAGACACCTAGGTAGGTCTATGTATAGAGAAACGGTCGATGGGGATCGTGTGTGTGCATGCGTGTGAGAGGAAGAGTGCTTGTGAGAAACGTTAGTGAAAACAGTTGTAAAATGGTTGCGAGAGAGGGGGAGGTGATATCGAGAGCATGTGTGTCAGAAAGACACCTCGGGATGGAGTGTGTGAGCATGTGTGAGAGAACCCGATGGATATACACCGTGTGCATGTATGTGTGAGAGAGAAAGTTAGCGTGTGTGTGAGGAGGGGCATATGGAGAGTGAATCTACACGTAAAAGACTTACGTGCACATTGACTAAAAGTATAAACTGTATCCAAATATAAGGGTGTGATCATGGTATTTGCAACTCTCCTAAGGAACGGTCATTGATCCGTCAAACATCCATATTCAATCAAATTTGAGCATTTCTATGTTATTATTTGACATAATTGATCCATAGAGTCAATATTCAGAAGTTCATACAATGCATCACTTTAGCAATTCAAATTTAAACGTGAGTATAGTTCATGTTATGTGTGTAAAGCACATTATACATACAAAAGTTACACAATGAACATTCTAAATAGCTAGCTAGGAACTAGCATACATTTGAATTCAACTTAAGGTGGTTAACAAAATTCGGATTCAACATGAAGTCCATTCAATTATTTGTATTCAAGATCATGGCATTTGTAAATCATACCTAAATTAAGGGGCACCAATTTTTTTCTCTGCTTTTGTACATAATAGCATATATAGTTGTGTACACAATATATTCAAATTTACCTCCTCCATTCAAAAATAATCGTAGTTATAGAATTTTCAATAGTCAAAATTTCGAAAAGAAGCGCATAATTTAATGAGGTTTCCAAACATACAAGGTCAAATTCAACGTTTTTGTATTTAGGTCAATCCTCAAAGTTCAAGAGTACTCTAAACGTGAATGCTTCTGTTTCAAAATTTTGAACGAAGCGCCGAAAGAGCCTCTACTCGCCGAAAACCACGTGAGACCAATGTTTGCTAGAGGAATTTACTTTTCTAACTCCGACCCGTGAAACACACCGGAGCCGATACCCCGACGTCATCGTCCACCACAATCGCAACCACAACTGCAACATCCTCCACGACTAGTAGTTGAAGCCGAGGCCGAGGTGCCTCGAGGACGCCGACATGCACCGTACCCTAGCCAGTTTAACCACGTCGTCTTGCGCCTCACCGCTGCCACTCCAACATTGCCACCGTCCACCGCATCGGAGATGTTCCTGCTACGCCATCCTTCGCTATCTTGGATCTACTTCCCCTCTGCCGATAGACAGCAACCGCAACACAGTCAACAATTTGGCCTTGGGTTCGTCCAAGGCTCCACGCTTCTCTAGAACATTGGTTCCCTCAGTAAAAAGAAGAATATCACCGTGAATTCAGGAGGACACATCACTGGCAACCGGAACTGGTACTCATCTTCCCTTACTCGTGCAAATCTTACGTGTCTGCTTGCACGGAATTCATCCCACAGAAGACAATAGTTGATAGCTTCTTCCTGCACCTTCTTTCTGATACTAGATATTCATAGCTACTCACGATGCACAAGGTTTCTCCTCATATACTATTTCACCTTAGCTACAGGTCTGTCGCCACCCTGGATTTCAATTCCTGGTCAGTTGATTCCAAATTAAAGGAAGCATTACCCTGCATAGCAGGTGCTAGTCTGCCCGTTACACCGGGGAAGCAACGCCTTGGTGTTTATCTTAGGGGTGTGTGGGGGCATAGGAGCTGATGGCGCCCGATCTAGAGGTCGGCTGGGTTTAAAGAGATGGTCGGGAGGCGCTGCCAAGCACGGCGGTGGTGTGAGGTCGAGGGGAGGGCAGGGCGGCGGAGGCAGGGATCTGGGCCGATGGTCGCTAGAGGTTGGAGAAGATCATTAATAGTGACTAGCGTGGGGTAGACGTAGTCCATTAGCCTGTTCCTTGTAGATCGGATGGTTCAGAAAGAAAATCGAATGACCTATTTATTTTAAGTCGACTATTATTTTGATAGGACCACATGTGGTGGTGTCCTTGAGTTGTACATGCATTTCCCAGCCATCCCTGTGCTCATATATTATAAAATCTTACAGAGTGGAATCTAATTTCATTTGACATGCAATGTTGTAGATCTATCATATGTCTCATGTCATTTATTTTTCAGCCATCTACTATCTACTACTTTTACAATGCACTAGTTCTGCAGCCACTTCACCCATATTCTCACTATTGTTTTTTATGCATGTGTATTTCAGCCTTTGCAAAACTGTTGGTAGAAACACGAAAGAAAAGAGAGAAGTCACTCAAGCTTTCTTCGCGGTTTGGAAAGACACATTTCTGCACTTTAATGGGTGCAGTGTCAGCATGGAGACGGTAAACGTAGCTCTGGAGATGGTGATCTATCTCGCCATGAACCACCATCCCAGGTGCTTTCTTTAACCTCGCGGTGTCACATGTGGTTGCATGTTGCATACAGTCTCTAGATTGTATTCGAAAGGCCGAAGTCGGTCTTTATTAAGAAAAGGAAAGATACATAATACATGAACCACCATCCCGGGAGAACCAGAAGCCAAATAGCAAGTCAAGGCATTGGCCGAGCCAGTGACAAGCCTAACACAAACAAACATCACCTGCAAGCCAACTAAAAAGCCACGGTGGTGGTGAAACAGCCCGCCTCCCACCAGGGTCTCAGGTCCTCGATGATCATGCTCACAACTCCAGCCTGGTGTCTAGCTTGTAAATCTTCCAATTTGGTTAAATTGCATGTGCTTAGCTCACACATTATACCTTTGAATATGACATGACTTCCCGTTTTCGGTACATACTACTACATCTGTCTATTAACCATGTTCTTACATCAAACTAATGTTCTTGTGTATCCCTTGTCAACCACTTACGATGAGAGAGTCAGGCCCGTGGATTACTGTGAGAAAATATCCTCTTTTAAAAAATGGACTGTCAGCCTCTCCACGTGATTATCAAGAAACAGCAAGGCTAGATAAAGATAGATAATGTAGCTCTGTAGTTGATCACCGCATTTCCCGTACACCACCATCGCAGGTGCTTGCTCTAACTTGGCAGCGTGATATGTGGTTCCATGTTGCATATGGTGTTGAGATTCTAATTATTACAATCTGGTTAAATTGCATGTGCTATTCTTCTTACTTTATACATTATACATGTTAATGTGACACGCCTTTCTGTTTTTGGTACATAATAAATCTGTCTATTAAGCATGTCCTTACATAAAACTACTATTTTTTTGTATCCCGTATCAATCAATTATGACGAGACACCTTTAGTATATGAAGTGTGATGTTGGATGCGTCTTTCATATGATTTATAGCATGCACTGCTTCTAATTTGTTGAAATGACATTTATGATGGGACGCTTTTAACTTGGCAGAGTCACATTAGTTGAATCTTTCATGTCGTGTCTAGCTTGCATTGCTTCTAATTTGTTGAAATGGCTTCTGCTTAGTTTACACAAATATTTGTGAATTTGCCATGTCGTCTTGTTTTTCATACATATTCTATCCTTGTATTATGTGTTTGCCTTACATCAAAGTAGTGATTGTCAATATCATGCATGAATGAGTTCTGAAGAGTGAATATATTGCTTTTCTTGTCGATTTTACTTAACATTGCAAAATCAATAAAGTGGAAGGACATTAGCACGGCAGTGGAGAAAGGTGCTCCTTCCAACCAACTGAAACAAAGAGCCTCTACAAATTCTACTCGGCCATGCCCCCAACAAGATTTGGAAGACAACAGGTGCATAGACACTCAACGTAGTTGTGTTGATGATGAGCACGTCTCCCCTATTCCACCATCACAGGTGCTCCTTCTAAATTAACACTATTATATGTGGTTTCATGTTATGTATGATGTCTAGCTTGTATTGCTTCTAGTTTTTTGAATTCCATCTGCTTACTTTACACATTATACTTGTGAATAAGACACGTGTTCCTGTTTCTAGAACATACAATATGTGTCTATCACACCATGTAATTACATCAAAGTACTACTGTTGTGTAACCTGCAACAATCACTTATCATAAGACAAGTTTCACTTGGGAGTGTGATATAGGTTACATCTCGCATTCTATTCTAGCTTGTACTACTTCTAATTTGTTGAAATGGCACTTACGAAGAGATAGTGTTAACTTGGTAGAGTGATGTTCTTTGCATCTTTCATATGGTGTCTAGCTTTCATTGCTTCTAATTTGTTGAAATGCCTTCTACTTAGTTTACACATCATAGCTATGAATATAAAATGTTGTCCTTTTTTCTTACACATTCAATCGTCCTATCATGCGGTCGCCTTACATTAAAGTAGTGCTCGCCAGCATGCTACATCAATGAGTTATGAAAAGTGAATTTCAATTCATTTTTCTTGTGGGTTTGACTTGACAAGGCAATAAAATTAAGTAAGTGGAAGGAAAAAAAATTAACGCAGCGACTGATGGCGGTCTTCTGGCGAATCCAGCATCCTAGGTGCTTTCTCTAGCTTGGCAGTGTGATATTGTCTTGCATCTTTCATGTGATGTTTAGCTTGTATTGCTTGTAGTTTGTTGAAATGGCTTCTGCTTAGCTTACACAAATAGTTGTGAATATGCCATGCCGTCCTGTTTTTCGTACATATTCCATCCTCTTATCATGTGTTTGCCATACCTTCCATTGCATTGCTTGTAAATTATTCGAATGCCTTTTGCTTAGTTTACACACATAGTTCTGATTATCTCATGTCATCTTGTTTTTTGTACATATCACATCCTCCTATCCCGCGGTTGTCTAACATCAAATTTCAGTTCGTCAGTATCACACATCAATTTTTTCTAAAGAAGTAAATTTGTATTCCTTTTTGTAGTCGGCTTGACTTGACATGGCAAAGAGAAAGAGGAAGGGACACATAATGATAGGGGATCGTGTTAGTACTCAGGACACACGGAAACGGAAGTGCAAGAATTATGCAGCTCTGCTGGTACAGATGATGCAATAGAAGGTCCAAGTCCGCCGAAAAATTGGATGAACACGGTATCCCCTACTAGACCAGCTGCAAAACAATCCAATCACAAACGAATAGCTGCCTCCAAGCAAGCAACGGCAGCCCTAGTTGTTGCAATACCTTCTTCAACAGTACCAATATCTCCATGAATTACTTGTTCGGTAACTCTGCTACAGGCAAGTTCTGATGCTCCCTTGCCACCTGACACTACATCTAAGCACTCTTAACACAAGGCGAGTTGGCAAGATCAGATGAACCTTGCGAGCTTCAACAACAAGAAGGTAGTTGCTAGAGCAAAGTTACAGTTGCATGCTTCTTTATATGTAGTCTCAGAGTTTGATATACACTAACACTTCGCATGTTTGTTGTTGAACTAGCACCTAGGCAGAAGAGGAAATAGACATCAGGGATAATACTCGACAGTTTAACTAAATCTAGAGGAGGAAGAATGGATATCCGTTTTGAGGCAAGTTTAAAAAGGCCACGTGATGCTACAGAGTCAGCCAAGTTAGTATCAGAGGCAGCCGCTGCCTTTAGGTGTCATGGATGTATCCTCCCGACATGGATTTAATATAGGAATGAAAAAGACAATACCTAGTTTAACACCTTCCCCTACTATTTATCTGTAAGTATGGTTATGTATGGAAATTAGTAATATCCTCTGTCCCATACTTTCTAGGTTGCTGGTAATGAGACTCCCATAATTTTCAACAAATGAGGTTCAAGTTGGATAGCCAAGATGATGCAACCACACAAGCATGCACCCATGTTTTCAAGTCTGCTCTACAACAATATTGGTATAACTTGAGGAAAACTCACTTTCAAGGCAAGGATAATAGTGAACTTGCCCAAACATCTCAAGTGGAAAATATATCAGATGAATAATAGAGAGGCCTTGTTAAACACTTGTCTGATCCAAAGTATCAAGTGTGTTATATATATGTGATCAGATCACATGTTGAACTCCTATTTACGCATGTGCCTCACAAATCTATCTTCTTGTAGGTCAACTGTTCAAAGAACAAGGCCAACCGTATGAAAGTGAAATTCCAACAGACAACGGGATCTCGTAGCTATATTACACACTGTGAGGCTCTTGTAATTAGCTGTTGTTTCACTCTTTTCGATATGCCATATTATGAAATCTATATTGACTTGTTTCAAATGCAGAGGAATGCCAGCAAGGATAAAAAAGAACCTAAACCAAATTTTGTGGAAATCTTCAAGGACTGTCACACCAGCAAGACGAAGCGCATGACTACACCAGTCAAAAATGTTGTTGTAAGTCCTTAATCCTCATCCCTTTTAACTACTACTTACTCTGACTTGTGCATTGAACTCCACGGTTTGCAGCCAATATGTATTACACTTTTCAATTTTATACACAATCGTCTTAGCGTATCATTGCACCTTATAATGTTTAAAAGAGATCAGTGATGTTCCTTTGATCTTGATCTGTAATCTAGTTCCATGTTGTACTTGCCCACAAAATGTTACAATTGCTTGTTCGTCGGTTCTCAGTTGTTTTGTGTTATGAATGATAGCATACTATGCTTACCATATTATAAACTTTGTCTATTTATCCTTAGCTGTCAATACTATGTGAGGAAATGGACAATACATTATCCATGGTACATGGTCATATGTTTGGAACCTGGATTTATTATGTACTTTGCAGTAAAATACAACTAATATTTTACATGGTTTCACCAGAATAAGTTATGTATATAGACCAAAGCTATTCAGTTTGGCTTTGCTGCCTCCTTAATATCTTCTGTTCTAGTACTACTAATGTACAAACTCCACCTTTCAGCAAGTTATGGAGAAAATGGTGGAACTGCCACTTTCTGAAGGTGACGAGGCAACCATAATCGCAATGTCACCTCTTGCTGCAGCGTGTCAGTACTTGTCCACTAACAGTGCTAAAAGGCACGTTCCTGCGTAATACTGGGTTGGTTGTTAAGGCCATCTCGTCCAAACTGCATCATGATCAAGATATGCAAGCTAAAAACAATATTATATCTGCGCTCCAGACACAAGTAAAATCCCTAACAGAGACCCTTTGTGAAATAAGGACATCCATTGTTCGATGTCATCAAGATATGCATGGTTTTCAAACCAGACTAGCAGACATTTGCTATATTGCTCAGGTTCCTAGGAGAAATGAAGGCGAAAGTTATGGTGCTCCATTGGACAATACATCATAAAACTTAACAGTCAGGTCAAATGAACTGAGCTTTTGAACTTCTGGTGGTGCATTTATCTACCAGACCGTTAACTTTTATGCCAACCTTCCATTTGTTTTATGGTTGTAATTTGTTTTGTTGCGATATAAAATTTGTTCTTAACGTGCAGCGGCTGGCTGAAGAAAACAACAAGCTGTTTTTGAATAGTGTAGTGTGTTCCCTATATTTGCATTGGTGGCAAATTTTGATGCCCAGTGGATGTAATCTGTGCAATTGCCTTAATAGCCTTCGTTAGTTTCTGGCTTATTTATTTCCTAGTCTTCTTTTTTCCTTGGTTTGCTAGCGTCCGCAAGAACCATGGGCCGGATACGGACCATGGTAACCTTGAGCCTGCTACGGGCCGTCGGATGAAAGGGCCTTCTACAGGCCCTCGGATGAATGGGCCTCCTAAGGGCCATCGAATGAATGTGCCTCCAATGGTCCATAGAATCAACGGGCCTCCTATGTGCCGACATGGACCATGAATGGGTCGCTAATAGGCCAGAAGATAGCAAAGGCTTAATTCTGTCATAGGCATAATGAGTTGTTAATGGGCCATAATACATGACGGGTTGGAAACAGCGCAATGGGTTAACATGCCATAAATGGCTCGATTCTAACCACGACCTAAATTTGGCCCATTAGGAGAAATTGCCAGTAATGGGCCAGAAGTAATCGAGGGCCGGAAAGGAGCCAAAGAGTGTATGGGCTGTCAGTAGGCCGAAAGCTAACATGGGCAACAAATAGACCATTTGAATCATGGGTTGTTGATGGGTATAAAGTAATTTACTGTTTGTTATGGGCCAGAGTAACCGCAGTTCACTAAAGGGCCCAAAGATACGAAAGGCCTCATATGGGCCGAAAGACGTTGTGGGCCATACATTGGCCGAAAGTGAAACGGGCTGGTGTTATACTAGACGGCCCACACGACGCTGTTGAGCCGAATTCGGGAATGCCATAACGGGTCGTGAGTTATCGGTCCGTAAAATGGGCTATACGTGAACAGACCGTTAACAGGCTTTTCATGGGCTGACCTGCTAGCTTTTGACCCAGTCAAATGGGCCAGCCTTTGTAAGCTAAATGGGCCACTGTTGGGCCGTGCCACATGTCGAGATATCATAGTCACCTCCTTGTCCCAATGATGAGCTGACATGTGGTTCCTCCGGCGAATGAGAATTTTACACATGGAAAATCCCGATTGGTTCGAGCTGTTAACGGGTTATCGGATCCAAACTGGAACCCGATAGCTTAACGGTGACCCGTTACGGTGGATGCCATGTGTCGATAACCCTTGACAAAAACAGTTTCATGACGCGGCATTTATCGTCATGGAAGTGGAAACTTCCGTGATGATAATTTCAGTATTGTCATGGAACACTTCTAAGACAACACAAGTATGACTATCTTGATTCTGTCACAAAATCGTGATGGATGTACATGCATGACAGAAAACGTGGCCTACTGTGACAAACATATGTCATCATGGAAGTTGTTATTTTTTGTAGTGTGGGTAAGGTAGTATGATAAATAGATAGATTGATAGATGCAAATAAAATGAAAGCAAATAAAACACAGTAAGGTATTTTTGGCTTTTTGATAATATAGATCTAAAATAAAAGAAGCAAATAAATGGGAAACATGAATAGCAATATAGATCTGCAAATATATGATGAGAAATAGACCCGGGGGTCCTAGGTTTCAGTAGTGGCTTCTCTCGAGAAAATAGCATACGGTGGGTAAACAAATTATTGTTGGGCAATTGATGAAAAGCGAATAATTATGACGATGCCCAAGACAGTGATCATGTATATAGGCATCACGTCCAATATTAGTAGATCGACTCCTTCCTGCATCTAGTACTATTACTCCACATATCGACTGCTATCCAACATGCATCTAGTGTGTTAAGTTCCATAAAGAAATAGAGTAATGCCTTAAGAATGATGACATGATGTAGAGAAGATCTAATCATGTAGAAATAGAGTAATTCCTTAAGAACGGTACATGCGTGTCACTTCTCCTTCTGTCACTGAGATTGAGCAGTGCAAGATCGAACCCATTACTAAGCACCTCTTCCTATTCCAAGATAAATCAATAAAGTTGGCCAAACAAAACCGAAGTATCGAAGAAGAAATAGCAGGCTATAATAATCGTGTATGGATATGAATGCAAATAGATATGTCCATAAACTCATATTTCATCAGATCCCGACAAACGCACCGCAAAAGAGTTATATCAAATAGATCTCCAAAGAGAACACTGTATTCAAGATCAAGAAGAGATAAGAAGCCATCTAGCTACTACATACAGACCGGTAGGTCTGTGGTTAACTACTCACGCATCATCAGAGAGGAACCAAAGAGTATGATGAACCCCTCCGTGATCGTGTTCCTCTCTGACGGAGCGCCGAAAAATGGCTCTAGATTGGATCTTGTGGTTCTGGAACATGCGGCGGATGAAACAATTTTTTCCGACTCTACGCTTTTTGGAACATTTGAGTACTTCTAGAGCTAAGAGGCAGAGGAGAGGACCCCCCATGGGACCCATGAGCCATCAGAGTGTGCTTGGGCCTGATGTCTTGTGGGCCCAACAGACTTCTTCTCATGCACTTGTTTGGCCCTCTGGATGTATTCTGGTCCAAAAAAATCTCCCAAAAAAATTTCATTGCATTTGGACTCCGTTTGATATTGATATTCTAAGAAGTAAAAAAGAAGCAGACAACAACAACTGGGACTTAGGTTAGTCCCAAAACATGATATAAAAGCTCTAGAAAATGATTGTAAAACATTTAAGAATGATAATATAACAACATGGAAATAAAAAATTATAGATACGTTGGCGAGGTATCATGGGCCTGCCCCAACACCGCCGCCCGCCGGTGCGCATGGTGCCCTGCTACCACAACCACACTCGCCGGCGCCCCCAGCACCCGTCGGTGGCTACGGCGCCTACCAGCACCGGCCTCTGTCGCCCACTCTGCTTCTTCAGTAGCACCATCAATCAGCCGACTAGCCCCGCTCACAACGCCGGTGTGGCTGCGGCGGCCACCCCAATAACGGCTCCAACAACAGGGGCCAGCAACGTGGTGTCTTCAACTCTCCTCACTAGTGAGTTGTACTGGACATAACCCTTCGACCGGGGTTGTGCACGCCTACACGGTACCTGTTCCACATACTCCAGTTCCGGGTCTTCTCAGATCGTGGCGGCCAAGCCACCAGGCTCTCTACGCGGCACCTCAGCCGGGCTCTGCAGATCCTCCACCACCCCTACCCCGCTGCGCCGTTCGGCTATGGAGGGCCGAACCCCAGTGGGGGTGCCGGGCTACACCGGCTATCCCACACCGCCGCTCCCTTATGACCCAACCCAGCTCACGGCACTACAGTATGCGCTCGTGCCCGGTTTCTACACCGAAGGAAGGGACTAGTTCATGGACACCGATGCATCAGCTCATATGCAGCCTACCCTGGTAACCTTTCCTCCACATCTCCCATTCACACTTCCTCTCGTATCATCGTTGGTAATGGTGCCCGCCTCCCCATTACTAATGTCGGTTCAACTAACTTTCCTTCTATGTATAAGCCACTATTTCTCAATAATGTGCTTGTGTCTCCTGAACTTATTCAGAATTTAGTCTCTATTCGTAATCTCTCCTGTGATAATTATGTAACCGTGGAATTTGACGAGGTTGGTTTTTATGTTAAGGACACCCATACCCAGAAGGTTCTCCGTCGATGTGATAGTCCTGCCGACATGTACCCCATCCAATCTTCATCATCATCTCGTGCTAGACCTCACACTTTTTACGTCGGCGTTGATCTTTGGCACACCAGTCTCGTTTATACTAGCTCCACCACCCTTCATCAAATAATAAATAATTTTTCTTTTTCATGTAATAAAGCGGATGCTCACTCTTGTGAAGCATGCCTGATGGGAAAACATGTTAGACTCCCCTTTAGTTCTTCCTCCAAAGTTGCATGTTATCCTTTTGGATTAATTCATGGTGATGTATGGGCGAGTATACCTAGTAATTCCAGTTACTTATATTATGTTGTTATTCTCGATGATTGCTCTCACTTTGTGTGGAAATTTCCACTTTGTAGGAAATCCGATGTTCCCGCCACCTTCATTGACTTTTACTCTGATGTGTCTACACAATTTGGTCGTCCCACACATGCTCTTCAGACTGACAATGGGAAAGAATACGATAACATCCCCATCCGCACACTTCTTTCCAACCACGACACAATTTTCCGCTTAACATGTCCATACACCGCACAATAAAATGGTAGGACTGAACATGTTCTTCGTACCCTTAATAACTGTATCCGCACCCTTCTTTTTCATGCAAACATGCCACCTCTGTTTTGGCATGATGCCCTCGCCACTACCAAACTACTTGTTAACCTTTGCCCTTTCTGTGTCCATTGGAGTTACACCCCTCACCATCTTCTCTTTGGTTCTCCTCCTTCATATGACGGTCTTTGCATCTTCATTTCTCTTTGTTACCCTAGTGTCATAGCCACTACCCCTCATAAACTTGCTCTATAGTCTTTGCCTTGTGTCTTCCTTAGTTACTCGGCCAACACTAAAGGCTACCAATATTATGATCCAGTGTCTCATCGTGTCATCACCTCCCGACATGTTTATTTCGACGAACAATGTTTGAATTTTGCACAGGAACAGGTGGTGGAGACAACAGCAAGGGTCGGTCCCGACTTGACTAGCTCCCCTCGTCGTCGTGCTACACAAGGGCTTGCTGCGCCCCGTAGTCTTTACACCTTCAGCATTGTAGTCTCCTACTACGGCCTCACCCGCTGCGGCCTCACCAGTCTTACCAGCCCCTCCGTTGGATTCGCCGGCCACGTCGGCCACGTTGGATTCCCCGACTCCTTCGCTGACCCTGACGAGGCCCTCGCCGGTGCAGTCACCTAGAGATATTACTACGGCTGCGCCACTAACTACTGTTGTGCTGCCCACCGGTCCTGTCACCCGCGCGTGCACGGGCGCTCATCGACCGGGTCTGCGATATTACGTCGATGAGTACTCCTCTACGGCTTCCATTGCGCCTCTGTCGCCTCTTCCTACCTCTGCTCGTCTAGCTCTTCGCGATGCGCTGTGGCACGCAACGATGAAGGAGGAATTTGAGCCCCTGCAGCGCAATCAGACTTTGCAACTTGTCCCACGTCCCCGGCACGCCAACATCATTACTGGGAAGTGGGTGTTCAAGCACAAGTTTGTCCCGACGGCACACTCGACCACTATAAAGCGCATTGGGTGGTTTGTAGTTTTCGATAGCGTTTTGGTGTTGACTTCACAGATATATTTGCCCGGTTGTGAAACCCGGGACGGTTTGTACTGTTCTCCAGCTTGTGATGTCTCGTGCATGGCCGGTGCACCAGATGGACGTCTCGAACGCCTTCCTCCACGGTTATCTCGAGGAGCAAGTGTATTGCCAGCAGCCTACAGGGTTCGTTGACAACACTCACCCGGAGCGTGTATGCCTGCTTTCCTACTCGTTTTACGGGCTCAAGCAGGCTCCCAGCGCCTGGTACTAGTGCATCGCAATAATTCTTCATCAGCTCGGCTTTCGCTCCACACGCTCCGATGCTTCTTTGTTCGTCTATCGTCACGATGATGCTACCGCCTACTTTCTCCACTATGTCGGCGACATCATCATGACAGCTTGCTCTAGTGGTCTTCTTCGAGAGCTTAACGACCGTCTTTGCATTGAGTTTGCCATTAAGTAGTTGGGTCCTTTGCAATACTTCATCAGGATTGAGGTTGTCCGGCGTGTGGATGGCTTCTTTGTTCATCAGCAGAAGTACGCTCATGAGCTTCTTGATCGCGTTGGAATGCTTAATTGTAAACCCGCACCCACACATGTCGACACAAAGGCCATGCTCTCTGCCAAAGACGGATCCCCAGCTCTGAATGATTCGTTCTACCGGTCTATTGTTGGTGTTCTCCAGTACCTCACTCTAACATGACCGGAGCTTCAGTGCACTGCTCAGCAGGTGTGCCTACAAATGCATGCTCCCCGTGATGCTCACTGGACTTCGGTGAAGCGGATTGTACGCTACATCCGGGGCACCATGGATCTCACGCTATCACTTCATGCCTCGACCGCCATGGACATCATTGCCTACTTTGATGCTGACCGGGCAGGCTGCCCTGACACGCGTCGTTCCACGTCCAAATATTCCATTTATCTTGGACCATCACTTATCTCATGTTCATCCAAGAGGTAGCCCATCGTCTCGTGCTCCAGTGCTGAGACGGAGTATCTTGCGGTGGCTAACGTGGTTGCAGAGTGCGTGTGCCTTCGCCAACTTATTCATGAGCTTTCATGTCCTGTTGACAAGGCCACCACCGTCTATTGTGACAATGTCTGTGCCGTCTACCTCTCTGGTAATCCGGTTCATCATCACCGCACCAAGCAAATTGATCTTGACATACATCTTGTTCGGGAACAGGTGGCTCTTGGACGTGGCCACCCTTGTACCTATATATATACGCGCATATGCATCTGATCAATATATCGTGAGTTGCATCTATTGTCTACGGGGTGGACGTCAGGGTCGGCAGTGGCCATTGGCGGGTTCTTCTAAACCAAAGTTAGTTTTAAGAGAACTGTTGGAGCATGTTTATTGATATAATAACTCTCCCTAAGCCAGAAAATTTTAGGGGATAGGCGAACTATTGGTCATGCTCTAAGCCGGACAAAGGTCGGTCTACAATTCTAAATCCTATGTGCACAACACTGACTACGTGTTTAGTTGTCGAGGGACAACTGATACGTCTCCAACGTATCTATAATTTTTTATTGTCCCATGCTGTTATATTATTATTCTTGGATGTTTTATAATCATTTTATATCATTTTTTGGGACTAACCTATTGACATAGTGCCAAGTTCCAGTTGTTGTTTTCTGCATGTTTTTTACATCACACGAAATCAATATCAAACAGAGTCCAAACATCGCGAAACTTTTTGGAGATATTTTATGGGTCAAGACACCCAAGACGGGCTAGAGCTACACTTGGGGGTGCCCCGAGGGGGGCACAACCCACCAGGGCATGCAAGGCCCTGGCGTGCCCTGGTGGGTTGTGCTCACCTCGGTGGCCTCCCGCACCGCCTCTTTACCCTATAAATTCCTAAATATTCCGAAACCCTTCGGGGAATACCTAGATCAAAAGTTTCGTCATCGCAAGGCTCTGTACTCCACGAGATCAAATCTAGAGCCCTTTTCGGCACCCTGCCAGAGGGGAAAATCATCACCGGTGGCCATCTTCATCATTTCGGTGGCCACCATGATTAGCAGGGAGTATTTCACCCTCGGGGTTGAGGGTATGTACCAGTAGCTATGTGTTGTCTCTTTCTCTCCCTCGTGTTCTTGATGGCACGATCTTGATGTATCGAGGGCTTTGTTAATATAGCTGGATAAAATGGTGTTTTCCCCTCTCTATCTTGTGATGAATTGAGTTTTCCCTTTGAGATTTCTTTGGATTGAATACGTTTATGGATTTGAGAATACTTGATATATATGTCTTGCAATTGAATACTCGTGGTGACAATGGGGTATCATATTGATCCACTTGATATAAGTTTTGGTACTCAACTTGCGGATTCCCGAAGTGACATTGGGGTAATCTATGCATAGGGATTGATGCACGTTCTTGTCTTTGTTTCTCCGGTAGAAATCTTGGGGCACTCTTTGAGTATTATGAATCTGAATTTGTCTTGGGGTTATGATTAGTACGGACTATTGATAGATAGATCAGAAAGGATAAATTTATGTTGTTTTAGTACGAACTCTTGATAGATTGAACGGAAATGATAACTTTGAGGTGGTTGCGTTGAGGGGTGGTTATGTGATCCAATTATATTAGTATTGTTGAGATATTCCACTAGATAAAGTCCATACTCTAGGCCTTGTTTTCCATCATTGCAATACCGTTTGTGCTCACTTTTGTTACTTGCTACCTTGCTGTTTTTTATTGTTCGCACTACAAAAATCAATATCTACTATCAATATTAGACTTGTATCACCATCTCTTCGCCGAACCAATGCACCTATGCAATTTCCCATTGTATTTGGTGTGCTGGGGACACAATGGACTTGTTATTATATCATTGCACGGTTGTTTGAGAGAGACCATCTTCATCCTAGACCTCCTACGGATTGATAAACCTTAGATCATCCACTTGAGGGAAAATTTATATAGTCCTACAAAACTCTGCGCTTGGAGGCCCAAGACGTGTCTGCAAGAATAAAGTTGCATAGTAGATATCAAGCTCTTTTCTGGTGCCCTTGCCGAGGAGGTGAGTGCTTTAAGGTATATCTTTAAATCTTGCAAACGAATCTTTTAGTTTCTTGTTTTATCACTAGTTTGGTTATGTAAAAGAAAACAAAAAAATGGAAATGAGGTTGCATAATATTATTGATCATCTATACAATATCTTTCTTGAAAATGATGGATCGGAAAATTGTGCTCAATTGTTAGAAGAAGAAGCCAATAAAATGTTTGGCACAAAATATTTGAATGATTAGCATGATTGCAATGTAGTTAGTATGAATTCTTTGAATATCCATGATGCTAATGATATGCAAAGCCATAAGCTTGGGGATGCTATATTTGATGAATATGATATTTTTAGTCCCCCAAGTTTTGATGAGAAATTTATTATCATGATTGCATGCCTCCTATTTATGATGATTATATTGATGAAAGTTGATTTGGAGAGGTCGTGACTTTATTTGATGAAGAATCCACTATTTTGGAGGAGGTTGCAATTGATTATGATAACAAAGTTGCTATCTATGATGATTATGGTGATGACATTTATACTATATTGAATAATGATAACCATGAAACTTGTCATCATGACTTTAATTTTCAATCTCATGATAGTTATTTTGTTGAGTTTGCTCCCACCACTATTCATGAGAATAAATTTTCTTATGTGGAGAGTTATAAAATTTCTATGCTTATGCATCATGAAAAGAATGATTTATGTGATGGATATATTGTTGAAATTACTATGAGAAACGAACATATGCTTGTAGGTATCACAATAATACCAAGTTTCCTCTCTTTATGTTGAAAATTTTGAAGTTTTGCTTGTTTTGCCTTCCTATGCTAGTTGATTTTTGCTCCCAAAAGTTGTTTGCTCAAAAAATCCCTATGCATAGGAAGTGGGTTAGACTTAAATGTGCTAGTCATATTCTTCATGGTGCTCTCTTTGTGTTTCAATCTTTACCTTTTATGTGAGCATCATTGAAATCATCATGCCTAGCTAAAAGGCATTAAAGAAAATAGCTTGTTGGGAGACAAACCAATATTTATACCTATTATTTTTGTGTGTTCACAGTATTATTCTATTATAGTAATCATGTTTTATAGCTTTTGTTTCAATAAAGTGCCAAGAAAAGCCTTAGGATATTATTGGGTGATAGTAGATTTGATCTTGCTAAAAAACAGAAACTTTTGCGCTCACGAGAAAAATTCTCATTCTTAACAGAAGAGTGCTTTTAAGTTGATTCTTTTTGTAGAAGTTTAATATACAAATTGTTCACGTGATCCTATTTTTCAAAAATATTAGAGTTGCAGAAGTATGGTGAATGTTCAGATCATTACACACTATTCTGTTTTTGACCGATTCTGTTTTCAATGCATAGTTTGCTTGTTTTCTAGTTTTTATGGCTTATATTGATCAATATAAATTGTAGGAATGATATGCTACAGTAAGAATTGTGTGAGAACAATTATGAATCTTGTGTTTGACAGTACCCAAAGTGAATGATTTGTTTTATCATACTAACCCATCTCACGCAGTTTTGTTAAGTTTTGTGTGATTGATGCTTTCAAGTTATGGGTGAGATATCGATATGAGGAGAACAGGGAGTGAAAATACCCTATGCTTGGGGATGCCCAAGGAACCCCAAGGTAATATTCAAAGAAGGTCCAAGCAACTAAGCTTGGGGATGCCCCGGAAGGCATCCCCTCTTTCGTCTCCAACATTATCAGTACCCTCACTTGGAGCTATGTTTTCATTCATCACATGACATGTGTTTTCCTTGGAGTGTAAATTTATTTTATTAGAATTTGCTTTCTAGTATTTAAAACAATGTTTTGCATCTTTTATTTCGATAAAAGTGTCAAGGATAGCCTTTACCATGCTTATTTTGCAAGTATATGCTGCTGTTTGAAAACAGAAAGTTTTCTATCATTGTCGGAATTCTTCTGGATAGTCAGAACATGATAAATTCTTGAAATTATGAAAAAGTTGGCATGGATAAGTTCTCTGTAACATGGTAATTGTTCAAAAAAAAATTAGAGCTAGGGAAGCATGAGAACAAATCCACTCTTTACAGACAGTACTATTTTAATAGATTGTTATGTTTGCATATGTTTGCATGTTTAATGATTCTATTTGAGATAGAAGTATTAAATATGAAAAGTCATTTAGTATGCAATGTTGGATAATTATTTTAGTTATTTTCTAAAGTAGAGGATGATAAGGTTTTGCATTGATTTATACTAACTTATCTCACGAGTTCTTGTTGAGTTTTGTGTGGATGAAGCTTTTGAGATTTATGAAAACCGTGATATGAGAAGAATTAAGGAGACTCAAAAGCTCAATCTTGGGGATGCCCAAGGCACCCCAAGATAATATTTCAAGAAGTCTCAAGCATCTAAGCTTGAGGATGCCCCGATAGGTATCCCTCCTTTCTTCATCAACAATTATCGGTTAGTATCGGTTGATCCTAAGTTTTTGCTTCTTCACATGAGATGTGCAATTCTTGAAATGTCATTTTATTTTGTTTGCTTGATGTTTTAATACAATACTTAGATATGAAAGTTTTTAAGTAAAATAGAGCCCCCAAATAATTGCCGGAAAATCTAGATAACGACATTCACATCCTGTCAACGAAGCTCTTTTCTAGCACCGTTGCTCTAGTGCTTCACTTATATCTTTTTGAGCACGGTGTTCTTTTGTATTTTTGAATAAATTCTCTCTTGATTAACTTAAATTAATTTGATAGAAATAAATATTATGCTCATGATCTTCACCTATATTTGTTTGAGCTTATCAAAAGCAACACATAAAATTAGTCCCAAAGTGATGGATATCCAACAAGGATATAATAAAAACTTTCATGAAGATCATTGGACAAAATAAATTTGATTCCTTGTAATAGTTTTGAGACATGATGATGTGATATGTGAGTCATGTTGATGAGTAATTGTGCTTTAGTAAGATATTGGTGTTAAGGTTTGTGATTCCCGAAGCATCCATGTATAGTCTCTCGTTATGGCGGGAAGTTGGAGCACAATTTATCCTTGATTGTTCTATCTTTGTGTGAACGTCGGGGGCACGCGATGCTTAACTTCTACCAACCTCCCCCCTAGGAGCATGCATACTATTACTTTACTTCGAGGGCTAAAAAGTTTTGCAATAAGTATATGAGTTCTTTATGACTAATGTGAGTCCATGGATTAAACGCATTGTCACCCTTTCATAATTGCTAGCCTCTCTTTTACCGCGCAATTTTCGTCGGTGCATAAACTTTATTAAACTTTCCTCAAAACATCCACGATACCTACCTATTATGGCATTTCCATAGCCATTCCGAGATATATTGCCATGCACTTCCATCATATAGTTGACTTGAGCATTAAGTTATTATCATATAGAGTCATACTATGTTATCGGTATCAAGTTGTAATTTTTATTTGTTTTGATTTATAAGTAAATAGAAGTGTGATGATCATCACTATCCATTATTAGAGCATGCCCCAATGATGATAGGATGATGGAGACCATGGTTCCCCCACGAGTCGGGATGAGACTCCAGAATAAAAGAAAAAAGAAAGAGAAAAGTAAAAAAGAAAAAGGAAAAGAAAAAAAGAAAAAAGAATGAAAAAAAATGATGAATGAAAGAAAAAAAAGAGAAGGGGCATGCAAATACCACACTTGTGCTTCAAAGTAGCACCATGTTTTCCATATAGAGAGTCTTCTATGTTGTCATTTTCATATACTAGTGGGAATTTTCTATAGTAGAGTTTGATGCATACCCATTTAGTTTCATATTGAGCTTTCATACACTTATAGCTCTTAGTGCATCCGTTGCATGGCAATCCCTATTCCTCACATTGATATCTATTGACGAACATCTCCATAGTCCATTAGTTTGCCTAGTTGATGTGAGACTTTCTTCCCTTCTTTTGTCTACTACTACCGCATTCTATTCCACCTATGTTGCTATATCCATGGTTTGCGCTCATGTATTGCGTGAGAGTTGAAAATGTTGAAGCGCATTAAAAAGTATGAACCAATTGCTTGGCTGACACCGGGGTAGTACATGATTTATACTTTGAGCTGGGAAGAAAAGCATGACAACACTATATGATTTTGTAGGGATAACGTTCTTTAGCATTTGATATTCTGAAATACATGGTTGCTTGTTGATATGCTTGAGTATTTAAATCTCATGTCAAAACTAGACTATTGCTTTGAACCATATAAAAGTGCAAATGTCCATGCTATAAAGAAAAGAATATGATATGAGAGGTAAGGCAACATTCCACATCCCAAATTATATTTTTATTATTTACCTACTCGAGGACGAGCAGGAATTAAGCTTTAGGATGCTGATACCTCTGCACGTATCTATAATTTTTTATTGTTCCATGCTGTTATATAATCATTCTTGGATGTTTTACATTCATTTTAAATCATTTTTTGGGACTAGCCTATTGACATAATGCCAAGTGCCAGATGCTGCTTTCTGCATGTTTTTTACATCGCTGGAAATCAATATCAAACGGAGTCCAAACACCGCTAAACTTTTTGGAGATTTTTTATGGGCCAGGACGCCCAAGATGGGCCAGAGATGCACCTGGGGGGTGCCCCGAGGGGGGCAGAACCCACCAGGGCGCGCCAGGCCCCGCTGGCACGCCCAGGTGGGTTGTGCCCACCTCGGTGGCCTCCCGCACCGCCTCTTTACCCTATAAATTCCCAAATATTCCGAAACCCTTCGGGGAAGACCTAGATTGGAAGTCCCGCCACCGCAAGGCTTTGTACTCCATGTGATCCAATCCAGAGCCCTTTCCGGCACCCTGCCGGAGGGACAAATCATCATCGGTGGCCATCTTCATCATCTCGGCGGCCGCCATGATGAGGAGGGAGTAGTCCACCCTCGGGGCTGAGGGTATGTACCAGTAGCTATGTGTTTTATCTCTCTAACGTGTTCTTGATGGCATGATCTTGATGTATCCGGGGCTTTGTTAATATAGTTGGATCATATGGTGTTTTCCCCTCTCTATCTTGTGATGAATTGAGTTTTCCCTTTGAGATTTCTTTGGATTGAATACTTCTATGGATTTGAGAACACTTGATATATGTGTTGCAATTGAATACTCGTGGTGATAATAGGGTATCATATTGGCCCACTTGATATATGTTTTGGCACTCAACTTGCGGATTCCCGATGTGACATTGGGGTAATCTATGCATAGGGGTTGATGCACGTTCTTGTCTTTGTTTCTCCGGTAGAAATCTTGGGGCACTCTTTGGGTATTATGAATCTGAATTTGTCTTGGGGTTATGATTAGTACGGGCTCTTGATAGATAGATCGGACAGGATAAATTTATGTTGTTTTAGTACAAACTCTTGATTGATTGATCGGAAAGGATAACTTTGAGGTGGTTTCGTTGAGGGGTGGTTATGTGATCCAATTATATTAGTATTGTTGATAGATTGCACTAGCGAAAGTACGGACCCTGGGCCTTGTTTTCCATCATTGCAATACCGTTTGTGCTCACTTTTGTTACTTGCTACCTTCCTGTTTTTATTGTTCGCACTACAAAAATCAATATCTACTATCAATATTACAGTTTTATCACCATCTCTTCGCCGAACTAGTGCAACTATGCAATTTCCCACTGTATTTGGTGTGTTGGGGACACAAGCGACTTTTTATTATTTAGTTGCAGGGTTGTTTGAGAGAGACCATCTTCATCCTACACCTCCTACGGACTAATAAACCTTAGGTCATCCACTTGAGGGAAAATTGCTACTGTCCTACAAAACTCTGCGCTTGGAGGCCTAACACGTGTCTACAAGAATAAAGTTAAGTAGTAGACATCAACAACCATTATCTAGTTAAATTTTCATTCACTGCGTGAAAGAAAATTTGAAATTGGAACCAACTTATTTGCGCAGAAGGTCGACACCACTTTAAATACTCCAAGTACACCATACAACTACCAGCAGATTTGTTGGAGCCAAAACAATTCAGACAGGTGACTACTGCGTAAACTACCAGGTGTGTACGCTTTGATCCCCACGAAGTGGTACCAACTGGGCATAGCTATTTGGAGCCAAAACGATTTCAAAACTAGGATATTACATTCTCTGGGCACGTTAGGAAAAGGGGAAATTTCGAACTAGGATCGACAGGAGCAGGAAATTTAGAGCATTTATAGCCTACCCACTTCTCTTAAGGGCATCTCCAATGGCGATTCGCAAATTTCCTTCTGCACCCTTCTGCGAACATGGGCCATTGTAGGGACAAGGATGCGAGAGGTTGCTATTCAACGCTTCCCACATATATTCGGCCTCCCTTATTCTTTTCAAAATCCACACGTTCAAATAGCCCCATACAAAGAGTACATACGTTTAAATGGCCACATGCAACACTAGTTCAAATTTAGAAAGTTCAAATATTACATTTCAACAATGTTGTCCCCTTTAACCGCCCCACTAATGCCCAATCAGATATTACTTCAGCTGCTCGTGAGTTGGTCGATGTTGAATTTCTTGATGCACTTCAATAAACTCTTCAATTGTGGTCGGCCTCTGGTCTTGAATTTCGATAGGATCACCCATGTTCTCAAATTCCAGAGCTACGACAACATCCTCATCCTCATACTCGATGATCATGTTGTGCATGATCACACAACATGTCATGACCTCCCACAAGGTCTCCGGATCCCATTGTGTAGCAGGTCCACAAAGAAATGTAAAATAGGCCTGCAGAACTCCAAATGCCCTCTCGTTATACTTTCTGTTGCTTCTTGTCTTTGGGCAAAGTGAGACTTTATGGCCAACTCGGATAGATATGATGCTGACGAAGGTATCCCACGGAGAATAGATACCATCGGCCAGATAGTAGCCATGTTTTACTCATGTCCATCGACAATACAGTGGCAAGGAGGAGTTTTTCCTTTAGCCAGCCTCGCAAACAACGATTATCGCTGCAGCAGATTGATGTCATTGTGAGACCCGGGCATGCCAAACAAAGCGTGCCAAATACAAAGATCAGGTGATGCAACTACTTCAAGAATGATGGCAAGCATCTTAACATGATCCTGGTATTGCCCTTGTAAAGACTTCATGTAGTTCTTCTATTTCTAATGCATCAAGTAAGGAGATCATGGCAAGAGCCTCTTGGTGTCTGCCACGACAGTTACTTAGGTCCAAACACCTCGGCCACGACAGTTACAAACCTGACCATGTTATCTCCGCATGTGCTCTCAAACATCCATAGACACAAATTAAAGATCATACAAGCTTCATATTACAAGCCAGGGGCCTCAAGGGCTCGAATACACAAGCTCGATCATAAACGAGATAGCAGAAGCAACAATATCTGAGTACATACATAGGTTAAGCAAGGTGCCATAAGATGGCTAGCACAAACATGGATACAGATCGAAAAGGCAAGGCCTCCTTCCTAGCATCCTCCTAAACTACTCCTGGTCGTCGGCAAACTCCACGTAGTAGTAAGCTCTGTCAGGGTTGTAGTAGTTCTTGACGGAGGCATCTGGCTCCTGGGCTCCACCATCTGGTTGCATCTTCCAAGAAGGAAGGAGAAAAGGGGAAAAGGGGGAGCAAAGCAACGGTGAGTACTCATCCAAAGTACTCGGAAGGAAGGATCTACGCTACATATGCAATATAGTATCTATGTAAAGGGGTAATATATGTGGGCTGAACTTCAGAATGCCAGAATAACAGGGGGAAAGCTAGGCCTATCAAAGACTACGCTTTTGGCAGCCTCCATCTTGCAGCACTAAAGAGAGTAGCTGGAACAGAACAAGTATGGTCGCTTCTGGCAGCTTCCATCTTGCAGTAGTAGAAGAGAGTAGTTGGATAGTTCACCAAGTAACATCATGTAGCATAGTCCTACCCAGTGATCCTCCCCTCGTCGCCCTATGGGAAAGCGATCACCGGGTTGTATCTGGCACTTGAAAGGGTGTGTTTTTATTAAGTATCCAGTTCTAGTTGTCATAAGGTCGGAGTACAACTCTGTGTCGTCCTTTAACCGAGGGACATGGCTATTCGAATAGATAAACTTCCCTGCAGGGGTGAACCACATTACCCAACATGCTCGATCCCTCTGGCCGGACACACTTTCCTGGGTCATGCCTGGCCTCGGAAGATCAACACGTCGCAGCCCTATCTAGGCACAGCAGATAGGCTAGTCCGCTGGTCTAAATCCTAAGCGCGTAGGGGTCTGGACCCATTGCCCATTGCACACCTACATGTTGTGTACGCGGCTGTTGAGCAGACCTAGCAACCTTCATTTCAAAGGAAGTTGGGTTACGTGGTCCAACCCGGCGCGCACCACTCTGTCGCTGACGTTAAGAAGGCTTCTACTGATACCACGACGTCGAGTGCCCATAATTGTTCCCGCGTAGTTGGTTAGTGTGTTTAGTCTGGTGGCAAGACTCAGATCAAATATTCAAACTCGTTAATCGTGTTATTATGAAATAACCACGGACAATGACTAGGGACTAGGCCACCTCTCAACTGGGTGCCTCAACGTGCCTTGTCGCTCCGCCATAAAGATTCACTCAGGGGGCCGTCGGGAACCCAGGTCCATGCTACTTCTCGAGCTTGCGTTGTATTCCCTCAAAGAGGAAAGGGTGATGCAGCACCGTAGCATAAGTATTTCCCTTAGTTTTTGAGAACCAAGGTATCAATCCAGTAGGAGACCACGCGTGAGTCCCTCGCACCTGCACAAACAAATAAGAACTTCATAGCCAACACGATAAGGGGTTGTCAATCCCTTCACGGTCACTTACGAAAGTGAGATCTGATAGATATGATAGGATAGTATTTTTGTTATTTTTGGTATAGAATCAGAAAGTAAATAAAGAAAATAAGCAACGGCAGCAGAAATTGAAGGGAAAGTAATACGATAATGATAGACCCGGGGGCCATAGGTTTCACTAATGGATTCTCTCATGATAGCAGAATTCTATGGTGGGTGAACAAATTACTGTCGAGGAATTGATAGGAAAGCACATAGTTATGAGAATATCTAGGCATGATCATTGTACACAGGCATCACGTCCGTAACAAGTAGACCGAAACGATTCTGCATCTACTACTATTACTCCACACATCGACCGCTATCCAGCATGCATCTAGAGTATTAAGTTCATAAGAACAAAGTAATGTTTTAAGCAAGATGACATGATGTAGAGGGATAAACTCAAGCAATATGATATAAACCCCATCTTTTTATCCTCGATGGCAACAATACAATACGTGCCTTGCTACCCCTACTGTCACTGGGAAAGGACACCGCAAGTTTGAACCTAAAGCCAAGCACTTCTCCCATTGCAAGAACTATAGATCTAGTAGGCCAAACCAAACCAATAAATCAAAGAGACTTGCAAGGATATTATAATCATACATAATAGATTTCAAAAAATAATCAAATATTGTTCATAGATAATCTTGATCATAAACCCACAATTCATCGAATCTCGACAAACACACCGCAAAAAGATTAAATTGAATAGATCTCCTCGAAGATCGAGGAGGACTTTGTATTGAGATCCAAAAAGAGAGAAGAAGCCATCTAGCTAATAACTGTGGTAAAATACTCACAACTCATTGGTGAGGCTACGGTGTTGATGTAGAAGCACTCCGTGATCGATCCCCCCTCCGACGGAGCTCCGGAACAGGCCCCAAGATGGGATCTCATGGGAACAGAAGGTTGCGGCAGTGGAATTAGGGTTTTCTCTATTGCCTCGATGTTTTCAGGGTACGTGGATATATATAGGAGGAAGGAGGGCACTGGGGAGCTAGAGGGGACCCACGAGGGTGGGGGCGGGCCTGCCCCCCCTCGTGGCCGCCTCTCTCATTCCCTCACGTGTACTCCAAGTCTTCTGTGAAGATACAGTTCCAAAAATAACTCTCCCGAAGGCTTTATTCCATTTGGACTTCGTTTGATATTCCTTTTCTGCGAAACACCGAAACAGGAAAAAAACAGCAATTTGCACTGGTCCTTGGAGTAGTAGGTTAGTCCCAAAAATAATATAAAAGTGTATAATAAAGCCCATTAAACATCCAAAACAGAATATATAATAGCATGGAACAATCAAAAATTATAGATACATTGGAGACGTATCAAGCATCCCCAAGCTTAAATCCAGCTCGTCCTCGAGTAGGTAAATGATAAAAACAATTTTTTTATGTGGAATGCTAACCAACATAATACTTCATTGTAATTCTTTTTATTGTGGCATGAATGTTCAGATCCGAAAGATTCAAGACAAAAGTCTATATTGACATAAGAATAATAATACTTCAAGCATACTAACAATGCAATTATGTCTTCTCAAAATAACATGGCCAAAGAAAGTTCATCCCTACAAAATCATATAGTTAGGCTATGCTCCATCTTCGTCACACAAAATATTCAAATCATGCACACACTACAAAAAAATACACTTCCGTGATGATACGTGTTTGTCACAGTAGGTCATGTTTTATGTCATGCATGTACATGCATGACGATTTTATGATAGAATAAAGATAGTTTTACCGGTGCTGTCGTAGAAGTGTTCCATGACATTACCAAAATTATCATCACGGAAGTGTCCACTTCAATGACGATAAATCACGCATCACAAAAGTGTTGTCATCAAGGGTGACCGACACGTGGCATCCACCGTAACGGAACGTCGTTAAGCTATCGGGTCCGGTTTTGGATCTGATAACCCGTTAACAGCCCCGACCAATGGGGATTTTCCACGTGTAAAATCATCATTGGCTGGGGGAAACACGTGTCGACTCACCGTTGGGACAGATGTCATCCACTCATTGGACACAAAGCGCCTATGATACGTCGACACGTGGCACGGCCCAACAGAGTCCCATTCTTGTGAAATGGTCGGCCCATTTGACTTGGTCAAAAGATGGCGGGCTGGCCCACGTCAAGCATGTTAATGGCCTGTTCGCATATAGCCTATTTACAGCCCACTAACCGAGGGCCCATTTACGGCCTATCCGAATTAGGCCCATTAGCGTCATCTGGGCCGTCCAGTGTAATTCCAGCCTGTTTTAACTTCCGGCCCATGTATGGCCCATGACGTCTTTCGGCCTATGATACGTCAACACGTGGCACGGCTGAACAGAGGCCCATATAGGTTAAAAAGGCTGGCCCAGTCAAAGGCCCGTAGTACTTACTCAGTTACTAGTGGGCCAGCCCAATAACGGCCTGCTTAATAAAGGCCCATTTACGGCCCGAAGCCAGATCTAACCCGTTAATTTTTCGCCGAATATTTGGGCCCATTTATGGTCCGAAGCCACATCTGGCCCATTAATTGTTCGCCGAATATTTGGGTCCAAATACAGCCCAGTGACTTTCAGCCTGTTAGAGGCCCGATGTAGACATGGGCCCATTTCAGCCCGGTGTGACTTTCGGCCTGGGAATGGCCCGTGCTACCCATGGGCCATATATGGTCCGACAGGACATCGGGCCCACTAACGGCCTATGATAAAGGTGGCAACAATTAAGCCCAACGTGACTTTGGGCCTCTTAAACGCCCATGATATCTGTGGGCCAACTAGGGCCCGAGATATGTTTTGGCCTGTTAACTGCCCGTGATATAACTGGGCCCAAAAAGGCCCCATCTACATTTCAACCTGCTAAAGGCCCATCGACGACTAGTGAAAATTGAGTCCCAATATGCATTTCGGCCTGCTAAAGGCCCATGGTTTCATCTGGGTCGTAATAGGCCAGTACAATATTCAGCATGTTAATGGCCCAACGCTACCTGGGCCAAACTAAGCGCTGGATCCACAAAAGGCCCAACTAAAATATAGGCCGGTGTAAGTTGTGGGCCTCGCGCAAAGTGTGAAGGCCCCAATGATTTGGGCCCAAGAAAGATGCAGGTCGGCCCAATTGTGGCCCGCTAAACACCAGGCCCGTTACAGGCGAATGTTTCGGCCCGGTCGACTACATCTGATTTTTTTTCAGAGAGTGAATGATGGCAGTAACTACTAAGAATTAAGAACAAACCTACACTATACAATAAAGGATTTATGGTATATTACATCCACTGGGCATCCAAGTTCGCCACCAGTGATCATAACGGGCAACGAAGAGGCAGATTACAAAAACTGGGCACCATTGCAAGGTAACAAAATAATACTGAACCGAGACCACTTCCAAGACAGTTCAAGAAAGGTTAGCCTTGCACGGGAACTGCTGCGCAAGCTGCTGAGCAAGGTTGTGAGACCGGCCTAGCATGTCGGTCATAGCTTCCAGGTGTAGCTGTTTAGCGATGAGGTTCTCATTGGTGTTCTCCGCAATCTTTCTTAGAGATAGGACTTCAAGTCGAAGTTGAGTTGCAGAATGCCTTTCTGCTAGAACTTGGGACTGAAGAAGTCGAACTGATTTAGGCAACGAATTTTGTGAGCTTGTCTAACTGCTAGTCTCAAGTAACTTGAACACTGCATAAAGACAAGACTTTGGGGTTGTCTCACTATCTTCAAGATGTTTTGCCTTCTTTGTTGCAATATATGTTGGGTTTGTCTCACAGCCTTCAGCAGACTTGTGCATGCCATCAGGCAAATCACCCTGAAGCAAAGCAGAGACATGACAGGTTTTGCACGTGTATAAACAAAGATGATAAATGTGCTGTCAATTCCATCCAATTTCAAATTAGAAAATAAAGAGTAAGTTCAAAATATCAATAGCATAATTTGGCATTGTTCATAATGTGGGGAGCTTCACCACACTATTGGATTACCATGTCAACATAACAAGCATAGATGAAGGGCAAACAAAATCATTGTATCTATTTTGGTTAATGTGCATGGCATGTTGTTCATATCATCAGCCACACCAGTAAAGATAAAACAGGACATGACAAGGTGCAAACGTGGGCTGCTTCACCGCATGCTGGATTATAGATCCACAAAAACAAGCAGACATATAGGGACTATTGAGTAATGTGCATGGTATGAATAAGGAATTTGGTTTTACAAGTAAAACTTAGAACTTACGGTTCTTGCGAAGATGCATTTTGGTAGAAACAGCAAACTAAACAGCAGTAAACGATAGGGAGTATGAGCAAATTAAACAGCAGTTGAGGATAAAGTCTTTAGAAGGACTGACTTACATTGACAATTAACACCGGCTTTAGAATGCCCTTCTCCATGTCAAGGGAAGGATACCTCAAGAATTTCTGAAAGTGCAGTATATCGACTAGAGGGGGGTGAATAGGCGATTTTTATGAAATGCTTCAAAACATGATAGTTTTGAAGACAAAAGATAAACTCAATCCTATTAGTATGCAGCGGAAAGTAGACTACACTAGACAAGCCATAGTCATGTATTCAATGAAGTGAAAGCACGAAGACTAACAGCAGCTAGGCAGTAGGGATCAAGATGGAGGAAGGAATGAAGCCAATCACAACAAGTAGATACTCAGTGAAGTCAATTAGATAAGGCAAGTAGGCAATGACTTCACAACATAGGACAGTAAGTAAAGGGAAGGAAAGGATAGAACCAGTAGCTCGGGGAGGACAGTGATTTGTTAGACCAGTTTCAATTGCTGTGACAACTGTACGTCTGGTTAGGGAGGCTGAGATTTAACTCAGAAGACCGCGTCTTCACCTTATTCCCCTTGAGCTAAGGACACCTAGTCCTCGCACAATCACTCTGGTAAGTCTTCAAGGTAGACTTCCAAACCTTCACAGACTTCGTTCACCGGCGATCCACAATGACTCTTGGATGCTCAGAATGCGATGCCTAACCGGCTGGAGGAAACATAGTCCTCAAGTGTAATAAGTCTTCAGGTCACACAGACAGAAAGACTTCAGTGATGCCTGACACTCTTTGGCTCTGGGTGTTTTGGCTTTATCCTCGCAAGGATTTCTCTCTCAAAAGCTTCGGAGGTGGGTCGCTCTCAAACGACAAAAGCCGTGTAATAACTCTGAGCAGCCACCAATTTATGGGGTAGCGGGTGGGCTATTTATAGCCACTGGGCAACCCGACCTGATTTGTCCGAAGTGACCCTGGGTCACTAAGGAACTGACACGTGTTCCAACGGTCAGATTTCAAACACTCACACGGCAACTTTACTTGGGCTACAAGTAAAGCTGACTCATCCAACTCTGGATAAGATTTGCTCTCATTGTCTTCGCTCGAAGACATAGGATTTGGTTGAGCATCACTTCAGTCACTCTGACTTAGTTCACTTGGACCCCACTTAACAGTACGGTGGTTCCTATGACTCAACAAAGAAGAAAAGGAAACAACAAAACATCTAAGTCTTCGCGCTCCATAGTCTTCACACAATGTCTTCTCCTGTCATAGTCTTCAATATGATTATCTTCATGTACCACCATTGTTGTCAATGTCTTCATACATTTTTAGGGGTCATCTCCAGTAGGTAAACCGAATCAATGAGGGACTACTACCTTTGTTATCCTGCAATTCTCACAAACGCATTAGTCCCTCAACCAGGTTTGTCGTCAATACTCCAAAACCAACTAGGGGTGGCACTAGATGCACTTACAATCTCCCCCTTTATGGTGATTGATGACAAACTGGTTGAAGTTTTCAACGGGGATAAAAGTATGTGAAATTGTAAAGGATAAAGGTATTGTCTTCGTAAGTAGCAAAAGGCTCCCCCTGAAGATGTGCATATAGTTGACTTGCCTTTGAATGCAAATGCAAATGGCAGGTTGTACTTGTGGAGATCCTCTTCAACTTATGAAGACCATTCATCATGCACAATTGATATGTCAAATATAATGACATGCATGATGAAAAAATGGACGTCTACAATAATGACTAAGTGCGGAATATAACGTAGCAGATGCGGAATTTATCATCGCATTACAAAGTAGCAAAAAAAGTAGCAGACGACCATCAGTTTAAGTGTTACAACTCAAAGAATCAAATGTAGCAAAAATGAGAGTTGTAATCACTAGGCAAAATATAAAGCACCCGCCCATATGGACCCGCTTGAAGACTATCAACTCATACGCTTCTCCCCCTTTTGTCAGTAAGGACCAAAAAGGTTTGAAGACATAGATCCTCTACTCGTTCCCAGTTGGAGCAGGGGAGCATGCAGGGTCGACGTTGGTGTTTGGCAGTGCAGAAGTAGTTGGTGCAGTGTCGATACACGCTGAAGTAGGAGGAGGTGAGGTAGCATCATCTTGATCATCTATCACCCTGGTGTCAATTGTTGCAGCGGAGGAGGAGTATTCAGAATCTTCAAGAGACGGAGTTCGACGCATAATAGCATTCCTTGGAGGAGTGTGGTCAAACTTGAATCTTTCTGTGAAGCCATCGTCTTGAAGATCTGCTTCAGCACTCAGCAAGGTTAAACTCTTCCAAGACCTCCGCAGGTTTCATGAGCAACAAAGGCATTCTTGGTGGCAAGATTGCTAATGCGATTGACGTCCACCAAGAGGCTTTGCATCTGACGCTTTAGCCAGTAGTGATGCTTATCCTGTTTCTGATGGAGGGCAACCAGAAGCTCTCGGTTATTGAGAACACGAGATCGCTTCTGAGGCCTTTGGGCAATGGTGCTCTCAGTAGCTTCGGTTTCAGCGTGTCGAGGTAGACGAGTACGGCCAGCCAGAGGATAAATACGAGAGACTGCTGGAACTCCTTCAATTTGCTGAGTGAAGCTCTGGTGATCAGCGTTGTGAAGACTAACATGCTCTTTGGCAGGCTCTTGGTATATAGCTTCAGCTGACATATCAACCTCAGGCAAGAATATATGATGGTTGCGAGCAGAGGGCTGATAGGTGATAGCTGAATGAAGCCTGATGAGGCGCATAATCCATGGGGCATAGAATTTCAGACCAAACAGATCAGATCCAGACATAGACAATTGCCTAATGAAGAAATCTTGAGAATTGAGGCTGATGCCATTGAAGATATAGAAGACCAAAGTCTTCATGGTGCCTTCAAGCTTGGCTGATGAAGAATGTCCTTTGACAGGCCATAGAGTACGCCTGATGATATGATAGATGGTGCGTGGCAGGTACTCTAGGTCTTCAACAAAGAATTCCTTAGGATATTCAGCATCATTTGGCAGAGGCTTCATCATGCTTAGCATTTGGCTCATGTTGGGCTTGCGCTTCTGAAAGATAGTTTCCAGGGCTTCATTATGCAATTGACAGCCAGGTTCATACATGTCTCCTGGAGTGGGCAGGCCAATAAGCTCAATGAGATCAAAGGCTTTGGCTTCATGATGGACATTGCCTGTCATCCACTCAAGGACCCATGTCTTTGGATCCCTGCTGTAGCCTCGAATGTGGAGGGTTGCATAGAATTGCAGAAGCAGCTCTTCATTCCAATGCTCCTTGTCAGTTACAAAATTTAGCAGGCCAGCATCACGGAAGCAATCAAGAGCTTCCTCCAAATAGGGCAGACCAGCAATAGCTTCAGTGTCAAGACGCATATGAGGGAAAATGCGCCCTTGATCATAGAGTACTCTTGAGTAATAACTGCGCTGCTGATGGCTCCAGAACCTATCTGATGATATTCTTGGCTTGGAATATGGGTTCTTGGCGCTGTCAAAGAATGTGTTGTGCGCAGTGAAGCTATTGGCATTGAATGACCCTTGAGAGGTGGCAATACCTGGAAACCTTGGCAGTCTTGTCTTGGGCTTTTGAACTTGAGGCTTGTGCTCAACATGATGATCAAACTGAGGACCAGAAGCATGCGGTCCAGTAGTAGGTGGTGGAGTCAGAATGGGCCACCGGACATTAATGATCTGATCATCTTGGTTGTATGCTTGCTCAATTGTATGGGGCCTTGGAGGCAGAACAGGAGCAGAGGCATTGGCTTTAGGCTGCTGATTTGCTTCAGGTAGAGCACTTGCTTCAGGCGCCATCACATCAGGCACCACTATTTCTTCAGGTGCCACATTAGCTTCAGCCATGACCACGTCATTGGCTTCAGTGTTGGTGGTGGCAGCATCTGAGTTTGTAACCTCCACTTCAGGAGCTGGAGGGTCAGACACGTTCTCCTCGAGAACAGGGAGTGTGGGAGTACGTGCTTCTTCTGCTTGGGGTTGTTCTTCTTCTTGGGGTGGTTCTTCTTCGGCTGATGCAGCCGGAATATCTTCAGCCGCTTTGGCTTCAGATTCTGAGGGGTTCACAGTAGGAGCAGCGTCAGTTACGGATGGTAGCTCTACTCCTTCTCGAACAATTGGGGTGACGACTTGAGGCCTTGGTCCTTTGCGAAGCCTGCGAAATGCTGGCGACGCCTGAGGGGATGGAGGTTGTTGGGCCTCAAAGTCTTCATCGTCAAGCACCGAACTGGTGTCTTGAGTTGGCTGAGGTGTGGCTGGTGTATCTTGTGGGTGATCAGCCCACGAGTCATCCTGTGCAATTGGCGTCAATGGACGACCAATGCTAATGCGTTCGCTGTTCGTAAGAACAGGCAAAGATTCAACATTGTACTCGATCTGAGGAAGGACTTCATCATCTTCAACATTGTCATGAGGACCAATGTCTTTAGCTGCGGTGACGTCAACAGCTAGAATGTCTTCAGCCTCTGTGGGAGCAGGCTCATGGACTGTCATGCGACGTTCTCTGTGGGTAGATGCAGGGCGAGCAACTGATATGGGCTCGACAAAGATAGGCTCTTTGGAAGCAGCCTTATCCTTCTTTGTCTTGAGCTTCTTGGTGGGTGGAGCTTCATCAGTAGTCTGCTTGCGCTTGCGAGCTTCTGCTTCAGCCACCTTTGTCTTCTTGAGCTCCGAAGCAGTTGGGGTGACCTTAGGCTTCGTGCTAGTCATGCTGGCAGGGAAGAATATGCGAGGCATTTCCTGCCTTGATTCTTCAGCTTCGGGCACATGTTGCTTCTTCTTTTTCTTGGAAGCCATCCCTGGGTCAATGCCAGGACGCCCAAGGGCATTGCGCTTTTCAGCTTCATTGAAAGCTTGAACGCAATTGGCAGCCAAGTCCTTGATTCGCTCACGAGAACCTTTAGCTTCATCACGCCTCTGGCTAAAGGCTTCCTTGAGCTCATGCATCATGACTGTGAAGTTCTGAATCTCTTGTACGCTGAGCTTGTACACATGCTTCTTGAACTGAGCCTTTTCATAATCGATCTTTTGCTTCAGCTCAACAATTCTCTGAGCCAGAGCTAGCTCATAAGCAATGACGCCATGGAAGGAGACGCTGAGGCCAACTGGAAGTTGAAGATCGTCGAAGCTGAGGTTGGGGGTGTCAAACCATTCATCAATGAAATTGTTGAGCACTTCCACGTCGAAGAGCGGCAAATCATTGAAGATTTCAGCATCTTGCTTGCTCTTGATCAGTTGCTCCAGAGCATCGTCACCAAGATCCTCATCGCTCGAGAGATCAAGGGCTTCATTGGCAGTCTTCAAAAGAGCGTTTGGAGTGAGAGCTGGACTGGGGTTGTGCGAGGGCTTCTTCCTCAGCTGTCTGCTCTTGGAGATGCGAGAGTGATCCTCAGACTGCACACTTGGCGCTGGTAGAGCAGTGGCCAAAGGCTTCACTCTAGAAGCAATTGGTGGAGTGGTCTTCGAAGCCTTGGATTTCTTCTTCTTGGGCTTCGGGGTTGCAGGCGCTTCTTTAGAATCAACGTCATCTGCAGGTTGATCCACATCCGCCCCTTGAACCGTGATGTGACTGATGAGGCCTTCTAAGTTGTAGAAGGGCCCAACCAGGTTTGGTTCAGCTTCGCGCGTGCCATCAGCACGGGGTGCAGATGGGCCAGGATTGAAGTCCAATCCCCAGTTCTTCTTGTTCTCTTTCGCTGAGTTCTTGGCATATTGAAGATTTCGCTTGAACAAATTGTCGTCGCGACACCAGAGCAGAGAAGTAGGATCAGCATAAGTAGGTTGAGGCCCTCTGACCATGCAAGGGTAGAAGCCTTGAGCAATGGCTTCAGCACGAGTCTTGGGTGGAAAATTTTTATAGGTGATATCTCCCCATGGATGCTTGATGGCGTTCTTTTCAGCATACTCTTGGCTCACGAACCAGTACTTGAACCACTGTTTAGCCCAATATCTTCGAATCCATTGGATTCGTGTCTTCCTCTGATTATAATCCTCCTCTAGCTCAGTCTTGTACATTTCACTTAGATCAGGAGGCAAATCTTTGGAGGTGTTGCCACGGCGCTGTCTACCACCCTTTCTAACTGTCTTGTCAGTTGCCATTGGCTTCAATCTGAAGGGCTTCAAACTGAATGGCTTCACACTGGCAAATGCTTCGGTCTGCTGGTCAGACAGGAACTGTCTTCAAGGGAGTGAATGTGACGCTGCAAGAATTCTGCAAATGAATGCAGACTATGAGAACCAAGGGATTCTCCCACGGACATGTACCTGTGACAGCATTAGAGATGCGAGGGAAGGGGAATAGGTCATATGCATTCTCAAAAGTTTTTTAAAGATAAAGCAGTTTTGAAGACTTTGACCTCATAGCACGAAGACATTCACTCATATGATGAGAGTTGGTTCCAGATTTGTACGAATCCACGAATAGGTACAAGTGAGGAATCTAACTATGTTTGAAGCATATGTGAATGTACTAGGCAAGATATGAGATGCAGACAGGATAGATCTATATATTTGTGTAGGCAGAAACCTCTTGTGGTAAAAGTGATGAATCTTTATGGATCAAGAAGATGGTAAAAGGGAAGTTTTATTTACCACACGATGAACTGCTTAGACGGAGAGGAGTTGGATGCCTAGCAGTTTGATCTTCCGTGCCCTAACTTGGCGACGGAGGACAGCTACAGCGACGGCGGAGTAGACGATGTCCGCGGCCGGCGTGAGGACGGCATCGACGAGGTTGCGACAGTGAAGCGCTTCATCGCCGGCGTCGTCGAGAGCTAGCGGAGGCGCTAGGGTTGGTCGAGGTGGAGAGGTGGTAGAAGAACTTTTGACCGTGATGGGACGTGCATTTATAAGCATGGGAGACGGCACAGCGCAATTACGCAGGTGCCTCTGGCGGTTCACATACGAGGGACACGTGGAGGTCATGTAACGTATTGGGAGTTGTCCCACGATCCCACGTACACCACGACTGTCGGGGTGTTCATTCCGGCTTCTCTGGATTTCAGGCATAAAGGATGGAGCATTAAAATCAGATTTAAAGTTTGTCTCCGTATCTTCTGCTGACAAGGATGCAGAGAAGATATTCGACAGTTCCAACAGAATGCATATGATTTGGACAGACAGAGTGTGAGATGAGAAAGCATAGAGAGGTTAGGGTCCGATCACATTCACTTAGTTCAAAAGATTCAAATAAGAAGACATAGCTATAAGTGAATGTTGTAGAGGACAGAACACAACTATATATATATATATATATATATATATATATATATATATATATATATATATATATATATATATATAGGACTCATTTTTTGTACTCTTGGGAGTATGTACTCCCATCCTCAATATACCTCATATACGCATTAATTATACCTTTTTATCATTCTATACTTTATTAAATATTCTAAGATACCCCAATACAAGTTTTGGTAAGAAAAATATCATCTGTGACGTACCTTTTGTAATATACATTTTTCACGTACAAACACATCAGTATATACGTAAACATTTAAAATATGTAGACTCGCATGAATTTTTTCATGAAAATCATTTTGAGGTATCTAATAATTACTAATGAAGTATATTAAAAATAATAAAAAGGTATAAAAAATTCATCTATATGGTATATGAGGAGCGAGAGTACGTACTCCCAGGAGTACACAACCATTTTCATATATATATATATATATATATATATATATATATATATATATATATATATATATATATATATGTCCTATACGAAGATAAACCAAGTGCGAAGACTTTGCAAATGTAACGCCACGAGAAACACTTCAAACAAGGACTTGGTGGTGGCTTTACCCACCGTATAGGAAGTATTAGACCTAGACACGGCGCACAATTATCGTGGCGCTCCGAAGTCAAATTCCATGTTAATGTATTCACACTTAGAATGTAAGTCTTCATTGATTGAAGATATACTTTACTTCGTGTGTTGCACATCTAAGTCATCAATATGCATAAGTGTTAGGATGTGTGCCTGATTACAGGACATTTGAGGATTCTAAGATATTTAGCTCACACCGCAACTTGCAAAACCTTTTCTCATCCAAGGGCTTTGTGAAGATATCTGCCAGTTGCTCTTCAGTGTTGACGTGTATGATATCAATATCTTCCTTCATGACATGATCTCTGAGAAAGTGATGACGAATTTCAATGTGCTTTGTCTTCGAGTGCTGAACTGGGTTGTTGGCAATCTTGATAGCGCTTTCATTATCGCAGTAGAGTGGCACATGCTTCAGATGGACGCCATAGTCCTTGAGCGTTTTCTTCATCCAGAGAAGCTGAGCGCGGCAAGATCTAGTAGCAATGTATTCAGATTCAACAGTGGAGAGTGATACACAGTTCTGCTTCTTTGAAGACCAACAGACAAGAGATCGTCCTAGAAAGTGACATGTGCCTGATGTAGACTTGCGATCAACTTTGTCACCAGCATAATCAGCATTTGAGAATCCAACTAGATCAAACTCTGAGCCCTTTGGATACCATAATCCTAGTGTTGGGGTGTAAGCCAAATATTGAAGTATTCGCTTCACAGCTAAGTGATGCGACTCCTTTGGTGCCGCTTGATATCGAGCACACATGCAAACACTAAGCATAATGGCTGGCATAGATGCACATAAATAAAGCAAAGAACCAATCATGGAGCGGTATACCTGTTGATCAAACTCTTTACCATTGGCGTCAGGACCTAGATGGTGTTTAGCAGGCATTGGCGTCGAGTACCCTTTGCAGTCTTGCATTCCAAACTTTTTCAGGCAGTCTTTAAGGTACTTCTCTTGAGATATGAAGATGCCGTTGCTTTGCTGACGAATTTGAAGACCAAGGAAGAACTTCAGCTCACCCATCATGGACATCTGATATTGCTCTTGCATCATGTAACCAAACTCATCACTGTATTTTTTGTCAGTGCAGCCGAAAAAAATGTCGTCCACATAGATTTGGCAGACAAATAGTTCATCATCATATGTCTTCGTGAAGAGTGTGGGATCTAGGGATCCAGGTTTGAAGCCTTTGCTCTTCAAGAATTCTTTGAGTGTGTCTACCAAGCACGAGGCGCTTGTTTGAGGCCATACAGTGCCTTGTTGAGTTTGTATACCATATCAGGACGTTTTGGATGTTCAAAGCTAGGTGGTTGTGCAACATACACCTCTTCTTCAATCCTTCCATTGAGAAAGGCACTCTTTACATCCATTTGATACAGAAGTATGTTGTGATCATTTGCATAGGCTAGCAGTATACGAATAGCTTCAAGTCTAGCCACAGGAGCAAATGTTTCATCGAAGTCAATCCCTTCGACTTGAGTGTATCCTTGAGCAACGAGACGGGCTTTGTTTCTGACCACTTGACCATGCTCATCTTGCTTATTGCGATAGATCCATTTTGTGCCTATTATGTTGTGCTTGCGAGGGTCAGGACGCTTGGCAAGTTCCCACACGTTGTTCAGCTCAAACTGTTGAAGCTCTTCTTGCATTGCTTGAATCCATTCGGGTTCCATAAAAGCTTCAGCAACTTTCTTGGGTTCAGATATTGAGACAAAAGCAAAGTGACCACAGAAATTTGCAAGCTGTGTTGCTCTTGAGCGAGTAAGTGGACCAGGAGCATTTATGCTGTCAATTATCTTCTCAACTTGTACTTCATTTGCAACACGAGGATGAGCTGGACGAAGATTTTGCTCTTGTTGTACATTTTCATCATTAGGAGTGTTGTCTTTAGGCTGATCATTGTCGTCAGGTTGATTTGGAGCAGAGATGATGAGTTCCTCGTCAGGTTGTGCTTCAGCAGGCATGATCTCACCGGTTCCCATTAGCTTGATAGATTCATTTGGTGAAGCCTCATCTAGCACATTTGGTAGGGTCTCTCTTTGTGAACCATTTGTCTCATCAAACCGCACATCCACAGTTTCAACTGTTTTATAGAGAAAGATGTTGAAGACTCTGTAGGAGTGTGAGTCCTTTCCATATCCGAGCATGAAGCCTTCATGTGCTTTCGGTGCAAACTTTGACTTGTGATGTGGATCCTTGATCCAGCACTTAGCTCCAAATACTCTGAAGTAACTTACGTTAGGCTTCTTCCCAGTGAGGAGTTCATAGGACGTTTTCTTTAGAAGCTTGTGAAGATAAACACGGTTGGTGATATGGCATGCATTATCAATAGCTTCGGGCCAGAACCTTCTTGGTGTCTTGTATTCATCGAGCATCATTCGAGCCATCTCAATTAGAGTTCTGTTCATGCGCTCAACGATCCCATTTTGCTGAGGTGTATACGGGGCTGAGAATTCATGAGTAATTCCCATTGTATCCAAATAAAGATCAAGTCCAGTGTTCTTGAACTCAGTGCCATTGTCACTTCTGATATGCTTGATCTTGACGCCATAGTTGTTCATGGAACGGTTGGCGAAGCATCTGAAGACATCTTGCACTTCAGTCTTGTAGAGTATTATGTGCACCCATGTGTATCTTGAATAATCATCAACAATGACGAAGCCATAGAGACAGGCTATGGTAGAGAACGTGGAGTAGTGAGTAGGGCCAAATAAGTCCATGTGAAGCAGGTCGAAGGGTTTGGATGTAGTCATGATTGTCTTCGAGGGATGCTTGGCTCTAGTCATCTTCCCAGCTTCACAAGCACCACATAGATGATCTTTCTTGAACTTGACTTCCTTGATGCCTACGACATGCTTCTTCTTTGCGAGAGTGTGCAAGTTCCTCATGCCGGCATGTCCTAGCCTTCGATGCCAGAGCCATCACTCTAAAGCTTTTTCTAGAAGACATACGGCCATCTGTGGTCCAGTTGAGAAATCTACCATATACAGATCACCTTTTCTGTATCCTTGAAATACTAAAGACTTGTCAGATTCCATTAGTACAAGGCAACGAAATTTACCAAAGATCACAATCATGTTTAAGTCACAAAGCATTGAGACAGACATTAAGTTGCAACCAAGAGATTCAACAAGCATGACTTTATCCATGTGCTGATCTCTTGAGATTGCAACTCTACCTAGACCCAACACTTTGCTTTTACCAGTATCAGCAAATGTGATGTGACTCTTGTTAGATGGACGTAAGGTTGAGTCCATGAGAAGATTTCGATCTCTAGCCATATGATTTGTGCATCCGCTATCCATAATCCATTCTGAAGACTTTGGTGTCACTCCCTACAATGCAGTTAGGAGGATAGGCTTCACCAAAAGCCATTATGAAGCATAAACAATTGATGTATAAGTGGATTATGAAAGCTTAGACCCAAGTAAGGATTGATAAGATGTTTAGCAAGTGATTCATGAGCAGTATGAGCAGTAAGTCACTTTGGGCATTTGATCTTGTGCCCTACAAGTGTTTTAGGTCCCCAGCAATAGCATCAGAAGCCTTTGATATTCGGCTGGAGACCTTTCCCTGTAAGAGAAAGTTAGTTCTTCTTAACCACCCACATCTTCAGGGGTGGCTTAGAAGCAACGAGTCTAAGAGTAGCATCTGAGAATTTTGGCTTTGGATCACTAGCAAATAATCTTGCAGGAGGAGAATAATACTCATAAGAATAGGCAGAAAAAATCTTTGTTTTATGAATATAGCGGTTTGAAGAAACACGCTCATATTCATGGGTCTGAGTATGGTTTCCCTGCAAAACATCCGCGTTAGGGTGACACAGGTGAGTCCTTTGTCTGTATGAAGCCTTAGGACCATATGAACCCTTTGGTCTGGGGTTTGTCTTCTTCCCAAGAGGTTTCATGATGACGTTTGCTGGAAGTTTTTCCAGACAACCTTTGGGTAACCAGATCTTCTTCATAGGTGGCCCGTTCCTGCACTTAGTACCATGGTACCTGGCAAACACTTCACCATTTTGATTCTTAAACAGTTTATAGTTTGCATCAAATGATTCATCAATCATAAGAGGATTAGCACAAGTGAAGCCAGATAGGGTAGATGGATCCACTAAAGGTTCCTTTGCAGCGTCCCATGTGGTTTTGGGATACTGCTCAGGCTTCCAGTATGAACCATCAACATTCATTTTCCTGTCGAACCCAACACTCTCTTTCCTAGGGTTTCGGTTCAGTATCTGCTTTTTGAGGACATCACATAGAGTCTGATGCCCTTTGAGGCTTTTGTACATCCCTGTTTCAAGCAAAGTCTTCAACCTAGCATTTTCATCAGCAATAGTAGTGGTATCCTCAGCAGAGGGGTTAGTTACCACATCAGTAGTTGAAGATATTGCAAAAGTGGCAGCAGTAGAACATTCAGCAACAGATGTAGCGTTATCACGCTCAATGCATTTTAGACATGGTGGTTCAAACTCTTCGTGAGTGGAGCTGATCAGTTATGCGCGGAGTGACTCATTTTCTTATTGAAGATCTTCATGAGCCGCTTTGAATTTATCAAGTTCTCGCTTCCTTTGAATATAATCGTGGGAATGCTTTTCATGAGTTTTTGAGAGCGATTCATAAAGACCTTCAAGTTCCTTCTACTTAACATGAAGATTTTTTATGTCTTCAATTAAGGACAAAGAACAGGTCATTTCCGCGTCCAACAGGTCATCGCTTTTGTCTAACAGTTTTTGAATATGTTCCATGGCTTTCTGCTGCTCAGTGGCAATTTTAGCAAGTGTTTTGTAGCTAGGTTTTGATTCACAATCAGAGTCGTCTTCACTAGATGTTTGAAAGTAAGCATCGCGTGATTTTACGTTGGCACCGCGTGCCATGAAGCAGTAGGTGGGAGCAAAGTCGTCGTCCTCATCAACAATGTTGGGGACGGGGCCATTGTCTTCAGTGTTGAAGATGTACTTGGCCACGTAGGCAGTGGCTAGAGCCAGACTCGCTGCACCAGAATCAGCCTCCTCCTTTGACTCCACCTCCGCCTCTTCAGAAGCAGACTCCTCCTTTGAATCCATCTCCTTGCCAACAAATGCGAGAGCCTTGACAGATGAATTCTTCTTGTGTGATGAATACTTTGATGAAGACTTGGAAGAAGACTTTGAGTATTTCTTCTTTTTCTTGTCATCAGAATCATATTCCTTGATCTTCTTCTTCTTCTTCTTCTTCTTCTCATTGTCCCACTGAGGACACTCAGAGATGTAGTGACCAGGTTTCTTGCACTTATGACATGTTCTCTTCTTGTAGTCATGGGTAGAAGCTTCATCATTTCTTGAGCTGGATCGTGAAGACTTTCTGAAGCCTTTCTTCCTAGTGAATTTCTAGAACTTCTTCACAAGCATGGCAAACTCCTTTCCAATGTCTTCAGGATCATCAGAACTGCAGTCAGATTCTTCTTCAGATGAAGAAACAGCCTTTGCCTTTAAGGCGAGAGATCGGCCATAGTTGGGACCATAGATGTCACGTTTCTCACATAGCTGGAACTCATGTGTGTTGAGCCTCTCAAGTATGTCAGACGGATCGAGAGCCTTGAAGTCAGAGCGTTCTTGAATCATCAGGGCAAGGATATCAAATGAGATGTCGAGTGATCTCAGGAGAGTCTTGATGATTTCATGCTTGGTGATCTCAGTGGCGCCAAGTGCTTGAAGCTCATTAGTGATGTCAGTGAGACGATCAAGTGTGTGCTGGACATTCTCATTGTCATGTCTCTTGAAGCGATTGAAGAGATTGCGAAGGACGCTGATCCTTTGATCTCTCTGGGTAGAGAATCCTTCATTGACCTTTGAGAGCCAGTCCCAAACTTCCTTTGACGTGTCCAGAGCACTTACACGACCATACTGTCCTTTGGTCAGATGACCACAGATGATGTTCTTGGCCGTTGAATCCAGTTGAACGAGCCTCTTGAAATCAGCACGGGTGATACCTTCACCAGTCTTGGGAACGCCGTTCTTGACGACAAACAAGAGGTCCACGTCAATGGCTTCAAGGTGCATGCGCATCTTGTTCTTCCAGTAGGGATATTCGGTGCCATCGAAGACGGGGCACGTAGCGGAGACTTTAATTATCCCTGCAGTTGACATAGCTAAAACTCCAGGCGGTTAAACCGAATCACACAGAACAAGGGAGTACCTTGCTCTGATACCAATTGAAACTGCAGTATATCGACTAGAGGGGGGTGAATAGGCAATTTTTATGAAATGCTTCAAAACATGATAGTTTTGAAGACAAAAGATAAACTCAATCCTATTAGTATGCAGCGGAAAGTAGACTACACCAGACAAGCCATAGTCATGTACTCAATGAAGTGAAAGCACGAAGAATAATAGTAGCTAGGCAGTAGGGATCAAGATGGAGGAAGGAATGAAGCCAATCAAAACAAGTAGATACTCACTGAAGTCAATCAGATAAGGCAAGCAGGCAATGACTTCACAACATAGGACAGTAAGTAAAGGGAAGGAAAGGATAGAACCAGTAGCTCGGGGAGGACAGTGATTTGTTAGACCAGTTCGAGTTGCTGTGACAACTATACATCTGGTTAGGGAGGCTGAGATTAAACTCAGAAGACCGCGTCTTCACCTTATTCCCCTTGAGCTAAGGACACCTAGTCCTCGCCCAATCACTCTGGTAAGTCTTCAAGGTAGACTTACAAACCTTCACAGACTTCGTTCACTGGCGATCCACAATGACTCTTGGATGCTCAGAACGCGACGCCTAATCGGCTGGAGGAAACACAGTCCTCAAGTGTAATAAGTCTTCAGGTCACACAGACAGAAAGACTTCAGTGATGCCTAACACTCTTTGGCTCTGGGTGTTTTGGCTTTATCCTCGCAAGGATTTCTCTCTCAAAAGCTTCGGAGGTGGGTTGCTCTCAAACGACAAAAGCCGTATAATAACTCTGAGCAGCCACCAATTTATGGTGTAGGGGGAGGGCTATTTATAGCCATTGGGCAACCCGGCCTGATTTGTCCGAAGTGACCCTGGGTCACTAAGGAACTGACACGTGTTCCAACGGTCAGATTTCAAACACTCACACGGCAACTTTACTTGGGCTACAAGTGAAGCTGACTCATCCAACTCTAGATAAGATTTGCTCTCATTGTCTTCGCTCGAAGACATAGGATTTGGTTGAGCATCACTTCAGTCACTCTGACTTAGTTCACTTGGACCCCACTTAATAGGACGGTGGTTCCTATGACTCAACAAAGAAGAAAAGGAAACAACGAAACATCTAAGTCTTCGCGCTCCATAGTCTTCACACAATGTCTTCTCCTGTCATAGTCTTCAATATGATTATCTTCATGTACCACCACTGTTGTCAATGTCTTCATACATTTTTAGGGGTCATCTCCGGTAGGTAAACCGAATCAATGAGGGACTACTACCTGTGTTATCCTGCAATTCTCACAAACACATTAGTCCCTCAACCAGGTTTGTCGTCAATACTCCAAAACCAACTAGGGGTGGCACTAGATGCACTTACAATTTCAACACATAATCTTCTTCATAAGCATTGCCTGTACTCTATATTTTGTAGAGAGTAATTATAGATATGATAATACTGGAAGGGATAGAGGATAATGAATATAAGATGCATATTGATGCTACATAATCAACTACCAATCCCTGGAAGTACAAGCATTACAGACAAAATGTACTGACAAGAGTAATGGGCTACACTTCTGCACTGGCATTGTCTGTGTATTCTACTTTTTCGTAAGATTAAATATAGATATGATCTTTTTTAGTAAATGGTGGGCGAGGGAGATAAGATGCAGAATGCTACACAATGAACCAATCTCTCTTCGCATAATACAAGAGTGTTTTGAACACTGGTGTACTGTACAAAATGTTCTTATATTATGGGACGGAGGGAGTAGGTGTTAATGTAAGTACAATGATAGATGACGTTCAGTCCTTGCAAGAGGACTGCAGAGCTAAACCTCTTCAAAGGCATTGGGTTGATTCTAAATTTATGTAAGACTCCATACGGATCTTATAATGTCCACCAAATGGATGATAACGAGGCTAACATGTGTAGTGATGCTACATAATCAAACAACTATGAAAGTAAGTATGGTCATACAGGGCAAGAGGTATCACAAGAGCAATGTAGTGTGCAGTATAGTTGCGAGATTCTTTGGTCCCTTGAGAATGAATGTTCTTCTGCTAACAGTTTTCGTACAAGTGAGACGTTAAGGCAAATGCAGAAATGTAGTTCAAATTGTGATGTGATATCATAGATAGTACCTTACGCTGTAGCCGAGACCAATGTGTAACAAGATTATTCGAGTCACCTTCGGATAAATGTAGCACCCGAGGCTTTACAGAAATTTTGTTTAGAGGCTTGCCATCGAAGTGCACTTGCCTCAGGTAGGAACGATACTTCATCAACAAGTGCTTGAAAAGCGCAAGCAACCCTTGCTCATCTTCACAATCCAGTCCGGTCCTCGCCTATTTAAAAGAATGAAATCTTGTGTCTTCTGACAGCAGAAACATATGCAGCAATAACCACGTATAACATTAGTACATTACTTACGCGTAAGTTGCGGAGGAGGACTGGAAATTGTTCTGTGTCTGCGGTATAATCTTTCCATGAAGGAAAGATGCGCACAAAGTTCCTGACAACAATATAAGCTTTGTCTTCTAAACTGGGATGAAATGGAACAGGGGTCCTATTTGCTGCAATTGGGGCTCTCTCTGGTTCAAAAAGGGATATGGCAACTTGATTTGGTGTACTCTTTGCTGGAATGGGGGTTTTGCGTTGTAGAGCTAGTGCTATGTCAACTGGCATAATCATAATGTTTGCTGCAGTCGGGGTCTGCTGAGTTGGGGCATCAGAAATGACCAGTGTAGTAGGGCTAGAGTGTGCTAGAGATGGGGTGTTTTGTGGGTCAGGTGATATTGCAACTACACCTAATGGGCTATTTGATTTATCAGGTGCCACTACCTTTTCCAAATACTTTGCTTGTGCCCGTCCACGATCAGCAATCGCCCTCTTCCTTTTGAACGTCTGATACACAAGAACAACATTTGAATGGATAAATATGGTATGATGACACATGGAATATGTACTGAAAATGGATAGGCAGGGCGTATTCACATACACGATGTGTAAACTAAGCTAATGGCAGTTCAACAAAGTAGAAGCAATGCAAAGCATCAGTTGGAAGATATGTGCGACAAATATAACATTGGAAAGTTAAAGCAAGCACCTTGATGGGTGAATAAGATAGGGCATCTTCCTCTGACTCCTCCACTAGGGAGCTATAGTGACTTAGGTCTCCCTCTTGCTCAGAATCACTGTTAGGATCATATTCTGAGCATGAATCTGTAGGTGGAGAGCGTTTGCATTGCATTGCATCCAGTTCTTTTCATGCGTGCAAGCTCATAATCATTATGATGCTGTTCAGAATCTGCGATTCATGAAAACATAAAAAGTAGTCAGATTATCTATGGAATGCATTGCGGATTCAACTCGAAGAGTGTCTCCCTATAAACCCCTGCATATGCAAAGTTCACCTCCAACCGTGCTGACCAGACCACACACAGAAATACAAACCCCTTATGTCTCTATAATAGGTAGACACACATTTCAAAACTGATGTAGGAACATTAGAATCATATGAAATTTGTATTTGAACAAATAAACTAAGGAATTATGAGTGGCATAATGTTTAGCTTCAAGGGTGGAGTGTTGGTAGTGTGACACAAAGCAAGTAGGCAGATTATATTCCATGTAAAAGATCGAAGCCTATGTAAAAGCTGGAACAGACACTTTCTTTCTATACAATGCAGTGTTCGTTGCCCACACATGATGGAGGAGATCACATATAGAAATACTATTCACTCATGCCTACGGTTGCAGTATTTAGAAACAGGGTGGTCCACCCTAAAAGAATATTGACAACAAATATGACAAGGCAAGCATAGATGTAGTGAATCAATCATTTACTTGTGAGCTTACTAGGACAAGTATGCAGAATTGTAACTACAGTAAGAGATCGTCCAAAATCTCTATCAAGAAGTTTGTCTAGCACTTATTGTTTGCAACTAATCGACGTGAATAATTGGATATTATATCGAATGAGTAAGAAAGACAAGTAAAATTGCCAACAAACCTGGCTTGCAGTAGTAATCCGGGTCAATGTCACTACGACCAACAATCCAAAATGACTAGTGTTTGTTCCTAGGGCCGGAATTTTGAAAACCCTGTGAACTTTACAGGTACTAAAGATTACCGAAATACATCCGAACCATTAAGTGTAGGTGCACTGAGCACACACCAAACCCTAATGATAGTCCTGCCTAATGAGTAATGAATCAATTAGAAAATGGGTGATGAGGAGTGGCTGCTGAGTGTTGAGGACTTATCTCAGGATAAATCGGGTTGGCTTAGTGGGTGCTGCACGCCTGAGCCCTGAACGGATAGGGAAGGTAGGCACGGTGGCGTGCCCGGGCAGCGGTGACGCTGTTGGGCGAGTGACTCCTGACCTCCTGTTAGTCCAGTGTCTCCTCCTAGAGTCATGTCGTCCGGGGACGGCAAGTCGCTGACAAGGCAGGCGGCTGGGGGCGAGTAGAGATCGGAAGCGCGCGGTAGAAAAGAGGGGAATCGGGGCCTGGGACGACCCAAAATCCCTGGGTGGGCCGGCCCACCGTGGGCACCCTATAGAGATACACACCTGAGCGGCGAACATGCATTTTTGAAACTAATTTAGGAACATTTAGCTGACCAATTAAATGAATCTGTTTTAATAATATCAGATTCGTATTTGAATAACTAAGCTTGTTTAGCTTGATGGGTCGAGCAGTATGACAGAAAGCACGTATTCTGATCGTATAGTGATCATAAAAGGAGGAAACCGGAGAAATGGTATTTAGCAGCCATTGTTTGCTTCGAACTAAGAACTAAATTCTAAGAGCTGAAAAGAAAGTAGAGTAACCAAGTTAAGATCTATTTTCTGGTTGACATAAAAAAGTTGAGGAGATATGAAGTGCCACCTCTCTTGCGGCGCCGTGTAGGCATCGGGGGTGCGATGGCTGTCGGTGGCGTTGAAGCAGATCTGTGATGGTAGACGGGTGCATCAGGGGATAAGTCCCGTTGCGGTGGAAGAGAAGCTCGTGTGAGCGGCCTCGACAAAGAGGACGACGGCGCCGATGAAGCGAGAGGACGTGATGCAAGGCTCTTGGTCCGTCGCCGTGGATGAGAAACGTCCATCTCTAGTAGTGGACGACGCGGTCTTGGTAGGCGCTCCGGCATGGTGGAGGACGGTGGCGATGGATGTGGTGGAGGACGGCGGCGATGGATGTGGTGAAGGACGGCAGCGATGGATGGGGTGGAGGACGGAGGCTGGTGTGGGGATGGTGTTCTAGCGCGGACGGTGTATGAATGGGAAAATGGAGGGAGAGGTACGGGGAACCATGTTTTTGGGACGCGCCTGTCCGAAATATGGGAAAGTTACGAACTTAGTCCCCGTTTAAAATTTGGACGTCTCGTCGGTTGGGATACGATGGTAATCTCGCATCTCACCAATATTTGCCCAGAGTGATTTCGGGCGAGGAGAGGGTGGTTGGCGCCCATGGTTGGCGCCCACGGTGTATGAATATGGCTGACAGGTAGGGCGGTTGTGTCACGTCTGTGTGAAGTTACAAACCTGCACCTATTGAAAATATTTGCCTACATCGATTTCGGCCGATTCGAGTTTGTTTTGCCGCCCATCGTGTATGAATGGGGAAATGGAGGGAGAAACAGAGGTCTTTCGAACGAGCTTGAATCAAATGTGTTTTTCCGCCGTTGTTTGGCGCCAACCGTGTCAGAATGGGCTCAGAGTCGGTCATGTCACGTCTAATTGAAGTTACTATCCTACCACTAATCGGGCCGATGTATTGTCCGTGTAATGGGTAGACAGTAATTTCCATCTCCCAAACACTTGGCTTTGGGCAGCCGACGTGGGAGTGGACATTTTGCCGCTTCTTTCAAATTTTGGGACAATAAACATCCACGTTTACCCTAGCAACTAAATTCGAATCCATTTTGTATTCCTATATGAATCTTTATAAATCATTCTATGCGTTTTTATATATCTTCAAAAGGACGACAAAGATGTATTCCACTTTCATATATGAATATGGTTTACAAATTCCGATACTCAAATTCAGAAGCTAGAATCCAGTTTAAGGTGAATTCGAATATTTGGAACACTTCATGTCCAACTCAAATGTCACATGCAGCATAATGTGTACTCACATTTAGATATGTACACAAGCGATGTATCAAGATTCAAATACCGAGTCAATCAATAGAGAATGTACATAACTAACAGACATATAAACACTTATAGAGCATATGGATCAATATTATCAACTAACATACATAAGCCAGGCCGCTGTACTTTTCTTTGGTACAACAACATCCTTTTTTTAGCCAAGCTACTATAGCATCTTTGCGCTTCCTGATACATGCCACTTATGGTCCATCTATACTACTATTATTGTTGAATGCACATTCAACCCGATTGGCATATTTGTAGGTCTGGCACAACAATCAAAATGAAATGTCTCCGAGTCTTATCAATTAATACAGACTTGTGCTCAAATAAAATTACAAACCAAAAAGCAAAAAACAAAAAACAATTATTACATGATCTCTAAAACAAATGGTTTGATTGATTACATGAACAAACAACACAAAGGTTATTCAACGATGGAAATAACATTTCACCTATGATTTACCAAGTGGGAATTTAATTTCCTTTTTTCCTTCAGGACCTTAACAATGTGGTCAGTCTCAGCTTGCTTCATTTTGAAATCCACCAAATATTTAATGGTTGTCTTGAGTAGTGCTACTGATTGTGTTGTTTGCTTCCTCAACATGTCAACTTCATATCTAAGTGCAGAAGCAAAATCTCTTTCTACCACTAGTTTAGCCTCTAGAGCATCAACAGTTGGTAATTTATAATGCACGATTGGGCCGGTGCCACTGCTATGGGATGATACAACGTCCATGGGGACCTTGCTCTTTGATCTTCGGCTAACCTATTTTGCCATTAAAGTTCCGATTGGATTAAGAAAAGTTGATGTTAGCAAAACATCTCAACTGGGAGTTATAACAGCAAACCAGTTATACAATCAAGGAATTAAAGATTTTCAATTCGATGCTGAAAAGTAGTTATTAACATCATTGTAACCCGTTGTTGCAGCAGCAAAGCAGTTAAAGAAACAAGTAGCTATTTAAGTTCAGGCAAACAGGTAATTTTTAACAGTAAGTATCAAACACATAGATAGGCGCAGTCTATAATAGGATTAACAGGATGTGGCATTATGTAATCAGTAGCAAACTAAATTAAGCCAGCCAACATAATTGAACAATTTTGCAATAAGTGGCTAACTAAAATTCCGAGAAGCAGGTAATTGAACTTAAGCTAGTTCTTTGTACAGGCACACTGTAACTTCTTTGTTGTTTCTGGATATCCAGATGGCCCATGATCCCAAGATGATAATCTCCATAAAGAAAGGGTATCTGAGTTTGTCTTTGAGGTCCTGAAAAGCTTCCAGCACTGACAAGTTTGGAGTTCTTGAAGGACAGATAAAGTTCCAACACCTTGTGGCAAAAGGACAACCCCAAAAGAGATGATGAATAGTTTCCTCTTGAGGACAGTCCCTCACTGCACAATTGTAAAATGCCAATTCAAAGTTTTTCCTCCTTAGTAAATTCCTAGTGTTTACTCTGTCATGCAGGAGCATCCAGAAAAAAACTTTATGCTTGGGTTGACAGGAGCTTTTCCAGATCCATGAAAAATGTGGTGGGGTTTGTTTGTGCCCAATTAGCACATTGTAAGCTTTAATTGAAGAGTAGGCTTCATTGCCCCATATGTAACTCCAAGTATCTATAGCATCCAAATATTCTGATTGTCTCATGGAAATGCACATGTCCTCCATTTGAATGAACTCCTCATATGCTTGTGCAGTTAGAGGCAGATGGAATAAGTCTTGAAGATATTTAGTGTTGATTACTTGTTGAACACTTGTCTGTGGATTTCTAACAAAGGAATATAGGTGATCAAACTTGTGTTTGAGGATGAATTGATCCCACATATCATCCCAGAACAAAGCAGATTTACCATCTCCCATATTGCATCTTGCTATAGCTTTAAACTGATCAATGAGTGCAAGATTGGATTTCCACCAAAAGGAGCCCACTTTTTGATCTCCTGGTAGTTTCCCATTGCTGTAATATGTTTCCCAAATTAAATTGACCCAAGGGATGTCATGTCTATTGTAAAACTTGTGAAGGTTTTTCATAAGCAGAGTTTTATTATGTGTGAATATATCTAGAACTCCCAAGCCACCCTGATTTTTAGGTCTGCAAACTGTGTGCCAAGCCACCATGGCTGGCCTCCTATCTTCCAAATCAGGACTCCTCCACAGACAGTGCCTTAAGTACTTGATGATCTGGTGTTTGATAGTAATGGGAATGTCCAGGCAACACATGAAGTAAACAGCTAAGGATGCCAGCACAGATTTGACCAACAAAATCTTCCATGCCTGAGTCATGAAAGTGGAAATTCCAGTAATCCTCTTAGCAATTCTGGTCACTATGGGTAAACACTGCTCTACAGTTGGCTTATAAATGCCCATAGCTACCCCTAGGTATGTGAATGGAAATTGTCCTCTGGTACAGTTTAAATTGTTGGTGAAAATCTCTACTCTGTCTTCTGCAATGTTTAGTGGCACCATGATTGATTTCCCATAGTTAACTCTAAGGCCTGTGGCATCTGCAAATGTGTTTAGGAGGGCTTTGAGGCAGACAAGATGTTTAGCATTTGCTTGTAAAATGACAAGGGTATCTGTCGGGGAAACTGGTCACCCACGAACACCTATGGGACCGGAGCCCCTTTTTGGTACGGCATGGGAGCGGAGGGAGCACAAAGAGCGGATCGAGGCGAGCACGCGAGTAGTTTACCCAGGTTCGGGCCGCACGGATGCGTAAAACCCTACTCCTGCCTTGGTTTGTTATTGAGTTCTTGGCTCGGGAGCAAGAAGATCTACAGTACTTGAGGCTAGCTACACCGAGCGTGGGAGTGATCGAGAGTTAGGAACCTCCTCTACGTTGTGCATGGGCCTCCTTTTATAGGTCAAAGGGGTCACCGACAGGTGGCAACGTAGGTGAGGGTAAAAACGTAAAAAAGGTGGTAGTTGTAACAGTGTATGTACGGTGTCTGTACAGTGGTCTATACCTAACCCTGACGGCAGGGGACAAGGGCATTGAATGCCCGTCGCCGTCGCCCCCAAACAATGCAAAAAGTGTCCGTTAGGGCGTCTCCGTTCGCCACGATGGTGGCCTCGTCATCGTGGCTTGCCACCGTGTACCCCAGGATGCACAGCCATCCGCCACGTGCCCCTGGAAGGGCCGCAGGGCGACGCGTGGCCAGATGAGCTGGAGCGCAGGCACACAGTGAAAGCTTGCCGCGGCAAGCGCCTTGCCGCGGTCGCTACCTTGCCGCTCCCGGAAGCTTGTCGCTCTCCGGGCCTTGCCGGGGTGCGCGAAGCGCCACGGCAAGTCTCCTGAAAATGCCGTGCTTTGGCCTTCCTGGCAAGCTCCTCTTGCCAGGGTCTTGTGATGAAGGTATGGTCTTGGGCCTGGTACAGCCTTCCCGGCAAGCTCCTCTTGCCGGGGCCTTGTTTCTTTAACTTGAATACTTTGTTCTTGAATGGTCCTAAAGGATCCAGAGCGGGCCTTGGCGGGCGCGTGGCGAGCCCGACCACGGGACGCTGCTACTGCCTGTGCACAAGTCGGGATACTAAGGTACCCCTACTTTAGTACACCGACAGGAGCCCTCGGGCCAGGGCCACACACGGTGCCGAGCGCTGTTGGGCCAGGCCCAAAACAGTGCACGGGCACCCGCGGCCCACGGCGCGCCGTATCCCCCTCCGTATCCGCCGCGTCCCTCCCTAACGGCACGCGTCGATTGCGGCGTCGTGGGAGAGATCATGGCCTGTTTCTTTAATGGGGAAAATGCGGAACGTCCCCCACTCCCCCTTAAAAGCAGAGGAAACAGGGGGCAGTTTCCCCCATTGCTTCATTGCATCTTCAACCTCCCTAAACCCCCGCCGCTCCCCTCCTCCACAAAGGTCAAAAGAGAGCTGAGCTCCACCCTTCTTCCGCCGCCGCCAGCCTCCCCAGCGCCGCCGGCCTCCCTCGTTGTCCCCGCCATGGCCCCGAAGAGCGACAAGGCGAAAACCGCGAAGACCGACCGGGCGGCAAAGCTAGCAGCAATGCGGAAGAGGATGGTGGTCTTCCCGCCGAGGCTCGGCGCGAGGGAGCTGAAGGACAAGTACTACCTCTTCTGGTCGAGGGAAAAGAAAGCTCACCCGCGCACCAGGATCCTCCCCGCCGAAGCCTACGACATGTTCCCGGGAGGTTATCCTTACATCGCCCTATTCTTCCATTGCGGACTCTGCCCTCCATACTCCGAGTTCTTCTGCGATGTTATGAACACATATGGATTCCATCTTCTAAATTTCACCCCGAACGCAGTCTTAACCATGGCCGTTTTCGCACATCTGTGCGAAAACTTTGTCGGAGTCACCCCCAACGTAGCCCTCTTACGCCATTTTTTTACACCTCGGGTTGAGTCTGGGTCTCCCCTGTCCGGTGGGATCTCTTGGATCTTTAGGCTCAATAAGAAAGAGGTGTACTTGATTGGAGAGCTCTGCGGCAAGTGGGAGGAGTGGAGGGCTGACTGGTGCTGGGTCATGGAGGATGGACCCCAGCAGTTTACTTCCCCGCGCCGAGCTGCAATAGTGCGCGGCAGGGATTGGAGTGATCTGGCCCCGGAGGACGAGAAGTTGAAGATAGCTCTCACCAGGATTCTTCGCCTCCGGCAAGCCAACCTTACTGTAGGTGAGGTCGGGGCAGATTTCCTTTGCCGCCGCATTGCCCCCTTGCAGGAGAGGAAGAGGGCTGCTTGGGATTTCGGCAACGCGGCAGACTGTATGAGGCTGCGCCCCGGCCTTAACTATAACTTCACTGTCCTGGAGCTCAAGGGGATGCTCCGTGAGCTGTTCAAGCATGACGCCAAGCACCCGGAGTGGTTTGCCCCGTCGCGGGGAGTAGTTCCACTATATAACAATTCGTCACTTAGTGCTATCCACGCGGCGATGCCGCTGTGCGACTCCCACGGGGTTGACCCCACTTGGCTGGCGCCTTTAGATGAAACTACACAAACCTTCTTTGACAACTTGGTTGAGCTGCCGATCAATCTTGATGAGAAGAAGGGTCTCACCCGCGACACCACCGACCGGGATTTGGCGTATATCGCCACCAGGATGGAGGAGGCAGCCGTAGCTGAGGCCGCGGGCGAGTTTGGGTACTCCTTGGATGAGGCGGATGCAGCGGATGCGGTGAGCCGGGCCGAGGAGGAAGAGATCCTCAAACTGCTGAGGCCTGCCGGGCAGCCTGCCGGGACGAGCGAGGCTGCCGGGCAGGGCACAGAGTCAAGTGAGCCCGCCGAGGAGGACGCCGAATCGGGCGACCCTTCAGAAGACTCAGGCGGCTCTTTGGGCCTCGACGGCTCCTCTTCATCCTCAGGGAGTTCTCCGCCACCACCAAGTCCTCCGCCCCAGCCAAAGAAACGCCTCCGCAAGGCCACTGACACGGCGAGGCATCCGGCGGTCCAGCAGCAGCCGCAGCGTCGCTCGACGCGCGTCACCACGACGAGCAAGGCCGTCAAGGGGGCGCCTCGCGCCTCAGCGGCAGGAGGAGGAGGATCTTCCCGAACTGGTTCTGGCGTTCCTTCCGTCCCTCGGGCTTCGGTGACGACCGGAGCGGGGTCTTCTCAGACCACGGCCCCGGAGCCCGCCAAGCGCCCGAGGGAGCCTACTCCTCCAGCTCCTCGCGCCGGGACGCGCGCGGCGGACTTCGACTTCTCCGTCCTCAGTTCCAACGAGGAGGAGGAAGAGTAAGCACTTGCAACTCTTATTTCTTTTGATTTTTGTTGCTCTTGTCTTGAATTTTCTTTGCCTGACTTTGATCTTGTTTATCTTCCAGGACCTTGGCCCAGAGGGTGGCGAAGAGGTCCAAAATTCCGGTGGTCGATCTCGAGGACGAGCCTGTCGCAGCGGCAGGGGATGCGCCAGCGACAAGCTTGCCGGACCAGCCTGCTGCTCCGCAAAGCAGCCCCGAGCATGAGTCTTCTTTTTACTTCTTCACTTGTCGGGCGCGTGTGGGCTTCTTTTCCTTGCTAATGTCTTGTTTGTTTGCTGATTTGTGCAGAAGCAGAGCCGCAGCCTCAAGAGCGTCAAGAGACTGCTCCCGAAGAGCAGCTCGTCTCAGCCTCCCCGCCAAGGAGGAGCTCCCCGGCGAGGGAGAGTACTCCGCCAAGGGCGAGCCCTCCGCCAAGGGCGAGTACTCCGCCAAGGGCGAGTACTCCGCCAAGGGCGAGCACCCCGCCAAGGGAAGGCGCCAGCGGCCCTCCGCCGGCGGGGGCTACCACCACGCCGCCGAGGGAGGATCCCCCGACGAGGAACCCTGTCGAAGAAGAGGCTCGCGCAGGTAACCCTTGTGCTTTTCTTCTCTTGACTTTTCCTTTTTGGATATTTGCTTGACAATTCTTCTTTCTTTCTTCTTATTTTCTTGTCTTCAGACTCATCCGCCCCCGGAACCGATGGAAACGGAGGCCACCGTCGACGAGACCGCCCCGGCCACTGACGCGGCAGCTGAGGAGGGGACCGGTGACCGCACTGACGGCCCTGAGGCTGCAGGAGCGCCGGACGCTGCGCCGACCGCCGACCCTCCTGCTGCCGCGACCGAGCCGGGCGTCTATCTGGAGGCCGCCAACGGGGTCTTCATCCAAGTTCCGTGGGCTTCTACGTCGAGGGCGCCCGCGGAGGGAGAGGTCTTCGATGGGGAAGTCCTGGCCTCCGCCGGGCTGAGGCTTGTCGATGCGCCCGGCAGCAGCAGCGAGCCCGAAGAGGAGCAGCTCCTGCGGAAGCTCCTGGCTCTATACCGCGCCAGGCAGGCCAAGCTGGAGTCCCGGGAGGCCCTGGCTGCCAAAGCTGGCATCGATCTGGAGAAGCGCGCCGAGGAGCTCCGTGCCGCCAACCAGGCGGCCCTCCGGTCTTTGGCGGAGGAGCGGGAGGAGCTTGCCGAGGCGCACCAGGCTTTCGTCCTTGAAAAGGCCGAGGCAGAGGAGCAGCAAAGGCTTGCGGCCGAAGATCTGTCTCGGCGGGAAGGAGAGCTGAGGCAGCGGAAGGTCGACCTCGATAGTCATGAGGACGACCTTACCGCGCACGAGCAGTCCCTCGGCGGGGCTCTGCAGGAAGCGAGAGACGCCGCTGCGGCTGCAGAGACCGCCAAGAGGGACTTGGAGGCGAGGGTGGCACAGTTGGAGCTCAACTTGAGGACGAGCGAGGAGAAGATCGCCGCGCTCAAGTTGGAGAGGGAGAAAGACTCCCACAGCCACTCGGAGCTGCAGGTCCGTCTCTCCGACAAGGGCAAGGAGCTCAACGACGCCAAGGATTCCATCGCGGACTTGGAATTGAAGCTGTCCACCCTCACTGAATCACTTGACGGCGCCAGGAACAGAGAGGGCACTGTTGGACAACGCCGCCCTCACGCAGAATAACTTCAGGCAGACGGTGGAGCAGTGGACCGAGGGGCTCGTCGCCGCCGCCGCTGACATCGACAAGGAGATGGCAGCGCTAGGGACAGAGCACCTCGGGTACTCCCCCGACGCAAACCTCCCTCACAGCGCCAAGCTGAGCTTATTCTTCAGGGGAATAGCGCCGGCCCTCGAGCAGCTCCGGGAAAGGATTCCAACGCAGCTGGCGGACGAGGCGCGCAGGCTTTGCACGGGTACTGTGGAGCGAGTGCTGACGAAGATAGTCTACCGCAACCCCGGGATCAATCTTGACAACGTCCTCCGGACCTTGCCGCCCGACGCTGACCAGGAAGCGCTGAAGGCTCGTGTCGCCCACATCGTGGCCAAGGTGGGTAAGATCAGGAGAGTCAATGGCGACCGTGTAGACTAGGCTGTCTTCTTTCTGCTTCCCTTGTCGTTGTCAATCAAGTTATGGATAGTAGTTTATTAGAACAGCGACAAGTCTTCTTGTAATATAACTTTGCTTTGGGTAGTTGATGCAATGTTATTTCCTTTACTCAACCTCTTTACTTTGTATGTTTTTACCCTACGCTTTTAGGAAACTTGCCGGCAAAGGGACCCTTGCCGCGAGCGCTGAGTGCGGAACTTCAGCAGCCTGCTGGCAATGCCTCTACCAGCAAGAAACCTTGATGCAGCTAGTCGCAGCACACTTAGGTCGTTGAGCGAACTCGAAAACGAAGTAAGGGCGCGACACTTGTCGCAGCTCACTTAAGCCGTTGAGCGTGCTTGAAACAACATAAGGGCGCGGCTAGCTACGGGTAGGTTCCTCCGCGCACAGGTTTTCCATACAAAGTGTGGTCGTTCAAGGAAGATAACTCTAAAATTTTAAAAATTTGAATGCTCAAACTTTGGCAACTTAGCTTTTGTGTTGTTTGCTTCCCGGCAAGGCGAGGCTTTCTTGAACGGCACTTGGTCCATACCACTGTCTCCTTCCCCCCCGGCAAACTTGTGCGCGAGGAATCCTTCTTCTGCTTGAGAATAGAAAGAACAACGGAGGAAACATAGGCATGGAGCTTTGCGGCTAGTTATTTCTTACCGGGGGTGTGTGCTGCACAAAGTGTCAGATAACACATGCAAGAATAACGAAAAGGCACGAGGCGACAAGTTGTGCAAGGCGCAAAAGTTTTACTGATGCACGGGGTCTGCGCCCGGCTTTGTACAAAGGTTTACATGCAACAGCGGCAAGACTTGTACAAAAGGTGGTTGCCGGAGCGGATCACGGCAACCGCGCCTTATGGGTGAAACTTGCAAAGATGCTCAATGTTCCAGGAGTTGCTCACCGGTAAGCCTTCTTCGGTCTCAAGGCGGACAGCGCCGGGCCTTGTGACTTGTCTCACCCGATAAGGGCCTTCCCACTTCGGTGTCAACTTGTTGGAATTCTTGGCGGACTGAACACGCCGAAGAACAAGGTCGCCTTCCTCGAGACTCCTGGCCTTGACTTTGCGGCTATGGTAGCGGCGCAAAGCTTGCTGGTATCGAGCAGCTCGTACAGCAGCCTGGAGACGGTTCTCCTTGAGGAGCAGTGCATCATCTTGCCACAGCTGTTCTTGCTCGAGCTCATCGTAAGCGAGCACTTGAGGAGACCCGTATACGAGTTCCGTGGGGAGAACTGCCTCTGCTCCATAGACAAGAGCAAAGGGTGTCTGTCCGGTGGCTCGATTTGGTGTTGTTCTGATTGACCAAAGAGCCGCCGGTAACTCCTCAATCCAGTTTCTTCCGCATTTGCGCAGCCTGTCGAAAGTTCTTGTCTTGGGCCCGCGCAACACTTCAGTGTTTGCCCTCTCCGCTTGACCGTTGCTCCTTGGGTGAGCAACAGAAGCGAAGCAGACCTTGGCGCCAAGGTCTTGGATGTATTGCATGAAGGTGCGGCTTGTGAACTGTGTGCCGTTGTCGGTGATGATCCTGTTAGGGATTCCGAAACGGCAAACAATTGACCTGAAGAACTTGACTGCTAACTGTGCAGTCACCTTTCTCACTGGTTCTACTTCCGGCCACTTTGTGAACTTGTCGATAGCGACGTACAAGTACTCAAAGCCCCCGACTGCGCGGGGAAAGGGGCCGAGGATGTCGAGCTCCCAGACCGAAAAGGGCCAGGACAAAGGGATCGTCTGGAGAGCTTGAGCTGGCTGATGTATTTGCTTGGCATGGAACTGGCACGCTTCACACTTGGTTACTTGTGCAGTTGCATCTTGGAGGGCTTCTGGCCAAAATAAACCTTGCCGGAATGCCTTCCCGGCAAGTGCTCTTGCGCCAATGTGGTGGCCACATATGCCTCCATGTATCTCTGCCAATAGCTTCTGTCCATCTCCCCGGGAAATGCACTTCAATCTGACACCATTGAGTCTTCTTCTGTACAGTTCATTGTCGACGAACTGGTACATACTTGACTGCCTGGTTATTCTTTCTATCTCTTCTGGCTCTTCGGGAAGTTCTCCAGTTTGAAGAAAACGGACAATTTGCTGTGCCCAGGTTGGAGCTTGAGGCTCAACAACAAGGACTAAAGGCATCAGTGCTGCTGCGGGAACGTCAGCTTCTACGGCAAGAACCTGTGGCTCTGCCGGAGCTGGACGCTCCCCGGCAAGCCTGCCGGGGCAAGACTTGTCGGGAACGCCTGCTTCAACTGTACGAACCCTAGGGTCCGCAGGAGCAGACTGTTCCTCAGCAACTTGGTCCTTGATCTTGGGGACCTTGGCGGCGGCTTCAGGAAGATCCGCCGGCAAGTAGTCACCGGAGACCAACTTTCTCTTCTTGCTTTGCCCAACTGATGGTGTAACGGATGGTTGAGTTAGCTTGAGCACGAAGATCCCTGGTTCCACAGGTAGCTTCAGTGCGGCGCACTTTGACAGGCCGTCTGCGATATCATTTTGAGCTCTTGGAACGTGCTCCATCTGCAGGCCCTCAAAGTGTTCTTCAAGCTTTCTCACTTCCTCGACGTAAGCTTCCATCAATGGGCTCTGGTAGCTCTTGTTCACTTGTCGGACAACCAACTGCGAATCTTCCCACACAATCAGCTTCTTGATCCCAAGTTCAGCTGCAATTCTGAGGCCGGCAAGCAAACCTTCATACTCTGCAGTATTGTTCATTGCTTGTTCCTTGGGAACTTCATTTGACAACATACTTGAGGTGCTCGCCGATGGGTGCGACAAGTAGCACACCAGCACCGGCGCCTTGCAACGAGAAGGCTCCATCGAAGTACATTACCCATTCTTTGCTTGCTTCTTGGACGGGGACATTTGTCTCTGGAATCTCTTCGTCTGGTGTTGGTGTCCATTCTGCTATGAACTCTGCCAAGGCTCTGCTCTGGATAGTTGAAGTACTTTCAAACTTGAGACCAAAGCTTGACAGCTCCAGTGCCCACTCGACAATCCTGCCCGTTGCTTCTGGATTTTGCAATATCCTTTTCAGCGGAAAGCGAGTGACCACTGTTATCTCATGTGCTTGGAAGTAGTGGCGCAGCTTTCTCGAGGCCATGAGGAGGCCGAAAAGCAGCTTCTGCACCCCAGAGTATCTTGATCTAGCCCCCTGCAAGAGGGAGGTGACAAAATAGACTGGGTGCTGCACCATCTTCTTTTGCACTTCTTCTCGCATCTGCGCAGACTCTCCCTTGTCGGGGCCAGAGCTTGTCGGGGAAGCCCCCTGCTTGTCGCTGGACGTGCTTCCCGGGGTTGTGGGCTCCTCATCTGCCTCCCTTTCCGCTACTAACGCAACACTAACCACTTGATTGGTTGCTGCTAAGTATAGCAGCAACTTCTCTTGCGGCTTAGGTGCGACAAGTATTGGAGTGGAGGATAGGTACCCTTTCAAGTCTTGCAGCGCTGCCTTCGCTTCCGGAGTCCATTTCATTGGACCTGCCTTTTTCAGGATTTTGAAAAACGGCAGGGCGCGTTCCGCAGACTTAGAAATGAACCTGCTGAGGGCAGCCACACAACCAGCAAGCCTCCGTACATCCTTGACGCGCTTCGGAGCTTCGATCTGCTCGATGTCTTTGATCTTGTCGGGATTAGCTTCAATCCCCCTCTGGGATACAAAGAAACCGAGAAGCTTGCCGGAGGGGACTCCGAACACGCACTTCTCGGGGTTGAGCTTGAGTTGTATCTTGCGCAGGTTCGCAAAGGTTTCATCTAGATCTTGAATCAGGGTATCCTTGTCCTTGCTCTTGACCACTATATCATCCATGTAAGCTTCTACATTCCTGTGTATCTGTGGCTCAAAAGCAGTGTGGACCACCCTTGCAAATGTTGAACCCGCATTCTTCAATCCAAAGGGCATACGTATGAAGCAGTAAGTGCCACATGGAGTAATGAATGCGGTTTTCTCTTCATCTTCTTCAGCCATGAATATCTGGTGGTATCCGGAATATGCATCAAGGAATGAGAGCAACTCACATCTAGCCGTGGAGTCAACGATCTGGTCAATGCGCGGCAAGGGAAATGGATCTTTGGGACAAGCTTTATTCACATCAGTGAAGTCTATACAAAGCCTCCACTTCCCATTAGCTTTGCGCACGACAACAGGGTTGGCCAGCCACGTGGGATGAAGAACACCTCTAACAAGGCCGGCCGCTTCCAACTTCTTGATTTCTTCAGCAATAAACTCTTGGTGCTCCACCGCTTGCTTCCTGACCTTTTGCTTGACGGGACGCGCATGAGGACAAACGGCAAGCTTATGCTCAATTACTTTCCTGGGAACGCCGGGGATGTCAGATGGTTGCCATGCAAACACATCGACATTCGCCCGCAGGAAAGCAACGAGCGCGCTTTCCTATTTAGGATCGAGCGTGGTACTGATGGTAAAAGTACCACCAGTGCCGTCCTCCTTGGCGGACACCTTCTTGGTTGCAGGTGGAGCTGCCATTCCCTTCTTGCACTTGCCGGTGGAGCTCGATGGTGCGTCCTTGACGGCAGCGCAGCACTCCGAAGAGGTGCGTTTGCCGGAGTGGGCCCCAGAGCTCTTGCCGGACTTGGTCTTGTTCTTCTCCCCGGGAGCTTCAGCGGCAAGTGTTTTGCTGTCTGTGGCGGCTGCTGCGTCCCGGTAGATCTTGTCGGCGCAGATAAGCGCGTCCTTCTTGTCGCCGGGGACAGAGATGACGCTTATCGTCCCTGGCATCTTGAGCATGTTGTAGGCGTAGTGAGAGGCTGCCATGAACTTGGCGAGCGCTGGACGGCCAAGTATCCCATTGTATGGCAATGGGATATCGGCAACGTCGAATGTGATCCTCTCAGTCCTGAAGTTTAGCTCTCCGCCAAAGGTTACTGGCAATGTGATCTTCCCCTTCGGCTTGCTCCTTCCCGGGTTGATCCCTTGGAACGTGCCGGTCTCCTCGAGCTCGCTATCGGGGATCTGCAGCTTCCAGATCACAGCGCAGGAGATCAGGTTCAGGCCGGCCCCGCCGTCAACCAGCATCTTGGTGACCTTGAGGTTGCGGATGGTTGGCGAAACCAACATCGGCAAGCACCCGACCGCAGTTGTGCGGTCAGGGTGGTCCTCAATGTCGAAGATGATGGGCGTGCTGGACCACTTCAGGAGCTTGCGCGACTCGACGGGTGGCTCTGCTGCATTTACTTCCCGCACCCATTGCTTGAGTTGGCGGTGGGAAGTATGCAGAGAGGCACCTCCATTGACGCACTGAACTTCTGTGGCCTTCTGGAACTCTTGATCACTGTTGTCTCCGTCGTCCATGTCCTCATCGTCGTCTTCGTCTTCGTCCTTGTCGCGGCCGCGGGGAGGTCTATCTCCTTGCCGCTGCTTGGCCTTGCCGCGGCGTCCTCCCCGGCCATTGAATGGCCGCTTCTTTCCGGACTCTCCTCCACCTCCCCGGGCCTTCTCCTTGTCGCGCCGCTCGTACTCAGCCTTCTGCTGCTCAACGAGGTATTCGACCCTTTTGCAGTTCTGGAGATCGTGGCCCTTGGTGCGGTAGCAGTACTGCTTGTCGGAGCCGTCCTGCTTGTCGGCGGCGGCTACAGTGGCGGCTTCCTTGCCGGAGCCACCAGCCTGAGCTTTCTTGGCGCCAGCCTCCTTGCTGGACTGCTCGACAGCTAGTACTTACTTGTTCTTCTTCTTCTTATTCCGCCGCCGGTTTTTCCTTGCCGGGGCGGCATCCTCACTGTCCGTTCATCCCTGCTCCAACATCCTCTCCGGGGAGTCTCCTCCCCTCTTCAGCGCGCGCACTTGTCTGCCAGGGCGTAGAGCTCACTGACGTCTCTTATCTTGCACATCGCCATTTCCTCCATCATCCGGCGGTTACGCACGTTCTGATGGAACGCGCTAATAACCGCGGCAGGGTGGACGTCCGGAATGTTGTGCTGGACGCGGCTGAATCTTTGGATGTATTTCCGCAGGGACTCTCCCTCCTTCTGGGCAAGTATGTGGAGATCGCTTTCCTGGCCATGGGGCTTGTGGCCGCCCGTGAAGGCGCCGACAAACTGGTGGCACAGGTCGGCCCAAGAAGAGATCGAGTTTTCCGGCAAGTGCATAAGCCAAGATCTGACATTTGGCTTAAGCACGAGCGGGAAGTAGTTTGCTAGTATCTTCTCGTCTCGTCCCCAGGCAGCCTGCACCGCAATGGTGTAGATGCTGAGGAACTCCGAGGGATGGGTCTTGCCGTCGTACTTCTCGGGTACGTCGGGCTTGAAGTTCTTCATGCTGGGCCACTGGACTTGCCACAGCTCACGGGTGAACGCAGGGCAACCTGCCACGTACGGCAGGTCGCCTGGTTCGCCGGGCGCGTGCATGTCGACAGCGGTCCCAGCGCGCTGGTCGGACTGTCGTCGCACTTCTCTTCGACGCTCGATACGAGTCCGAGCGTCTTCTTGTCGCCTGTCGTCGAGGACTTGGCGTTGATCGCGGCGAGCTCGTGGATCCGACGACGCCGTGGAGTCGTCGTCGACGTTGATCCGGCGAGTCGGCGATTTTTGCTTCCGCGGAGGGGAGTGCACGGTAGTTGCACCCCCGGCGGTCTTGTCTCCATCATCCCGCGCCTGGCTGACTTTTCGCGGCCATGATGTTGCCGGCTGCTGCGGCGTGTCGTTGTTGGCGAAGGCGATGAGGCTTTGGATGGTAGCCCTCCAGTCTTCGGCCTTGTCTGCCGCTGGAGGGTAGTCGAGGAGTAGCTGAGCTCTGGCTAGAGCTTCTGCTGGAGTGGAGGGAAGCGGTGGCGAACGGTGCGAGGAGCGGGATATGCTCGGACTTCTAACCGCGTTAGAAGGAGCAGGTTCTCGCCCCGGCAACCGCACGTTGCTCGCGCCAGCGCGTTGGCCTTGAGCGTCCCGCGTCCCGCCAACTTGGCCTTGTCCCAGCAAGCGGATGGTACCCTGCGTACCACGCCGCTGCCGTTCCGGCACCTCCTGAGAGGGGCGCGGTGCGTGTACGGACACCGAGGTCTTGGAGTGGGCTCGGTCGTCCGTCTTGTCCTTGGACTTGGCGGCGCCGTGAGTTTTCTTGCCGGCGTCCGTCCTTCCGCCAGCGTCTACCCCACCAACCGGTTGTTCTGGTGGCGGCAGGATCGACGCAGACGGGCCTCCTACCTCCGAAGCTTTCTTCTTCGGTGGCATGTTGATGAAGTTTACGAAGTTGATGAAGTTGCTAAAGATTGCGCCCGCGTGAACGCCGGATCAGGTTCGCACAACCTCAACGCCCCCTACCTGGCGCGCCAAAGATGTCGGGGAAACTGGTCGCCCACGAACACCTATGGGACCGAAGCCCCTTTTCGGTACGGCAAGGGAGCGGAGGGAGCACAAAGAGCGGATCGAGGCGCGCACGCGAGCAGTTTACCCAGGTTCGGGCCGCACGAATGCGTAAAACCCTACTCCTGCCTTGGTTTGTTATTGAGTTCTTGGCTCGGGAGCAAGAAGATCTACAGTACTTGAGGCTAGCTACACTGAGCGTGGGAGTGATCGAGAGTTCGGAACCTCCTCTACGTTGTGCATGGGCCTCCTTTTATAGGTCAAAGGGGTCACCGACAGGTGGCAACGTAGGCGAGGGTAAAACGTAAAAAAAAGGTGGTAGTTGTAACAGTGTATGTACAGTGTCTGTACAGTGGTCTATACCTAACCCTGACGGCAGGGGACAAGGGCATTGAATGCCCGTCGCCGTCGCCCCCAAACAGTGCAAAAAGTGTCCGTTAGGGCGTCTCCGTTCGCCACGATGGTGGCCTCGTCATCGTGGCTTGCCACCGTGTACCCCAGGCTGCACAACCATCCGCCACGTGCCCCTGGAAGGGCCCCAGGGCGACGCGTGGTCAGATGAGCTGGAGCGCAGGCACACAGTGAAAGCTTGCCGCGGCAAGCGCCTTGCCGTGGTCGCTACCTTGCCGCGCCCGGAAGCTTGTCGCTCTCCGGGCCTTGCCGGGGTGCGCGAAGCGCCACGGCAAGTCTCGTGAAATGCCGTGCTTTGGCCTTCCTGGCAAGCTCCTCTTGCCAGGGTCTTGTGCTGAAGGTATGGTCTTGAGCCTGGTACGGCCTTCCCGGCAAGCTCCTCTTGCCGGGGCCTTGTTTCTTTAACTTGAATACTTTGTTCTTGAATGGTCCTAAAGGATCCAGAGCGGGCCTTGGCGGGCGCGTGGCGAGCCCGACCACGGGACGCTGCTACTGCCCGTGCACAAGTCGGGATACTAAGGTACCCCTACTTTAGTACACCGACAGTATCATCTGCATATTGTATAATAGGGAAGTCTGGGCATGAGGTCACTTGTAGTGGAGGTGTTATTAGATCCCTAGTCATGGCTTTATTTAAAATTGATTGGAGCAGATTAGCAGCCAATATGAATAAAAGAGGTGAAAGTGGATCTCCTTGCCTTACTCCTCTTTTACAGTAGAACTTTTTCCCTCGCACTCCATTTAGCATTACAGCAGAGGATGCAGAATTTAGTAACATGTGTATCCAGGTTATCCATCTCTCACCAAATCCCTTTGCCCTTAATATATCAATAATAGCCTGATGCTCAATAGTGTCAAAAGCCTTTTCAAAATCCAGTTTGATAACAAGCAGTTCTTCTTTTGACTTATGGCACTGATGTATATATTCATATGCCCATCCCAGACAGTCTTGAATTACTCTGTTCTTTAAGAATCCATATTGGTTAATACGGACAAGCTTGAGAATAACTTTTTGTAATCTGTTGGCCAGCAGTTTAGTAATGATTTTGAGCACCCCATTCAGCAGTGAGATTGGTCTAAAGTCATTAGGAGATATAGGTACCTCCTTTTTTGGAATGAGTGTGATATATGAAGTGTTAATGCTTTCCAAATTCACATTACCAGCATGAAAGGCCAAGATAAGTTCAGTAACATCCTGTTTAATAATGTCCCAGCAAGCTTTGAGGAATTCATTGTTAAAACCATCAGGGCCTGGAGATTTGTCTGTGGGTAGGTTTTTAACTACCTCTTCAATTTCTTCCTGAGAGAAAGGTCTCTCAAGGTCTTGGGATATTTGTGGGTCCACTCTGTTGTCATACAGGTCCTGTAAATTGAAGTGCATTGTATGGCCATTTGATTGCCCCATTCTCTTCTTGAAAGCTTCCCAAAGAATTGCAGCCTTCCCTTCATGATCTGAGATTTCCACTTGGTCCTCATTCATGAGCATTGCAATTTTATTGTGCCTGTGATTAATGGAAGCCTTTGTATGGAAGAATTTGGTATTTTCATCCCCAAATTTTACCCCCTTGATTTTACCTCTTTGTTTCCAGTAAATCTTCTGGTTATTGAGGACTGTTAATAGTGTTTCTTTCAAAAACTCTCTGCAGTTATGCTCATAAGTAGAAAGGTCTCTGAATTCCTCCAAGAAGTCCCATAGGAATATACATTCATTCAGCTCTTCAATCTGCTTTTGAAGACAAGAAATATTTTTTGCCCAAAGTTTTGGTGCTCTTCTCAAGTTCTTGAATTTAGCATTGATTTTCTTAGCTGGATCAGAATAGCCAACAGGTATGTTCCATGCAGTTTGAACAATATCTTTGAAAGAGGTATGCTTCAACCAATAATTTTCAAATCTAAAAACCCCTGACTTAGGGATAGATGTACCAATTTTAATAACACAAGGCAAATGGTCTGATATTGGTTTTGCAAGAGGCAGATCAGTTGTGTCAGGATAAGAGGTCATCCATGCAGCAGATGTAAAAAACCAATCCAGTTTTTCAAGAAGAGGACTTTGTTGCATATTGCTCCAGCTGAACTGCCTTCCTTTTAGAGGTAGCTCAATTAAACCCAAGTTGCTAATGGCCTCATTGAAGAGTAGCATCTGATTAATATCACCACCAGACCTATTTCTGTCCTCAGGTGACCTGATGAAGTTGAAGTCCCCCATAACTATCCAATCAGCATCATCTGGCATTTGAATATTTGTAAACCAATCAATAAATTCCAATTTGTCTTCAAGATTGCAAGGCCCATAAATGTTTGTGAGGATCCAGGGTTTGTTGGTTGAAGTACAAGTAAACTGTATGGAGAGTGAAAACTTATTCTGAAAGAGCAATTGTCCATTAAAAAGAGCCTCATTCCAAGAAGTTAAAATCCCTCCAGATGCCCCAATAGAAGGCAGGAATTCAAATTTATTGAATCTTTGTGGACAAAAGTTATGGATATATGCCAGGTCAAATACTTGCCTCTTAGTTTCTTGGATGCACAAAATACTAGCAGCACTTTCCACTATTTTTTGCCTAATGGCCAGCCATTTATCAGAAGAATTTAAACCCCTAATGTTCCAGTTTAAGATGTTCTAGGATCTGTTTCTACTCATGGTAAACTAACTTTGGGGAAATTATGATACCAGGCCCCATCTCCTGGTATGTTGCCATATATATGCAATACATAGATTTTGTGTGAATTAGATCCAGCACAATTGTGGTGACAGAAATACTTAGTAATATATGAAACACCACAGACCTGTTGGGAGGGGCAATATTATCAAAGACTTCATGGTAACCACAACTCCAGAACAAAGACAAGGAGATCATCATTGCAGTTGACAAAGGAGGACACCAAATATTCATTATAGACATTGAACATGTTCTGCTTACATCAGGCAAACCAGACATCATACATTCCACTAACATGCTATCCTTTCTCAAAATATTCCTAATACTATTAATTGCTGGGCAGTTTATCATGGCACTTCTAAGATGTTGTATCTCCAGTGACCTTGGGGACCTTGGCCACATCCTCCTGGCCCTTCTTCTTGGGCCTCTTAGAAATCATGTCCTGTGCCTCATCTTCAGACACCTTGCAAAATTTTTTGTCAAATTTTTGACCACTTTATTATGCACAATTGGTGGAATAGCATTACAAGGTAAGCAAGAGCTAGTATCACAAGATTTCCTCCTATACCCATTGTTATATTTCTTAATTCTATCACTTCTTCTCACCTGGGTCTCCACAAGTGGCTCTTTATCTCTTCTTTTCCTTGAAACAGCTTCCCCTAGAGGTAACTGTGTGTCTTTGTTGGGGGACACATGCTTAAGTGGACATCCAGTTCCACTTGAGGAATGAGCAGCAGGGCTTATACCCTCATTTTCTTTGCCCAGACCCAGCATTATTTCTTTGCAACTTGGAGCCTGTGAGGTAACAGGTTTGTCATGTATATGGAATAAAATAGTCTGTTCAGTATCACAATTTGCAGTAAGCATTTTCCACAGCTTAGATTTCAACAGGTGCATCACCCAACCAAATTTGTCAGGGGTGAGAAGCAGGTGAATAATGAAGTTAAATCAACTTACAGGAATGTCTATTTTGAAAGTGTTTACTTCTCCCTGGGTAGCTGGAGCAAAGTGTTGTATCCACAGGTCCAGGCCTTCCTCGGAAATCAAATGAGCACCATCAATAATATCCAATGCATGATTTTGAACTAGTTCAAAGAACTCCAAAGAAGGTGAATTTGTTACATGTAAACTATCCATACCTTTACTTGTTTCACTAGTGGAGGTGCCAATCTGAGCCAAAGGGGCTTCAACTTTATCTTTCAACTCCAAACTGTGTTCTGAACTTTGAGCAACCTGAATTCCTTGTGACATAACATTAGCATCCACATTTCCTGAGCCCATAGGGCCAACATTTTGCTGGGTGTCAGAAGAAGAGTTCTTTGCATTCTCCTCAACATGGGCATTGACAGCACCCACAGGCTGAACAAGAGGCTCCTCTGCCCCAATATTACCTTCAGAAACAGTAGGTACAATGACAGCCTCATTGTTTTGCCCAAGGCTCTCCTCTTTCCCATCTTCCTGGTAGTCATTAAGGATATTTTGAAGTCCCAAGCCCAAAGGGTTTATCTGAGCACCTCGGTTAACCTCCTCACTGGCAGTGTTAGTGTTGGACCAAAACCCATCTGAAAGTGAAACTGTAGTGGTAATGCTGCTATTAGGAGCACCATCCTCTTGCAAGATAGGAATCTCTACTTGTGGTTGAGGAAGAAGGTTTTGAGGGTTATTAGCCAGGGGAATGCCCAATGACCTTCTTCTTCCTGTTCTTCCCAATCATCCTAGTTCTCTTGTTCAGCAGGTACATTGTGAATTGGGGCCAGATGGAAGCAAGGGAAATCATTTGCATGTTGTGGAATAGGATGAGGGTCCACTCCAGGAGGTGGAATAGGGTCTTCATCAGCTGGACCACCTCCCAACATTTCCTCAAGAAGAATCTCCACCGAAGAAGTCCAAGATTCCTCCTCAAAGTTCTCTCCTTCTGACCACCTTATACTTTTGGGAATGTCAATAAGATCCATAACTCTTGCCTTCACCAGAATCCTCCCCTTGAGGGCATCCTCTCTCTCCCAACTGATAATTCTTCCCCACTTAGCAACTTCAGCTGCAATATCTTCAGTATTGCAGTGGTCAAAAGGAACACCCACAAACAGAAGCCAAACGATCCTGTTGAAGTGCAGCCTACGCCAGTTCCTACCTTGGTTGTGCTTAGAGAAAGAGACAAAAACGTCTCCAAAGACATGTGGGCTCTGCCTGATGAGACGACCTCCGTCTCTGACATGCCGAAACTGAACATAGGCTTCTCCAAACGGACAAGGCTGGATTTCTCTGAACCCCACTGCTTGAACACCTTGAAAAAACTCCTCAAGAACTCTCTAACGTTGGGAAAAAAATACCTCATTGGGGTGCGGCTGAATGGTTGCAATCGCCCAGTCCTCGTGCCTTCGTGGTCGATGCGGCAGAATAGCCCTCGAAACGCCAGTACGGCCCTCTATCTTGAAAATCTCAAACCCGTGGGGAACGAAAGGAGTCGGGTCGATGGGAATGTTGGCCATGGTCGATGGCGAAGCTACCGAAGGAACGGTCACCAGAGACCACTCCTGCGATGATGAGGTAGACGGCGAGCTAGCCGAGGCAGCAAGAGTGGAATGGGCAGAGTTGGTAAGAATAGAGGAATGCGAGGAGTTGTTCATATGCATATCATTTTCGTGGTCTAGCAGGTATTGTTCTAAAGGATCATTAGGTGGCACGGCAATAGAATCAAGACCAATAATTTCATCCTTACTGGGTGGTGCCTTTTCAAGGGGTTGTCTATGAAATTTAGCAAAGTTAAAATCATGAGACGTATCCCCTAATCCAACAGTAACAATATATTTCACGTAGTCTATCTTGGCATTAACAGTATTCAAGAAGGGTCTACCAAATATAATGGGACAGAATGCATCTTGTGGGGAACTAAGAACAAGAAAATCAGCAGGTTATTTAACCTTCCCACACAGGACTTCAATATCTCTAACAATCCCAACTGGTGAAATAGTATCTCTATTAGCAAGCTTAATAGTAACATCAATCCCTTCTAACTCAACGGGTGCAATATCATGCATAATTTTGTTATACAAACCAAGAGGGATAATACTCGCACTAGCACCTACGTCACATAAACCATGATAGCAATGATCTCCTATCTTGACAGAGATAACAGGCAGGCCTACAACAGGTTTATGTTTATTCCTAGCATTGGGTTTGGCTATTCTAGCAGACTCTTCTTGGAGATAAATAACATGTCCATCTAAATCTTCTACCAAGAGTTCTTTAACCATAGCAACACTAGGTTCAACTTTAATTTTCTCAGAGGGTGTAGGTGTTCTCGTATTACTCTTACAAACTACAGTTGAAGCTTGAGCATGATCCTTTATCCTAACAGGGAAAGGTGGTTTCTCAGATAAGCGGTAGGAATAACAGGATCAACATTATAAGTGATAGTCTTTTCTTCAACTTTAATAGGTTCAACTACTTTTACTTCAATAGGGGGATGGTATTTAAACCACTTCTCCTTGGCGAGATCAACATGAGTAGAAAAAGATTCATAGAAAGAAGATACTATCTCAGAGTCAAGTCCATATTTAGCGCTAAACTCACGAAAAACATCGGTATCCATAAAAGCTTTAACACAATCAAACTTAGGGGTCATACCTGACTCCTTACCGTCGTCGGGATACCAATCTTCAGAGTTGCGTTTAATCCTTTCAATAAATCCCATTTGAAGTCAATAGTCTTCATCATATAAGAGCCAGAACAAGAAGTATCGAGCATGGAGCGATTATTATGAGAAAGCCGAGCATAAATTTTTTGGATGATCATTTCTCTGGAGAGCTCATGATCGGGGCATGAATATAACATTGACTTAAGCCTCCCCCAAGCTTGAGAGATGCTTTCTCCTTCGCGAGGCCAGAAATTATAAATATAATTACGATCACGATGAACCTGGTGCATAGGGCAGAACTTCTGATGAAATTCCAACCTCAGACGATTATAGTTCCATGATCCCATATCATCGCGTAGCCTAAACCATGTCAATGCATCTCCCTTCAAAGATAAAGGGAAGACCTTCTTCTTGATAACATCCTCGGGCATACCTGAAAGCTTAAACAATCCACAAACTTCATCCACATAGATTAGGTGTAAGTCGGGATGCAGTGTTCCGTCTCCTGTAAAGGGATTCTCAAGCAGTTTCTCTATCATACCCGAAGGAATCTCAAAGCAAACATTTTCAATAGGTGCAGTAGGTTGAGGAGCAACTCTTTGCTCTTCTGCTCAGGGTGAAGATACCCTGAACAAGCCCCTCAAAGGATTTTGAGCCATAGTAACAAGTGACAATAAATTTCAGCACACTATATAAATTTTTCCTTACCAAATTCCACTTACCAAAGGCGCTTCACTCCCCGGCAACGGCGCCAGAAAAGAGTCTTGATGACCCACAAGTTTAGGGGATCTATCGTAGTCCTTTCGATAAGTAAGAGTGTCGAACCCAACGAGGAGCGGAAGGAAATGATAGGCAGTTTTCAGTAAGGTATTTTCTGCAAGCACTTAAATTATAGGTAACAGATAGTTTTGTGATAAGATAATTGGTAGCAAGTGACAAAAGGTAAAAGCAAATATGTTGCAGAAAGATGGCCCAATCCTTTTTGTAGAAAAGGACAAGCCTGGACAAACTCTTATATAAAGTAAAGCGCTCCCAAGGACACATGGGAATTATCGTCAAGCTAGTTTTCATCACGATCGTCTGATTCGCGTTCGGCACTTTGATAATTTGGTATGTGGGTGGACCGGTGATTGGGTGCTGCCCTTACTTGGACAAGCCTCCCACTTATGATTAACCTCTAATGCAAGCATCCGCAACTACAAAAGAAGTATTAAGGTAAACCTAACCATAGCCTGAAACATATGGATCCAAATCTGTCCCTTACGAAGAAACGCATAAACTAGGGTTTAAGCTTCTGTCACTCTATCAACCCATCATCTACTTATTACTTCCCAATGCCTTCCTCTAGGCCCAAATAATGGTGAAGTGTCATGTAGTCGACGTTCACATGACACCACTAGAGGAGAGACAACATACATCTCATCAAAATATCGAACGAAGACCAAACTCACATGACTACTAATAGCAAGACTTCTCCCATGTCCTCAGGAACAAAAGTAACTAATCACAAGACATAATATTGTTCATGATCAGAGGGGTATTTATATGCATAATAGATCTGAACATATGATCTTCCACCAAATAAACCAACTAGCATCAACTATAAGGAGTAATCAACACTACTTGCAACCCACAGGTACCAATCTGAAGTTTGGGTACAAAGATTGGATACAAGAGATGAACTAGGGTTTGAGAGGAGATGGTGCTGGTGAAGATGTTGATGAAGATAGCCCTCCCGTAGATGGGAGAGTTGTTGGTGATGACGGCGGTAAAGATTTCCACCTCCCGGAGGGAAGTATCCCCGGCAGAATGGCTCTGCAGGAGCCCTAGACTAATTTCCGCCTCGGTTCCGCCTCGAGACGGCGGCGTCTGGTCTCGAAAGCCTCCTTATGATTTTCTTTTCCAGGTCAAAACACCTCATATAGGAGAAGATGGGCATCGGGGGCCTGCCGGCTAGCCCACGAGGCAGGGGGGCGCCCTGGGAAGGGGGGCGCGCCCCCCACCCTCGTGGACAGCCGGTGGCCCCCCTCGTGTGTTTCTTTTGCTAAATATTTTTTATATTTTCCGAAACGACGTTCTATGGAGTTTCAGGGCTTTTGGAGTTGTGCAGAATAGGTTTCCAGAGTTTGCTCCTTTTTCAGCCCAAAATTCGAGCTGCCGGCATTCTCCCTCTTCATGTAAACCTTGTAAAATAAGAGAGAAAAGGCATAAGTATTGTGAAAAACATATAATAACAGCCCATAATGCAATAAATATCAACATATAAGCATGATGCAAAATGTACGTATCACACGCACGCCACCAGAAGGACATGAGCCCGTTTTTTTTTACTTTTTTAGGATCAACACAAGCCAAGGTCTGGCTGGTACGCCGTTGGGTCCTACCATTCGGGAATACGAAAGGAACCTTTTAAATTGCCGAACGAATCAATGTGTATTACAATGCCCATATTTTCCTTTCAAATACTAATCTCAACGTGGTAATTGATTTATGACGAGTTGTTGTATTAGAGTGAGTTTGTGATATAGTGATCTCAGCGTGGATTTCACATTTCATGGTATCCCTGGTAAGTTTTTCAATGCAAATTCAAATTTAAAAGGTGAACAATATGGAGGTGAGAAAACTTTGTATGTATCAAGCTTATGACCACACACACACACATACACACACACAGACACACACACACACACGAACACAACAACAATCCAATAAGTATAGTGCATCCATTTTTCTAAACCATGCATGTATGACACGAATTCAAAAATACTCCTTCTTTTCCTAAATATTAGTCTTTTAGATATTTCAACAAGCGACTACATACGGAGCAAAATGAGTGAATCTACACTCTAAAATATGTCTATATACATCCGTATGTGCCAGTCCACTTGAAATCTCTAAAAGACTAAAATTTAGGAACGAAGGGAGTAAAATGTAAGACATGCATGGTCCTCAATTCAATATTTTAAATGAACATGGAACTGAGACATGAATATTAGGTCTAGTACTAGAGTACATGCAAATGTTGTGTTTAATTAGGCGGAGCTATGATTGTCGGGGGTCACCCCCTCGACCTTAGATAAAATTGTGAAGCTCTGTTTATGATTGGTTAGATTATATTTGTCCCCACGCTCCCAACCACCGATTGGTTGTGCACCACCCACCCCTCCTCCCGGGGAGAATATCATGTGCCCCCATACCTTAGATATGCCGATACGAGTTGCTTGGAGCTTGTAGATCTGAGATATAGTAGCTCACATGATGTCTTAATATTTTTACAGGAAACCTTGATGAGTTTGAGAATTGCACACAATTTGTACAAAAACAACTCAGATGCCCTTGGATCCCATATCCAACGACCTCGAAGCTCGTATTACCGTAGCATCTAAGATGAAGGAGGACATCATATTCTCCTATATGTAAGAATATCATGTGTACCACACCTTAGATGCTCTGGTGATACAAGCTCTTCGGAGCCGTTGGATTTGTGACCCAACACCTCCTCGGTGGTTCGAATGGTTTTTTGCAGAAAAGCCCCCAAAGAGTTCGGCCACTGCTTACAAGCACAAAGACTGCTCAGATGCCATTGCATCTCAGATCAAACGACCTCGAAGCTCGTATCACCGTAGCATCTAAGATGAAGGAGGACATCATATTCTCTTGTATGTAAGAATATCATGTGCTACCACACCTTAGATGCTTTGGTGATACAAGCTCTTCGGAGGTATTGGATTTGTGACCCAACACCTCCTCGGTGGTTTGAATGGTTTTTTGCAGAAAAGCCCCAAAGAGTTCGGCCACTGCTTACAAGCACAAAGACTGCTCATATGCCATTGGATCTCAGATCAAACGACCTCGAAGCTCGTATCACCGTAGCATCCAAGCTGCGAGAGCACCTTATGTTTTCTCTCACAGGAGAATATGAGGTGCTCCAGCACCGTAGATTCTATGGTGATACGAGTTCACGGAGATCTAACGGCCCACAGTAGGAGGTTTGAATGTTTTTGCAATATACGGCTGAGATAGTTTGGGAATTGCGCAGAAAGTACAAGTACTATGCATGTGCCATCTGATCACTGATCATACAACCTAGATGCTCACATCACCGTAGCAGGTAATTAAGCTACGGGGAGCACCTAATATGAGCAACGGGCAGCCGTTAGATCCAAGATGCAGCGGCACACATGAGGCCTGAATGTTTTATTTGCAAAAAACCTTTGGAGAGTTTTGAAATTGCGTATAATTACAAAGACTACTCCCAAGCCATTGGATTTAACTTCCAACAGTGTAAAAACTCGTATCACCATAGCATCTAAGCTACAGGGTGGATGTGATATTCTATGCCGCTGTCATTTTTGTTCGTAAACTTGCGAAATACGTGTAACTTGTGCCATTATTTGTCTAACCGTGCAAAGTGTTTGTTCAAAAAAACAATCCTACACTTAAATATCGGAACAACACACGGGGGTCCCACTTGTCATTAATGAAATTTGGACCTAAATCTAACAAATATGAAAGACGAGATTGGAACTGGCAACGTGGACTACAAAGCATAAGACGATAGCCTGAAACAACAACGGTTGTTGGCTTTGTCCTATAACTTGATTTTATACAGTATTACGTTGAGTAGAGTAGAGGGAGTGCCTCATTAACACGTGTATGACCGTTGACTCACTTACTGGTGGGTCCCAGGTCTTCGATCTCTCTCTTCTCTCCATCGTCTAACCTTTGCACGGGCACACAAGAAGAGCAACGCTAGCTTGCCTGGTGTTATTACAACTGAAAGAAAAAGCTTGGAAAATAGAAGAATTGCCTAGAACAAGAGACGTTGTGGCTGGTCGAGACGGAGCTAACCACACCTATCCTCCGTGCCATGTTAGCATGATGAAGCTATGTGGCTAGTGGGATGTTTTCGACCGACTGGCTGGGTCCCGAGGTCGAACCATAGGTACTACGTCTGATACAGTAAATTTTTACACGCACATTTTTCCTCTGTGCCAAGACATGGAACACTCTACCGCGCGGTTTCGGGGTCCTCCCGGGTGGTGCATGCATATATTCCTCCTGACGTGGGACCCCCTACCGCGTGTTTTGTTCGAAGCAAGTAAATGAGTCGTCAAATCACGAAAGACCACTTTTCCCGCCGAGTACATCAGTGAAGCACGGTGGTTAGCTAGTTGGGCTAGTTCGACCGATTAGCTAGGCCGCCGCCACATTTGTTTTTACACCCCTTTTTTTATCTACTTGCCGGCAAGTAAATTTAAATATCCACAGCAGCGTTGCTCTAGTGTTTGAGTGCGGCAGGATTTTTAATTTTTTGAGCGACGGGAGCAGGCGCGGCAGGAATTTTAATTTTTTGATTGACGGGAGCAGGCGCGGCATCAATTAGTCACGATGACTCCGCCTGTAAAACCTACTGCTCCCTGATGTGAGAAGTCATCGACTGGTGTTTTACCATGGTGAAAACCAAAAGATTCCCCGCTCCTCGGCTGGCTCCCTCCGGCTTCCCGTAGACTACATTGCCTTTCAGCAGTTTCGCCCCCTGCATCACCAACGTCCTGCGCCTCGAGAAGCAGAGGGGCTTCGGTGGTGTTTAGGCACCCTCTGCATGGGCATGTCCATGTCTCGGCGCAACATGACTATTGGATCAAACTCAGACGATGCAGATCAGTCACTGTAGCACAAAGCGTGTGGGTGTGTTTGGTTGCATTCTCATCTCACTATACTCCTCTATCTAGGTTTGTAAGTCACCTTACAAAAACCAAATAATCCCAAAACACTTAGGCATGGTACATTAACTCCCTCCCCGTTTCTTGTTTTTTGACATATCAACCAATAAGAGACGTGGGCCGTGCATGCTTTCAATGACTTGAGACTAATAAACATGACATGTAGTGGTTAGTTCATTGCATGCAATGCTATTAATTAGCAAAAAGACATTAAGTTTTCTCGTTTTCCTCTCCGCCTTGGTCGCAGTGCACAACGTAAGATGACTTACACACCTAGACGGAGGGAGTAGTTGTCTCCTCTTCATGTATTTGTGTTAACCTACTAGTGTGGGCTCGTGCACCCTTCATGCCCTCTGCCAAACACCCAAAAGTGGGTCGAGAAGGGAACTTTTGCTCCCATCCCGTGCACCCTTCATACACCATGTATAATATTATTCGTGCTTCATATGGTTCATGTTTCGTGGAGTACTGTAGCACCATACTATCGGTGCGTTGTAGACCTAGTTCTGTTAACATTGATCTCACTGTTCTTTCTGGACTGGATAGTCGAGAAAGCGGTACTATGTTACTACATTACTGTTCATATAATTGACATGCGCAGAACATCATTTGTCGTCGTCATATCTTACTACACTAGCAACAAGATTATGTAGTACTGGCGTATGAACCACTGCACATGCCTAGTAGTAGGAGCACTATGTATGTTCAAGTGGCTGCCGTGCTTCGCACTCCTCCATCGTAAGAGTGGAAACGCTTGCTGTAATCATTTTTTTCTGTAGAAAAATAGTGGACACGCTCTACGGTGCGGATCCTCCTCCAGCCATGCACTAAATTACTCACTTTCGCCGACGTGTGGGATAGCCAGCATCAGGGTCCACCAGCCATGCACTAAATTACTCCGTAGTAGAGTGACGGTAGACTACCCCGATCGAAGCGCCGCAGTAATGCCCAATGAGCTGTCAAATCACAAAACCCCCTCCTTTCCACCAGTAAGTTGGACGGACGAAGCAACCATCATTTCACTCTTCTCTCTCAGCTTCCTCTCTACCCAACTCGCTTCTCCCTCATCTTGTTCCTTATTTATTCAAGAAAACCCTGTCCTGCTTCTGCCATTGTTCTTCTCTCCCAAAGAAGGAAAGGTGAGCGCATCAATGGTGTTGATTCTGGCCAAGGCCCGGTCTTGCAACCCCGAGACTGATCCTATAACTCCCTCTCTTTTCTTCTTTTGGGTTTGTGATTATGGTTTCTTTTCTTTTATTTCAATTCAACAGTTTCTTGATGGACGCTGGAGCTCCGACCAAAGTGATGTCTATGGCTCTAGCCAAAACTGTCGAGGCTCATGGTACGAAGAAGCGCAAGCACCTACCGCAGACAAGCTCAAAGCCATCGTTCTGTCCAAGCCCCCTCTCCTGGATCCCTCATTAAGCAAGTCCAGGTAATATCTCTTCTTGAGGATCTTTTTCTCGATATTGATCGTGTTTTTTCCTCTAACACGCGGTACTAGTACTAGTAGTACAACTTTTTGGGTGATCTTGCATGTGATTTTTGTGTGCGAAATGACGGTTCTAAATTCCTCTTTTGACCAAAACATGCGAGAGGTTGACACTGATTACTTATAGATTACTTTCAACTACTCCCTCTGTCCCAAATTTCTTGTCATAGATTTGTCTAGATACGGATGTATCTTATACATCCGTATCTAGACAAATCTAAGACAAGAATTTTGGGATGGAGGGAGTACTTTATGAGCATCAATGCTACTTTACCTTTGAAGAGGGTATATTTGCCTTAGTAACTTGTGTTATGGATATTGCAAGTAATCCCTCTGCTTTCAAGCCTTTGAAGACATGTTCTAGTGTCCTTGTTCACTCATTTCTGTGTGTATATGTAGTCATATATGGAGTATAATATCGAAAATCATCTTATATTTCTGAACGGAGGTAGTAATAAAATATGGTTTCTGTTTGAATTAGAACCAGGTCCACGGTGGAGATGAAGTTCTCAAAGTCATGCTGTGTGAACTGGAAGACCTGAGGATGAATTCTACTGCTAAACTATCCAGCTACTGTGTCCTTGTCACCACGTGTCCTGAACTAGTGTTTTCCTGTAGCATTGTTGTCAGGCGTGTTCTCGAGGCTGTACTTCACCACAACAATTTCCTGGCTGTGCCTTCGATTATGAATGGTGTGGTTCTTGTAAAGCTTCCCAACAAATATGATGTGGCATGTCTTCATCATCATGTTTATTAGTGGAAAGACCACTCTGTTAGGTTCTCCAAGGTTGTCGAGATGGTGATGGTGCATGTAGAAATCTCTCACAAAGTCCATGGCCTAGTCAGTTATGCGGGGTTCATCCCGTAGGTCGGTGGCAAGAAATAGTCTGCGGAGTTTAATTAGTGGAACTTTGCTTGTGTGTAGTAAGTACTGTTGTTCAGTACTTGATTTGTGTTTGTGAACCCTGTATTATTTATTAGTACTGCCGATTTTGGTGTGTGGTCCGTCCTGAGAACGGTCTATGTTAATGTCTGTCACTCAATTCAGTCTGTATATTTCGAAATATCTAGATCATCTTTTTTGTGAGGGCGGTTTATTAATTCTGGTTACACTCCAATATCTATATGCATTGTAGGGTTTATCGCACCCACCAGGATTTCAAGTCCCATGGATGTTCGATCCATACGATTTGTCACGACCTTTGGATTGTCCTGCTTGTGGGAGTAGGCGAGGCCCCCGCATGCCACCCTTAGTTGGATGATCAATCTTCTGTTTAGTACTTAAACATAGTGATTTCCTGGTAAGGATTCACTTGTGTCATATCAAGTAAATCTTATTGATTTACTATCTAAATCTTATGGATTTAATGTCATGTTTTCTTTCTTTTCCTGTAATTTTAGGATGCAGGTTTTGCCATGTGACATTCATCACAGAATAAACCGTTTGGTTTGCTCTATGATGGCTATTTTTGCAGGTTTCACTTCTTATGTTGTGTCAGTAACGAAGGCACTGTCCATCACTTATATTACTGGAAAAAATTGGATCAGTCTGTTGTGTGAGTACAAGCTGAATCCCTATGATGAACTGCAGTTTGGTTTAACAAAAATGCCACAATTAGACCTTCTCGCGTTTAAAAGAAATGAAGAAAAAACTGGATTGCGGTCACGAAGCCTAGTCAAGTTAGAAAGCTGATCATAGCAGACCAGACATAATCGCCGCTATCTTGCACATCGGTACCACCTTCAGCAACGGATCAAGCACTGGAAGTTGCTCTAGCACTGACGGCGGCAGTAGCTCAGTCTGATCCAGCCGAGGATTGGGCACCGACCGCGTTAGCAGATCAGGCTGATCTACCGGAAGATCGGGCATCGACACCGGCACCTGCTTCAACACCGGCACCAGCTCTACAAGGAGCACCATCTCTAGCAGCAGCAGCGGCTTCGGCACCTACACCAGCACTTGCACTTGCATCTACTCTGGCCCGTGCAGCGATAACAGACTGGGTTGCAGTTCGCACTTCATATACCAAAGTCCTTACAAAAACCGACATGTCAACCTTCTTGGTAAGCATTGGCCGCCCAAGTGTTTCGTTCTCTTTTCTTTCCATGTTGCTTCGCCTGATTCACTACGTTGATTTAACTATTTGGGTATGTCTTCTTGTTTGCAAATAGAGAATGTAGAGCAACGAGGGAGGCGTTCAACAATCCGGGCGACAGCGGCCAAGTTTCTCTTACCATGCACGGCCTTGGTGTGAATGAACCTGCTCAATATACCGTAAGTACAAAGGATGGTCGCATGATGATTGATGCTAAATGATGGTCAAGGTTCAAATCTAAATCATATCTTGCGGTAGGGGATGATCTCAAAATCGAACTTTCTCGGCAAGGAGAGCTGTTCCAAATCAACTTTGAAATTCTTCAGTAGGAGCTCGCAACTGTCGAACTGGTCTATCCTACGAGAGATTTTGATGTAATAATCTGGCATGGTGAAACAAGTGTCTTGTGTGTATAAGTAATACGACAGTATTATTTATCACATGGTATATCGTTGATAGAATTGCAACTCTCATTACTGGTTAGGAACTGTCATTTGATTTCATTCCAACAGCTGTTGTGCTTTATTCAATTTTGTGTATTCGCCTTGCGACAACATCTAATACCAACGCTGTACCGATCGCTTGCAATATGAAAATCGCTGAGGTAGAACGCATGGGCCCCCAAACATGCAGGGTGGGCCTGCGGCCCAAGTCCAGTACGTTAGCCTATCTGAGTATTATATTCTCAGTTGAACCCCCATAATTGTCTCAAAAAAAAGCTGAACCCCCGTAATGCCCGTGCGTTGCACGTAACATCAAGATGCATTTGTATGAGTATTTTATCTTGTGAGAGAAAATGATGAACGAGGGAAGGCCTTATTTGCAAATGTGGAGAGGTGTGTGGGTACCTTTTTGCAAAATTGCCATAGTTTCCTTCCTATACGTCAGATATAATTTTGTATGTATAAAGTTGTGATATAAAAGATTTGTATATTTCTTTACAGAGGGAGTATCTCTCTGTCAAAAATATATTTTTGTGTAACTAGTTACTCCTGTCTTTCTACTTCCTTTCGTTGATATGTGGGGCATCCGGCAACGAGGTCCATGTGCCATATGCACAAATTAGAGTGCACAACTGAACAGTAGAAACACGCCAGTCGTAGCGCCTCAGTAATGCCCAATGAGCCGTCAAATCACAAATCCCCCCTTTCTAGCTTTAGCAGTAAGCTGGACGGACGAAGCGGCAATATTTCACTGGGCCTGAATCCCCTTCTCCCTCGTCTGCTTGTTCAGAGAAATCGCCCTCTCGGCGATTGCATAGGGTTTTCTAGTGGAGAACTAGGTACGAATTCTTCATCCATCCCCGATAAATCCAAGTCCCTTGGTCGCGGGAAATCCTAGGATGGCAGCCGCCGCCGTTGATGCATTTTTCTTCCTACTGAATCTAGTGTGTTTCATTTGCAGTGCCCAAAGTGCGAGGACCCTACAGGTTTCTACGCCCTCGGCGAGACGCCACACTTGTTCCTTCTCATCCTAACACAGGATTTTAAAACACGCACAGTATGTTCCTAGAATCCTCTTTTCTATCCGGGAGGGTGGGGTCTGTTTTGAACATGCTGTCGACTAATTTGGAAATTTGGATTGCTATATTTGGATAAAATGTACTATCAGTACGATGGCCAACACTTACATGAAGGAGGAAGTTATTTCTAGATTTGGATAGGGAATACATTGCGTTCTCATATTATTTTTCCTGCAGTGCATTATTTGCTCTGACAGAACACATGTACTCAAGATGCTCGGCCATGCCATAACTGAATACACCAGTTTAATGAACATAGTGAAGACAAGCCATGGATATAAGTTCCGAGTTCAGTTCATGAACCAAGAAGATCGCTACTTTTTTATGGCCGAACTTGGATAAACTTTCTCAATTGTTACGGACTGAAAGTTGGTGCACGAATATTGATGGAAATAGGAGAACCTGGTCTCATCTTCACTGCGATCTTCCACCTTGACATCGTTCCAATTGTTCATCGATGTTAGTATCTGGTTCTTGCTTGTTGCCTCGATTACTTCTTAATCCACATATTCTGTCTAACTAATCACAATTTAACTTTATAAGTAGCAATGAATCTCTCACGAAGATGCTACTTCTAACTAATATTTTCTTATAATTGGTGGCACGTGTAGGTTTTTTCAGAGTTAAGCAGGCTACTCGTTTGTTATTCTGTAACAACTCGGCTGTTACTAATGGCGCTGAAGTTGACTGGGACGACATCCACAAGTTCCTACACTTTATTGATCGTCTTGAGGTCCTTGTGGGGCGTTGCAATGGTGGAAGGCCACGTGGGATATGTGTGCCACTGCTGCACTCATTGAAGAGGTCCAACTATGTCGAGAAACTTATGGTACGAGCTATTTTCTGTTATATATGTTGTTCATAAACTATTGCTTATTCACAGTTTTACAACTGTGATATTATTGAAACAGAAACTGCCCAGTACTATTGTTCCTTTACAAATGCCTGGCCATGGTCGGGTCAGACTTGCGCTTGGTCACAACATGATGTTTATGTCGACCTACTCCATTCCCCTTGGAGGTGAAAAGATACTTATTCATGGGTGGTCTCAAATAATGAAGGCCTGTCCATCTTGGAGAATAGGACAGAAGATTATGTTCCTGGTTTTCCATGGCTCTAAAGCGAATATCCTGTTTATTGACCACATTGCGAGATGAAGCCTCTTTCAAAAGGTTGTGGATGCGCGGGCACTACTGGAATCAGCTACTTTGCCGACTGCCAGCTCTTTGCCGTCTGCCAGCAGTCGGCAAAGAGACTGTTTGCCGTCTGTCTTGTCAAAACAGACGGCAAAGAACCAGCTGATGGCAAAGATGGTCTTTGCCATCAGCCAGCTCTTTGCTTGCCATCTGCCAGCAGACGGCAAAGTCCAAAAGTGGGCCCCACGGGGTACTGCGTTGGCTAGGTCACACCGGCCACATCTTTGCCGACTGCTGGCAGTCGGCAAAGAATTCTTTGCCATCAGCCAGCAGACGGCAAAGAGGTAAGAGGGGCCCACAGTGTCACGGCATGAGCGGGCTAACGGTTACCCTCTTTGCCGACTGCCAGCGGACGGCAAAGAATTCTTTGCC
>LR738710.1:317963008-317974992 GCA_902687465.1 Secale cereale
ATTTAGTCCACAAATGACATAATAAGATGAAGAAAATCAAGGAATAGGAAGAAAAGAAGGAATAGGAAGAGAAGAAGAAGAAGAAGAAGAAGAAGAAGAAGAAGAAAAGAAGAAGAAGAATAAGAAAATCTTCTTCTTCTTTTCTTATTCTTCTTCTTCTTCTTCTTTTCCTCCTCTTATTTAACCTATTTAGTCCATTTATGACATAATTTAGCCTATTTAGTCCACAAATGACATAATAAGATGAAGAAAATCAAGGAATAGGAAGAAAAGAAGGAATAGGAAGGGAAGAAGAAGAAGAAGAAGAAGAAGAAGAAGAAGAAGAAGAATTTATTCTTCTTCTTCTTCTTCTTCTTCTTCTTCTTCTTCTTCTATTCCTCCTCTTATTTAGCCTATTTAGTCCATTTATAACATAATTTAGCCTATTTAGTCCACAAATGACACAATAAGCTTAGTTATGTCAAAAATGGCCTAATTAGCCAGGTTAGCTCCAAAATGACCAAGTTTACCTATGTTAGCTCCAATATGATCCATTTAACCTACGTTAGCTCCAAAAAGACCAAGTTTACCTAAGTTAGCTACAATATGATCCATTTTACCCGCGTTAGCTCCAAAATGACCTATTTACCTAAGCTAGCTCTAAATTGACCTACACACTTAGCATTTTTACCTAGCTTAGCAAAAAATGACATTTTTACCTAGGTTAGCTAAAAAATGACCAAGTTTACCTAGGTTAGCTTCAATATGATCCATTTAACTTAGCTTAGCTCCAAAATGACCAAGTTTACCTAGGTTAGCTCCAATATGATACATTGAACTTATCTTATCTCCAAAATGACCTATTTACCTAGCTTAGCTCTAAATTGGCTTTTTTAACTACATTTGTTGGAAAAGAAGAAGATAAAGAAGAGGGGGAGGAGAGAAAGAAAGAGAAGATAAAATCTTCTTCTTCTTTTCCTCTTCTAGCTATTCTTCTTCTTCTTCTTTTCCTCTTCTAGCTATTCTTCTTCTTCTAACTTTCATCTTTCCCAATTTGCAGATTTCCTTGAGATGAGGAAGCTTGCATTGATGGACTCATATATTCTCCTTGTGCTTCCTTTTTGTTTATGAAAACATGTTTGGGAACTTCTTATTGTTGGATATGTTGTTGGAAACTTCTTATGTCATATGGATATATGTTGGACTTGAGAAAATATATTGTTGGAAACTTCTTATGTCATATGGATATATGTTGGACTTGAGGAAATATATTGTTGGAAACTTCTTATGTCATATGGATATATGTTGGACTTGAGGAAATATATTGTTGGAAACTTCTTATGCCATATGGATATATGTTGGACTTGAGGAAATATATTGTTGGATATGTTGTTGGAAACTTCTTATGTCATATGGATATATGTTGGACTTGAGTAAATATATTGTTGGATATGCTTGTTGAGTATATATGTATTATCTGTGTATATCTATGAATTTCTGTCAAATTGAATGAATTCAATTAAAAACAGGGGTTATATAGGCTCTTTGCCGTCTGCTAGCAGTCGGCAAAGAATGCCACGTGGCAGCTCCCTGTTCAACCTGGGAACACTGGTTGCCTATTTGGGCATTTTGCCGACTGCCGGCAGACGGCAAAGAGGCTCAGCTCTTTGCCGACTGCCGGCAGTCGGCAAAGAGGCTAAGGTCTTTGCCGACGGCCAGCAGACGGCAAAAAAGGCCACGTGGCAGCTTCCCAGTGACTCCTATTTGGCCTCTTTGCCGTCTGCCAGCAGACGGCAAAGACCTTAGCCTCTTTGCCGTCTGCCGGCTGACGGCAAACCACGCCGTTAACCCCTAACGGCTCCCACCTCACCTCACTGCCGTCTACGCTCTTTGCCGTCTGCTGGCCGCAAACGGCTGACGGCAAAGAGCTTTGCCGACTGCTTCTATGAAGCAGACGGCAAAGAAGGCCTTTACCGGCGTTAATTCAGCCGGACTGTTTGCCGACTGCTAGCAGTCGGCAAAGAGCTTTGCCGACTGCCATTCATGCCTTTGCCGACTGCCATGGCAGTCGGCAAAGAAGCTGATTCCTGTAGTGGGGGTGGCGCCTGGGCCTTGTCCTAGGGCTTGGCGGCCTCACCCTTGGTTAACTGTAGGCAAAGTAGCACTGTTCAAGTCGTGCTTTGTATGGTTGAACCTATATAAGTACTTATACTACTTTCATCTATGGTTGTTAAGTGCCCCTGCTGGTTTCAGTTAAGGTTGTTAAGTACACATGCTGGTTTTACAATTTGTCGTGTTTCTTCAGTCCTGTCTTCCTCCAGCCGCCGAAACCAAACCAGCGCCGGCGGGGCCACCTGCTTCCGCCTCCCACGGCTGGCTGCACCTCAGCGCACGCATCGCGGCACCACCATCTCCTAAATCGTTAACACCGACGTCCGAGGCCTCGCCGTCATCCTCCGCGCGCTTTGGTGCGCTCGCCACGGCGCCGCCCTCTCGCGTTGTCAACATGGTCAACAAACAACAGGAATCGGCAGAAGTACGTGGAGAGGATGACAGTACGGGCCCACCATGTCAGCGTATGGAAAAATAAAATTCTTCCTCCAAGTGTTTTCCTGACATCTGGGACCCACGACATTGTGAGCGTATATAGTCAATAGACAAGAGAACAACACAAGATCGGCTAACACCTGGGACGTAGCTGCTCGAGCAGTATTTTTTTGTTGTTATTGTTGAGACGGAACAGGGTTTGAACTGGGCTGCGGCCCGTCTAGCCCAGGCTTATATTTTATGTTCCCCATGTGACCACCCTGGCTATTTTTTCTTTGTGAAAATGAGCCCATTTATTTTTTCTGATGAATACCCAATCCAGGCATATTTATTTTCTACGCCCTGATGGGCTGCAACTCTTTCAAGACGCCTGCAAATCTTGAAAGTAATATGAAATTGGTTGTAAATATAAAAACAGATGCCAAATTGGCAATTACTTTATAATTTCTGAATTTTTTCACATTTTCATATTCCTATTTCACCGGGCATTAACCTAATTTAAATATATCTTCAAAGTACTTTAAATCTGGCTCGACATTTCGATATTAAAAATAGTTTGGAACCCACAAAAATATGCGAAATTGGCCCCGGCCAACAAAAAAACGGACTGCTATAAATTGCATAAGAAGTCGCAACGAGCTACATATAAATTGACGCGTATGCAAGATTTTTTTTTTGTTATTATATATGTCAACAAACGATTCTAGCAGACGTAACCATTGGATGTCAATCCAACGGCCGTCGTGTTTCCTCAATCTATGATCTTCTTGCTCTAGCCGCCAAATCCAGCGCCGGCGGGACCGCCTGCTCCCGCCTCCCGAGCAGGCCTCACCGCCCCCTACTAGTCCCACAGCTGGCCAGGGCATCCCTCTACTCAACCACACCTCCTGTTATTCTGCAGCGACGGCAGCCTCACACTGCAGCCAAACCAGTGAACCCTCATACTCCTCTCCGCGTGGGCATCCACTACTGCGTATTCCTCGGCTCCGCGTCCTCCCCTTCCTAGGCCTCGCCGTCGTCCACCGCCCTGGTGCTCTCGGCGCGGCGTGGTCAACGTGGTCAAGGAACGACTTCCATCGGAAGAGTACTGTCGTGGAGAGGCTGACAGCTGGGTCCACGGCAGCTGCAAGGATGTGCCTCCTTATTACGCGGAAAATAATTATTCCTCTACCTGACAGCAGGGACCCATCGAACGAGCCACCGTATTTGGCGAAAAAAATGTTTCCCCCTGACTGCTGGGACCCACCGGACTGGCCACCGTATTTCGCGAAAAAATGTTCCCCCCGCTGTCAGCTCGGACCCACCGGAAGTGCCTCCTTATTACGCACAAAAAAATGAATAATCCCCCTGCTAGCTGGGACCCATTATAGTGGGAAGCTGACTTGTGGGCCGACTAAGTTGACGGGGACGGAGGGCTTTGTCAACTTAGTCAATATGCACGATTCTATCTCCATTGACCGTACGATGACCATCTAACGACCGTAGTGCTTCTTCAACCTTTGGTCTTCTTTCTCCAGCCACCCAAACCAGCGCCGGTCGTGCCTCGTGCTCCTGCCTCCCATGGCCGGCTGTGATGCCGCGGATGCCTCACCGCCCCCTACTACTCCCACCGCTGGCCAGGCCATCCCTCTAATCACCCACACCCCTTGTTATTCTGCGGCGACGGTAGCCTCACACAGCAGCGAACCAGTGAACCCTCATACTCCTCTATGTGTGGGCATCCACTACCACGTCTTCCCCGGCTTCGCGTCGTCCCCTTCCTAGGCCTCGTCGTCGTCCACCGCCCTGGTGCTCTCGGCGCGGCATGGTCAACGTGGTCAAGGAACGGCTTCCATCGGACGTGGACTGTACGTGGAGAGGCTGACAGCTGGGTCCATGGCCGCAGCAAGGAAGTGCCTCCTTATTACACGCAAAATAATTATTTCTCCACCTAACAGCGGGGACCCACCGGACGGGCCACCGTATTTTGCGAAAAAACGTTTCCCCCATGACTGCTGGGACCCACCGGACGGGTCACCGTATTTCGCGAAAAAAATGTTCCCCCGCTGTCAGCTCGGACCCACGGGAAGTGCCTCCTTATTACGCACAAAAAAATGAATACTCCCCCTGCTAGTTGGGACCCACCTTGGTGGGTGGCTGACTTGTGGGCCTACTAAGTTGACGGGGACGGAGTGCTTTGTCAACTTAGTCAATATGAATGATTCTAGCTCCAGTGACCGTACGATGTTCATGCAACGACCGTAGTGCGTCTTCAACCTCTGGTCTTCTTGCTCCAGCCGCCCAAAGCAGCGCCGGTCGTGCCGAACGCTCCTGCCTCCCGTGGCTGGCTGTATTGCCGCGGAGGCCTCGCCGCCCCCTACTATTCCCACCGCTGGCCAGGCCCTGCGGCAACGGTAGCCTCACACCGCAGCCGAACCAGTGAACCCTCGTAGTCATCTCCACGCGGGCTTCCACTGCCACGTCTTCCCCGGCTCCGCGTCGTCCCCTTCCTATGCCTCGCCGTCGTTCACCGCCCTGGTGCTCTCGGCGCGGCGTGCTCAACGTGGTCAAGGAACGACTTCCATCGGAAGAGTACTATACGTGGCGAGCCTGACAGCTGGGTCCACGGCCGCAGCAAGGAAGTGCCTCCTTATTACGCGCAAAATAATTATTCCTCCACCTGACATCGGGGACCCACCGGATGGGCCACCTTATTTCGCGAAAATATGTTTCCCCCTGACTGCTGGGACCCACCAGCTACATATTCGCACGCAAGGAAGTGTGTTTGGGCAACAGAAAATTGATTTTGCCCCGCTGACTGCTGGGACCCACCATCTACATCTTCGCACGCAAGGAAGTGCGTCCGGGCAAAAACACGATTCGCCCCCCAGACTGCTGGGACCCACCAGCTATATCGTCGCTGCCAAGGAAGTGCCTGACAGTCGGGACCCACCTGGTCAAAGCATACGTAGCATTGTCATTCTGGTCATGAACGTGTACGTACATACTGGTCGATGTAGAGGCGCGCACGTGTCGTAGTATAGGTGCGCACGTAGCATGTACACGTACGTACAGCGGCAAGTGTGCAAGAAAGAAAATATGGCCACATACGCACATATGGGCAGGGTCTCGAACGCCTACTCGCGCATACGTACGGCCAGGGCTCGTGTACCTGGCTAGGTCGGAACGGAGAAACTCGTCGTCGTGTTCATGGGGAGCCAACCGGATGGGTCGGAACGGAATGCATCGTCGTGTTCATCGGGAGGGCTTGGACGGAACAACCAATGGAAACGAGGCCTGGCGTACCGCAGAACGGAGGAAACGGCCTTGTGTTCAACCGGCCACGTTCGAAACGGGATCCTGTTCATCGGGAGGGGTCTGGCGTACCGCAAAACGGAGGAAACAGACCTCCTACGGTCGAAACGGGGGTCATGTTGATCGAGAGGGGTGTGGCGTACCGCAAAATGGAGGAAATGGACTTGTGTTGGAGCACTACGGTCGAAACGGGGGTCCTGTTGATCGGGAGGGGTGTGGCGTACTGCAAAACGGAGGAAACTTACTTATGTTGGAGCGCTACGATCCAAACGAGGGTCCTGTTCATCGGGAGGGGTGTGGCGTACCAGAAAATGGGACTCCACGGGATATTGTTCATCACCACCGTCGACCCCCTCCAGCCTCCATGGGCTACTGTTCATCCACCGTCGACCTCCTCCAGCCTCCTCATGCGACTGTTCAGCCTCCACCGCGCGCTACTCCACCGGCTACTGTTCAACTAGCCCTCTCCACGGGCTCCTGTTCAACCATCCCTCCACGGGCTACTGTTCATCCAGCTCTCCACCGTCAATTGTTCATGCAGCCCTCCATGCGGTGGTCCTGTTCATGCAGCCCTCCACGGGGTCCTGTTCATGCAGCCCCAACCGGCTCGATCGAACGGGGTACTGTTCATGCAGCCCCAACCGTCTCGATCGAACGGGGTCCTGTTCATGCAGAGGCAACACCACGGGGTCCTATTAAGCCACCCCCACCAGGAACTGTTCATCCAACCCCCCCCCCCAGCAACGCTCATTGTTCATGCACAGGCAGCATCGATCAGCTTCAGTTAGCAGCAGTAGCGAAGGCATCGCTCGATCGGGTTCAGTTAACAGCCATCGATCGATCGCTCGGGTTGAGTAACGCGTAGCCTGCAGTGCAATCGCTCGGGTTCAGTTAGAGCCCAACGCCTCGCTCGGGTTCAGTTAGAGCCCAATGCCTCGGACCCACGCGCGTGCGTGTACGAGAGAAACGTGCATCGCTCAGCCCCGACCACCCACCGTAACCGGGAACACCCCGATATTTTCCTCGCCCTCGCTTCTACCATGGTTTTTTCCGTCATGGACGGCCCAAAGAATGTCATACAGTTGCGTCTCCGGCCCGCCCAGGACGAAGAGCCCATTTTTTGTCATGATTTTTTGTCATAGAATTACGACCCCACCACATCTATGATGATATCGTATTTTGTCACAGTTATTGTCATAGAAGTGTCATAAGTATGACAGAAAAAGTTCCGTTCGGACAAAAATGTCACGGATGTGTCTTTTTTTTGTAGTGACAACCCCGATTTCAGCCAAGCACTTGTTTCATACATTAATTTTTTTCAAACTTTTTCAAACTTCAAGCATACTAACAAAGTAAACATGTCTTCTCAAAATAGCATGGCTAAAGTAAGCTATCCCTACAAAATCATATAGTCTGGCTATGCTCTATCTTCATCACACAAAATATTTAAATCATCCACAACCCCGGTTTTCATCCAAGCAATTGTTTCATACTTTAGTATCCTCAATCTTTTTCAACTTTCACGCAATACATGAGCGTGATCCATGGACATAGCACTATGTGAAATAGAGTGGTGGTTGTGGAGAAGACAAAAGTGGAAGATGGTCTCACATCAACTAGGCGTATCAATGGGCTATGGAGATGCCCACCAATAGATATCAATGTGAGTGAGTAGGGATTTCCATGCAACGGATGCACTAGAGCTAAAAATGTATGAAAGCTCAACAAAAGAAATTAAGTGGGTGTGCATCCAACTTGCTTGCTCATGAAGACCTAGGGCATTTGAGGAAGCCCATCATTGGAATATACAAGCCAAGTTCTATAATGAAAATTCCCACTAGTATATGAAAGTGACAAAACAAGAGACTCTCTATCATGAAGATCATGGTGCTACTTTGAAGCACAAGTGTGGAAAAAGATAGTAGCATTATCCATTTTCTTTTCTTTTCTTTTTTTCTTTTTTTTCTTTTTTTTGGCCTTTCTTTTTTTCTTTGGCCTTTACTTCTTTTTTTATTTTCTTTTTCTTTTTTTTCTTTGGGACAATGCTCTACTAATGATGACTATTGACTTACAACTCGATACTAGAACAACGTATGACTCTATATGAATGCCTTCGGCGGTGTGCCGGGATGTGCAATGAATCAAGAGTGACATGTATGGAAAATTATGCATGGTGGCCTAGCCACAAATACGATGTCAACTACATGATCATGCATGGCAATATGACAATGATGAAGCGTGTCATAATAAACGGAACGGTGGAAAGTTGCATGTCAATATATCTTGGAATGGCTATGGAAATGCCATGGTAGGTATGTATGGTGGCTGTTTTGAGGAAGGTATAAGGTGGGTGTATGGTACCGGCGAGAGTTGCGCGGTACAAGAGAGGCTAGCAATGGTGGAAGGGTGAGAGTGTGTATAATCCATGGACTCAAAATTAGTCATAAAGAACGCACATACTTATTGCAAAAATGTACAAGTCATCAAAACAAAGTACTACAGCATGCTCCTAGGGGAAGGGTTGGTAGGAGTTAACCATCGCACGATCCCGACCTCCACACAAAGGATGACACTCAATGAAATACTGCATGCTTCAAATTTGTCACACAACTATTACCATACGTGCATGCTACGGGACATGCAAACCTTAACACAAGTATTTCTCAAATTCACAACTACTCTACTAGCATGACTCTTATATCATCATCCTCATATCTCAAAACAATCATCAAGTATCAAACTTCTCATAGTATTCGATGCACTTTATATGAAAGTTTTTACTATACTCATCTTGGATGCCTATCATATGAGGACTAGTTTTATAACCAAAGCACATTACCATGCTGTTCTAAAAGACTCCCCAAATAGATATAAGTGAAGAATGAGAGATCAATAATTTCTGCAAAATAAGACCACCACCGTGCTCTAAAAGATATAAGTGAAGCACTACAGCAAAACTATCTAGCTCAAAATATATAAGTGAAGCACATAGAGTATTCTAATAAATTCTAAACCATATTTATCTCTCTCAAAAGGTGTGTCCAGCAAGGATGATTGTGGTAAACTAACAAGCAAAGACTCAAATCATACATGACGCTCCAAGCAAAACACATATCATGTGGTGAATAAAAATATAGTCCCGAGTAAAGTTACCGATAGATGAATACGAAAGAGGGGATGCCTTCCCGGGGCATCCCCGAGCTTAGGCTTTTGGTCGTCCTAGCATTTTATGTTGGGGTGCCTTGGGCATCCCCAAGCTTAGGCTCTTGCCACTCTTTGTTCCATAGTCCATCAAGCCATACTCAAAACTTGAAAACTTCACAACACAAAACTTAGCCAAAAATATCGTGAGCTTCGTTAGTATAAGAAAACAAACCACCACTCAAAGGTACTGTAATGAACTCATTCTTTGTTTATATTGGTGTTAAACCTACTGTATTCCAACTTCTCTATGATTCATACCCCTAGTACTACTCATAGATTCATCAAAATAAGCAAACAACACACGAAAAACAGAATCTGTCAAAAATAGAACAGTCTGTAGTAATCTGTAACTTTCGAATACTTTTGCAACTCTAAAAATATTAAAATAAATTGGTAAACGTGAGTAATTTGTCTATTAATCATCTGCAAAATTAATTAACTAAAAAGAGCTCTCCAGTAAAAAAATTACAGCCAAACTCGTGAGCGCTAAAGTTTCTGTTTTTTACAACATGATCATATAAACTTCACACAAGTCTTCCCAAAGGTTCTACTTGGCAGAAACACTAATTAAAACACAAAACCACATCTAAACAGAGGCTAGATGCAATATTTATTCCTAAAAAGAAGCAAAAATAATGAAAATAAAATTGGGTTGCCTCCCAACAAGCGTTATCGTTTAAAGCCCCTAGCTAGGCATGATACAAGAATAGATCTACGTATTGCCATCTTTGGTAGGCAATTCTTGGATTAAGCACTTATAATTCTTAGGAACTTCTTTATTCCTATCGATAATCAAACTTCTAGGCAAGAAATCAAGAAATTCATTTGTAGCAAAAGGTTCCCTTGCGAAAGTGAGAAAGTTGGTATGAACACTTATGGATTTGAGATCCACAGTTTCCTTACTAGATGATTCACCCTTATTTTTAGGAACATACATACACTTGGCTAATTTAGTGATAGAGGGATTCGAAGTATTTTTCAGAGCACAAAGAGCAGACCCTACATTAGTGATGATATCCTCAAGTTTATCGATTCTAGTGGAATCTTGATCTATTCTCTCTTTAACTATAGGTTCTTTTTCTTTAAAAAAATCAGTATAACTCCTACCTTAGATTCATACTGGGTAATTTGGTTGTGGATCTTTTTATCCAAACTCTCAACCAACTCTACAGTAGCAACTTTGTTTTCAATGATTTCAGGCCGTTGCATAACATGTTCTAAAGTCAAAATAGTTCCATTCACCAAAAGAGGCGGTGGGCCAAATAATTCTGTCATAGCATTATAAGAATCAAAAGTATGGCTACCCAAAAAATTCCCTCCGGTAATGGTATCAAAAATATATCTACTCCACAGAGTGATGCCAACATAAAAATTGTGAAGAAGCACGAAAGTGGAAAGCTTCTTAGTAGATCTATTTTGAGCATTGCAAATTCTATACCAAACATCTTTTAGATTTTCTTCCTCCCTTTGTTTAAAATTAAGAACCTCACTCTCGGGAGTATTGACAATGATAGGCGTGCTAGCCATGATGGCAAGGCAAAGCGATAAAACACACGAAAAAATAAGGGAGAATAAAACGGCAAGGGTGAAGTGGGGGAGAGGAAAACGAGAGGCAAATAATGTAATGCGAAGGATAAAGGTTTGTGATAGGTACTTGGTATATGAATTTTGCGTAGATCTCCCCGGCAACGGTGCCAGAAATTCTTCTTGCTACTTCTCGAGCTTGCGTTGTATTCCCTCGAAGAGGAAAGGGTGATGCAGCACAGTAGTGTAAGTATTACCCTCAGTTTTTGAGAACCAAGGTATCAATCCAGTAGGAGACCACGCGCGAGTCCCGCGCACCTGCACAAACAAATAAGAACTTCGCAGCCAACGCGATAAGTGGTTGTTGATCCCTTCACGGTCACTTACGAAAGTGATATCTGATAGATATGATAGGATAGTATTTTTGGTATAGAAACAGAAAGTAAATAAGAAAATAAGCAACGGCAACAGAAATTGAAGGTAAAGTAATATGATAATGATAGACCCGGGGGGCATAGGTTTCACTAGTGGCTTCTCTCATGATAGCAGAATTCTACGGTGGGTGAACAAATTACTGTCGAGCAATTGATAGAAAAGCGCATAGTTATGAAAATATCTAGGCATGATCATTGTATATAGGCATCACGTCCGTAACAAGTAGAACGAAACGATTCTGCATCTACTACTATTACTCCACACATGGACCGCTATCCAGCATGCATCTAGAGTATTAAGTTCATAAGAACAGAGTAACACTTTAAGCAAGATGACATGATGCAGAGGGATAAACTCAAGCAATATGATATAAATCCCGTCTTTTTATCCTCGATGGCAACAATACAATATATGCCTTGTTGCCCCTACTGTCACTGGGCAAGGACAGCGCAAGTTTGAACCCAAAGCCAAGCACTTCTCCCATTGCAAGAACTACAGATCTAGTAGGCCAAACCAAACCAATAATTCGAAGAGACTTGCAAGGATATTATAATCATACATAAAAGATTTCAGAAAAGAATCAAATATTGCTCATAGATAATCTTGATCATAAACCCACAATTCATCGGATCTCGACAAACACACCGCAAAAGGATTACATCGAATAGATCTCATCGAAGATCAAGGAGAACTTTGTATTGAGATCCAAAAAGAGAGAAGAAGCCATCTAGCTAATAACTATGGACCCAAAGGTCTGTGGTAAACCACTCACAACACATTGGTGAGGCCATGGTGTTGATGTAGAAGCACTCCGTGATTGATCCTCCCCTCCGGCGGAGCTTTGGAACAGGCCCCAAGATGGGATCTCACGGGAACAAAAGGTTGCGGTGCTGGAATTAGGGTTTTCTCTGTTGCCTCGATGTTTTCAGGGTACGTGGATATATATAGGAGGAAGGAGGGCACCGGGGGAGCCAGAGGAGACCCACGAGGGAGGGGGCGCG
>LR738710.1:317975021-318065681 GCA_902687465.1 Secale cereale
CCCCCCTCGTGGCTGCCCCTCTCGTTCCCTCACGTGTACTCCAAGTCTTCTGTGAAGATACGGTTCCAAAAATAACTCTCCCGAAGGTTTCATTCTATTTGGACTCCGTTTGATATTCCTTTTCTGCGACACACTAAAATAGGCAAAAAAAAACAGCGATTTGCAATTGGCCTTGGATTAGCAGGTTAGTCCCAAAAATATAATAAAAGTGTATAATATAGCCCATTAAACATCCAAAACAGAATATATAATAGCATGGAACAATCAAAAATTATAGATACGTTGGAGACGTATCATTCCACCACTACCTGGATGGAACCACCTCACCTTTCAGCCCCCCACAATGGAATTTCTTGCGGGTACTCCATGAGCCGACCTGACTTTAGTCACATCATGTATCATGTAAAGTATGTATATAGTATATACCCGTGATCACATCCCGACGTGATCACGGCCCGATAGTGTAGCATGGCAGACGAACAAGAATGTAGGTCCACTGATGGAATACTAGCATCCTATACTGAGCATTTAGGATAGCAGGTAAGGGTATCAACAGTTGTAGCAACAATGACAGGCTATGCAATAGGATATGAGCTATCGAATCAACAATAGTAGAAAACCTAATGCACTATTAAGAGAGTGTGGGCGATATCTCGTTGATCAAAGGGGGTTGGCTTGCCTGGTTTCTCTGGCAAGAAGGAGGAGTCATCATCGGTGTAGTCGATCACGAGGGTATCGGCAGTGGTCTCGGGGTCTACCAGAAAGAAGTAACGGAGGGGTAACAAAATAAATAACAGAGCAATCAAAGCATCCCAAGGCATAACATGGCAATACATGGTGCTAGGGTGACCTAACGCAGTGCTAGGTGATATAGGTGAAGGGGGAAACATCCGGGAATTTTTTCCCGAAGTTTGTCGTTTTCGGACAAATGAACCAGAGGTGGATTGTTGCACAGTCGCTATGCTAGGGATGTGTGGTGAATGAACAGACTACGTATTCGGATTCGTCTCGTCATTCTGAGCAACTTTTACGTACAAAGTTTCTTCATCCGAGTTACAGATTATTTTATATTAATTTAAAAAGCTTTACTTCATTTTCTAGAATTAACCGATTATTTTAATTCGGAAATGTATTTATTACGTTAGCATGATGTCAGTAGTCAATAGTCAGTTGACGTAGCCAAACTTACGTTTGGGTCCCACTTGTCATGGTCGAAGCATAACTAAACATAATTAGTTAGTTAATTAGTTAATTAGGTTAACTAAATAGAGTTATTTAGGTTAATTAATTAATTTAATTATAATTTATTAAAAAAAAATTCTTTTTTTAAAATGTTATGTGGGGTGGGGTCCCCTAGTTAGTGGCCTATGGGAGGACTTAGCGGGCGCAGGTGTGGGCTAAACGGTGCTCGGGTGTGGCGCCCGTGCTTGAGGCCATAGCCTGCTCGGGCGACGGGGCGAGGGGGCACGAGCACCGGCGGCCAGGGGCAGCGCGGGCACCGAACGGAACAGCGCTGCAGGGCGGATGGGAAAATGAGAGAGCTAGGGTTCGACAACCGCATTGAGAAGGACTTGTAGGACGTCGGGGGTCCAAGGGATGGCTGGTAAGTGGCCGATCCATGACGTGGAGGGACACACGGAAGCCTCCCAGCCCCTTGTGAACATAGGAGGGAGATGACCTCCTAGTGGGCTGGGACTGTACTACTCCAATTGACTGAAGCGCACAGTAGTGCATTGGTATTTTCCCTTTTCCTTTCTGCCAAACATTTTAGTCATTGTTTTGCATTAGTTTGAGCTACTAAATGATTTTTTGTAAATGATTAAACTTGACACATAAATCAAGCACAACACTACTAGGTTGCACAAAAAGTTTAGGACCAATTGGAACAATTCAAATTTAGTTTTGAATTTAAATGGGCTTACTTAATGTTGTTGGTCCACTGTTTTAATATCTAGGAGCATTTTTATAATTTCAAAAATGTTAATTATTGCATGAAAATTAGCTAGTGATTATTTGCAACCCATCGAACAATTTTGCTTGTCAGTTTGAGAAAATTAAAATTTTACTTGTTATTTGAATTGATTTCGAATCAACGCGAGTTTATCAACAGTAACTGAGGTGATGTGTCATCATTAGCATAGGTTCACTATAGCTTAATTATTCGGGCATCACAATTCAACTCCACTACAAGAAATCTCGTCCCGAGATTTTAAGAGGTGGAGTAAGGGGGGAATATCTAGCTACGAATTCTAACTAATCTTCTCGGTCTTGGTTGCTCTTCTCGAAGAGGTCGATCCATTACGTTGATGTCTTCATTTTTGTGGTTCAAGTCATCGTGATGAAGTAGTCATCTTTTCTTTGGAAACTCCATCGTACTTACGAAAATGGTAAGGGGTAACTTTGGAAGAACAAGCCACTACAAGGTTTATTCATTGATAGATAACTTAGGGAATGTGGTAGAATTAACCCTCAATTTGATCTTAAGAAAACATCGAGAGCAAAATAAGGAGGTAGCATGAGAAGTTTCGAGCGGGCATGCAATTGTTCGATGTCTGAAATAAGGAGCGAAAGGAGTCCAGAGCAATGAGATTAATATTGCGTCTATTACCAGGATATATCACCAGGAAGGTGGCCCGTGAATTACATACGAGGCCACGTGTGAGGAATAACTTTGGAAACAAGGGGGTTGTACAGGAGAGTCAGGTTTCGATCCTGTGGAACTGTGGGTTATGGGCCCACCATGTGGGTTAAAAGTAGGAAGGGCGGTGACGTCTTGCACGATCATGTAAGCAAGGCATGTCGGAGGATAGCACGTCAGTTATGTCGGCAACAACATCGGACCATGGGCGAGGGATAAAGAGAACAATTTTTGTGCTCGTTAAAACAAGGCAGACCTGTAGGCAAAGTTCTCGTCCATCGGTGGTTACCGGAATGTTATCAACCATAGTAACAGGGTCTTACCGACAGAGTTGAACACCAAGGTGTTTACATAAGCAGAAACTTATTACTACTTAGATTATATGTAGATCACAAGAAATGTTAAACAAACAAGCGGAAAGTAAAATGTGTGTAAACACAGGTAATGGGAGTATATCCTTCCCAACAATAATCAGGGCATGATATACGTAATAGGATATCAAAGACACCACCATTTGGATAAAAGGGTTAATAAGAATCATGATATGTACACATACATGGTGTTTGGATTACTGATCAAGAAACATTTAGCATTGTGACTCAAATGTTCCTTGTGATAATCGGGATACCACAGACATGCTTCGAGGATAGCATCGACATGGTCGTCGCATAATTACCAGACTTTGGATATACAAAGGATCCATCAGGAACAACTTAAAGAATAAGTCTTACAATTTCCTCATGGAAGAATGGTTAAACTTGCTAAAAAGGATACTATAACAATAGCTCCTCCGCCCAGGTGTGCTAGGAATGACATCACCTTACCGGGTCTTATAAAGACCGATGTTATAACTCTTGGAAATATGTTCCAACCATCATACCTGACCGAGCTTTCAATCCGCTTCATGTCAGGATACCTCAGACTCAGGATGACTGAGAAGAAAAAGGTACAACTCAAATTGACGAGATGACATTGCAAGATTCTCAGGAAATCAATTATGGAAGCACATTCTGAAACAAGAGTTCATCATTAACCGAGGAGAAGAAGAGGATGTGGCTGATGGACTCAACGACAATTCATCGAGGTTTCCAGAAGATGGGTTTCCACAATTATATGAACCAGGAGATTACATTTCTCAGATAAAATGATATAATGATGTATGCTCAAGGAAAACATAGACAATTAAACATTGGTTGAAAGGTGTGCCCGAAATATGGGCATATCTAGCATGATTGTGAAGCTCGGGTAATCAAGCTACAGTAACTGGCTGGTAATGATGCCACGTCACCTTGATTACTGTTGTTAAATTCACGTTAGTTCAAATCTCGTTTGAATTCAAATTCAAAATCAAGTCAAATGATAAAGGATTGCAGATATTAAAACTAAAAGGTTTTGGATGTGACAAATAAAGCATAAGTAATACTGATGGAGAAATCACACTTTTATGAAACACTTAAATGCACTAAAATAATTTAAATAGCAGAATAAACAGTTAAATAAATGCCTTTATAATTTTTTCAAATGTCAAACTATTTTATTTTGGGATTAAACCTTTTGAGGTAGTGAGTTTAGTGGTAATACTAATTTAGGGATCATTTCTATATTTTGGAAAACTAGGATAAAATGAAACTAAAATAAATGAATAAACGGTAAAAGAAAATGGACAAAAGAAAAAAAATGGGGAAGGGCCGATGCTTCCCCCCCCCCCACTGGGCCAACGGGCCCAGCTGGCCAGCCAGGCCCACCCCGCGCCAATATAGCCTGCCCAAGGCCAACCCTAGCCGCACCGACCGCTCTCATCCCATCCCGTTTCCCCCGACCCGCCACCTCGCGCCGCCGGGGGAAAAGTTGTGTGCTCGTCCCCTCTCCAGCATCGGCGCCCCGCCGCCTGCCATTACCGGCGAGCACCAGCAGGCCGCCAACCATCGAGGCCCCAGTGTGGACCGAACCATTGCCGTCGCCCTGGTTCTGCAGGGCGCCGTGCTTGGGCCCCCTTGCCGCCCGACGAGCCTCTGCCATGGGCGAGCCATTCGACGATGACGACCTCCCTCGACTCGCGCCTGCCCCACCTCCTCCAGGCGTTCCATCGTCCTCCTTGCCCCATGCCGAAGACGACGTACCCGCACCATTCACCATCATCTGCATCCAACAGTCGCCGCCGCTCGGTCGGCCACCCTTGTTGCAACCCCGGCCTCCCCGACCTTTCATGAGCCCCGATGTGAGCTCCTGGTCCTATGTGGCCTCTCCCCTTTCTCCCCCTCGCCCCGCAGCTCAGATGCAGCCGGGGCCATGTCGTCACCGCTGTCCGACATCGTCACCGTGTCCATCTCTGGCCATCAGCGCACGAACGCCTTGTACCACTACCTGCGTAGAGCCCCGCTGGTTCTGGGGGTGGTCGCCCAGGACCATTTTGTCGCTGGAGTCAAGATCTGGCGTCCTGCCGCCGCCCTGCAAATCACCACCAGCGCCCGCTCTGTTTAGCCCATCCATCGCCGAGGACCCTATCTAAATGACAAGTGGGCCCATCCATTTAGTGTTAGCAGCTAATTAAAACAGAACAGTAGACACTGATGCGTGGGTCCCCCATTTCATAATTTACTAAAAATGCCCCTAATGCTAACTGTGTTTATGACACGTGGGGCCACCTCGTAATTAATTAGTTTGATTAAATAAAACTTTGTTAAAAGAAGTTGACTCACTAACAGTCTGGCCCCACCGTTAAGTTAAACTAATTAAATGTCAAAACTATGTTAAATAGGCTCTGTCACTGACAACAGGGCCCCACTGGTCAGTTGACCAGTCAAACCTACTGATTCGGCAGTCCTAGTCAGTGACAGGTGGGACCCCGGTGCCCCTTGACCAGTCAACGTTGACCCAGTCAACTGTTGACTGGGCAGTTGACTGGGCCCACATGTCAGCCTGTGTTGACTGGGCTGCTGACCCAGTCAACAGGACCCACCTTTCAACATCTAATGCCACTGATGTGTACACTCTTTGTGTACACTTAGCAATTATTATTTAATTTATTTTCGAATTAAATCATATCTAGAAAATATAGAAAATGTTTAAATCTTTGAAAATTCATATAAAATAAACCGTACCTCGGATGAAAATACTTTGTACATGAAAGTTGCACAGAACGATGAGACGAATACGAATACGCAGTCCATTCGTCCACCGCACGTCCCTAACATAGCGAACCTACAACCATCCCCCTCCGGTCCATCTGTCCGATAACACAAAACACTGGGAATACATTCCCGGATGTTTTCCAACCTCCCCAGTATGACTTAATACAGCGTTAGGTCACATGTAGCACCGCATATTGCCATGTTATGCCTTGTGGTGCAATGTTTGCTTTATATTTATTGTTTCTTCCCCCTCTTCTCCCCGATAGACACCGGGACTGAGACTGCTGACGGTGCCACTATGATCGACTGCGTTGATGATGACCCCTCCATCTTGCCACAGCAACCAGGCAAGCCCTCCCCCTTGACCACCAGATATCGCCCATTCTCTTCTCTCTTATTCTTGCATTAGAATTGCTACTGTTGATGATTCGATAACTCCTATTCTGTAGCATAGCCTGTCATTGTTGCTACAAGTGTTGATACCTTTACCTGCTATCCTATTACTTAGTATAGGATACTAGTATTCCATCAGTGGCCCTACATTCTTGTCCGTCTGCCATGCTATACTATCGGGCCGTGGTCACTTTGGGTGGTGATCACGGGTATATACTATATACATGCATTACATGACACATGATGTGACTAAAGTCGGGTCGGCTCATTGAGTACCCACGAGTGATTCCGATGTGGGGGCTGAAAGGACAGGTGGCTCCATCCAGGTAGTGGTGGGCTTGAGTTCCCGACGGCCCCCGACTGGATCTTTGTGGCGGAGCGACAGGGCAGGTTAAGACACCCAGTCGAGACATGGCCTAGCCCTGGTCGTTGTCTATGGTTATTTCATAATAACACATTTAACGAGTTTGGATATTTGATCTAAGTCTGGCCGCTGGCCTATACGCACTAACCAGCTACGTGGGAATAGTTATGGGCTCTCGACATCGTGGTATCAGCCGAAGCCTTCTTGACGTTAGCGACTTAGAGACGTGCACCAGGTTGGACCGTGTAACGCAACTTCCTTAGTAATGGAGGTTGCTAGGTCTGCTCCCCGGCCGCATATGCAACGAGCAGGTGTGCGTTCGGCGATGGGCCCAGACCCCTACGCGCTTAGGGTTTAGACCAGCGTGCTGACCTCTCTGCTGTGCTTGGGTAGGGATGCGACGTGTTGATCTTCCGAGGCCGGGCATGACCCAGGAAAGTGTGTCCAGCCAAATGAGATCGAGCGTGCTGGGTAATGTGGTGCACCCCTGTAGGGAAGTTAATCTATTCAAATAGCCGTGTCCCTCGGTAAAAGGATGACCTGGAGTTGTACTCCGACCTCATGACAACTAGAACTAGATACTTAATAAAACACACCCAGACAAGTACCAGATACAACCCGATGATCGCTTTCCCACAGGGCGACGAGGGGAGGATTGCCGGGTAGGTTTATGCTATACGATTTTACTTGGTGAACTTACCATCTATTCTATTCTACTGCTGCAAGACGGAGGCTGTGAGAAGCGAGGTACTTGTTACTTTCCAGCTACTCTCCTCTACTGCTGCAAGATGGAGGTTGCCAGAAGCGTAGTCTTCAATTGGATTAGCTACCCCCTCTTATTTTGGCAATCTGCAGTTCAGTCCACAGATATTACTCCTTTATACACATACCATTGCATATGTAGTGTAGATCCTTGCTTGCGAGTACTTTGGATGAGTATTCACAGTTGCTTTACTCTCCCTTTTCCCTCTTTTCCCTCTCTTCTCGGTTGATGCGACCAGATGGTGGAGTCCAGGGGCCAGAGGATCCCGAGGATGTTTCTACGTGGAGTTCGACTTCGAGGAGTAGTTAGGAGGTCCTAGGGAGGAGGCATTGCCTTTTCGATCGTTGTTACTTTTGTGCTAGCCTTCTTAAGGCAAACTTGTTTAACTTATGTCTATACTCAGATATTATTGCTTCCGCTGACTCTTGTGTATTCGATCTTATGTATTCAAGCCCTCGAGGCCCCTGGCTTGTAATATAAAGCTTGTATTACTTTAATTTGTGTCTTGAGTTGTGTTGTGATATCTTCTAGTGAGTCCCTGATCTTGGTCGTACATGATTAGTGTACGGTGAAAACGGGGGCGTCACAAGTTGGTATCAGAGCCGACTGCCTGTAGGAATCCCTCTTCCAACTCCTTGGCCAAAGTTGAGTCTATTCAGTGCAAAACTTTTACTAACATGGATGTGTGGCTTACGGGCCCACGTCGCCATTGGGTGGTATTAGGATCTTTTATTCCTCTTCTTTACTCTAGGACTCTGACCTCTCTTCTATTCGTGTTAAAAGATTTTACTAAATCTGACTCTAGGTTCTCGTAGCTACTTTCTCCCAGAGAGCCCCTTATTACAGATAATTGCCTACTACGCCAGAAGATTTCAAAGATACTCTACGATGTTCTCCCGAGGCACTTGTGCCACCGCCTTTGCAAATTCCCTACCACTATTATATATGTATGGATAAATGTATACCCTTGCCTACATTCAATCCCACTGATCTTGTTATTACAAGATGCCTCAAACTCCTCCCCGTTGTTCCGAGAATCCTTTGAGCTTCCTACCCTACAGTTCTTGCCTCATGAATACCCCCTACGGATAATTCCTCGGACTTACCGAGAATCTGTTCTTCCCCCGTTATTCATAGGTTTCACCAAATTCTTTAAAATACTATTCGGTCTTCCGAAAATCCTCATCAGCCTATTGCTCTTGAAATTCTTGTCTTCTTGCATTATGGTTAATTCCATATGTATATTAGTCTTCGTTGAATCCCTTGTCCTTGCCATTTTTGAACGTGACAATTTATTGTGTGTGAATGCACGCAATCGTTAGTGGACCCTTATAAATTATCCTTCCGGCTCAGACGTCAACCCGGATATGAGCCGGTTCTCGGCAAATCAAACCATGATTGATTGTCGATCTATGTCTATTCAACTTACTTATCTCTTGATTAGAGCCTCTGCTTCTAATCCCTTGATTTGGAAATCATAAATTCCTTTGCATTTGAAATTTGAATTAGTCAGTTGCTTCTATAATCCAATACCATCGCATTGTTTCTTCCTCTGGTTGTGTGCCAATTATCACACCAGCTCCGCTATGGAACGTCGGATCCTTTATTGAAATATTATCCGACAGTGTCCTTCATATACAAAAACCTCGAGAAGTTCTTTCCCTGATGCATAATGCATTCAGTAAATTGTATCCTCTGCTTTGAGAACCATGCTCTCCTTTTGAGCTGGTGATATTTAATCTTGAAGCTTGTGGTATATGGTTCTTAGATGCCCCTATGGGTCGAACCTATGCCTTCCCAAATCCGGGTAAACCCGAGAGTTATCACGAGTAATACTCTTCGGGTGTTATGCCAGATAAGATTTCAACATTATTTTGGAAATGAGAAGTGAATGAAAGTTTATGCATTGGAAAAGTGGGAGTCGACCTTGAACTTTGTGTTCATGACCAAGGTCACGATGTAGATCTTATCATGGAAGCTTCTTTTAAAATTAATTATCCCCTTGGTGTAAGTTCATCTTATATCTGGGAATTGGTCCGTTGCAATCGTGGTATCGACCACATTGTTCTTCTTTGTTCCCATATCTCGGACAAGTTGAAATAATTGTCTTTTGTGGATTAATACACTTATCCAACCTCTATTCTGCTCTACCTTCGAGTATACCCTCTGGTATCTCGAGAATATCACGGAACTACATAACTTCTTATGAGTTCTTCATCAACTTTTATTCTCGCTGATTCCAATTCCCCCCGGGTTCTGAGTTATTGGTCACTCGAGAACACCGATAAGTGAATCGCTTCCGCACTCCGATTCAATAACTTTAAGTAATTTTTGCTGCTTACGAGTTTAATAATCCTTCAAGTCATCCCTAGCCTGATTGGCTATATCATTATCGTGCTAAATTTCAACTATGGTACCTGGTCCTTATTCCTGGAGCACAAATTTTGACGATGGACTATTATTACGATGATCTTCCTCGCCATATCGTTTCGCCTTGAACATCAAGCTTGATTCTGAGTTTCTGTCGCATCCGTGGATTCAATAATCTTCTGTTGCATCAATCCTTTTGCCTGATGCAGTCGCTGTTAGGTTGCTTCTTCATGGAGCCTCTTTCCAAAAAAATATCGTGATCATCATCAACATTTTGACCCCTTCCAGGATATCAATCGGATTCTTGATAATAAGTACCATCCTCATTCCTTGGTAAATTTAGTTACCATCGACAATATCCTGACCTTCCCTTCATCACTAACTTGTCCATGCTATGGAACACCTTGATATCCAGCTTGTATTATGTTCTACCATGGACTATTACCATCTATAATATCAAGGATGTTGTGAGAATTGCTCCACCTCTTAAGAATTCTTGATATAGGAGTATTTCTCGCCATCTTCGTGCATTTCTTGGTCCCCGTGTTGTTTCTACCCGGAATACCGACCACTAAACTATGATTCATAAATTCAAAACTTCTAGCAACTCTATTGCTTGAAATTTATGGTCGATAGCTTCATTCCTAGTCTTTTGGTTATGAAATCACCATTCTCAACATTGATCGTGCTACTTGGTCCACATTTCCAGGTGTAGTTTCGATAAATGTTTACTCGTGGATGTTCTCCTCGAACATACTTTGTTATATGCTTTGGTATGTCCAATATTATCTCCTTGTTCAAATAATTATGTAATTCCATCTCTTTGGAACTCATGAAGAGTTGTGGCTGATCCCATCGACCACATCCTCATCTTTTCCTTGATAAAAAATTTCGAGCTGTTCTAGCAGTTCCGTTTGGGTCCTTTTGTGTTTTCGAAGTCCGACCTTTACCTGCTGACCATGTCGGTGCTATCTTGGAGCATTTTTATGGTACTCCGAAGATCCACAAGAACATTGTAAGTGCTAAATGTTTCTTCATCAACTATCCAACATCGTTGTGTGGGTACATATCATAATTCTTTTTACCCCTTTTATATATATGGTCATGACTTTGATCTCCTGACCTGTATATCATGCCTTGCTTAATCTTGGGAATGATATACTCCTATTCATTGTGTTTAAACACATTTTCCTTTCCATTTGTTTGTTTAACCTTTTCTTTGATCTACATATAATCTAAGCAGTAATAATTTTCTGCTTATGTAAACACCTTGGTGTACAACTCTGTCAGTAAGACCCTGTTACTATTGTTGATGACATTCCGGTAGTGACAGATGGATGAGAACTTTGCCTATTGGTCCGCCTTGTTCTACGAGCAGGAAAATGGTTCTATTTGTCCCTCACCCTTGGTACCAACATTGTCGCCAACATAACTAACAGACGATCCTCTGACATGCCTTGCTATCATGATCGTGCAAGACGTGAGCACCCTTCCTGATTTTAACCCACATGGTGGGCCCATAACCCAAGGGTCCCAGGATCTAAACCTGACTCTTCTTTACAACCCGGATTCTAATGTATCCTTTGCACCTGGCTTCGTAGGTGATTCACGGGCTAAATTCTATACCATTATTCATCCTGGAATCAAACACCATGTTATTCTCGTTGTTCAAGGCCACATTCCAGCTTCTGTCTAGGCATCGAATGATTGCCTACACATTTGAAACTTTGGTACCATCGTATATTGCACTCAACGAATTCACTGAAATACAACTCGTGGGGTACCTCGTGTATTTCCCATTGAGTTCACCGTCAGATGCCCAGCTTTGTGGAGATGCGTTCTTCCGGAGTTTTTCCCCCTGGTCCCCTTCGTAGGATGACAGAGATCCCGAAGAAAGGATGACGACTTGATCACTATAACTTGAAGCAGAGAAATGAAGACATCAACGAAATGGATCAACCTCTTTGAAAAGATAGACACGGCCGAGAAGACTCGATAGGTTTTTGCTACCAGCACTTTTCCCCCTTACTCCACCGCTTAAATCTCGGGACGAGATTTATTGTAGTGGAGGAGAATTGTGACGCCCGGGTAATCAAGCTACAGTAACTCGCTAGTAATGATGCCACGTCACCTCGATTGCTGTTGTTAAATTCACGTTAGTTCAAATCTCGTTTGAATTCAAATTCCAAATCAAGTCAAATGATAAAGGTTTGCAGATATTAAAACTAAAAGGTTCTAGATGTGATAAATAAATCATAAGTAATAATGATGGAGAAACCACACTTTTATGAAATACTTAAATGCACTAAAATAATTTAAATAGCAGCATAAACAGTTAAATAAATGCCTTTATAATTTTTTTAAATGTCAAACTATTTTATTTTGGGGTTAAACCTTTTGTGGCAGTGAGTTTAGTGGTAATACTAATTTAGGGATCATTTTTATATCTTGGAAAACTAAGATAAAATGAAACTAAAATAAATAAATAAACTGTAAAAGAAAATGGACAAAAGGAAAAAAATGGGGAAGGGCTGACGCTTCCCCCACCACTGGGCCAACGGGCCCAGCTGGCTAGCTAGGCCCACCCCTCGCCTATATGGCCTGCCCAAGGCCAACCCTAACCGCACCGACCCGCTCTCATCCCATCCCGTTTCCCCCGACCCCCCACCTCGCGCCGCCATTGAAAAAGCTGTGCACTTGTCCCCTCTCCAGCATCGGCGCCCCGCCGCCTGCCGTCACCGGCGAGCACCAGCAGGCCGCCGGCCATCAAGGCCCCAGCGTGGACCAAAGCATCGCCGCCGCCCTGGTTATGCAGGGCGCCATGCTCGGGCCCCCTTGTCGCCCGACGACCCTCTGCCGTGGGCGAGCCACTTGACGGCGACGACCTTCCTCGACTCGCGCCTGCCCTGCCTTCTCCAAGCGTTCCATCCTCCTCCTCGCTCCATGCCGAAGCCGACGTGCCTGCACTGTTCCCCGTCATCTGCATCCATCGGTCGCCGCCGCTCGGTCGGCCGCCCTTGCTGCAACCCCGGCCTCCCCGAGCCTTCTTGAGCCCCGATGTGAGCTCCCGGTCCCATGTGGCCTCTCCCCTTTCTCCCCCTTGCCCCGCAACTCGGATGCAGCTGAGGCCATGTTGTCACCGCTGTCCGACGTCGTAACCGTGTCCATCTCCGGCCGTCACCGCACGAACGCCTTGTACCACTACCTGCGCAGGGCTCTGCTGGTTCTATGGGTGGTCGCCGAGGACCATTTGGTCGCCGGAGTCAAGATCCGGCGTCTGCTGCCGCCCTGCAAATCACCACCAGCGCCCGCTCTGTTTAGCCCAACCCTGTCTAAATGACAAGTGGGCCCATCCATTTAGTGTTAGCAGCTAATTAAAACAGAACAGTAGACACTGACGTGTGGGTCCCCCAGTTCATAATTTACTAAAAATGCCCCTAATGCTAGTTGTGTTTATGACACGTGGGGCCACCTCGTAATTAATTAGTTTGATTAAATAAAACTTTGTTAAAAGAAATTGACTCACTAACAGTCTGGCCCCACCTTTATGTTAAACTAATTAAATGTCAAAACTATGTTAAATTAGACTCCTTCACTGACAACAGGGCTGTGACACTCCGAGACCTGTGCGCCAGGTGTCAGCCAGTTATTCGTCGCCGTTGCCATGTCATCTGCTTGTGTGTGCATCCTTGCCTTGTCATCGTGTGCATTGCATCAACATGTTTTCAAAACTTGCATCCGTCCAGGTCCGCCAGTCCTCTCTGTTGTCCGTTCTGAGCCCAGACTCACTTGCACGTGCCCGCGGCACCTCCGAATATTTATTTTATGAGTGGCCGAAAACCGTTCTCGGAATGGGTTGAAACTTGGTGTGTGGTCTTATTATAGCATAGGTAGACCGCCTGTCAAGTTTCGTCGCATTCGGAATCCGTTTGATAGCCCAACGGTTAACCGCGTTAACCGCCGGAAGCCTTTCTCTTTTGGCCCAGCTCCCCCTCTCAACAGCCCACAAGCCCATCCTAACCACCTCCATGCTCTCGGTCGTCGGATTGTGATCGCGTGGCCAAAAACCGCTCCTCAATTGGACACTCCTAGCTCCCTATACCTATAAATAGGTGTCTCCCCCGTATTTTTCTCGCAAATCCAACCCTAGCCCCGCTCCCACCGCGTGTTGGACATGTCCACACCGCCCAGACGTGTCCATACCCGCTGCCACATCGCCCGGTCAATCCCGGGGCGCCACGTCAGCGCCGCCCCTGTTCTCCTCCACTCACACGCCGCCACGTCACCACCGCCAGCACCCCACTTCGCCGCGGCCCTGCGAGCCCAGATCGGGCCCGGCCAAGCCTGTTCATCCGCGGCCGCCGCCCGAGCCCTCGCCTCCCGCGCCTCCGCCGCCTGCTCGCCGGAGCGTCGCCGGACCTCCGCCGGAGCGCCCCGCCTCCGCCGCCGCCATGGATCTTCGCCGCCAGCCCGCAGCTCGTCGTTTCCCGCCGCCTCAGCCACTCTGCAGCGCCCCGCCGCCGTCCGTCGTCCGCCACCGTGCCCCTCGCGCGTGCCCCGAACTCTCCAGCCGCCGTCGACGGCTCACCGCCCGCCAACCCCTCCACCGGAGCTCGCCTCGCCGTCGATGGCTCGCCGCCGGTCGACAGCCGCTGCCGCCCCTGCTTCGTCCCGTTCGGAATCGAGGAGACGACGGCCGCCGCTCGCGTTGTCCCCGCGTGGGCCAAGGCCCAGATGCGGCCCAGTCCAACTGATGCTGCATCGGCCTGCCTCCACCCCGCCTCAGCCTCGTGGGCCCATGTTAAGGTCGGCCCAGCTCCAGGCGGCCCGAGCCGGCCTGCCCCGCCTTCTCCTCCGTCTTGGGCTTTGGCCCATGGTGAGCCACCCTCTAACCCTCGCCCGGTGCGTCGTATAGCTATTGCACGCTCACTGTTTTTTTTCTTCCCTGTGTGAAATATGGCTAAGTCCTTTTTCTGTCAGTAATTTTGTTGCATCTTTGCATGACTGTAACTCTTTGTGTGGTTGTCCAAACTGTGCATATAATATGTCAAAATGACCGTGGTGATATGCTCTTCTTTTTGTTCCATTGTGGCATGCTTGTTTGAGTTCATCTTGATGCCCTAATCTCTGTTGCAAGAGTGCTATAAGTTTAAAACTGCTGGTGACTATAATTTTGTAGCATGCTTGTAATGCTTGTAACTTTGTGCATGTTTATCCAAATGGAGCATATGAGATGTCAAAATGTTCATTGTGAAGTGCTCTACATGATGGTTGCTGTAGCATTCATGTTAGGTGCCATCTTGCCATGTTAATCTCTGATGCAAACGTACATGTGGCTGTTAAGTACTGAAACATGTTATGAGATGCTGATTTGCCTTGCTCATTGCTATTGGTGTGCTTGTCTTCATGCCACATGCCAATATGTTGTAGAAGAACCATCATATGGTCTTTGCTGTGGTCCAATCCACTTTCCATGATATGCCTTGCGGTGACTTAAACAAGCTTGTAAACATGCCATGCCAATGTTGCTGTTTTATACATAGTGAAAAAACTGCCAAGTCTGGAATCTGTTAAACCTGATGCTTTGTTTACTAGATGCCTCACTCATATCCATGCTTGTTTTGGAGTGGCCAACGATCATGTCTTGTTGTCCATGTTATTGTCTATCCATCCATGCCCTTGCTAGCTCATATGACCTGATGTAGCTTATTTACTTCTTGCTCTCAAGTTGCTATAAATTTTACCTGTCAGATTTTTATTAGCATGATCAATTTGGTGAAGCTTGTTGTTATTTATCCATGCCTCCCATGGAGATGCTCCAATGGAGTTGTTTGATGTATGCTATGTCTACTACATGTCCATGCTCTTTATGTACTTAATAGAGTTGATGTGCTTGTTGTTTTGTGCCTCCGAAGGCAGCATCGTGATGATGTTTTTGCCTTCCCAGATTTTGACTAAGTCTGGATAAATTTATTGCAACTTGTCATGCTTGTTAAATTGTGTTCCATCTAGTTTTTGGGTGTGTTCTAAGTTCATGCTTGTTAAGTATCATGTCTATTTCACATCCATGCCTCTTGTTATCATGTTTGGGTGTTGTAGCATATTTTTACCTTGCTCCAAAGTTGCTATGTGGCTGTTAACTTCAGCTTTGCATTGTAACTTGTTTTGTTCGTATCTTTTAGCCCGTTGCTCCGTTTTGAGCGTGTCTTATATGAAACTTGTGTGATTTTGCATGTAGAAGCATAATAGCATGTTGTTTTCATGTTTGGAGTGTGTTTGCTTGATGTTTGGGTGCATCTTGCACTGTTGCCTTGCTTGACTTGTTTAGCTCATATCTTATAGGTCGTAGCTCCGAATTAAACAAACTTTATATGAAACTTGACTAGAATTTCGTGGAGATCATCATGGTGCATGTTATCCTTCTGTTTAACAACTTTAACTTAAGGTTTGTTCAGATCTGGACCAATTTCCAAATATGCATATGAGGACTTACCGGAATTGATATGTGTTGATTCCGGCCTCTTTTAAACTTGTTGGTTTGTGTTGTTCTTGTGTGCATCATCCCTTGCCATGAATTTCATCATATAGACTTGTCTTGCATCATAATTGGTTGAGCATCATGTCTTGTTCTTGTGTTGTGTGTTTACCATGTTGTGTGCTTTCTTCTCGTTAGTGCTTGTTTCGTTGCGATCGTGAGGATTCTTTCGGCTACACTTGGTTCGTCTTCAAGGCTTCCTCTTCATCTTCTTCCTGGATCCGTTCTTCTTCCTTGCGGGATCTCAGGAAAGATGACCATCACCCTGGATACCTTTACTATCATTGCCATGCTTAGTGTCTCGATGCTATCGTTATATGTCGCGCTACCCATCTTAATTGTTAGCCCCTCCCCTTGTTGCCATGAAACCTCTAACTTTTGACACCTTCCCAGCAAAACCGTTGTTTGGCTATGTTACCCGCTTGCTCAGCCCCTCTTATAGCATTGCTAGTTGCAGGTGAAGATGAAGATCGTTCCATGTTGGAACTTGTTGTTTGTATATTACAATATATCTTATATATCTTAATACACCTATATACTTGGCAATGGGTGGAAGGCTTGGCCTTTTGCTCGGTGTTTTGTTCCACTCAGGCCACCTTAGGAGCTGATAAACCGGTGTTATGTTCGTTGATTTTGCGTTCCTTACACGGTTGGGTATATGGGGACCCCTTGACAGTTCGTCTTTGAATAAAACTCCTCCAGCAAGGCCCAACATTGGTTTTATTTTGCTCATAATAAAAACTTAATTAATTAATTAATTGCATAGGGAGTTAGTGCTACCCGAGGATTCTTTCTACATAGCAGGGGGGTAGTGTTGATGGTGTTGGTCCCAAACGGGGTCCTGCAGGGCCACCTTGGGAAACCCGAGGGCTGGTTTTACCTGTTGCATCACCCATCCGGTCGTGGCCTGAGGCGAGATACTCGCGGCTACTATCAGGGTGTCGACACACCGGGTGGTCTTGCTGGACTTGTTTTACCAATGTCGAAATGTCTTGTGCACTGGGAATTCCGAGTCTGATCGGGCCTTCCCTAAGATAAGGGGTAATATTATTATTATCTCTGCTGATCGTGAGAGCTTGTGATGGGATAAGTTGGGACAGCCCTGCAGGGTTATGATCTTTCCAAAGCTGTGCCCGCGGTTATGTGGCAGATTGGAATTTGTTAATGTCCGGTTGTAAAAAACTTGACAGAGGATCCGAATAAAACACACAAATGTGTGAGTAACCGTGACTGTCTCTTTTCACTTTGAGAAGAGAACACGGTGGGGTTATGTTTGACTCGTAGGTAGTTCAGGATCTTTAGCGATCACTACTTGTTGTGACCGTTTGCGTAGATGCTCATCTTATTCTTGTACTCGTAAGTTAGCCACCATATATTGCTTAGCCGCTGCTGCAACCTCATCACTTTACCTTTTCCTACCCATTGAGCTTTGCTAGTCTTGTTACCCATGGTTATGGGATTGCTGAGTCCTCGTGGCTCACAGATACTACAACAACAGTTGCATGTGCAGGTTTCCGATGTCTTGACGTGAGAGCGATGATCGTTGTGTTGGAGTTCTTTCTTCTTCTTCTTCTTCAGTCTTGGGTTAGGTTTCGGGTCGGCAGCCTGGGATAGGAGATGGATGTCTTTGTGCTTTTCCTATTTGCATCCGTAGTCGGATGCCTTGTATTGATGTCGTTGTATTCATGTGACTTGTATGTATTGTTGTATCCCCCATGTATGTATGTAATGGTACGATGTAATGATATCCATCTTGCTAAGCGCCCGAAATGTGGTTGTGCCCCAATCACGTAAGTGTCACGTGATCGGGATAGAATCGCATCTTGGGCCTGACAAGCTAGTATCAGAGCATCGACCGACCATAGGAGCCCCCTTGATTGATCGTAGCTTGGCCGTTGTGGAGTCTAGAGGAAAACCCTTTCGGAGTCTAGTTATATCGGAGAGTAGGAATTCTTTTTACTCCCCAGCCCCTTCGTCGCTCTGGTGAGGAATCTTGACGTAGGTGTTTTGAATTACTCCTCTTCCCCTTCAAATTTCTTTTAGGATCACGTGGTTAGTTTTCGTTCGTTGCGTTGTCAGTTCTTTCATCTGGTGCATCTCTCGTCAAGTGGATTCGACCCTCTTCTTCTTTGCAAGTTCAACCCTCAGTTCTTTTCAACCGACGGTGTTTTCCCCCGTCCGAAGTGGTCTTTCTTTTCCCACCCACCCACCCTTTTCTTCTCGGTGCCGGGGTCCTTAATTGAGTATCCATCCTACTCGTGTGAACCTTTGTTTTCTTTCGTCAATTATTTCATGTGGTGAATTCTCGTATAGTTCGTCATTCTTCACCTCTTCCTCTTTTCCGGTAAATTCAATTTCAATATCTCGGTATGGTTCTTATTCTTTCATCGGCTCAAATGTTTTTCCCCTTGCTCGTTTACCTCTCACCATTTAATTGTCCGGAGTTCCGAAGAAATCTCAGGATATTCGCCTGCCTTCCAAGTAATTCGAGGTTGTCACTTTATTCGAGTTTTTCAATCAGTCCGGTGCATCATCTTCTTTCAATTCCTTAAACGGTGGTTTTCTCTTCAGTGGGCTCATAACCCACAGGTCTTTTCCAAGGATCTTACCTGACTCTCCTAATTTTTCCCGGAGTGTTCCGTAATTCTTTTCAAGCGTGACATAAGTATGGATTCCATCAGTCATATGCCTTCTCCAAGATCGCTTTCAATTCTTTTCATCGTTGGTTCAATCTTTTCTCTCTTTTTAGACTTCCGGAGTACCTCAATAATTTTGGTGGCATTCCTCATCGTCATTTGAAGTCCAAAGAAGAGTTTTACTCTAATTCTTGTCCATTCTCTCGAAGATTCTTCGTTCAAGATCGTTGCTATCTCCTTCATTGTTCCGATCATCAAGACTTCCTTTCTTTAACCATCCAGAGTAGTTCATGAATTCTTTTCTTTGTGTTCCTTCGAAGGCCCTCATTTCATAAGATTTATTCGTTTTCAATTTTCAACTTCGTCCTCCAAATATTCTTCATTGATGCCTCTTCGTTCGTCTCACATTTGTCCGGTGCTTCGTTCAAGTATTGTTTAATTAGTTCGTGATCTCGTCGTTCTCTTGTATCTAAATTCCCCAAGTGCTTTATTCTTCCTGGCGATTCATTCTCTTGCTTTCACTCAATTTCAATTATTTACGGTGGTTTGTTCTCTTTCATCTTTCGATTTTAATTCTTATGGTGGTTCGTTCCTTTTCATCGCTCGGTTTCAATTCTTACGGTGGTTCGCTCAAGAGTTCTTTTTGGTGTTATCACATCAGTCCATTCATTTTTTGTATCCCAATCCTACCGGTGTTTCATGAAGATTTTGTCGAGTTCGTACTACATCCCTAATCTTTTTCAACGGGAATAAGTAATATGTGAATCCATTGTTCATCAATTTAATTGGTGAAGGATAAGCATAACATACATCTTATTCTTTTCATCAAGTTGATTAATTTCTTCCTTCGGAGTTTATTCTTGATGAATAAATTCTATTTCCGAGTGTTTTATCATTTCTTTCCGGAGTTCTTAGTTTCTCGGCTATCTCATCGGATCATCCATTGGAATCATCGCAAGGCTTTAATCTTATTCCTTTCGTTCGTCATTTCTAAATCATCATCCTTTTGTTATCGGAGTTCCTCATGGTGGTTCTTCACAATTTAATTCATTCTTCAAACGTTCATCTAATTCTTATGGAGCAGCTCAAGCATTCTTATTCTTTTGTGTGTCGAGATGCAAATAATTCTCCGTATTCTTTTGAAGTGGAGTTTTGCATTTCTTCCTTCATGTCATCTATTCAATCTTTTGGTTGGGGCATAATTCACCTCAAGTTTTGAGATGTTTTCCATAAGTCCACTACAAGTTAATTCTTTTGTTGTTGATTTTTCCAACAACTCCGTTCATCCGTTCTTCGCAAGGATGCTTTGAGTTCATTCCTGGTGGAACTTGTTGTTCTCTTATCCGTTTTCTTATTCCATTCTTTCAATTCTTCCGGAGTCAATGGTGTTGTTCTTCTCGTCGTTTATCGCCATATTCTTAAGTTCAAGTTCTATTCATTCCATTTCAGCCGGAGTGCTACCCGAATTCTTTTGTTAGAATTCCTTTTCTATCTCTTTTAGCCGGAGTGGTTTAATTTCTCTCTTGTCACTTAACCTCCTTGATTCTCGTCGTATTCCTTGTTCCTCTTGTTTAACGAAGTCTTTGCAACTTCGTTCACCTCAGTGTATCCTTTCTTCCAAGTGTCTCAACCTCTCAAGGTTCTTTGGTTTCACTCTTTTGTCCTCGAAGAACTTTGTTCTTCCTTTTTTTCCGTCTCGTTCCTAAGATCTCGGGACGAGATCTCTCGTTAGTAGGGGAGTGTTGTGACACCCCGAGACCGGTGCGCCAGGTGTCAGCCAGTTATTCGTCGCCGTTGCCATGTCATCTGCTTGCGTGTGCATCCTTGCCTTGTCATCATGTGCATTGCATCAGCATGTTTTCAAAACTTGCATCCGTCCAAGTCCGCCAGTCCTCTCCGTTGTCCGTTTTGAGACCAAACACACTTGCACGTGCCCGCGGCACCTCCGAATATTTATATTATGAGTGGCCGAAAAACGTTCTCGGAATGGGTAGAAACTTGGCGTGTGGTCTTATTATAGCATAAGTAAACCGCATGTCAAGTTCCGTCGTGTTCGGAGTCCGTTTGATAGCCCAACGGTTAATCGCGTTAACCGTCGGAAGCCTTTCTCTTTTGGCCTAGGTCCCCCTCTCAATAGCCCACAAGCCCATCCTAACCACTTCCATGCTCTCGGCCGTTGAATCGTGATCGCGGCCGAAAACCGCTCCTCAATTGGACACTCCTAGCTCCCTCTACCTATAAATAGGTGTCTTCCCCGTATTTTTCTCGCAGATCCAACCCTAGCCCCGCTCCCACCGCGCGCCGGACATGTCCAGTCTGCCCAGACGTGTCCATCCCCGCTGCCACGTCGCCCGGCCAATCCCGGGGCGCCATGTCAGCGCCGCCCCCGTTCTCCTCCACTCACACGCCGCCACATCACCGCCGCCAGCACCCCACTTCGCCGTGGCCCTGCGGGCCCAAATCGGGCCCGGCCAAGCCCGTTCATCCGCCGCCGCCTCCCGCGCCTCCGCCGCCTGCTCGCCGGAGCGCCCCGCCTCCGCCGCCTCCAGAGAAACCGTCGCCGCCATGGATTTCCGCCGCCAGCCCGCAGCTCGCGGTTCCTCGCCGCCTCGGCCACTCTGCAACACCCCGCCGCCGTCCGTCGTCCGCCGCCGTGCCCCTCGCACGTGCCCCGAGCTGTCCGGCCGCCGGCCGACCCCTCCACCGGAGCTCGCCTCACCGTCGGCGGCTTGCCGCCGGTCGACAGCCGCTGTCGCCCCTGCTTCGTCCCATTCGGGATCGAGGAGACGACGGCCGCCGCTCGCGTTGACCCCGCGTGGGCCAAGGCCCAGCTGCGGCCCAGTCCAACCGGTGCTCCCTCGGCCTACCTCCGCCACGCCTCGGCCTCGTGGGCCCGCGTCAAGGCTGGCCCAGCTCCAAGTGGCCCAAGCCAGCCTGCCCCGCCTTCTCCTCCGTCTTGGGCTTTGGCCCATGGTGAGCCACCCTCTAACCCTCGCCCGGTGCGTCGTATAGCTATTGCGCGCTCACTGTTTTTTTTCTTCCCTGTGTGAAATATGGCTAAGTCCTTGTTTTGTCAGTAATTTTGTTGCATCTTTGCATAGCTGTAACTTGATGCCCTAATCTCTGTTGCAAGAGTGCTATAAGTTTAAAACTGCTGGTGACTGTAATTTTGTTGCATGCTTGTGATGCTTGTAACTTTGTGCATGTTTATCCAAATGGAGCATATGAGATGTCAAAATGTTCATTGTGAAGTGCTCTACATGATGGTTGCTGTAGCATTCATGTTAGGTGCCATCTTGCCACGTTAATCGCTGATGCAAAAGTGCATGTGGCTATTAAGTGTTGAAACTTGTTATGAGATGCTGATTTGACTTGCTCATTGCTATTGGTGTGCTTGTCTTCATGCCACATGCCAATATGTTTCAGAAGCACCATCATATGGTGTTTGTTGTGGTGCAATCCAATTTCCATGATATGCCTTGAGGTGACTTAAACAAGCTTGTAAACATGCCATGCCAATGTTGTTGTTTTATACTTAGTGAAAAAACTGCTAAGTCTGGAATCTTTTAAACCTGATGATATGTTTGCTTGATGCCTCACTCATATCCATGCTTGTTTTGGAGTGTCCAATGATCATACCATGTTGTCCATGTTGTTGCCTATCCATACATGCCCTTGCTTTCACATATGACCTGCTGCATCTTATTTATTTCTTGCTCTCAAGTTGCTATAAATTTTACCTGTCAGATTTTTATCAGCATGATCAATTTGGTGAAGCTTGTTGTTATTGATCCATGCCTCCTATGCAGATTTTCCAATGGAGTTGTTTGATGTATGCTATGTCTACTACATGTCCATGCTCTTTATATACTTAGTTGATGTGCTTGTTGTTTTGTGCCTCCGAAGGCAGCATCGTGATGATGTTTTTGCCTTCCCAGATTTTGACCAAGGCTGGATAAATTTATTACAACTTGCCATGCTTGTTAAATTGTGTGCCAGCAAGTGTTTGGGTGTGTTCTAAGTTCATGCTTGTTAAGTATCATGTCTATTTCACATCCATGCCTCTTGTTATCATGTTTGGGTGCTGTAGCATATTTTTACCTTGCTCCAAAGTTGCTATGTGGTTGTTAACTTCAGCTTTGCATTGTAACTTGTTTTGCTCATATCTTTTAGCCCGTTGCTCCGTTTTGAGCGTGTCTTATATGAAACTTGTGTGATTTTGCATGTAGAAGCATAATATCATGCTGTTTTCATGTTTGGAGTGTGTTTGCTTGATGTTTGGATGCATTTTGCACCGTTGCTTTGCTTGACTTGTTTAGCTCATATCTTCTAGGCCGTAGCTCCGAATTAAACAAACTTTATATGAAAATTGACTAGAATTTCATGTAGATCATCTTGGTGCATGTTAACCTGCTATTTAACAACATTAACTTAAGGTTTGTTCAGATCTGGACCAATTTCCAAATATGCATACGAGGACTTACCGGAATTGATATGTGTTGATTCCGGCCTCTTTTAAACTTGTTGGTTTGTGTTGTTCTTGTGTGCATCATCCCTTACCATGAATTGCATCATATAGACTTGTCTTGCATCATACTTGGTTGAGCATCATGTCTTGTTCTTGCGTTGTGTGTTTACCATGTTGTGTGCTTTCTTCTCGTTAGTGCATGTTTCGTTGCGATCGTGAGGATTCATTCGGATACACGTGGTTCGTCTTCAAGGCTTCTTCTTCGTCTTCTTCATGGATCCGTTCTTCTTCCTTGCGGGATCTCAGGCAAGATGACCATCACCTTGGATACCATTACTATCATTACCATGCTTAGTGTCTCGATGCTATCGTTATATGTCGCGCTACCCATCTTTATTGTTAGCCCCTCCCTTTGTTGCCATGAAACCTCTAACTTTTGACACCTTCCCAGCAAAACCGTTGTTTGGCTATGTTACCCGCTTGCTCAACCCCTCTTATAGCGTTGCTAGTTGCAGGTGAAGATGAAGATCGTTCCATGTTGGAACTTGTTGTTGGTATATCACAATATATCTTATATATCTTAACACACCTATATACTTGGCAATGGGTGGAAGGCTTGGCCTTTTCCTCGGTGTTTTGTTCCACTCATGCCACCTTAGGAGCCGATAAACCGGCGTTGTGTTCCTTGATTTTGTTCCTTACACGGTTGGGTATATGGGGACCCCTTGACAGTTCGTCTTTGAATAAAACTCCTCCGACAAGGCCCAACATTGGTTTTATTTTGCTCATAATAAAAACTTAATTATTTAATTAATTGCATAGGGAGTTAGCGCTACCCGAGGTTTCTTTCTACATAGCAGGGGGCCAGTGCTGATGGTGTTGTTCCCAAACGGGGGTCCTGCAGGGCCACCTTGGGAAACTCGAGGGCTGGTTTTACCTGTAGCATCACTCATCCGGTCGTGGCCTGAGACAAGAACGCGCGGCTACTATCAGGGTGTCGACACAACGGGAGGTCTTGTTGGACTTGTTTTACCATTGTCGAAATGTCTTGTGCACCAGGAATTCCGAGTCTGATCGGGCCTTCCCTAAGATAAGGGGTAATATTATTATTATCTCTGCTGATCGTGAGAGCTTGTGATGGGCTAAGTTGGGACACCCCTGCAGGGTTATTATCTTTCGAAAGCCTTGCCCGCGGTTATGTGGAAGATTGGAATTTGTTAATATCCGGTTGTAAAAAACATGACAGAGGATCCGAATAAAACACACAACTGTGTGATTAACCGTGACTGTCTCTTTTCACTTTGAGAAGAGAACACGGTGGGGTTATGTTTGACTCGTAGGTAGTTCAGGATCTTTAGCGATCGCTACTATTTGCGACCGTTTGTGTAGATGCTCATCTTATTCTTGTACTCGTAAGTTAGCCACCATATATTTCTTAGCCGCTGCTGCAACCTCATCACTTTACCTCTTCCTACCCACTGAGCTTTGCTAGTCTTGTTACCCATGGTTATGGGATTGCTGAGTCCTCGTGGCTCACAGATACTACAACAAAAGTTGCAGGTGCAGGTTTCCGATGTCTTGACATGAGAGCGATGATCGTTGTGTTGGAGTTCTTTCTTCTTCTTCTTCTTCAGTCTTGGGTTAGGTTCCGGGTCGGCAGCCTGGGATAGCAGATGGATGTCTTTGTGCTTTTCCTATTTGCATCCGTAGTCGGATGCCTCGTATTAATGTTGTTGTATTCATGTGACTTGTATGTATTGTTGTATCCCCCATGTATGTATGTAATGGTACGATGTAATGATATCCATCTTGCTAAGCGCCCGAAATGCGGTTGTGCCCCAATCACGTAAGTGTCACGTGATCAGGATAGAATCGCATCTTGGGCCTGACAAGGGCCCCACTGGTCTGCTGACCAGTCAAACCTGCTGACTGGACAGTCCCAGTCAGTGACAGGTGGGACCCCAGTGCCCCTTGAGTAGTCAACGTTGACCCAGTCAACTGCTGACTGGGCAGTTTACTGGGCCCACATGTCAGCCTTTGTTGACTGGGCTGCTAACCCAGTCAACAGGCCCCACCTATCAACCTCTAATGCCACTTCTATGTACACTTAGCAATTATTATTTAATTTATTTTCGAATTAATTCATTTCAAGAAAATTCATAAAATGTTTAAATCTTTGAAAATTCATATAAAATAAATCGTACCTCGGATGAAAATACTTTGTACATGAAAGTTGCTCAGAACATCGAGACGAATTCGGATACGCAGGCTGTTCGTCCACCGCACGTCCCTAACATAGCGAACCTACAACCGTCCCCCTCCGGTCCATTTGTCAGATAAAGCGAAACACTCGGAATACATTCCCGGATGTTTTCCAACCTCGCCAGTATCACTTAATACCGCATTAGGTCACACGTAGCACCGCGTATTGCCATGTTATGCCTTGTGGTGCAATGTTTGCTTTATATTTATTGTTTCTTCCCCCTCTTCTCTCCGATAGACACCGGGACTGAGACTGCTGACGGTGCCACTTCGATCAACTGCGTTGATGATTACCCCTCCTTCTTGCCACAGCAACCAGGCAAGCCCTCCCCCTTGACCACCAGATATCGCCCATTCTCTTCTCTCTTATTCTTGCATTAGAATTGCTACTATTGATGATTCGATAACTCCTATTCTGTTGCATAGCCTGTCATTATTTTTACAACTGTTGATACCTTTACCTGCTATCCTATTGCTTAGTATAGGATGCTAGTATTCCATCAGTGGCCCTACATTCTTGTCCATCTGCCATGCTATACTATCGGGTCGTGATCACTTAGGGTGGTGATCATGGGTATATACTATATACATGCATTACATGACACATGATGTGACTAAAGTCGGGTCGGCTCATTGAGTATCCGCAAGTGATTCCGATGTGGGGGCTAAAAGGGCAGGTGGCTCCATCCAGGTAGTGGTGGGCCTGACTTCCCGACGGCCCCGAGTGGATCTTTGTGGCGGAGCGACATGGCAGGTTGAGACACCCAGTCGAGAGGTGGCCTGGCCCTGGTCGTTATCCGCGGTTATTTCATAATAACACATTTGACGAGTTTGGATATTTGATCTAAATCTGGCCACTGTTCTATACGCACTAACCAGCTACGTCGGAATAGTTATGGGCTCTTGCCGTCGTGGTATCAGCCGAAGCCTTCTTGCCGTCAGCGACTTAGCGGCGCGCGCCGGTTGGACCGTGTAACACAACTTCCTTAGTAATGGAGGTTGCTAGGTCTGCTCACCGGTCGCGTACGCAACGTGCAGGTGTGCGTTGGTCGATGGGCCCAGACCCCCTGCGTGCTTAGGGTTTAGACCGGCGTGCTGACCTCTCTGTTGTCCTTAGGTAGGGGTACGACGTGTTGATCTTCCGAGGCCGGGCATGACCCAGGAAAGTGTGTACGACCAAATGAGATCGAGCGTGCTGGGTAATGTGGTCCAGCCCTGTAGGGAAGTTAATCTATTTGAATATCCGTGTCCCCTGATAAAAGGACGACCCGGAGTTGTACTCCGACCTCATGACAACTAGAACTGGATACTTAATAAAACACACCCAGACAAGTTCCAGATAAAACCCGGTGATCGCTTTCCCACAGGGCGACGAGGGGAGGATCGCCGGGTAGGTTTATGCTATGCGATGTTACTTGGTGAACTTACCATCTATTCTATTCTACTACTGCAAGACGGAGGCTGTGAGAAGCGAGGATACTTGTTACTTTCCAGCTATTCTCATCTACTGCTGCAAGATGGAGGTTGCCAGAAGCGTAGTCTTTGATTGGATTAGCTATCCCCCTCTTATTCTGGCATTCTGCAGTTCAGTCCACCTATATTAATCCTTTATACAGATACCATTGCATATGTAGTCCATATCCTTGCTTGCGAGTACTTTGGATGAGTACTCACGGTTTCTTTGCTCCCCCTTTTCCCTCTTTTTCCTCTCTTCTCGGTTGATGCAACCAGATGGTGGAGTCGAGGGGCCAGAGGGTCCCGAGGATGTTTCTACGTGGATTTCGGCTTCAAGGAGTAGTTAGGAGGTCCCAGGCAGGAGGCCTTGCCTTTTCGATCGTTCTTACTTTTGTGCTAGCCTTCTTCAAGCAAATTTGGTTAACTTATGTCTGTACTCAGATATTATTGCTTCCGCTGACTCTTGTGTATTTGAGCTTATGTATTCGAGCCCTCGAGGCCCCTGGCTTGTAATATAAAGCTTGTATTATTTTAGTTTGTGTCTAGAGTTGTGTTGTGATATCTTCCAGTGAGTCCCTGATCTTGGTCGTACACAATTGCATGCATGATTAGTGTACGGTCAAATCGGGGGGTGTCACAATGATCAATGTTGGAATGGTGATTCAATAACCAATAGGCTAAGCATCAAGCTATCAACCATTAACTTCAAGCAACAGGGTTGCTAGAAGTTTTGGAATTACACATCACAGTCCATTGTCGATGGTTAGAAACAACACGATGACAAGAAAAAAATATGGTGATAGTGATAAGTATCAATGGTATCAAGAATTCTACAGAGGTGGTGAAATTCCCATGTCATCCTTGACATAAAAGATGGTAATACTCCAAGGTAGAACATACCACATGCTGGATAAAAAGGAACTCAAGGTACTGCACCAAACATGAACAAGTTTGTGTTGGAGGGGGGCAATAACGTTGTCGATGATAATGCAAACCATCGAGGGGCAAGGATGGTATTTCTTATCAAGGATTCAATTAATATCCTGGAAGAGCATAGAATGCTGATGATGATCACGACACAATTTGTGAGAGATTTCATGAAGATGTAACCGATCGGCGATGACATCAAGTCAAAGAAATGATGAAACGAAAGGTTATTGGGACGATGGGTACGACACAAACTTGGAATCAAGCTTGCTGTTCGAGGTGAAACGATAAGACAAGGACGATCGACGTAAGCTTAGCTCTTTGTTAAAAGTTGTGCTCCAGGAATAAGGACCGGGTGTCACAGTTAAACATTATCATGATAACGATATAGCTGATTAGGCTAGGAATGACTTGATGGAGTATTAAACTTGTAAGCAATGAAGATTTATAATACTTGTTGAATCAGAGTGGAAACTCGATTCTATTATCGGTGTCCTGGAGTGACTAATAACTCAGAACCCAGGAAAATTTGGAATCGGTGAGAAATAATACTTGGTGAAGGCTCATAATAAGTAATATGTTTCGGCGATATTATCGAGATACCAAAGGGTAATATCCGAAGGTAGGACATAATAGAGGTTGGGCAGGTGCATTGATCTGTAGAAGACAAGTACTTCAACTTGTCCGAGAAAAGGAATAAAAGAATATCAATATGGCCGGAACCATGATTGCAAAAGACCAGAGCCCAGATATAAGACGAACTTATACCAAGGGATTTAAGAGAATCTTTCATGATAAGATCTACATCGTGTCCATGGGCATAAACACAAAGTTCAAGGTCGACTCCCACTTCTTCAATGCATAACCTTTCATTCACTTCTCGCTTTCGATGAAATTGTAGTGTTGAAATATTATCTAGCAAAACACCAGAAGAGTATGACCCGTAAAAACTCTCGGGTGCATACGGTTAGGGAAGGCGTGTGTTCAACCCATAGGGGCATCTTAGGGACATATACCACAAATTTCAGGAGCAAATAACTCAAGCTCGAAAGCAGAGCATGGTTGAAAAAGCAGAGGATACAATTTACCAAAGGCATTATGTATCAGGGAAGAACTCACATGGTGATTCTATATGAAGGACACTGTCTGATAATAATCTAACGATGAATTTGGCGATCACAACGGAGCCGAGGTGAGTATCGGTACTCAATAAGAGGAAGACAGAATGCAAATGCATTGGATTATAGAAACAACATGGTAATTTGATGCTTAAATATGAAGAACTAATGATTTCCAAATCAGAAGACCAGAAGAAGACGCTCTGATCAAAGAGTAGTAAGTTGAATATAATTATATGGGCAATCAACAAGGTTTGAATTACCTAGAACCAGCACCTGTCCGGTATGATGTTTGTGCTGAAAGGTCGAATTCTAGTTTCAAATAATGATTGAGAGCATTCACAAACATAATGAATCAACAGGATCAAAATGATGGTGTCAAAAGGATACTGGTGAATATTGCTAGACATATGGGAAGCATCCATGATGCAAGCAAACAAGTATTGGCAGAGCAATAGTTTGAAGAGGATTCTCGGAAGGTCGGATAGTATTTCAAAGTATCATATGAAACAAATGAACATCTGGGGATGAACGAATACTCGATAAGTGCGAGTAATAATTTATATGTTTATTCATGCGGTAAAGAACTGCAAGGTAGTAGGCACAAAGTATTCTCGAAATAATAGAGAGAATTTCGGGGTATCTTGTAATAACAAGATCAACTGGGAATAAAAGTAAGAACGACAAGTGTATGTATTTATCCATAGGGATATTTCGATGGTAGGGAATTGAAAAAGCAACGGGCACAAAGTCTCGATTGAACATCAGAGAGTATCTTTGGAATCCTTCGGTGACCCAAGCAATCGTCTGTAATAAGGGGCTCTCTGGATGGATTCGATCACGAGATCCTAATGTTAGAGTTACTAAATTTATTTCTACCAGAATAGAAGAGCAGAGTCCCAGAGTAAAGATGAGGAATAAAAGATCCTAATACCACCCAATGGCGACGTGGGCCTGTAAGCCACATAGCCATGTTAGTAAAAAATGCAATGACTAGATTCAACTTCGGCCAAGGAGTAGGAAAGGGAATTCCGACATGCAGTCGGCTCTGATACCAACTTGTGACGCCCCCGATTTGACCATACACTAATCATGCACGAAATGTGTACGACCAAGATCGGGGACTCACTAAAGATCTCACAACACAACTCTAGACAAAAATTAAGAATCATACAAGCTTCATATTACAAGCCAGGGGCCTCGAGGGCTCAAATACATAAGCTCGATCATAAACGAGTCAGTGGAAGCTACAATATCAGAGTACCGACATAAGTTAAACAAGGTGCCATAAGATGGCTAGCACAAACATGGATACAGATAAAAAAAGGCAAGGCCTCCTGCCTGGGATCCACGTAAACTACTCCTGGTCGTCGGCAGAATCCACGTAGTAGTAAGCTCTGTCGGGGTTGTAGTAGTCATCGACGGAGTCATCTGGCTCCTGGGCTCCACCCTCTGGTTGCATCATCCGAGAAGGAAGCAGAAAGGGGGAAAAGGGCGAGTAAAGCAACCGTGAGTACTCATCCAAAGTACTCGCAAGCAAGGATCTACACTACATATGCAATGGTATCCGTGTAAAGGGGTAATATCTGTGGGCTAAACTGCAGAATGCCAGAATAAGAGGGGGGAAGCTAGGACTATCGAAGAATACGCTTCTGGCAGCCTCCATCTTGCAGAAGTAGAAGAGAGTAGCTGGAACCTAACAAGTATCATCGCTTCTGGCAGCTTTCATCTTGCAGCAGTAGAAGAGAGAAGTTGGAAAGTTCACCAAGTAACATCGTGTAGCATAATCCTACCCGGCGATCCTCCCCACATCGCCCTGTGGGGAAGCGATCACCAGGTTGTATCTAGCACATGAAAGGGTGTGTTTTATTAAGTATCCGGTTCTAGTTGTCATGAGGTTGGAGTACAACTCCGGATCGTCCTTTTACCAAGGGACATGACTATTCGAATAGATAAACTTCCTTGTAGGGGTGCACCATGTTACCCAACACGCTCGATCCCTTTGGACGGACACACTTTCCTGGGTCATGTCCGGCCTCGAAAGATCAACACATCGTAGCCCTACCTAGGCACAACAAAGAGGTCGGCCAGCTGGTCTAAACCCTAATCGCGCAGGGGTCTGGGCCCATCGCTCATTGCACACCTGCATGTTGCGTACGCGGTCGTTGAGCAGACCTGGCAACCTCCATTTTCAAAGGAAGTTGTGTTATGCGGTCCAACCCGGTGCGCGTCGCTCAGTCGCTGACGTCAAGAAGGCTTTGACTGGTACCACGACGTCGAGTGCCCATAATTGTTAGTTGGTTAGTGCATATAGGCCAGTGGCCAGAATCAGATCAAATATCCAAACTCGTTAATCAGGTTCTTATGAAATAACTGCGGACAACGACCAGGGACTAGGCCACGTCTCAACTGGGTGTCTCAACCTGCCATGTCGCTCCACCATAAAGATTCACTCGGGGGCCGTCAGGAACCCAGGTCCACCACTACCTGGACGGAACCACATGTCCTTTCAGCCCCCAATAATGGAATCACTTGCGGGTACTCAATGAGCCGACCCGACTTTAGTCACATCATGTATCATGTAAAGTATGTATATAGTATATACCCGTGATCACATCCCGGTGTGATCACGGCCCGATAGTATAGCATGGCAGACGGACAAGAATGTAGGGCACTGATGGAATACTAGCATCATATACTAAGCATTTAGGATAGCAGGTAAGGGTATCAACAGTTGTAGCAACAATGACAGGCTATGCAACAGAATAGGAGCTATTGAATCAACAACAGTAGCAAACCTAATGCAAGATTAAGAGAGAGTGGGTGATATCTGGTTGATCAAAGGGGGTTGGCTTGCCTGGTTGCTCTGGCAAGAAGGAGGAGGAGTCGTCCATGTAGTCGATCACGGGGGTATCGGCAGCAGTCTCAGAGTCTACCAGAAAGAAGTAACGGAGGGGGAACATAACTAGTACTAGAGCAATCAAAGCTTCACAAGGCATAACATTGAAATACGCGGTGACAGGGGTGACCTAACGCAGTGCTGTGCGATATAGGTGAAGGGGGGAAACATCCGGGAATATTTTCCCGAAGTTTGTCGTTTTCGGACAGATGAACTTAAGGTGGATTGTTGCACATTCGCTATGCTTGGGATGTGTGGTGAACGAACGGACTTCGTATTCGGATTGGTCTCATCGTTCTAAGCAACTTTCATGTACAAAGTTTCTCCATCCGAGTTACGGATTATTTTATATTATTTTTTTTAACTTTAATTCATTTTCTAGAATTAACCGATTATTTTAATTCAGAAATGCATTTATGACGTCAGCATGATGTCAGCAGTCAACTGTCAGTTGACTTAGTCAAACGGGCGTGTGTGTCCCACTTGTCATGGTCACAGCTTAACTAAACAGAATTAATTAGTTAATTAAGTTAGCTAACTAGAGTTATTTAGGTTAATTAATTATTTATTTATTTTAAATGTTCTTTGGGGTGGGGCCCCCTAGTCAGTGGCCCATGGGAGGCCTTAGCGGGTGCGAGCGTCGGCTAAAGGGCGCTTGCGTGTGGCGCCCGTGCCCGAGGCCGTAGCCTGCCCGGGCGACAGAGGGGGTGGGGCGGGCGCGAGCGCCGGCGGCCAGGGGCCGCGAAGGCGCCGGTCGGAAGAACGCAGCAGGGCAGATGGGAGGTGGTTGGCGGCGAGTGGGCATGGGGTGGGCGCATAGGCTCGGTCGCCAGCGGGGAGGAGTAAGACGCGCGGGCGCGAGGCGGCGGCGACATAGCCCACGGGCAGGGCGGCGGACGAAGGAGCAGCAGCGGCCTTGGCAATAGCGGACAGGAGCGGGGCCGGCCGGTCGGAGTAGGCACGGCCTGGCATGATTGGTTGCGGCAGCCCTGACGAGCGCGAGGAGCGGCGGCCGTATGCCTGCGACTGGCAGGGAGCGGCGAGAGCGGGACTGCGCGGGTGGCCATCGGAGCGGGGTGAGCGGGGTGAGGCAGATCATGGCCGCGGATGAGGGGAGCGACGGACTCGGGGGGGGGGGGCGAGCGTGTGTTGCGGAGCAGCAACATCGCAGTAGGCAGGAGCAGGGGAAGAGCGGTCCCAGGCGCGGCCTGAGCAAGACGAAGAGGACGGCGGGACTACGGCTCTACCCAGCTGTAGCTCGCAACCGAGCTTAATGACAGGGGGAATTGAAGTGGTGTTCACAGAGGGGAGACGATGGCGAGCTTGCGTGGACGCAGGGAGGACCGGAACAGGGCTAATCACCGGCAAGGACGACGACCGCCATGGGTGACAAGGAGGCCGTAGGCGACGAAGTAGCCAGATCCCGTCCGATCTACGGACGTAGTCGACGTAGGGGTTGACGGCGCTGCTTTGGGCATCCTATGGCGCCATGGGGAAGCTCCCGTGCACAGGGTCGATGACGGTCGTAGTAATGGTGAGGCGGCGGCGGCTGCTGCACTCTCTCGCGACGAAGAAATTGACGAGTGAGGCGGGAGGGGGAAAATGAGAGAGCTAGGGTTCAGCAACCGTATTGAGAAGGACTTGTACTACGTCGGGGGTCCACGGGCACGTGGCCGATCAGCGACGTGGACGGGCACACGGTGGCCAACTAGCCCCCTATGAACAGAGAAGGGAGATGACCTCCTAGTGGGCTAGGCCTGTACTACTCCACCGGGCTGAAGCGCACAATAGTGCGTTGGTATTTTCCTTTTTCCTTTCTGCCAAACATTTCAGTCATTGTTTTGCATTAGTATTAGCTACTAAATGATTTTTTTTGTAAATGACGAAACTTGACACATAAATCAAGCACAACACTACTAGGTTGCACAAAAAGTTTGGGGCCAATTGGAACAATTCAAATTTTGTTTTGAATTTAAATGGGCTTACTTAATGTTGTTGGTCCACTGTTTTAATATCCAGGAGCATTTTTATATTATAAAAAATGTTAATTATTACATGAAAATTAGCTAGTGATTATTTGCAACCCATCGAACATTTTTGGCTTGTCAGTTTGAGGAAATTACAATTTGAGTTGTTATTTGAATTTGAATTTGAATTGATTTCGAATCAACACGAGTTTATCAACAGTAACCGAGGTGACGTGTCATCATTAGAAGAGGTTCATTGCAGCTTAATTATCCGTGCATCACGGTTTTGTAGGACAGCAACTATTTTCCCTCAAGTGGATGACCTAAGGTTTATCAATCCTTGGGAGGCGTAGGATGAAGATGGTCTCTCTCAAACAACCCTGCAACCAAATAACAAAAAGTTTGTTGTGTCCCCAACACAACAAATACAATCGTAAATTGTATAGGTGCACTAGTTCAGCGAAGAGATGGTGATAAAAGTGTAGTAACGATAGCAGATATTGATTTTTGTAATAGGAACAATAAAAAAACAACAAGGTAGCAAGTAACAAAAATGAGCACAAACGGTATTGCAATGCTTGAAAATGAGGCCTAGGGTCCATACTTTCGCTAGTGCAATCTCTCAACAATGCTAATATAATTGGATCACATAACCATCCCTCAACGTGCGATCAAGACTCACTCCAAAGTTCCTATCTAGCGGAGAACATAAGAAGAAATTGTTTGTAGGGTACGAAACCACCTCTTAGTTATTCTTTTCGATCGATCTATCAAGAGTTTGTACTAAAATAACATCATGTTATCCTTTCCGACCGATCTATCAAGAGTGCATACTAAAATAACACCATATGATGCACATGAACCAACTCTAATGTCACCTAGATACTCCAATGTCACTGCGAGTACTGTGAGTTGATTATACGATATGCATCAAACAGTTCAGAATTCATAATACTCAAATCCAACACAAAGAACCTCAAACAGTGCCCCAAGATTTCTACCGGAGAAACAAAGACAAGAACGTGCATCAACCCCTATGCGTAGATATTTCAATCACTTTTCCTAGCATCATAACATCAACCCTTTCTCGTAAAACTCATCATGATAAAGTAGCAATTGAGAATGGATTTTTTTGATGTGGAATGCTACTTATCATATTCATAGTATACAATTTTCTTTTGTAGCATGGACATTTGGACTTGAATGATTCAAAGGAATAGTCTATAATTTGACATGAAGACATCAATACTCAAGCATACTAAGGAGCAACCATGTCTTTCAAAATATCAATGCTAAGGAAAGCTATCCCTAGCCCATTATTATCAATCATTGATCCATTCATGAAACACACTCAAATATTAGCTACACCCAATGCTCAAGTGCGATAATAGTGTTCCGTAGTTGGTGCTTTATAAGAGAAGATGAGACTCAAATAAAAATAAAAATTGCATAAAGTAAATAGATAGGCCCTTCGCAGAGGGAAGTGATTTGTAGAGGTGCCACATATCATAGTCTAAATTGAGAGATAAAATCATTTTGGGTGGCATGCTTTTCTTGTCAACGAGAATGACTAAGAGTTCCCAATACTTGCCATGCTAGATACATCATAGGCAGTTCCCAAACAAAAAATAAAGTTTATTCCCTTTTCCACCATACTTTCACATTCCATAGCTAGTTGTATCCACAGGTACCGTCCATGCCAACACTTTCCAATGAATTTATTATTTGACAACATAAAGTAAATTTCTTTTTCATTTCGGGACTGGGAATCCCTATTACCGCCGTACTCTCGTGCAATGACAAGTGAATAAACACACATCTTAAGAATAAGACATCTAGCATGAAAAAATACCGGCCAGCACTCGCCGCTTCATGAGCGGTACGGGCACACAAAAGAGATGTTTATTATGAAATTAGAGTTGGCACATACAAATTTGCTTAGGATGGTACGAAAATACCGCATATAGGTAGGTATGGTGGACTCATTTTGCAAAACTTGAGTTTTAGGATTTGGATGCACTAGTAGTATTTCTACTTAGAACAAGGTGAAGGCTAGAAAATAGATTGAGAAGCGACCAACCAAGGAACGAAAACCGTCAAAAAAGAACATTAAACATAACTAGCAACACAAGCATCCATAGGAAATCAAAAACCTTAACACCAATATTCTTGCTAAACAACAATTACTCACTAACATGACTCACATAATATCATCTCCATATCGCAAAACTATTGCAAGGAATCAAACTTATCATATCCAATGATCTACATGAAAGTTTTTATTATATCCTTCTTGGAACTTCATCTTATCATGATCAAATTTGACAGCTTGTGAAAATTTTCATTACTATTATCAAATCTCAAAATAATATAAGTGAAGCATGAGAGTGTTGGACAAACTACTCCAAAAAAGATATAAAGTGGAGATTAAATGAGTAGTTAAGTGGATAGGTAGCTATGTGAGGATTCTCCCAATTAAAAATTTCATATCTAAGGATTTTATTCAAATAGGAAGCAAAAAAAAATGACATTCCAAGAATGGCTCACATCATGTGAAGAAGCAAAAACTTAGGCTCAATCGATACTAACTGATAATTCTTTATGAAGAAAGGTGGGATGCCTACCGGGGCATCCCTAAGCTTAGATGCTTGAGACTTCTTGAAATATTATCTTGGAATGCCTTGGGCTTCCCCAAGCTTGATCTTTTGTGTCTCCTTAATTCCTCTCATATCACGGTTTCCTAAATCTCAAAAACTTCATCCACACAAAACTCAACAAGAAATTGTGAGATAAGTTAGTATAAATCAATGCAAAATCTTATCATTCTCTACTGTAGAAAATCACTACAAGTATAATTTAACATTGCATACTAAATGCCTCTGCATATTTAATACTCATATCCTCAAATAGAATCATTAAACACGCAAACATATGAAAACAATGCAAACATAGCAGCAATCTGTCTAAACAAGACAGTCTGTAAAGAGTGCAATTTTCCTCATACTTCCCTAGCTCACAAAATTCTTAAAAATTACAAAGTTACAGAGAACTTATTAATGCTCACTGTGTAGAAATTTCAGGATTTTATCACATTCTGACTATCCAGAAGAATTCATACAATGATAGAAAACTTTCTGTTTTCAAACAACAACATATAGTCTTGAAAAATAAGCATGGTGAAGGCTATCCTTGACACTTTTATTGAAATAAAAGATACAAAAAATTATACTAAATAACGTCAATAAAATCAAAACAAAATAAAATGACGCTCCAAGCAAAACTCATATCATGTGACGAATAAAAATATAGCTTCAAGTGAGGTTACAATAATGTTATAGACGAAAGAGGGGATGCCTCCAGGCTTAGGTGCTTGGATATTCCTTGAATATTGCCTTGGGGTGCCTTTGGCATCTCCAAGCTTAGGGTCTTGCCACTCCTTATTCTCCTCATATCGGTTTCTCACCCGAAACTTGAAAACTTCAATCACACAAAACTTAACAAAACCTTTATGAGATCAGTTAGTATGATAAAGCAAATCATTCACTTTGGGTACTGTAAAATACAAGATTCATAATTGTTTCCACACAATGCCTAATGTAGCATATCATTTCTACAATTTGTATTTATCAATATAAGCCATTGAAACTAGAAAACAAGCAAACTATGTATTGAAAACAGAATCTATCAAAAACAGAACAGTCTGTAAAGATCTGAATTGATGTCATACTTCTGCAACTAAAAATTAGGAAAATTAGGAAAGCGTTTTAATTTTTTTATATAAATCATCTGTAAAAATTTAAGAATTTTATCATGTTCCGGTGAAGCATAGAAATTCCTGCACTTGACGCAAAAGTTTCTGTTTTGCACAGAATCAAGTCAACTATCATCCACACTATCCCAAAGGCTTTACTTGGCACTTTATTGAAACAAAAGCTATAAAACATGATTACTACAGTAACTTAATCATGTGAACACACAAAAATAGTAGGTATAAGTGTTGATTTGTCTCCCAACAAGCGCTTTTCTTTAATGCCTTTTAAGCTAGGCATGATGATTTCAATGATGCTCACACAGAAGTAAAGAATTGAAACATAATGGGAGCATCATGAAACATATGACTAGCACATTTCAAGTCTAACCCAATTCCTGCATTGGGATTTTGTGAGCAAACAAATTATGGGAACAAGAATCAACTAGCATAGGAAGGCAAAACAAGCAAAATTTTAGAACTTTCAACACATAGAGAGGAAACTTGATATTGTTGAGATATGTAAAAACACACGTCCCTCTCCCATAATAATTTTCAGTAGCATCATGAATGAATTCAACAATATAGCTATCACATAAAAGCATTCTTTTCATGATGCATAAGCATAGAAATTTTGCTACTCTCCACATAAGCAAATTTATTCACATTAATAGTTTTGGGAGCAAACTCAACAAAATAACTATCATTGGCATGATCAATTTGAGCATTAAAATCAGGATGACAAGTTTCATGGTTATCATTATTGTCTATAACATACATGTCATCATCATAATCATCATAAATAGGAGGAATTCTACCATTATAACAAATTTGCACATCAAATCTTGAGGGACTACAGCTATCATCTTCATACAACATAGCATCCCCAATATTGTAGTTTTGCATATCATTAGCATCATGGATATTAAAAGAATTCATACTAACAACATTGCAATCATGCTCGTCATTCAAGTATTTTATGCCAAACATTTTATAGCATTCCTCTTCTAAAAATTGAGCACAATTTTCTTTTCCATCATTTTCACGAAAGACATTATAAAGATGAACAATATGATGCGTCCTCAATTCCATTTTTTTGTTTTCTCTTATAAACCAAACTAGCGATAAAACAAGAAACTAAAATATTCTATTGCAAGATCTAAATATATACCTTCAAGCACTCACCTCCCGGCAATGACGCCAGAAAAGAGTTTGATGTCTACTACGCAACTTTATTCTTGTAGACTCGTGTTGGGCCTCCAAGCGCAGAGTTTTGTAAGAGAGCAGCAATTTTCCCTCAAGGGGATGACCTAAGGTTTATCAATCCATGGGAGGCGTAAGATGAAGATGGTCTTTCTCAAACAACCCTGCAACCAAATAACAAAAAGGCTATTATGTCCCCAACACACCAAATACAATGGTAAATTGTATAGGTGCACAAGTTCGGTGAAGAGATGGTGATAAAAGTGTAGAACGATAGTAGATATTGATTTTTGTAATAGGAACAATAAAAATAGCAAGGTAGCAAGTAACAAAAATGAACACAAATGGTATTGCAATGCTTGAAAATGAGGCCTAGGGTCCGTACTTTCGCTAGTGCAATCTCTCAACAATGCTAATATTATCGGATCACATAACCATCCCTCAACGTGCGATGATGAATCACGCCAAAGTTCCTATCTAGTGGAAAACATAAGAAGAAATTGTTTGTAGGGTCGAAACCACCTCAAAGTTATTCTTTTCGATCAATCTATCGAGAGTTCGTACTAACATAACATCAAGATATCATTTCCAATCGATCTATCAAGAGTTCCTACTAAAATAACACCATATGATACACACCAACCAAATCTAATGTCACCTAGATACTCCAATGTCATCGCGAGTATTCGGGAGTTGATTATATGATATGCATCAAACAATTTCAGATTCATAATACTCAATCCAACACAAAGAAACTCAAAGAGTGCCCCAAGATTTCTACCGGAGAAACAAAGACAAGAACGTGCATCAACCCCTATGCATAGATTACCCCAATGTCACCTCGGAGTCTGCGAGTTGAGTACCAAAACGCACATCAAGTGAATCAATATGATACCAATTGTCACCATGGATATTCATAGCAAGACATACATCAAGTGTTGTCGAACCCATAAAACTATTAAATCCCAAGAAATGTCAAAGGGAAAACTCAATTCATCAAAACAAGATAGAGAGGGAAAAACACCATATGTTCCGACTATATTAACAAAGCCTGCGATACATCAAGATTGCGCATCTCAAGAACACGAGGGAGAGAGAGAGAGAGAGAGAGAGAGAGATTAAACACATACCCATTGGTACAAACCCTCAGCCCCGAGGGTGGACTACTCCCTCCTCATCATGGCACCGGGATGATGAAGATGGCCACCAGTGATGATTTGCCCCTCCGGCAGGGTGCCTGAATGGGTCTAGATTTGTTTTTTGTGGCTACGGGGGCTTGTGGCAGCATAACTTCCGATCTAGGGTTATTTTAGATGGTTTCTCTATTTATAAGATTTTTAGTGTTGGAATCACGTGAAGATGGGCCTCAAGGTGGGCACAACCTGCCAGGGCAAGTCGGGCCCCTTTGGCACGCCGTGGTGGGTTGTGCCCTCCTCATGGCTCATCTGGTCCTCCCACGAAGCTTTGGGGATCTCTTTTGTTCCAAAAAAAATCGTCAAAAAGTATCAGCCCATTCCGAGAACTTTTATTTCTGCACAAAAAACAACACCATGGTAGTTTTGCTGAAAACAACGTCAGTCCGGCCATGCAAATCATACCAAAACCATAATATTTTTTGTAAACATGGCATGAATACTTCATAAATTAAAGATACGTTGGAGACGTATCACTAATAAACATAGTGCTCATATATGCACTCCAAATCAGAATACATTGCTAGGAAGAAGTAGGGAAAAATAAATTTAGCTCGGGCAATTTAGCGAACACTTGCCTAGCATGGTGAGTATAATAGTTACGGATGGTACTTGACAGGGCGGTCCGAGGACATGGGTTGAACGATGACGGAGGAATAGTGGGGTGGAGCCCGACTGGAACGCTAGAGGTGAAGGAGACATAGAGTTCTCACATGGGTGTGGTGTGGTGGCTGGGGTGGCGGAGCGGCGACGAAGGTTAGAGAGAAAGAAGGAAGGAGGGAAAATGGGGAGGATGGAGGCACGAGGTCCGAGAAGGTTTTTGGGTGGGCCAAGGGTGTTGGAGTCCTACTTGTCTGTTGTTCAGACTCCGACAAAGCACACCTCCCATTTATCTTGGGTGTGCCGAAAAAACTATGATCGGATCGCTCGGCGAATCGATGTAGACCCACGTTGGATGGCAAATAGCCTCCAGCTGGGCGATCCGAATGTATGCGGACTATTTGAGGTTCTACCTTGGAGATGCCCTACACATGTACCACTCGAAACACCACTCAATCGGACCCGGTAGTGGCAGTCCAAACATTTGGACTTTCGGGTACCACTCAAACCAAGCATGTATGTGGGACGGATATAGGACAATCGGACGCTTCCGTCATATGCGACTGGTTGGTCCTACTTCAAATCTCTTTAGTTTTTCCAAGTAAACAAAATCGACTATTTGCTTCCCGTACGACCTCGCTTTCACGCCTCCTACCTATCGCACTCCTCGAACCTTGCTCCGCGCCTGTGTCGCCGTCGTTGTTCACCGTTCTAGATGTTGACACCCACTATCCCTTCCTTCGCCTCCATGGATGATGGCTCGGTAGAGTTCGTGTGGTTCTGATCTTCGCGGGCAACTCGAAAATCTTCCCCTAGAGGGAGCGGCGCGGATACGGGAGCCGGTCATCCAACCATGTCCTTTAAATAGACACCAAATCCAGATAGTAGAGGTGTGTCGGGTGGACTTAATGGACAAAACACATGCCCCCTTGAGTTTGGTTTGTAGTTTGGGGAAAACGGACATACAAAGTGACCATCTAACATTTAGAGGACTGTATTGGATGGAAACCAGACCACATGGTCTAGACCGTTATGAGAGCTTTAAAGGACAGCTTTGGAGATGTCCTTAGGGTCATATTTTCTCCTTCCAGTTGTAGGTGCTCTTGCATGGTTCCATTCTGTATTGGTGGCGGCGTGCTATATAGTAACACTAATGCCCGCGTCATCCACACGTATTAATAGGGCCTCCAAGGACGAATGATTTAGTGTGTGTTTTGCATTGACGAATACTTTTGTTATTTTTATGGTAATATATGTCTTATTTTTATAATAAAGATCAACTTACAAGTCGCGTAAATACTGTCTTGACAGAACTGAAAACGCAATAGAACTCTAGCCTTTGCACAAATGATCACCAACCAAGAAAGCAAAACACATCAAGATCAAAGAATTCTCCGAGCTTGATGGCAACATCCGTCTCTGTTAGGGCATGTCTCTCTATAAATGGTTTGGGTGATTCGTGAAAATGCGTTTACAGACTAATCGTGTGCATTGAGCATTTTAGATATTCATCTGCATGGCACGAGACAATTTCTTCCCCTCGAGGTTTAAAAGAAAAGACGGTGTTGTCTCTTCATTTCGGTTTTGGTGGACTTGAGTCGTAGGGAACACCAAACTATCAAGAGGGGGTCCGTATCAGAGAGGTTAGGGTGGAATCAACATGTACACATCATTCCTGCACCCCCAGCTTCTTCCCACCTCTTCGGAGTGTTTCCATTGTCGTGGATGTGGCTAAGGAAGGGGCCAGTGGTAGTACCGCTGGTCCAGAGCGGCGGTACCGCCTATCGCCACAAGCGGTAGTACCGCTGCCTCACAGCGGTATGCTACCTCTTAAGCATGCGTTGGTTTTCCCTTGAAGATGAAAGGGTGATGCAACAAAGTAGCGTAAGTATTTCCCTCAATTTTTTAGAACCAAGGTATCAATCCAGTAGGAGACTACACGCAAGTCGCCTCGTACCTGCACAAACAATCAAGAACCTTGCAACCAACGCGATAAAGGGGTTTTCAATCCCTTCATGGCCACTTGCAAAAGTGAGATCTGATAAAGATAATAAGATAAGTATTTTTGGTATTTTTGTTGTATAGATTGGAAAATAAAGATTGCAAAATAAATAGTAAACTAGAATTGTAGATCAGAAACTTATATGATGTAAAGTAGACCCGGGGGCCATAGGTTTTACTAGTGGCTTCCCTCATGATAGCATATATTATGGTGGGTGAACAAATTACTGCCGACCAATTGATAGAAAAGCGCATAGTTATGAGAATATATAGGCATGATCATGAACATAGGCAGCACGTCTGTGTCAAGTAGACCGAAACGATTCAGCATTTACTACTAGTACTCCACACGTCGACCGCTATCCAGCATGCATCTAGAGTATTAAGTTCATAAGAACGGAGTAACGCCTTAAGCAAGATGACATGATGTAGAGGGGTAAACTCAACCAATATGATATAAACCCCATCTTTTTATCCTCGATGGCAACAATACAATACATGTCAGTTCCCTTTCTGTCACTGGGATCGAGCATCGCAAGATTGAACCCAAAGCTAAGCACTCCTCCCATTGCAAGAAAGATCAATTTAGTAGGCCAAACCAAACTGATTATTCGAAGAGACTTGCAAAGATATTAGATCGTGCATATAAGAATTCAGAGAAGAACCAAATATTGTTCATAGATAATCATGATCATAAACCCAGAATTCATCGGATCTCGACAAACACACCGCAAAAAGAATTACATTGAATATATCTCCAAGAACATCGAGGAGAACTTTGTATTGAGAACCAAAGAGAGAGAAGAAGCCATCTAGCTAATAACTATGGACCCGAAGGTTTATGGTAAACTACTCACACATCATCGGAGAGGCTATGGTGTTGATGTAGAAGCCCTCCATGGTCGATTCCCCCTCCGGCGGAGCGCCGGAAAAGGCCCCAAGACAGGATCTCATGGGTACAAAAGCTTGCGGCGATGGAAAAGTGGTTTTGTGCCCCCCCAATGTTTTCAGGGTATAAGAGTATATATAGGCGAAGGAAGTAGGTCGATGGAGCTACGAGGGGTACACGAGGGTGGGGGCAAGCCTACCCCCATGGGTGCGCCCTCCTGCCTCGTGGCTGTCTCGTTGCTTCCTTGACTTCCACTCCAAGTCTCCTGGATTGCGTTTATTCGAAAAAATATCCTCGTGAAGGTTTCGTTTCGTTTGGACTCCTGTTGATATTCATTTTTCGTGAAACACTGAAATAGGCAAAACAACAACAACTGGCATTGGGCCTCCGGTTAATAGGTTAGTCCCAAAAATAATATAAAAGAGCATATTAAAGCCCATTAAACATCCAAAGCAGATAATATAATAGCATGGAACAATCAAAAAATATAGATACGTTGGAGACATATCAAGCATCCCCAAGCATAATTCCTGCTCGTCCTTGAGTAGGTAAATGATAAAAATAGAATTTTTGATGTGGAATGCTACCTAACATAATTTTCAATGTAATTTTCTTTAGTGTGGAATGAATGTTCAGATCTTAAAGATTCAAGACAAAGGCTTAATATTGACATAAAAATAATAATACTTATAGCATACTAACAAAGTAAACATGTCTTCTCAAAATAGCATGGCTAAAGAAAGCTATCCCTACAAAATCATATAGTCTGGCTATGCTCTATCTTCATCACACAAAATATTTAAATCATGCACAACCCCGGTTTTCATCCAAGCAATTGTTTCATACTTTAGTATTCTCAATCTTTTTCAACTTTCACGCAATACATGAGCGTGAGCCATGGATATAGCACTATAGGTGGAATAGAGTGGTGGTTGTGGAGAAGACAAAAAGGAGGAAGATGGTCTCACATCAACTAGGTGTATCAATGGGCTATGGAGATGCCCATCAAAAGATATCAATGTGAGGGAGTAGGGATTTCCATGCAACGGATGCACTAGAGCTATAAATGTATGAAAGCTCAACTAAAGAAACTAAGTGGGTGTGCATCCAACTCGCTTGCTCATGAAGACCTAGGGCATTTTGAGGAAGCCCATCATTAGAATATATAAGCCAAGTTATATAATGAAAATTCCCACTAGTATATGAAAGTGACAAAACAAGAGACTCTCAATCATGAAGATCATGGTGCTACTTTGAAGCACAAGTGAGGAAAAAAGATATTAGCATTGCCCCTTCTCTCTTTTTCTCTCATTTTTTTATTTTGGGCCCTTTTTTCTCTTTTTTTTATGGCCTCTTTTTTTTTCTCTTTTTTTAAATTTTTCGTCCGGAGACTCATCCCGACTTGTGAGGAAATCATAGTCTCCATCATCCTTTCCTCACTCGCACAATGCTCTAATAATGAAGATCATCACACTTTTATTTACTTACAACTCATGAATTACAACTAGATTCATGTGTGTCTCTCCCAAAAGGTGTGTACAGCAAGGATAATTGTGGTAAACTAAAAAGCAAAGACTCAAATCATACAAGACGCTCCTCGAGTAGGTAAATGATAAAAACACATATCATGTGGTGAATAACCATATAGTCTCAAGTAAAGTTACGAATAGACGAAGACGAAAGAGGGGGTGCCTTCCCGGGGCATCCCCAAGCTTAGGCTTTTGGTTGTCCTTGAATTTTACCTTGGGGTGCCTTGGGCATCCCCAAGCTTAGGCTCTTGCCACTCTTTATTCCATATTCCATTAAATCCTTACCCAAAAACTTGAAAACTTCACAACACAAAACTTAACAGAAGATCTCGTGAGCTCCGTTAATATAAGAAAACAAACTACCACTTTAAGGTACTGTAATGAACTCATTCTTTATTTATATTGGTGTTAAACATATTGTATTCCAACTTCTGTATGGTTCATACCCCCCGATACTACGCATAGATTCTTCAAAATATGAAAACAACACATGAAAAACAGAATCTGTCAAAAACAGAACAGTTTGTAGCAATATGTAACTTTCGAATACTTCTGTAACTCTAAAAATTCTGAAATAAAGTGGTGTATGTGAGGAATTTTTTTATTAATCATCTGCAAAAATAATCAACCTAGAATCACTCTCCGGTAAAAAATGGCAGTTAATCTCGTGAGCACAAATTTTCTATTTTTTACACCGAGATCGCAAAGACTTCACCCAAGTCTTCCCAAAGGTTCTACTTGGCACAAACACTAAGAAACAAAAAGACACAATCACAGCAGTAGTATGATGAATTATTTATTACTAAAAAGAACAAAAAGCAAAGAAAATAAAATTGGGTTGCCTCCCAACAAGCGCTATCGTTTAACGCCCCTAGCTAGGCATAAAAACAAGAATGGATCTAGGTATTATCATCTTTGGTATGCAATCCATAAGTCGCTCTCATAATATATTCATAAGGTAGTTTAAGTTTCTTCCTAGGAAAGTGTTCCATGCATTTCCTTAACGGAAATTAGAATCTGATATTTCCTTCTTTCATGTCAATAATTGCACCAATCGTCTAAGGAAAGGTCTACCAAGAATAATAGGACATGTAGGATTGCAATCTATATCAAGAACGATGAAATCTACGGGCACATAATTCCTATTTGCAACAATAATAACATCATTGATCCTTCCCATACGTTTCTTAATGGTGGAATCCGCGAGATGCAAATTTAAAGAACAATCATCAAATTCACGGAAACCTAACACATCACACAAAGTTTTTGGAATCGTGGAAACACTAGCACCCAAATCACATAAAGCATAGCATTCATGATCTTTAATCTTAATTTTAATAGTAAGTTCCCACTCATCATAAAGTTTTCTAGGGATAGAAACTTCTAATTCAAGCTTTTCTTCATAAGATTGCATTAAAGCATCAACGATATGTTTAGTAAAAGCTTTATTTTCATCATTAGCATGAGGAGAATTTAACACAGATTGCAACAAGGAAATACAATCTATAGAAGAGAAATTATCATAATTAAATTCCTTGAAATCCAAAATAGTAGGTTCATTTCTATGACAAGTTTTGACCTCTTCAATCCCACTTTTATTAATTTTAGCATCAAGATCTAAAAACTCCGAATCATTGGGACGCCTTCTAACTAAAGTTGACTCATCTACAGTCCCATATTTATCAAGATTAATATTGGAAAACAAAGATTTAATGGGAGACACATCAATCACTTTTAGATCCTCATCATTATTATCATGATAACTAGAAGAACACGCTTTCACAAAGCAATCTTTTTTAGCACGCATCCTAGTGGTTCTTTCTTTGCATCATCAATGGAAATTCTCATGGCTTTGAGAGACTCATTTATGTCATGCTTAGGTGGGATAGATCTAAGTTTCAAAGAATCAACGTCAAGTGAAATTATATCCATGTTCCTAGCCAAATCACCAATCTTAAGCAATTTTTCTTCAATCATAGCATTAAAACTCTTTTGTGAAATCATAAATTCCTTAACACTATTCTCAAAATCCTAGGGTATCTTATTATAATTTCCATAGGAATTGTTGTAGGAATTTCCATAATTATTGGAGGAATTACTAGGAAAAGGCCTAGGATTAAAGTTTCCTCTATAAGCATTGTTACCAAAATTATTCCTACCAACAAAATTCACATCCATAAGTATTATTAATCAAAGTGGATAAGGGTATATCATTAGGATCAACATTAGCACCCTTGATAGCAAACAATTTCATAAGTTCATCCATCTTTCCACTCAAAACATTAATTTCTTCAATTGCATGCACTTTTTTACTAGTGGAAGATCTCTCGGTGTGCCATTGAGAATAGTTAACCATTATATTATCTAGGAGTTTAGTAGCTTCTCCTAAAGTGATTTCCATAAATGTACCTCCCACGGCCGAATCTAAAAGATTTCTAGAAGCAAAGTTCAAACCAGCATACATTTTTTGTATAATCATCCATAGATTCAAATCATGCGTGGGACAATTTCTTATCATAAGTTTCATCCTCTCCCAAGATTGTGCTACATGCTCATGATCAAGTTTTTTGAAATTCATAATATAGTTCCTAAGGGAGATGATCTTAGCGGGAGCAAAATACTTGGCAATAAAACAATCTTTGCATTTATTCCATGAATCAATACTATTTTTAGGCAAATAAGAAAACCAAGTTTTGGCCCGATCTCGTAGTGTGAAAAGGGAATAGTTTTAATTTAACAAGATCATTATCTACATCTCTCTTCTTTTGCATATCGCATAAATCAACAAAATTATTCAGATGAGATGTGGCATCTTCACTAGGAAGGCCAGAAAATTGATCGTTCATGACTAGATTCAATAAAGCAGCGTTGATTTCTCAAGATTGCGCATTAGTAGCGGGAGCAATCGGAGTGCAAATAAATTCATTATTATTGGTGTTGGAAAAGTCACATAATTTGGTATTTTTTTAGCTATCGTGACAAACAAACAATCCAACACACAAGCACACAAGAAGCAAGCGAATGGAAAAGAGGCGAACGGAAAATGGCAAATAAAACGGCAAAGGTGAAGTGGGGGGAGGAAAACGAGAGGCAAATGGCAACTAATGTAATGCGAGGGAGAAGAGTTTGTGATGGGTACTTGGTATGTCTTGACTTGAGCATAGATCTACCCGGCAATGGCGCCAAAAATCCTTCTTGCTACCTCTTGAGCATGTGTTGGTTTTCCCTTGAAGAGGAAAGGGTGACGCAGCAAAGTAGCGTAAGTATTTCCCTTAGTTTTTGAGAACCAAGGTATCAATCCAGTAGGAGACTACACGCAAGTCGCCTAGTACCTGCACAACCAATCAAGAATCTTGCAACCAACGCGATAAAGGGGTTGTTAATCCCTTCACGGCCACTTGCTGTCGGTGTACTAAGATAGGGGTACCTTAGTACCCCAACTTGTGCACGGGCAGTAGCAACTTCCCGTGGCTGGGCTTACCACGTGCTCGCCAAGAACCTTTCCTGTCCCTATGAAGCCATTCAAAAACAAAGTATACAAGACAGAAGATCGAGGCCCCGGCAAGAGGAGCTTGCCGGGAAGGCCGCACCAGGCTCAAAGTTATCATTTTAGCACAAGACCCTGGCAAGAGGGGCTTGCCAGGAAGGCCAAGGAACACATACCTCAAAAGACGCCTCGGCGCATCATGCGCCCCGGCAGGACCCGGAGAGCGACAAGCTTCCGGGCCCGGCAAGATCACGACCCCGGCAAGGTGCTTGCCGGGGAAACCTATGCTGTGTGCCCGCGCTCCAGCTCGTCTGCCCACGCGTCGCCCTGGGGCCCTTCCAGGGGCACGTGGCGGACGGCTGTGCAGCCTGGGGCACACGGTGGCAAGCCACGGTGACGAGGCTACCGCCGTGGCAAACGGAGAAGCATGGACGGACACTTTTGGGGTCGACGGCGACGGGCATTTAAGGCCCTTGTCCCCCACTATCAAAGTTAGGTGAAGACCACTGTTCATATACTGTTCATGCACTATTACAACTACCACCAAAATTACGCTTTTACCCTCCTCTACGTTGACACCTGTCGGTGACCCCTTTGAGCTATAAAAGGAGGCCCATGCACAACGTAGAGGGGGTTCGAAACCTAGACTACTCTCTCGCTCGGTGTAGCTAGTACTGTAGCTCTTCAAGCTCCCGAGCTCAAGAACTCAATACAACCTAAGGCAGGAGTAGGGTTTTACGCGTCCGCGCGGCCCGAACCTGGGTAAAACTGCCCGCGTGCGCCCCTCGATCTGCTCTCCGTGCTCCCTCCGCTCCCTTACCGCAACGTAGAAGGGGCTCCGGTCCCATAGGTGCTCGTGGGAGGACAGTTTCCCCCGACATCTTTGGCGCGCCAGGTAGGGGGCGTCGAGGTTGTGCGAACCTGATCCGGCGCTCACGCGGGCGCATTCTTCATCAACTTCTACAGCTTCATCAACTTCATCAGCTACAACGACATGCCTCCGAAGAAGAAGGCTTTGGAGGTCGGAGGACCGTCTGCGTCGATTCCACCGCCACCAGAACCAACGGTTGGTGGAGGAGGCACCGGCGGAAGGGTGGTCGCCGGCGAGGAAACTCACGGCGCCACCAAGTCCAAGGACAAGACGGACGACTGGGCGAATTCCAAAGCCTCGGTGTCCGTGGACGCACCACGCCTCTCTCAGGAGGTACAAGACCCGCAGCGGCGTGGTACTGGAGGTACCATACGCTTGCTGGGGCGTGGCCAAGCCGGAGGATCGCGGGATGCTCAAGGCCAGCGCGCTGGTACGAGCAAGGCGCGGTCGCCGGGGCGGGAACATGCTCCTTCTAACGCTGTTAGAAGTCCGATGGCGACAAGACCGCCGGGGGTGCAACTACCGTGCACTCCCCGCCGCGGAAGCAAAAATCGCCACCCCGCCGGATCAACGTCGACGACGACTCCACGGCGTCGTCGGATCCGCGGGCTCGCCGCGATCAGCGCCAAGTCCTAGACGACAGGCGGCAAGAAGACGCTCGGACTCGCATCGAGCGTCGACGAGAAGCCCGAAGACAGTCAGATCAGCGCGCCGGGACCGCTGTCGACGCGCACGCGCCCGGTGAACCAGGCGACTTGCTGTACGCGGCAGGCTGCCCTGCGTTCACCCGTGAGCTGCGGCAAGTCTAGTGGCCCAGCATGAAGAATTTCAAGCCCGACGTACCCGAGAAGTACGACGGCAAGACACACCCCTCGGAGTTCCTCAGCATCTACACCATCGCGGTGCAGGCTGCCGGGGGACGCGACGAGAAGATCCTAGCCAACTACTTCCCGCTAGTGCTTCAGCCAAACGTTCGGTCTTGGCTTATGCACTTGCCGGAGAACTCCATCTCTTCGTGGGCGGATCTGTGCCACCAGTTTGTTGGCGCCTTCACGGGCGGCCACAAACCCCACGGCCAGGAGAGCGATCTCCACATCCTCGCCCAGAAGGAGGGAGAGTCCCTGCGCAAATACATCCAGAGATTCAGCCGCGTCTAGCACAACATTCCCGACGTCCACCCTGCCGCGGTTATCAGCGCGTTCCACCAGAACGTGCGTAACCGCCGGATGAGGGAAGAGATGGCTATGACCAAGATCCGGGATGTCAGCGAGCTCTACGCTTTGGCTGACAAGTGTGCGCACGCCGAAGAGGGGAGGAGACTCCCCGGAGAGGATACTGGCGCAGGAGGAAGCGACAGCGAGGATGCCGCCCCGGCAAGGAAGAGTCGGCGGCGGAACAACAGAAAGAAGAAGAGCAAGGAGGTGCTGGTTGTCGAGCAGTCCGGCAAGGAGGCTCCCGCCAAGAAGGCACAGGCTGGCGGTTCCGGCAAGGAGCCCGCCCCTGTAGCGGCAGCCGACAAGCAGGACGGCTCCGACAAGCAGTACTGCAAGATCCACCGCACCAAGGGCCACGATCTTCAGAACTACAAAAGAGTCGAGTACCTCGTAGAACAGCAGAAGGCTGAATATGAGCGTCACGACAAGGAGAAGGCCCAAGGAGGCGGAGGAGAGCCCATCAAGAAGCGGCCGTTCAATGGCCGGGGAGGACGCCGCGGCAAGGCCAAGCAGCGGCAAGGTGACAGACCTCCCCGGGGCCGCGACAAGGATGAGGATGAAGACGACGATGATGACATGGAAGAAGGAGACAACAGCGAGCAGGAGTTCCAGAAGGCCACAGAGGTTCTGTGTGTCGACGGAGGTGCCTCTCTGCACACTTCCCACCGCCAGCTCAAGCAGTGGGTGCGAGAAGTGAATGCAGCTGAGCCGCCCATCGAGTCACGCAGGCTGCTGAAGTGGTCCGGCACGCCCATCATCTTTGACCTTGAGGACCACCCTGCCCGCACCACTGCGGTCGGGTGCTTGCCGATGTTGGTCTCACCAACTATCCGCAACCTCAAGGTCACCAAGATGTTGGTTGATGGCGGGGCCGGCCTGAACTTGATCTCCTTAGATGTGATCAAGAAGCTACAGATTCCACACGGCGAGCTCGAAGAAACCGGGTCGTTCCAAGGGATCAACCCGGGAAGGAGCAAGCCGAAGGGGAAGATTACTCTGCCAGTGACCTTTGGCGGGGAGCTCAACTTCAGGACGGAGAGGATCACGTTTGATGTTGACGATATCCCATTACCATACAATGGGATACTTGGCCGTTCTGCCCTCGCCAAGTTCATGGCAGCTTCCCACTATGCCTACAACGTACTCAAGATGGCGGGGCCGATAAGCGTCATCTCTGTCCCCGGTGACAAGAAGGACGCGCTTATCTGCGCCGACATGATCTACCGGGATGTAGCAGCCGCAGCAGAGAGCAACACACTTGCCGCTGAAGCTCCCGGGGGGAAGACCAAGACCAAGTCCGGCAAGAGCTCTGGGGCCCACTCCGGCAAACGCACCTCTTCGGAGTGCTGCGCTGCCGTCGAGGACGCACCATCGGCTCCACCGGCAAGTGCAAGAAAGGAATGGCAGCTCCACCGGCAACCAAGAAGGTGTCCGCCAAGGAGGACGGCACTGGTGGTACCTTCGCCATCAGTGCTACGCTCGACAACAAATAGGAAAGCGCGCTCGTTGCCTTCCTGCGGGCGAATGTCGATGTGTTTGCATGGCAACCATCTGACATCCCCGGCGTTCCCAGGAAGGTAATTGGGCATAAGCTTGTTGTTTGTCCTCATGCGCGGCCCGTCAAGCAGAAGGTCAGAAAGCAAGCCGTGGAGCGCCAAGAATTCATCGCCGAAGAGATAAAGAAGTTGGAAGCAGCAGGCCTGGTTAGAGGCGTAATCCATCCTACGTGGTTAGCCAATCCAGTTGTCGTGCGCAAGGCCAATGGGAAGTGGAGACTTTGTATAGACTTCACTGATGTGAATAAAGCGTGTCCCAAGGATCCATTTCCCTTGCCGCGTATTGAACAGATTGTTGACTCCACCGCCGGATGTGAGCTGTTTTCCTTCCTTGATGCATACTCAGGTTACCACCAGATATTCATGGCCAAGGAAGATGAAGAGAAGACTGCATTCATTACTCCATGCGGCACATATTGCTTAATACGCATGCCCTTTGGATTGAAGAATGCAGGCTCAACATTTGCAAGGGTGGTGCACACTGCTTTTGAGCCACAGATACACAGAAATGTAGAAGCCTACATGGATGATATAGTGGTCAAGAGTAAAAGCAAAGATACCCTGATCCAAGACTTAGAGGAAACCTTTGAGAATCTGCGCAAGATCCAACTCAAGCTGAACCCCGAGAAGTGCGTCTTCGGAGTCCCCTCCGGCAAGCTTCTCGGGTTCTTTGTGTCCCAGAGGGGGATTAAAGCCAATCCCGACAAGATAAAAGCCATCGAACAGATGGAAGCCCCGAAGCGCGTCAAGGATGTAAGAAGACTTGCTGGTTGTGTGGCTGCCCTCAGTAGGTTCATTTCAAAGTCTGCAGAACGCGCCCTGCCTTTCTTCAAAATCTTGAAAAAGGCAGGTCCTATGAAATGGACTCCGGAAGCGGAGGCAGCGCTGCAAGACTTGAAAGGATACCTGTCCTCTACTCCGATACTTGTCGCACCTAGGCCACAAGAGAAGTTGCTGCTGTACCTAGCGGCAACCAATCAAGTGGTTAGTGCTGCGTTGGTAGCAGAGAGGGAGGCGGATGAGGAACCCACATCCCCGGCAAGCGAACCCAGCGACAAGCAGGGGGCTTCCCCGACAAGCTCTGGCCCCGACAAGGACAAGTCTGCGCAGGAACAAGGTGAAGTGCGAAAGAAGATGGTGCAGCGCCCAGTGTATTTTGTAAGTTCCCTCTTGCAGGGGGCTAGATCAAGATACTCTGGGGTGCAGAAGTTGCTTTTCGGCCTCCTCATGGCCTCAAGGAAGTTGCGCCATTACTTCCAAGCGCACGAGATAACAGTGGTCACTCGCTTTCCGTTGAAGAGGATATTGCAAAATCCAGAAGCAACAGGCAGGATCGTCGAGTGGGCACTGGAGCTGTCAAGCTTTGGTCTCAAGTTTGAGAGTATTTCAACCATACAGAGCAGAGCTTTGGCAGAATTCATAGCGGAATGGACCCCAACGTCAGATGAAGAAGTCCCAGAGACAAGCGTCCCCGTCCAAGAAGCGAGCAGCGAATGGATAATGTACTTTGATGGTGCTTTCTCGCTGCAAGGCGCCGGTGCCGGCGTGGTACTCATAGCGCCCACCGGAGAGCACCTCAAGTATGTTGTTCAGATGCACTTTCCCAAGGAACAAGCGACAAACAATACTGCTGAGTATGAAGGTTTGCTTGCCGGCCTCAGAATTGCGGCCGAGCTTGGGATCAAGAAGTTGATTGTGCGGGGAGATTCACAGTTGGTGGTCCGACAAGTGAATAAGAGTTACCAGAGCTCTTTGATGGAAGCTTATGTTGATGAAGTAAGGAAGCTTGAAGAGCACTTTGAAGGTCTGCAAATGGAACACGTCCCAAGAGCTCAAAATGATATTGCAGATGGCCTCTCAAAGTGTGCTGCAATGAAGTTACCTGTGGAACCAGGGACCTTCCTGCTCAAGCTAACTCAGCCATCCGTTACACCGTCAGTTGGGCAGAACAAGAAGAGAAAGTTGGTCTCCGGCGACTACTTGCCGGCGGATCTTCCAGAAGCCGCCGCCAAGGTCCCCAAGATCAACAGCCAAGATGCTGAGGAACAGTTTGCTCCTGCGGATCCAAGGATCTGTACAGTTGAAGCAGGCGTTCCCGACAAGCCTTGCCCCGGCAGGCTTGCCGGGGGACCATCAGCTCCGGCAGAGCCGCAGGTTCTTGCCGTGGAAGCTGAGGTTCCCGCAGCAGCCCTCATGCCTTTAGTCCTTGTTGTTGAGCCTCAAGCTCCAGCATGGGCACAGCAGATCGTCCGCTTTCTACAAACTGGAGAACTTCCCGACGAACCAGAAGAGATAGAGAAAATAACCAGGCAGTCAAGTATGTACCAGTTCGTTGACAATGAACTGTACAGAAGAAGACTCAATGGTGTCAGGTTGAAGTGCATTTCCAGAGAAGATGGACAGAAGCTGTTGGCAGAGATACATGGAGGCATATGTGGCCACCACATTGGCGCAAGGGCACTTGCCGGGAAGGCGTTCCGGCAAGGGTTCTTCTGGCCAGAAGCCCTCCAAGAGGCAACTGCACAAGTAACCAAGTGTGAAGCGTGCCAGTTCCATGCCAAGCAAATCCACCAGCCAGCTCAAGCTCTCCAGACAATCCCTTTGTCCTGGCCCTTCTCGATCTGGGGGCTCGATATCCTCGGCCCCTTTCCCCGCGCTGCCGGGGGCTTTGAGTACTTGTACGTAGCAATCGACAAGTTCACAAAGTGGCCAGAAGTGGAACCAGTGAGAAAGGTGACAGCACAGTCAGCAGTCAGGTTCTTCAGATCGATTGTTTGCCGTTTCGGAATCCCTAACAGGATCATCACCAACAACGGCACACAGTTTACCAGTCGCACCTTCATGCAGTACGTCCAAGACCTTGGTGCCAAGGTCTGCTTCGCTTCTGTTGCTCACCCGAGGAGCAACGGTCAAGCGGAGAGGGCCAATGCTGAAGTGCTGCGCAGACTCAAGACAAGAACCTTCAACAAGCTGCGCAGGTGCGGAAGAAACTGGATAGAGGAGTTGCCGGCGGCTCTTTGGTCAATCAGGACGACACCAAATCGAGCCACCGGACAGACACCCTTTGCTCTTGTCTATGGAGCAGAGGAAGTTCTCCCCACGGAACTCGTATACGGATCTCCTCGAGTGCTCGCTTATGATGAGCTCGAGCAAGAGCAACTGCGACAAGATGATGCATTGCTCCTTGAGGAGGAACGTCTCCAGGCTGCTGTACGAGCTGCTCGATACCAGCAAGCCTTGCGTCGCTATCATAGCCGCAAGGTCAAGGCCAAGAGTCTCGAGGAAGGCAACCTTGTTCTTCGGCATGTTCAGTCCGCCAAGAATTCCAACAAGTTGACGCCGAAGTGGGAAGGCCCTTATCGAGTGAGACAAGTCACAAGGCCCGGCGCTGTCCGCCTTGAGACCGAAGAAGGCTTACCGGTGAGCAATTCCTGGAACATAGAGCATCTTCGCAAGTTTCACCCATAAGGCGCGGTTGCCGTGATCCGCTCCGGCAACCACCTTTTGTACAAGTATTGCCGCTGTTGCATGTAAACCTATGTGCAAAGCCGGGCGCAGATCCCGTGCATCAGTAAAGCTTTTGTGCTTCGCACTATTTGTCATTTTCATGCTTTTCTTTGTTATTTGCATGCATCATCTGACACTATGTGCAACGCACGTCCTCGGTAAGCACTAGCAAGCCATGAGGCCCTATACTTGTTTTTCCTCTCTTCTTCTCTCCCTCTTAAGCAGAAGGAGTATTCCTCGCGCACAAGTTTGCCGGGGGGGAAGGAGATGGAGGCGTATGAACCAAGTGTTGTTCAAGAAAGAGAAGCCTTGTCGGGAAACAAACAACCCATGAAAGCTAAGTTACCAAAGTTTGAGTAATTCAAATTTTTTCAAATTTTTAGTTATCTTCCTTGAACAACCACAATTTGTATGGAAAACCTGTGCGCGAAGGAACCTACCCGTAACTAGCCGCGCCCTTACTTTGTTTCGAGCACACTCAACGGCTTAAGTGAGCTGCGACAAGTGCCGCGCCCTTACTTCGTTTTCGAGTTCGCTCAGCAATGTAAGTGTGCTGCGACTAGCTGCGGCGAGGTTTCTTGCCGGCGAGGGCATTGCCAGCAGGCTGCTCAGAGTCCAGCACTCAGCGCTCGCGGCAAGGGCCCCTTGCCGGCAAGTTCCCTAAAAAGCGTAGGGTAAAAAGCATACAAAGTAAAGGACCAAAGCAAGGGAGATAACACTGCATTGGTTGCTCAAAATAAGATTGTATATTACAAAGATAGCTTGCCGCTGTTCTAATCAACTACTGCCTATGGCTTAATTGGCAGCGGCAAAGGAAGCAGAAAGAAAGGAATCTAATCTACGCGGTCGCCTTCACGCCTCGTGATCTTGCCCACCTTGGCGACGATGTGGGCAACCTGCGCCTTCAACGCCTCCTGATCAGCTTCGGGCGGCAAGGTGCGGAGAACGTTGACGAGGTTGATGCCGGGGTTGCGGTAGACGATCTTCGACAAGACCCGCTCCAAGGTGCCCATGTAGAGCCGACGCGCCTCGTCGGCCAGCTGCACGGGGATCTTCTCCCGCAGCCGCGCAAGCGCTGGCGCGATTCCCCTGAAGAATAGACTCAACTTGGCGCTGTGGGGGAGACTCTCGTCCGGGGAGTACACGAGATGCTCCGCCCTCAGCGCCATCATCTCCGCGTCAATATTGGCAGCGGAGGTGACCAGCTCATCAGTCCACTGCTCCACTGCCTAGTTGAAGTTGTTCGCTGAGACAGCGGCGCTCTCCACCAAGGCCTTTTCCTTGCGGAGTTCGTCCTTCAGCTTCGTCTCGCGGTCCCAGGCGGCGTCGAGCGAGCCAGTCAAGGTGGAGACCTTCAGCTCTAAGTCAGCAATGGAGTTCTTGGCGTCAGAGAGCTTTGTGCCCTTCTCGGAGAGACGTACCTGCAGCTCAGAGTTGGTGTGGGCATCTTTCTCCCGCTCCACGTTGAGCGCAGTGACTTTGTCCTCGCTCGCCTTCAGGAACAACTCCATCTGCTCCACCTTGGCCTCCAGGTCCTTCTTGGCGGTCTCTGCGGCGGCTGCGGCGCTCCTCGCCTCCTTCAGAGCCCCGCCAATGGCCTGCTCCCGGGCGGCGAGGTCGTCCTCGTGGGCATCGAGGTCGACCTTCCACTGGTTGAGTACTCCTTCTTGCCGGGACAGCTCCTTGGCGGCCAACCGTTGCTGCTCCTCGGCCTCAGCTTTTTCAAGGAGGAAGGCTTGTTGCGCCCCGGCAAGCTCTTCACGCTCCTCCGCCAAGTTGCGGAGGGCCGCCTGGTTGGCGGCGCGGAGCTCCGCGGCGCGCTTCTCCAAGACAGCTCCAGCCTTGGCGGCGAGAGCCTCCCGAGACTCCAACTTCGCCTGCCTGGCCCGGTACAAGGCCAGGAGCCGACGAAGGAGTCTCTCCTCTTCGGGCTCGTCGCTGCTGTCGGGCGCTTCAACAACCTTCAATCCGGCGGAGGCGAGGACCTCTCCGTCAAAGGTCTCTCCCTCCGCGGGTGCTCGAGACGAGGACGCCCACGGGACTTGTATGAAGACCCCGTTGGCGGCCTCCAGGTAGACGCCCTGCCCAGCCGCGGAGGCGGAAGGGTCGGCGGCCGGTGCAGCGTCCGGCGCTCCTGCGGCCTCCGGGCCGGCAGTGCGGTCGCCGGTCCCTTCCCCAGCCGCGGCGTCTGCGGTCGGGGCAGTCTCTTCAGCGGCAGGCTCGTCGGCTCCAGCCATTCCCTCGGTGGCAGTGGTGTTGCCGCCGGCACCGTGCACCTCCTCCTCAGCGGTGGCCTCCTTCTCCATCCGCTCCGGTGCAAGAGGATCTAGCAGAAGAAAAAGAAAAGAAAGAATCAAGCAAATATCCAAAAAAGATGAATCCGGGAAGAAGAAATTACAAGCTTTACCTTCGCGGACTTCTTCGACGACGGGGTCCCTCGCCGGGGAATTCTCCCTTGGCGGCGGAGTAGTGGCCCCTGCTGGCGGAGGGCCGCCAGCGCCCTCCCTTGGCGGGCTGCTCACCCTTGTCGGGGTACTCGCCCTTGGCAGAGTGCCCGTCCTTGGCGGAGCGTTCTCCCTTGCCGGGGAGTTCATCCTTGGCGGGGAGGGTGGAGAAAGTGGCTCGTCGGGGGCGACCTCCTGGCGCTCCTGCAGCTACGGCTCCACTTCTGCACAAGACAACAAGACATCAGTACAAGCAACAACCTCGAGCGCGCCCATCAAGCAGAAAGACGAACACCAGACTTACGCTGGGGGCTGCGCTGGGGGCTGCTCCTCGGAGCAGCAGGCTGATCCAGCAAGCTCGTCGCCGGCGCGTCGCTTGTCGCCACGACGGGCTCATCGTCCTCAACGTTGACCACAGGGATCTTGGCCCTCTTCGCCATCCGCTGGGTCAGGGTCCTGCGAAGCAAAACAAAAGCAAGATCAGAACCAGCAAGGAAAATCAAGACAAAATCAAAGGAACTAAAAGAATTGCAAGAACTTACTCCTCTTCCTCTTCATCGGAGCTGAGGGCGGAGAAGTCAAACTCCGCCTGGTGTGCTCCCGCGCGAGGAGCTGGAGGAGAAGGCTCCCTCGGGCGCTTGGCGGTCTCCGGGGCTGTGGGCTGTGAAGACCCGGCCCCCGTTGTCGCCGAGGACCGAGGGGCAGAAGGAGCACCCGTTCCGCTCCGGGAAGATCCCCCTCCGCTTGGCGCTCGGGCACGGGGCGCCTCCTTGACGACCTCGCTCGTCTTGGTGGCGCGCGTCGCACGGCGCGCCGGCTGCTGTCGAGACGCCTGTGGCCTTGCCGCCTCAGCTGCCTTGCGGAGGCGCTTCTTCGGTTGCTGCGTAGGGCTTGGCGGAGGCAGAGAATTCTCCGAGGACGAGGAGGCATCGTCGTCAAGATTCAAAGATCCACCAGAATCTTCGTCGGATTCTCCAGCCTCGGCGTCTTCCTCCTCCTCGGCAGGCCCGCTGGACTCAGCGCCATGCCCGGCGGCCTCGCTCCCCCCGGCAACCTCGCTCGTCCCGGCAAACTTCACGGAAGGCTCCCCGGAAAACTCCTCGGGCGCAATCTTCAGCAGCCTGAGGATTTCCGCCTCCTCTGCTTGACTTACTGCGTCCGCAGCCTATGCCTCTTCCACAGTGTATCCAAAGTCGCCCGCAGCCGCAGCTGCGGCGGCCTCCTCCATCCTGGTGGCGATGTAAGCTATATCCCGCTCAGTAGTAGCCCGGGTAAGGCCCTTGTTCTCCTCGGCATTGCGGGGCTTCTCGACCAAGTTGTCGAAGAAGGTCAGCACGGTCTCCGGTGGAGGCTCCAGCCAAGTGGGGACGACGCCGTGGGAGTCGCACTCGGGCATCATCGCGCGTAGGGAATCGCGGGCAGTGCTGTTGCACAGCGGCACCACTCCCCGGGAAGGTTTGAACCACTCCGGGTGGGCCGGGTTATGCTTGAAGAGCTCCCGGACCATCCCCTTCAACTCCACGGCGGTGAAGTTGTAGTTCAATCCAGGGCGCAGCCTCATGATGTCTGCCGCATTGCCTAATTCCCAGGCGGGCCTTTTCCTTTCTTGTAAAGGGGCGATGCGGCGACGGAGGAAATCTGCTCCAACTTCTCCGATAGTCAGATTGGCGACCCGGAGACGAATGATCCTACTGAGGGCGATCTGAAGCTTGCTGTCCTCCGGGGCCAATTCACTCCAATCCCTGCCGCGCACTATGGCAGTCTGGCGCGGCGAGGTAAAGGGCTCAGGATTAGCTTCCAGCACCCAGCACCCAATCGGCTCTCCACTCCTCCCACTTGCCGCGAAGCTCTCCTTTCAAGTACGAGTCCTTCTTGTTCAGCCTAAAGATCCAGGAGATGCCGCCAGAGAGGGGGGCACCTGACTCTACTCTAGGCATGAAGAAGTGGCGGAAAAGAGCTACATTTGGATGAACCCCAACATAGTTTTCGCATAGATGTACGAAAACGGCCATCGTAAGGATGGCGTTGGGGGTGAAATCTAGGAGGTGGAGGCCATATGTATTCATTACATCACAAAAGAACTCCGAGAACGGAGAGCACAGACCACAATGGAAGAATGCAGCAAAGAAGAAGTACCCGTCGGGGAACATATCTTTGGCGACGGCGGGGAAGACTTGGGTGCGGGGATGAGCTTTGGTCTCCCTCGCCCAGAACAAATAGTATTTGTCCCGCAGCTCCCTCGCGCCAAGCCTCGGCGCGAAGACCACGCACTTCTTCCGCAGGGCTGCCAGCTTCGCCACCTGCTCGGACTTCTCCTTCTTGGCCTTGTCGCTCTTCGCCTTGTCGCTCTTCGGAGCCATGGCGGGGGCGGCGAGGAAAGAGGCGAGGGGGGTCGATGGTGCTGCGGATACGGGAGACGGTGGAGGAAGAAGGGGGCTTGGCTCTCTGTCGACCTTTGGGAGGCGGAGAGCGACGGGGGTTTCTGGAGAATCAAGGCGCAATGAAGACGATGGAGGGGAACCGCCCCTGCTTCCTTTGCTTTTAAGGGGGAAGTGGGGGACGTTCCGCATTTCCCATTAAAGAACAGGCCACGATCTCACCCACGACGCCGCAATCGACGCATGCCGTTAGGGAGGGATGCGGCGGATACGGAAGGGGGTACGGCTTGCCGTGGGCCACGTGTGCCCGTGCACTGTCTTGGGCCTGGCCCAACAGCGCTCGGCACCGTGTGTGGCCCAGGCTCGGGGGCTCCTGTCGATGTACTAAGATAGGGGTACCTTAGTACCCCCAACTTGTGCATGGGCAGTAGCAGCTTCCCGTGGCTGGGCTTACCACGTGCTCGCCAAGAACCTTTCCTGTCCCTATGAAGCCATTCAAAAACAAAGTATACAAGACAGAAGATCGAGGCCCCGGCAAGAGGAGCTTGCCGGGAAGGCCGCACCAGGCTCAAAGTTATCATTTTAGCACAAGACCCTGGCAAGAGGGGCTTGCCAGGAAGGCCAAGGAACACATACCTCAAAAGACGACTCGGCGCATCATGCGCCCCGGCAGGACCCGGAGAGCGACAAGCTTCCGGGCCCGGCAATATCACGACCCCGGCAAGGTGCTTGCCGGGGAAACCTATGCTGTGTGCCCGCGCTCCAGCTCGTCTGCCCACGCGTCACCCTGGGGCCCTTCCAGGGGCACGTGGCGGGCGGCTGTGCAGCCTGGGGCACATGGTGGCAAGCCACGGTGACGAGGCTACCGCCGTGGCAAACGGAGAAGCATGGACGGACACTTTTGGGGTCGACGGCGACGGGCATTTAAGGCCCTTGTCCCCCACTGTCAAAGTTAGGTGAAGACCACTGTTCATATACTGTTCATGCACTGTTACAACTACCACCAAAATTACGCTTTTACCCTCCTCTACGTTGACACCTGTCGGTGACCCCTTTGAGTTATAAAAGGAGGCCCATGCACAACGTAGAGGGGGTTCGAAACCTAGACAACTCTCTCGCTCGGTGTAGCTAGTACTGTAGCTCTTCAAGCTCCCGAGCTCAAGAACTCAATACAACCTAAGGCAGGAGTAGGGTTTTACGCGTCCGCGCGGCCCGAACCTGGGTAAAACTGCCCGCGTGCGCCCCTCGATTTGCTCTCCGTTCTCCCTCCGCTCCCTTACCGCAACGTAGAAGGGGCTCCGGTCCCATAGGTGCTCGTGGGAGGACAGTTTCCCCCGACACTTGCAAAAGTGAGATCTGCTAAAGATAATAAGATAAGTATTTTTGGTATTTTTGTTGTATAGATTGGAAAATAAAGATTGCAAAACAAATAGTAAACTAGAATTGTAGATCAGAAACTTATATGATGTAAAGTAGACCCAGGGGCCATGGGTTTCACTAGTGGCTTCTCTCATGATAGCATATATTACGGCGGGTGAAGAATTACTGCCGAGCAATTGATAGAAAAGCGCATAGTTATGAGAATATCTAGGCATGATCATGAACATAGGCATCACGTCCGTGTCAAGTAGACCGAAACGATTCTGCATCTAGAACTGTTACTCCACACATCGACCGCTATCCATCATGCATCTAGATTATTAAGTTCATAAGAACGGAGTAATGCCTTAAGCAAGATGACATGATGTAGAGGGATAAACTCAACCAATTTGATATAAACCCCATCTTTTTATCCTCGATGGTAACAATACAATACGTGTCGGTTCCCTTTCTGTCACTGGGATCAAGCACCGCAAGATTGAACCCAAAGCTAAGCACTTCTCCCATTGCAAGAAAGATCAATCTAGTAGGTCAAACCAAACCGATAATTTGAATAGACTTGCAAAGATATTAGATCATGCATATAAGAATTCAGAGAAGAACAAAATATTGTTCATAGATAATCTTGATCCTAAACCCACAATTCATCGGATCTTGACAAATACACCGCAAAAAGAATTGCATCAAATAGATCTCCAAGAACATCGAGGAGAACTTTGTATTGAGAACCAAAGAGAGAGAAGAAGCCATCTAGCTAATAACTATGGACCCGAAGGTCTGTGGTAAACTACTCACACATCATCGGTGAGGCTATGGTGTTGATGTAGAAGCCCTCCGTGATTGATTCCCGCGGAGCGCCGGAAAAGGCCCCAAGATGGGATCTCACGGGTACAGAAGGTTGCGGCTGTGGAAAAAGTCGTTTCTTGGCTCCCCCCGATGTTTTCAGGGTATAAGAGTATATATAGGCGAAGGAAGTAGGTCGGTGGAGCTACGAGGGGCCCACGAGGGTGGGGGCATGCCTACCCCCCGGGGCACGCCCTCTTGCCTCGTGGCCGCCTTGTTGCTTCCTTCACTTCCAATCGAAATCTCCTGGATTGTGTTTGTTCCAAGAAAGATCCTCGTGAAGGTTTTATTCCGTTTGGACTACATTTGATATTCCTTTTCTGTGAAACACTAAAATAGGCAACAAAAAACAGCAACTGGCACTGGGCCTCCGGTTAATAGGTTAGTCCCAAAAATAATATAAAAGTGTATATTAAAGCCCATTAAACATCCAAAACAGATAATATAATAGCATGGAACAATCAAAAATTAGAGATACTTTGGAGACGTATCAAGGTGTCTGTGAAGCAGGGAAGGAAGAGGATGACGATATTGCCGTGGTAGTCGATCCAGGGGCTGTAGAGGTGCGTGCGTCGTGGAAGGAGACATAGAGGGACTTGCCGGACTTCTCCAAGGCGGCCAAGGGGGTCGGGACGTGGCGACGAGCTACCCTGAGAGTGGGGGCGCGCCTACCCTCGGGGCGCGCCCTCCTGCCTCGTAGCTGCCTCGTTGCTTCCTTGACTTCCACTCCAAGTCTCCTGGATTGCGTTTGTTGCAAAAAAGATCCTCGCGAAGGTTTCGTTCTTTGGACTCCGTTTGATATTCCTTTTCTGCGAAACACTGAAATAGGCAAAAAAAACAGCAACTAGCACTGGGCCTCTGGTTAATAGGTTAGTCCCAAAAATAATATAAAAGAGCATTTTAAAGCCCATTAAACATCCAAAACAAATAATATAATAGCATGAAACAATAAAAAATTACAGATACGTTGGAGACGTATCACGGTAGTACCGCCGATGGCCATGAGCGGTGGTGCGGCTCTGGCTCAGCGCTGGTACCGCCTCGACTCGAGATGGGGTTTCTCGTGTCGGGTTTTGGGGCAGCGGCAGTAGCAGCGGTAGTAACGCTCGCGAGCGGTAGTACCGCGGCTACCACCGCTACTAGTGCAGCTCGGGCCCTCTCCTTCGACTGCTCTCTATTTTGGCCTCTCTGTTGTGCCTTTGTGGTAGTACCGCTGGGGCTCACGGTAGTCCGCTGCTACCAGAGGTAGGAGCGCTCCCCTGTGCGGTACTACTGCCCTTTGCGGGCTGAGATGTGAGGTAACGGTTGGAATTGTTCCCCCACTATAAAAGGAGGTTTTCTTCCTCAAGAAGACCTACCTCTTTTCCCCCAAGCTCTATTGTTGCTCCAAAAGCTTATTGCACCCAATCTCTCTCCCTAGCCAATCAAACTTGTCGATTCTCTATGGATTGGTTGAGAAGGCCGAGATCGACACTTCCACAAAGAGAAATTTGATTCCCCCACTAATCCCTTGCGGATCTTGTTACTCTTGGGTGTTATAGCACCCTAGTTGGTTGAGGTGACCTCGGAGCCATATTACATTGTGGTGAAGCTTCGTGGTTTCGTTGGGAGCCTCCAATTAAGTTGTGGAGATAGCCCCAACCTTGTTTGTAAAGGTTCAGTCACCGCCTTCAAGGGCACCAATAGTGGAAGCACAGCATCTCGCATTGTGTGAGGGCGTGAGGAGAATACGGTGGCCCTAGTGGCTTCTTGGGGAGCATTGTGCCTCCACACCGCTCTAACGGAGACGTACTTCCCCTCAAAGGGAAGGAACTTTGGTAACACATCCTCATCTCCACCATTTCCACCTTTGGTTATCTCTTACCTTTACATCTGCAATCTTTATTGTGTTGTATCTCTTGCTTGCTTATGTGCTTGTTGTTGTTGCATCATATAGGTTGCTCACTTAGTTACACATCTAGACAACCTTAATTGATGCTAAGTTTAATTTGGTCAAGAAAAACTAAAAATTGTTAGTTGCCTATTCACCCCCTCTAGTCAAGCATATCGATCCTTTCAATTGGTCTCAGAGCCTCGTCTCTTTCTTAAGGACTTTACCATCCGAAGAGTATGGTTGACACCATAGATGAGGGGGAGGAGTCACACAACGATGATCATGCTAAATTAAAGAAATATCTTGATCATGCCCTTGTTGTCTCTCGTGTCTGATAACCCACAAGTATAGGGGATCGCAACAGTTTTCGAGGGTAGAGTATTCAACCTAAATTTATAGATTCGACACAAGGGGGGCCAAAGAGTATTTGCAAGTATTAGTAGCTGAGTTGTCAATTCAACCCCGCTTGGAGATTAATTATCTGCAGCAAAGTGATCAGTAGCACAGTAATATGATAGCTTTGATAGTAGTGACAGCAGCAACAGTAACAGTAACAGTGGTAGCAGTAGTTTTGTAGCAGGTGTAACAATAGCAGCAACAGTACTAACTTAGCAAGATTAATATAGGAAAAATTCGTAGGCATTGGATCGGTGATTTGTTGGATGACATTCATCATGTGACAATTATAACATAGGGCGATACGGCACTAGCTCCAGTTCATCGATATAATGTAGGCATGTATTCCGTAAATAGTATGTTCTTTATTAAAAGAACTTGCATGACATCTTTTGTCCTACCCTCCCCTGGCAGCGGGGTCCATATTGGAAGTAAGGGATATTAAGGCCTCCTTTTAATAGAGAACCGGAACAAAGCATTAACACATAGTGAATACATGAACTCCTCAAATTACGATCATCATCGGGAGTGGTTCCGGTTATTTTTACTATGGGGTTGCCGGATCATAACACATAGTAGGTGACTATAACTTGAAGATCGGATCTAAAATATGGATATAATGATGAATTCATAAACGGTTCAGATCTGAGTTCATGGCACCCGGGCCCAAAGTGACAAGCATTAAGCATGGCAAAGACATAGCAACATCAATCTAAGAACATAGTGGATACTGGGCATCGGGCCCTAACAAAACTAACTCGATTACATGATGAATCTCATCCAACTCCTCACCGACTAGCGAGTCTACGAAGGAATTACTCACTCCCGGTGGGGAGCATCATGGAATTGGCGATGGAGGAGGGTTGGTGATGATGAAGAACGAAGATCCCCCTCTCCGGAGCCCCAAACGGACTCCAGATCTGGCCTCCCGAGGAAGAACAGGAGGTGACGGCAGCTCCATCTCGTGGATAGCGATAATTCTTTCCCCTGATTTTTTTCTCCAAAAATAGGAATTTATAGGGTCAGGATTATCGTCGGCGGGGCCACCAGGTGGGTACAACCCACCTGGGTGTGCCCTGGTGGGTTGTGCCAACCTAGGGGCCCCTCTCTGGTGGGTCTTGGCTCAAGTATTTTTCTTTTATTCCATAAAAAGTCCTCACATAGTTTCATTTCCTTCCGAGAACTTTTATTTCTGCACAAAAACAACACCATGGCAGTTCTACTGAAAACAGCGTCAGTCCGGGGTTAGTTTCATTCAAATCATGCAAATTAGAGTCCAAAACAAGAGGAAAAGTGTGAGAAAAAGTAGATACGTTGGAGATGTATCAACTCCCCCAAGCTTAAACCTTTGCTTATCCTTAAGCAATTTAGTTGATAAACTGAAAGTGAGAAAGAAAAACTTTTACAAACTCTTTTGCTCTTGTTTGCATAAATAAGCTTAAACAACACCCATGTTTTCAGTCAACATTATAACTAACCATGTTCACAATGACATTTAAAAATTATTTTAACTCATATCAATGACATAATTAGCTAGCGAGCGATAATAAGAGATCTCAAACAGCAACACGTTGTCAAAACAACAATGATATAATATGACAATAGTAGTATCTCGCTAGCCCTTTCTGAGACCGCAAACCATAAATGCAGAGCACCTCCAAAGTTCAAGCAGCGACTCAACATTGTAATTCATGGTAGAAAAGATCCAGTCATGCTAACACCCAACATTCACTACACACAACGGATAGGCATGATAACAGTGCTCTCAGATCTGGCACTTACTAGAGAAGGTGATGACATAACATAAAAGTAAATAGAAAGTCCCTTCGTAGAGGGAATCAATGATTTGCAGAGGTGCCAGAGCTCAAGTTTTCAACACAGAGGTAAATTAATTTTTTGAGAGGTGCACCCTTCTCATTCACTTCATGACAATCAGTTGTCGATATCTCCCATGCTAAACGAGCTAGTGGCGGTTCCCAAGCGGAAAAGTAAATGTTTGAACTCCATTGGGAGTTTTTTTTGTTTATGTGTAAGCTTTTTGTTTTTGCAATTTGGGACTGGGAATCCCTGTTATCGCCTTTTCTTGTGCAATGGCGAGTGAATAAACACTCAACCTGAGAATAACCAGCTTAGCATGGAAAATACCGACCACCTCCTGTCGTTCCATGAATGATATAGGCAGACAAAAAGGATATTTATTTGATGTTTTTAGAGGTGGCACCTGCAAATTTACTTGCAATGGCAGGGTAATACCGCATATGGGTAGGTATGGTGGACTCATCTGGAATAACTTTGAGTTTTTGAATTTGATGCACAAGCAGTATTCCTGCTTAGTATAGGTGAAGGCTAGCAAATAGGTTGGGAAGCGGCCAGCTAGAGAGCAACAATGGTCATGAACATGAATCATGCATAATAAACATTGGGCACCCGCATGAGTAGGATATGGATACCGTGAACATAAATATTACAGAGGATATGTTGGTTTTGATTCAACTACATGCATGAACATGTGCCAAGTCAAGCCACTTGAACATTCAAAGGAGGATACCATATCATCATACTACATCACAATCATTTTAACGCTATGTTGATATCCAAGACAAATTATTATCAACTCCTACCTACTTATGCGTGGCACGAGAAACAATAATCTCCAATTGTCATTGCAAACATGTTTAATCATAATGGGCTGAATCATGGATACTAGGTTAAACATATTTACTTAAATAGAACAAGTCGTGTTCATACCAGTTTCTCTCTGCCACGGCCAGTTCATCGTATATCGTCCTTATTGCCTTTCACTTGCATGACCGAATGATATGAAAAATAATAATATTACAAGAGTGTCGTGGACTAAGCTAGGATTTGCAAAACATTTTATTCAACAGGAGAAGACAAGGTAAATGTGCTCTTCATTAGTTCAACAAGTATTCATACGAGAGCCACTCAACATTTTTATTGTGGTCTTCTCCTAGGTATAACTCAAATAAAAGGAAAATAAATTCAGAGAAAAACACTGAAATATTTTTGGAGTTTTTGGTTTACTTGAACACACAAATGCGAGGAAAAAGCAAAAACTAGAAAAACTATTTACACGGGAAAGCTCCCAACAAGCAAAGGAAGAACAAGGAAATCTTTTTGGATTTTCTTTTTAGTGCTACTACTAAGCATGCACAGAAAATAAATTACTACAACTAATTTTTTTGTTTTTTCTAAAGTTTTTCAAACACACAAGAAGAAAGCAAGAAAATAAATCTTAGCATGGATGATACAATGAAAAAGTGTGAGCACCGACAAATAGAATGATATGTAAACATAAATGTAATGTCGGTGAGAAACACGTACTCCCCCAAGCTTAGGATTTCGGCCTAGCTTGATAGTCGATCCGTAGCCTGGAGGGTAGTAGTCGGAGTGGTAGCTCACAAAGGCTCTCGGTGCGGAGGCCTCAGCCTGCTGTGCTGCCCTCACTGCTGCGTTATGAGCTTGGGCCTCGCTCTCAAGAGAAAGATATCTTCCCTTGTTGTTAAAGTCAAAAAGAGCAAGCGCAGGCAAATACGTGCACACAACATTTGGTTGGTTAAACAACAGATTGTAAGTGAAGTTATGAATCTTTCCTCTAAGGAATTTATGGTCTTTTAAAGCACCAAAATCTAAATACCGAGTAGGTAGGATAGGGTCAAAGGGCAAAGGTGAAATACCCAGCCCTCGTGCTAAACGTGTGGCATAAATTCCACCATATAACCAACCACTGTTAGCATTATGCTGAAGTCTGCGTGCAACAATTGCCCTAAGGTAATAATTTCTTTCACTAGTAAGGGCAGTACGTATGAGGCTCAAGTATGGAGCACAAAGTGCACTACAGTGTTGTTTTCCTACCACACATTTCCCGTTGAATAATGCAAAATACTAAATAGCGGGAAAATGTATACTCTTTATTCTACCCTGTGTCACTCCCCTATTTTCACCGTAACAAAGGCTAGACAAGAAAGACTCGAACTCAGCCCTTGGTGGTTCATCGAGTGAACCCCAAAATGGAAGTTTACAATGGTAAGGAAAGTTCTCCAGTGGGATAGTAAATGGGTTATCCTAAAGCATAAACGACACCCTAGACTCACGTGAGAAATATTTAAACTCTTTGACAAATGATTCGGTGAGAAGTTGGCGTTGTTCACACTTATCTGAAAGGTAGGGGCCCAGACCGGCATTGTGAACATATTCCTCAAATTCCTCCTTGATGCCTATTTGCATCATAAATTCATCACAAGGCCACAAACATGTTTTGGTGGCGGCTTCTCGGGTTGAACTTGCACTCGGTTCTACATAGGATCGGCGAGCAGAATTGTCACTAGAAGATGCTCCCGCGGATCTTCTCCTAGAAGAAATCCTTCCAAACAAGTTCATAATGTCTGCGTACAATTTTTCCACTGAAAAAAATCTGAAATTTTAGTTCACAATTTTTTCTCAACGGAACTTTAGAACATTGGTAGCAACTACTCATAGGGATACATAGAAGCCATAGGAAGCATTCAAACTACTTAAAACATTAAGAATTCAACATGCAAGCCCATCTACAACAGCTCCAAGAGTAGCTAATTATCCAAAGTATAAACCATAAAAACAAAAACTAATTGGATAAATAATGGAGTCACATACCGAGCAACAATCCCCCGAAACAGTTTCGAAAACGGAGCTTCGAGCAAGGAGATCGAAATCCGCGGGTTTGAGCTCAAGTACACGGGAGAGAGAGGAATGGAGATTTTTTCTGGAGGTAAGTGATGATGTTGGCTAAAGAGATCAGTGGGAGGGCCCACGTGGGGACCACAACCCACCAGGGCGCGCCTGGGGGTCCTGGCGCACCCAGGTGGGTTGTGCCCAGCTGGAGCACCCCCTCTGGTATTATTTGCAATAGAAATTTAGAAATATTCAGAAAAAATAGTATAAAATCTTTAGGGCATTCTGAGAACTTTTATTTTTGGGCCTTTTTTTATTGCAGGGGAAATTGAGAAAAAAGACTAAACATGACATTTTATTTTATTTAACTAAGAAAAATAGAAAATAAGAAGTAGGGGCGGAAGGTAGTGCTTACTAAATTCATCAACTTCATACCGCTTAAAGATGATTCATCAATAAGGTTGATCGAGTCTTATTAACAACCACTTTCGGTTGGCATGAAACCGAAGAACTTTCGTAAGTCACTAAGTTACCTCAACGAGGATATGAAAATCCCCAACAATAAGCATTTCATATTTCTTTTTGACAATAGGTAGAGGTATTTGAAAACTTCCAATAGTGATTGTCAGAGAATTTTCAATAACGTTAATACCATTCACTTGGAATTGTTTCTTCAAAAAGTGCACCGTATGCTCATTACCATTAATATGAAAAGTGACCTTGCTTTTATTGCAATCAATAACAACCCCTGCAGTGTTCAAGAAGGGTCTACCAAGGATAATCGACATATTGTCATCCTCGGGCATCTCAAGTATAACAAAGTCAGTCAAGATAGTAACATTAGCAACAACAACATGCACATCCTCACAAGTACCGATGGGTATGGTAGTTGACTTGTCAGCCATTTGCAAAGATATTTTAGTAGGTGTGAGTTTATTTAAGTCAAGTCTTTTATATAAAGAGAAAGGCATAACACTAACACCAGCTCCTAAATTGCACAAAGCAGTTTTCACAAAATTATTTTTTATAGAGCAAAGTATAGTTGGTATACCCGGATCTCCAAGTTTTTTAGGTACTCCATCTTTCAAAGTATAATTAGAAAGCATAGTGGAGATTTCAGCTTCCGATATTTTTCTCTTATTTGTGATGATGTCTTTCATATACTTTGCATAAGGAGGCATTTTTAAGATATACATTAAACGAGTACGCAAAAAGATTGGCCTCAGCATTTCAGCAAAGCGTTCAAATTCTTCATCATATTTCTTTTTAGTTGACTAGGGTGGAAAAGGCATAGGTTTTTTAACCCAAGGTTCTCTTTCTTTACCGTTTTTTCTAGCAATGAAGTCTCTTTTATCATATATTTTATTCTTAGGTTGTGGGTTATCAAGATCAACATGTGGTTCTATCTCAACATAATTATCTGGTTCTTTTTCATTGTTTGCTTGAGCCTCTTCATGAACCTCATCATTATCTTTTTCATTATCACTAGGTGAGTGTTCATTACCAAATTGAGTTTCAGCATCAGAGATAGAAATATCATTATCATTGTCAGGAGGTTTTTCTACTTCGGGTTCACTAGTGGCATGCATAGTCCTACCAATTTTCTTTTTATTTTTATTTTTATAAGGACTAGGTGCAGTAGTGTTATTTCTTTGTGAATCTTGTTCAATTCTTTTTGGGTGTCCCTCAAGATAAAGTGCTTCCGGAGTCATTTTACCTCCTCTAGTTGCAACTAATAGCAAAGTCATGCATATTATGATTCATTTCATCAAGTAATTCTCTTTGAGATTTAGCAACTTGTTCTAGTTGAGTTTGAACCGTAGAAGCATGTTTTCCAACACCTCTAACATCATTTGAAATTCTAAATAACAAGTCACTCAGGAGATCAATCATATCGAAATTGAATTTAAATTGTTTCATAACATTCGCATTGAAGTGATCTTGTTTTCTAACATAGTTTTCAAACTCACAAAGGCATTGGCTAGGATGCATATTGTGAGGATTATCATTATCATTGAACTTCATAAGATAATTTACCTCAACCACCTCAGGAAGTGGTGGTGCATTAATCCCATGTATTTCTTCAATAGGAGGTAAATTTTTAACATCCTCAGCTTTAATACCTTTTTCCTTCATAGATTTCTTTGCCTCTTGCATATCTTCAGGGCTGAGATATAATATATCCCTATTCTTTGGAGTGGGTTTAGCCGGTGGTTCAAGAATAGTCCAATCATCATAATTTTTTAATATGTTATTCAATAATTCTTCAGCTTGAGCAATAGTTTGTTCCCCAAAACACAACCAGCACAATTGTCTAGGAAGTCCCTAGAAGCATCGGTTAGTCCATTATAGAAGATATACAGTATTTCATTTTTCTTAAGAGGATGATCAGGAAAAGCATTGAGTAACTGGCAAAGCCTCCCCAAACTTGTGGGAGACTCTCTTCTTTAGTTTGCACAAAGTTGAATATTTCCTGTAAGGCAGCTTGTTTCATATGAGCAGGAAAATATATTTGAGAGAAGTAGTAAATCATATCATGGGGACTACGCACACAACCAAGAGCAAGAGTATGGTACCAAGCTTTAGCAACACCCTTTAATGAGGACAGAAATAACTTGGGAATAAAGTAGTAATGAGGTTTCTCATCATGAGTAAAGAGGGTTCCTATGTCATTTAACTTAGTAAGATGTGCCACAATAGTTTCAGTTTCATAACCATGGAAAGGATCAGATTCAACCAAAGTGATTAACTCTGGGTCGACAGAGAATTCATAATCCTTATCATCAATAAAGATAGGTGAAGTAGCAAACTTAGGATCACATTTCATTCTAGCATTCAGAGATTTTTCTTTATACTTGTGTAGTAATTTCTCTAGATCATCTCTATCATTACATGCAAGAATATCTCTAGTTGCTTCTTCACTCATAACATAACCTTCTGGTACCTTAGGCAATTCATATCTAGGAAGGCTAGTTCTAGCAGGTATTTCATGAGTTTCAGTTTCAAGCTCATCATTAGATTCAACAACATCATGTTGTATTACTAGAGCAATTTGATCATTAAGAAATTCCCCAAGTGGCATATCATCATTATCAAGCAAGGTACTAGTATCATCATAAGCATCATATATAGTAGAAGTAGCATCATCAGTAACTTGCGACATATTAGAGTTGATAGCATGTGGTGGTGTTGCAAGTTTACTCACAATAGAAGGTGAATCTAAAGCAGAACTGGATGGCAGTTCCTTACCTCCCCTCGTCTTAGAGGGAAATATCTTGGTCTTTGGATCCTTCAGATTCTTCATAGTGATAATATGATAATAATCCCAAGTGACTCAACAAATATAGCTATGCTCCCCGGCAACGGCGTCATAAAAAGGTCTTGATAACCCACACGTATAGGGGATCACAACAGTTTTCGAGGGTAGAGTATTTGCAAGTATATTTGCAAGTATATTTGCAAGTATATTCAGCCCAAATTCATAGATTCGGCACAAGGGGAGCCAAAGAATATTTGCAAGTATTAGCAGCTAAGTTGTCAATTCAACCACACCTGGAGATTAATTATCTACAGAAAAATGATCAGTAGCACATTAACATGATAGCTTTGATAGTAGTGACAGCAGCAACAGTAACGGTAACAGTGGTAGCAATAGTTTTGTAGCAGGTGTAACAGTAGCAGCAGCAGTAGTAGCTTAGCAAGATCAATATAGGACAAATTTGTATGCATTAGATTGGTGATTTGTTGGATGACATTCATCATGTGACAGTTATAACCTAGGGCGAAATAGCACTAGCTCCAGTTCATCGATATAATGTAGGCATGTATTCCGTAAATAGTCATACGTGCTTTATTAAAAGAACTTGCATGACATCTTTTGTCCTACCCTCCCGTGGCAGCGGGGTCCATATTGGAAACTAATGGATATTAAGGCCTCCTTTTGATAGAGAACCGGAACCAAGCATTAACACATAGTCAATACAAGAACTCCTCAAACTACGGCCATCATCGGGAGAGGTTCCGGTTATTGTCACTCCGGGGTTGCCGGATCACAACACGTAGTAGGTGACTATAACTTGCAAGATAGGATCTAAAACATGGATATACTGATGAATTAATAAACGGTTCTAATCTGAGTTCATGGCACCCGGGCCCAAAGTGACAAACATTAAGCATAGCAAAATCATAACAACATCAATCTAAGAACATAGTGGATACTAGGGATCAGGTCCTAACAAAACTAACTCGATTACATGGTGAATCTCATCCAACTCCTCTCTGGTGGGTCTGGGCTCCAGTATTTTTCTTTTATTCCATAAAAATCCTCACAAAGTTTCGTTTCATTCCAAGAACTTTTATTTCTGCACAAAAACAACACCATGGTAGTTCTGCTGAAAACAGCATCAGACCGGGGTTAGTTTCATTCAAATCATGCAAATTAGAGTCCAAAACAAGAGGAAAAGCGTGAGAAAAAGTAGATATGTTGGAGACGTACAGTGTGCTCAATTCTGAGAAGGCCAAACTTGGGGTTGACCATGCTATACTCAAGGAGGAGTTTGATATACTTGACAAGGCTCATAAGGTCTTGAAGAGTGTAAATGCTAGCCTCAAAGAGTCTCTTGACCAACTCCAAGTGAAGCTAACCAAGGAGAAAGCCACATTCCGTCATATGGTTTTAATTCATAATGCAAATGCTACTAACCTGTGTTGTGAGCATGTGCATCTTGTGGAGCAGAATGCCAAGTTGAAGGAGCAACTTGAGAAAGGCCTTGTCTCTTGCATACAAGGTGAGAAGAATCTCAACAACCTTTTGAGCAATCAAAAGGAAGTTATGGCCAAGGAGGGGATTGGGTTTGCACCCAAATCAAAGAAGAATAAGAATGACAAGACCTAACAACCACCTCCTCTCAAGCAAACCTTTGTGAAGGGGGGAGAGGGTATTCCTAAGGAGAATAAGAACAATGCGAAGGGTGGTGGTGTCAAGAAGGGCAAAGCCATTCCTTCCAACAAAGCTGACGACTTTAACCCTTCTTATGTGTTATGATGTGCTAGTGATGGGCATGTTTATGCCAAATTTGTTGGTTCTTCTTATGAGTACATTGAATCGTCTCTTTGGGTTCCTAAGACCCAACATCAAAGGAGCCATTACAAAATGGGTACCTAAAACCAAGCATTGATCTCTTGTAGGTGTTTGCTTCCGGTCGGTGGTCATGGTTGCTCGATAGTGGAGCCACAAATCATATGACCGAAAGCATGGACTTGGTGCTAGACGTGCACAAGGTTTCATCTATGCCCACCAAAGTCGAATGGGGTGATGCCTCATCTTATAAGGTATTGGGTCTTGGCAAGGTTGTCATTTCTCATGATCTCACGCTCGAGAAACTCATCCTTGTAGAGTCCCTTGCATATAACTTACTTTCCGTTCGTCAACTTGCACTCATGGGCTTTGCTACTTTCTTTGATATTGATTATGTTGCCCTCTTGTGGAGCAAGACTCTTAAAGTAGCCTTTGTTGCGCATGTAGAGAATGGTCTTTATGTGATTAGCTTTTCGGAGCGACCCACTAAGACCGCAACATGCCTAATGTCTAAAGTTGACGTGGGGTGGCTTTGGTATCGCCGTTTAGCCCATGTCAATATGAGATCTTTGCAAAGTCTTCTCAAGGGGGACCATGTCCATGGACTAACAAATGTTAGTTTTGCCAAAGATCGTGCTTGTAGTGCTTGTATCGAAGGAAACCTACATGAGAAGGCTCACCCTCCCACAACTATCATCTACTCGACGAGGCCTTTGGAGCTCCTTCACATGGATCTCTTTGGGCCTCTATCCGTAGAAAGTATTGCTTGGTGATTGTGGATGATTATTCAAGATACACTTGGGTGTACTTCTTCGAGAGGAAGAGTGACACCCAACAAACTGTCATCAACTTTGCAAATTAAGCTCAGCGTCAACACAATGCAAAGATTTTGATGATAAGGAGTGACAACGGCACCGAGTTCAAGAACTACACCTTGAATGACTTTCTTAGTGATGAGGGGATCAAGCATCAATATTCCGCACCTTACACCCCTCAACAAAATGATGTAGCGGAGACGAAGAACCAGACCTTGATGGACGCGGTAAGGACCATGATGGCGGAGTTCAAGTCTCTGTACAACTTTTGGGCTGAAGCCATCAACACCTCATGTCATGCATCCAATCGGCTTTATCTCCGCAAAGGCTTGAACAAGACTCCATATGAGACATTACCGGCAAGAAGCCCAACATCAAGTACTTCCGGGTGTTCAGTTGTAAGTGTTTCATTCTCAAGAAAGGAGTTCATTTGTCTAAATTTGAGGCTAGAGCTCATGAGGGCATATTTTTTGGTTATGCTACAAATGCTCATGCTTACTGTGTCCTCAACAAGTCCACTGGACTTATTGAGGAGACGTGTAACGTGGAGTTTGATGAGACTAACGTGTCCCAAGTGGAGCAAAGTGGTACTTGTGATGTAGGTGATGAAATTACTCCCCTAGCCATACGAAGAATGGTTGTTGGTCATATCCTACCCAATGAGGAACCCCTTGTGGCCGAAGGAGAAGGACAATGTTCCACTCAAGTGGAACCATCACCAACCCAAGACCCACACGCTTCCGAAGAACAAAGTGAAGGCCCTCAACCTAATGAATAAGACCAAGTGCAAGATCAACCTCAAGGTGGTGGTGATCCACCAAGTGATGCACAAGCCCAAGTTCTTTCTACCGAGCAAGTTCAGCATCAAGACCAAGCTCAAGATCAACAACAAGATCAAGACGACGCTCATGATGAGCAAGTTACTGCTCCTCAACTCTCTCTTGAGGAGCAATTGGAGCGTCGTGCCGCCAAGGTTGCTTTCAAGCTCGCTTATAAAGAGCATCACATGGAGAATGTACTTGTAAGCTTAAGAAAGGGGGTAAGCACTCATAGACAATTAGCAAACTACTGTGAACATCATGCGTTTGTTTCTTGTGTTGAACCCCAAAAGGTCTATGAGGTGCTCGAGGATCCGAATTGGCTTAATTCCATGCATGAAGAACTCAATAACTTCAAGCGCAAAAAAGTGTGGCGATTGGTGCCAAGGCCAGAGGAGAACCATAATGTCATTGGAACCAAATGGATCTTCAAGAACAAGCAAGATGCTCACAGGATTGTTATTCGCGACAAGGCTCGTTTGGTGGCACAAGAATACTCCCAAGTCGAGGGTATCGACTACGGTGAAACCTTAGCTCCTGTTGCTCACCTTGAATCTATCTATTTGTTTCTTGCTTATGCTTCTCATCATAACTTTAAGTTGCAACAAATGGATGTGAAGTGTCCTATTCTTAATGGTCCTCTTAATAAGTTGGTGTATGTCAAAAAACCTCAGGGGTTTGAGGATCCCAAGTTCCCCAATCATGTGTACCAACTCGATAAAGAGCTCTATGGCCTTAAACAAGCCCCATGTGCGTGATATGAGCACCTTACCGAGTTGTTGCAAGATCGTGGGTTTGAAATTGGGAAAGTCGACCCCACTCTTTTTACTAACAAGGTGAAAGGTGAGTTGTTTGCATGGTAACTATATGTTGATGATATTATCTTTGGTTCTCCTAACAAAGCTATCAATGATGAGTTTGCCACACTCCTGACCGCGGAGTTTGAGATGTCCATTGTCGGCGTCCAAGGAACCAGGGTACCCAGACTTGCCTGTCAGCGGGCCGCGACGCGCTCCTACTACGGCCTCGTACGGCACAGCTAATCGACCACCTGCCCAAGACCTTCGCAGGGGGGCTAAGCCTCGCGAAGAGATCAATGTCAAGACCCCCTTAGGAGCGGCCTGGCAAGGTGCTCCGGAGGGGCGAAGAATCCAAGGCCAAGACTGCCTCAGGAGGAGGCAGTGACGTCAGCAGTAAACACAAGGGGATCAGCTTCCTGTAGGCAACGAAGAGCACCAGAAGCAGCTTCTGAGGCATCGGCTAGCGCGAGCGCGCGTCGCGCAGTACGGTGCTGACGAAGTACACCGGGTGCTCCACGAGGGTCAGCGCAGCAGGGTCCATGGGCGCTTCAGGAACCTTGGGTGCCTCTTGCTGAGTGGCGGGTCCGTTAGTGCCCGTGGTCGAATCTACCTCTGGGGCTGCGTCAGGGGGCGGCGCGGGCCCTGAAGATGCCGAGCCGCGAGTGGCCTTGGGCTTCGGGGCCTTTCCTCGTGCTCCACGACTAGTGTCGCGCTGGCGGAGTGAGGCGTTGCGGCGAGGTAGAGAGTCATGGGCTCCAGGGGTCGTGGCACTACCATAACCGGCGAGCTGGTGAGGTATTCCTTGAGGTCCCAGAAGGCGGCATCAGCCTCCGAAGTCCACTCAAAGGGCCCCTTCTTCATGAGCTTGAAGAACGGGAGGGCGCGTTCCCCAAGCTTAGAGATGAAGCGCCCTAGGGACGTTACACACCCCGCAAGCTTCTGCATGTCCTTCAGGTTCGTGGGCGGCTTCATTCTTTCGATGGCCTTGATTTTCTTCGGATTAGCTTGAATGCCCCGACGCGAAACCAGGAACCATAGCAACATGCCAGAGGTTACACCGAACACACACTTCTTCGGGTTGAGGCATAGCTTCACCTTGTGCAGGTTGGCGAACGTTTCTTCTAGGTCCTGGACGAGAGTCCTGGCCTCCTTGGTTTTAACCACGATGTCTTCGACGTAGGCCTCCGCATTCCTCCCGAGATGAGGGCCGAGGGTGATGTGCATCAGGCGCTGGAAGGTGGCGCCCACGTTCCTCAGCCCAAAAGGCATGCAAGTGTAACAGTAGACCCCGCATGGGGTCAAGAACGCCATCTTCTCCACGTCTTCCACCGCCATCTTGATTTGGTGGTAGCCCGAGAAGGCGTCGAGGAAGCAGAGCCGGTTGCACTCAGCCGTTGAATCCACGATTTGGTCGATGCGCGGAAGAGGGAATGGATCCTGAGGGCAGAACTTGTTGAGGCTCGTGAAGTCAATGCACATGCGCTCCTTGCCTCCTTTCTTCGGGACTATGATGGGGTTTGCCAGCCATTCCGGGTGCCGTACTTCCCGTACAACACCTGGTTCCTCTAGCTTCCTCACCTCCTGAATGATAAAGGCCTGCTTCTCTGGGGCTTGTCTGCGTGCCTTCTTCTTGATAGGGCGTGCATTGGGGCACACCGTGAGGTGATGCTCGATGACGTGCCTAGGCACCCCAACCAAATTTGCGGCTTTCCAGGCGAACACGTCCTTGTTGGCCTTGAGGAAGCTGACCAGTGTTGCCTCTTGTTCAGGATCCATGCCCGTACCGATGGTGAAGGTGGCTCCTGAGCCTTCTTCATCAGCAGGTACCTGCTTCGTCTTGGCGGGGTCCTGGGAGAAGAGCTGCTTCTTCTTGGCAGGCGCGGCCTCGGGCGCCTCCGGAGCCCCCTTTGCTCCTGGGTTAGCTGCGGCAGCAGCCCTATAAGCGTGCCCGAGGACCTGAAGGGCGGCCTTGGGGTCCCCTTTGACGGTGATGACGTCGCTACTCCCAGGTATCTTGACGGTGTTGTAGCCCGGGTGAGTCGCTGCCATGAACTTCGCCAAGGCTGGGAAGCCGAGGAGGCGTTGTAGGGCAGGTGGATGGGTGCAACATCAAAGTCGATGAGCTCAGTCCGATAGTTAGCCGATGCGCCGAAGGTGACCGGCAGGTGGATCTGGCCGAGCGGTACGGCCAGGCCCGCGACCCCTAAGAAGGGTTTGGCGGGGAGGAGCTGCCTGTAGGACACAGGCAGATGATCGAAGGCCTCGGGGTAGAGGATGTTGAGCCCGGCGCCGCCGTCGATGAGGGTCCTCGTCATGGCCACCCCGCAGATGGTGGGTGTGCACACCGTGGGGAGAATGCTAGTGCCGGCCGCTTTTGAGGCAAGGTCCCTAGGGCCGAAGGTGATGGTGCGCCCCTGCGTGCTCTGTGCTCGCGAGGCCTCTTGCGGCTGGGCGGCGGCCCCGACCTGCCGAAAGTGCGACTTGACATGTCGAGCCAACGCCGGCGCTTGGGACCCTCCGAGGATGCAGGCGACCCCGTGGCAGGGCAGCTCCCCGCTGGCAACGCCCCGCAGCCCGCCGCTGCGGGCCGTTCGCGCGCCATGATTTCCGTCAGACGGCCGGTGCCGGGGCAGCCGTCGTGCCATCAAGAGCATGACCGGCGAGGCCACAGGAGGTGGGAGTGGCGGAGCAGGCTGCCCTCCAGTGGCCCGGCCGGCATGAACGTCGTTGGGGAAGGAGGAGGAGCGCCTATGGGTGGCGCGGTCCGCCGGTACCGCTCGGTCGATGGGGAGGGTGTCAGCCCCCACGCGAATGTGGCAGGCCGCGGTCATTGTGGCGGCGCGGAACAGGAGAGGGGAGGCGAGGTCGTCGGAGAGGCGAGATTTCGAAATGCCCCCTACTTGGCGCGCCCGCTGGCGGCGCAGTTGCCGTTTCGGTGCAAAGGAGGTAGCGCAGACGCAGGTTCCCGAGGAGCGGGACAAAGGTTTCCCCTTTGGTGCAAAAAGACCGAAGACCGCAAGGACGACAAGGAGGATGTCACCGCCGAGCCCACCACCGCGTCACCACCTGATCCTTTTGCACGCGAAGACTGCTTTTGTCAGGATAGGAACATCCTTGTGTTCCCGCTCAAAAATGGCTGTTGTGTGATCCCTTCCCACCTAAACATTTCGGGGGAAGAGGACCCTGGCCGCCTATATAAGTAGCTAGGATCCCCACTGTGGAGGGACGAGTTAGGCCAAGCCCAGCCAAGTGGAGCAGATCCATAAACTCTGCCACCACGCAAAGGAGCAAGAACACTTGCCTCCTGACCCTCATGAGCTCACCTCCTGAGCTCGGGAATCACTGTACTAGTTTATATTCCAGCCCTCCTGAGGCCAATCCACTAAAGCAGGAAGTAGGGTTTTACACCACACGGTGGCTTGAACCTGGGTAAACTCTTGCCTGCTTCTTCTGTTGTTTGCTTGAATCTCTTCACCGGGCGAGGGCGAGACGCTAGATAGACGCAAGCAGGAGGGATCTTCGTTCACGCCCCTGTGTTCGAACTTCTTGGGTTTTGCAGAGCCCTGAATCCGACATTTGGCGTGCCAGGTAGGGGGCGTGTCGAGATCTCGCCTCTCCGACGACCTCGTCCCGCTCTCGTCGTTGACTTCTCTCCACAGCCATGGTGGACACACGTCGAGCTCGCGCCGCCCGCCGCGCCGCGAACGTCGCTCAGACGGCGCCTGCGGGCAACGGTGTGCCGCTCCGCCCCAACTCGCCGGTCGCCAACGCCGCCACCGACCCGGGTGTCCAAGAGCATCAGGACTCGTCGTTGCCGCCCTCCGTGCGCCGCGATGGCCGCACGGCAACGCCTTCACCCTCACCGGCCACGGCGTCGTCCTCGTTGGTCCAACGCGGGCCGGTCTATCAGCAGCCCGTGCTACTGATGGCGTAGGAGCTCTTACGCTACCGCCCGGCGGATGATCTCTATGATGAGTGGCTCCACCGCATCACCGAACTCGTCAACGCCGCTGGAGAAGCACCTACACCAACGCACTCCTCCCGTCCCCCGTCGCCCCCGACGGGGAACGAAGGCCACGGAGTCCCGGCTCCGCCTCCACTCTACGGCGCCGGCTAGGAGGTCCGGCATGAGGTTCCTCGACGTGAGCAACCCCGCAAAGCCCATGCGCGGGACGAGGAGAGATGCCAAGTTATTTCGCATCCCCAAGCGGGGGCTCACAGGCCCCCTGGCCCGCAGCGCCAAGACCGCGCGTCGCGGGAGGTGGTGGTGCCAGCGCCCCAAGAACCAGCACCGCAGGCGCAGGGGGCGCCTGCGATCATGAGCGTGGCTAGATGTCGCGCCCTAGCTCCTGAGCTACGGCGCCTCGTCTGGCCCGACAAGTTCAAGCCGGACCTGCATCTGCGCTACGACGGCACCACTGACCCCACGGAGTACCTCCAACTCTACGAGCTGAGCATTGAGGCGTCCGACGGCACCGAGCAGGTCATGGCGAACTGGTTTCCCATGGCTCTAAAAGATGGCGCACGCTCCTGGCTCCTGAACCTGCCAGTGGGATCCATCTCCTCCTGGGAAGAGCTCCGCGAGCGTTTCGTCGCCAACTTCCAAGGCACCCGCGACCGAGCCTCGGCAGCTGCTGATCTGCGCTGCGTGATGCAGCAGCCGGGAGAGACCCTGCAAAAGAACATCCAACGCTTTAACACCATGCGCCTCCGGATCCCTAGGGTCTCGGACGAGGCCATCATCTCGGCGTTCTCTGACGGTGTCCGCGACATCAGGATGAGGGAGGAGCTTGCCATTCACGAGGACCTGTGCACAGCTCTCGAGATGTTCAAGCTCGCGGCAAAGTGCACCAGGGTGGAGGAAGGACGCCACTCCCTCCAGGAGCTGCCTGAGGCGAAGGCGGACGACAAAAAGGCCAAGGCCAAAGAAGCAAAGCGCAAGGGACCTGCCGTGCTGGCTGCGGAGCTAGAAGTGAAGCGTTGCTCTGGCTACGATGACCTCCCCAGAGACAACCGACCGTACTGTGTCTTCCACAACGTCCATAGCCACAACACTGACGACTGCCAGGAGCTCAAGGCGATGCGCGGCGGGCAGCGCCCTGAGCGCGACAACCGCGGCTACGACCATGGAGGAGGCCGAGGTGGAGGACGTTGGGACGGCAGGAACTCACGCCAAGGTGGCACGAACAGCCTCGTGAAGACCACTCGCAGGAGCAGCCTCGTGACGTCCCCTGGCGCGACCAGCCTCGGGAGGGTCGCCCTCAGGGCAATGGAGGCCTGCCTCCGCTGCCGCCACTGCTAAGAAGGAATGACAACAATTGCCAGGGAAACGGAGCAGGGGGCTTCCAGGAGCCACGTGCAGTTGTGTCTCGACGTGCTTTTTTGTGAGCCCAGTGTGGACCGCTCCGCGTTGGGGGCTCGGGACTTCATCGACCAAGCTACCGAGGAACTTCAGTACGCAAGACTCATCCGCGGTGGGTGTAACCGCACAACCCCAAGCTCACCTGCTCACAGCCTGAGCGACTATTTCCGTGTCTGCATTGACATCGCGGGTCTCAACCGAGCCGCCTCTCAGGAGCCCTTCTGGCCGACGGCGGTCGGTCGGAGGAGGGCCCTCCCGTGCAACTACGTCTGCACACTCTTCGGCTTCCGCAACACAGCTGCCATGTTCCGGCATCTCGTGCAGCAGGCCTTGGGGGCTCAGGAGGCTCAGTGGGAGGCGGTCCGGACGGAGCAAGAACCGGACCCGCGCGACCACTGAGAGCCTTCGGAGCCCCTGGGCCTCAGGAGCCCGACGATCTTCAGGAGCAACCCGCATGGCTAACGTCTTCAGCTACCCCAACTCTTCTTTGACAAGTATCAGGTGACGCTTCAGGTATCCAATTGAGGGTGCCCCTCGGGCTGCATCATCCTTGGACTGTTGGGGGTTGTTCCCCCGCAGTTGTCTACCTTTTTGTCCATGATCAAGGCTAGTTGTTTCTTTCCATTCGCATTATCTGCATGCTTGGCGTTCTCACCGCCACAAAGGTTATGAGCCCTTGCGAGCCCACTCGCGACCGCCCCATGATTAAGGACTGGCACGGCGTCTGTGCTCAGGTCCGTCCCTGCAGCGTTGCTAAACCCAAGGGCTGAGCTCTGTCTCACGAGCCATTCCCATGACGTCACCTCCCGTGGTCCTTGGTGCCTTGTTCTCGCATGTGCTAATCGTGGATGGGTAAGTAGGGGCCCGTGGCAGGTGCCTCGCTCACGCGGGAACCGCGCCGGTTGTTTTTCTTTTGGATCGTTGCATGAGAAGACTAGGCACGACGCCTGTGCTCGGGTCCGTCACTGCAGCGTCGACAAATCCAGTGGCTATGCTCTGTCTTGCGAGCCATTCCCGTGACGTCACCTCCTGGGGTCGCTGGTGATGCGGCCTTCTCATGTGATACCCTCTAGAGATGCACTCGGCGTAGGTCGACACAATCCGGTGACTTAGTGTTATACTACAATCGATAGAGATCTACCCCGTGTTATACGAAAGGTTGGTTTTTTCGCCCAGCCAAGTGCAATTGGATACTTGATCCGCACTAGGGGCTAGTACCTAGCCCCACTTGTCAAACTCCTACGACTAAGTGAAAGGAATAACGCCGCATAGTTTGATTGCCTAGTTCACTCTGCATACACCTCCTATACAGACCAAGACATTGGATAAAGTGTGTATTTGCATATGACCGAACACCCCATTACTATGTACCTGGGGGCTGAAGCCGACGATAGGAAACTTTCAGATTTAAGATAAACAGTCACAGAGGAGGAAAAATGACGCTGATATGATAAATAGCGCAAAAGTTATATACACTGGATTCCCAAGCATAGTCTTTACATTTGGATACAATTAATCGAAAACAACATCTTTCGAACACTGGCCTTCTACAAGGCGGGTGCCCTCGATGATGTCCTCGAAGTACTTCTCCGGCTTGCGGTGCTCCTTGCCTGCGCGTGGGACTACAGTTGCTATATGCACTGCGTTCATCTTCGCCCAGTGCACTTTGACGCGCGCGAAGGCCATCCGAGTCCCTTCTATGCAAGCCAACCGCGTTAATGCATCGACCCGCGGACTCTCCTCGACGGGCCGCTTCACCAACCCTAAGTAAATACTTGGGATTGGCTCAACGGGCCATAGCCAGACTATCAAGTCCTTCATGGCCGAACTCGCTATGTTGTGCAGCTCGACCAGCTGCTTCATCTGGTCGCTGAGGGGCATCAGATGTTTTGGCGCCTCGAACTGCGACCTAAACAGCTTCTCCGTGTTGTTCCCCTCTAGGGCACAGAAATACTGGGCGGCGTCTGTGCTGCTCCTTGGAAGATCAGCAAACACGCCTGGAGAACTCCACAATCGTGTCAGCCCAATATACTTCCGCCCTTCGAAGATGCTCTGTAAGAGAAATATCTTACTAGATGCTATCTGCCATGCCTGCTCGATCTCTTGACGAGCACTACGCGCCTCGCCTCGCGCGTCCTTGGCAGACTTTACTGCCGCAGACAGCTCAGTCGCATGTTCCGAAGCCGTCTTCTCCGATGCCTCACACTTACGGATGGCATCTTGAAGCTCGACCTCGACTTCGGACACCCGAGACTTGTGCTTCTCGCACTCCGCCTTTTCGGCCTCTAAATCAGCAGTTGCTTTATCAGCGACCGCCTTGTTTGCCTTGGCCCTGGCAACCTCGCCCTTGAGGGCCTCAAGCTCATCGGCGCCAACTGTGTAATACAGAATACAATGTTAGAGTTTCTACTCATACTTAATAACTTAAGTCTTATTGACATTTAAATAAAAATCCACATACCTTGCGTTTCATCAAAATGTCGGTTGATGCGGTCGAGTTCCGCATTGGCTACCTCGAGCTTCCGATTTAGTTCGGCGACCTCTGCGTCTCGCGCAGTCGCCGTAACTAAAGAAGCCTGCACGATAGTTCAGCTCTGTAAATATGCTAATCTATGGATACTTCATGCGATTCTTTTTAGAATCAAACAAAGCATCATGGGCTACTGGTTATATATGTGCACTTAAAACAAATAAGATTTCTTAAAAGCATTACATGGCTTACCTCAAAGCATGTTAAAAGGTTGTTGAAGCTTCATTCAGTCCGCCCTTGACGGACTGAATCTTCTTCATCACCACACCCATCACGGTGCGGTGTTCTTAAATGATGAGAGCACTTTCCAGTGCTCCCTCCATAAAATTCGGCGCCTCCGGCTTCACTCCGGGCGCTGCCGTATCCTCCTCTGCTTGAGGAGCGGGATCTTCAAACCGCGGAGCCGTGCTAGGCTCCGGGACGGTGTTTGGTGGGACCCACATCTTCGTTCTCCATGGGGGTTGTTTCCCCTTGGTTAGCGGCCGCCAAGGTATTACCCTCGGTCACCATGTCTCCTGCCCCGCCCTCATCTCTTTGGGCGGAGGGAACCCGCTGGGACGACACTTCGGTGTCCCCGCCGATTACGGGCGATGAAGCCCGGACCGGTGGGTCACTCTCCGTCTCCCCAGGCGCCAAAGAGTTCCCCTCCGATGATGTAACATCGGGGTTTACAACGGGAGGGATGTAGGTCAGCAGGAGAAAAATATTAAGTAAAATACCAGAAAAGCTGAATAAACAGGGGTGCAGCACTTGAGTCTGGACTGACTTACGTCTCGGGCAGGGGTTTTACCCTGGGCTTCACCAAGAAGTTGTGTTCGGATGATTACGAATTTTCACCGACCTTCAGCTTCCTCTTCCTCCGGGGTACGGCCGCGCTCGCATCAGCAACGGCCCTCCTCTTCGTCCCGCTGCCTTGCGTGGGAGGTACTTCTTCTTCCTCCTCTTCCTCCTCATCATCCTCCTCCGCCACGTCGGATGAAAGAATATGGAGGTCCTCGGGCTGCTTGCCCACGAGACGGGGGCTGTTTCTAGCCCCATTGCCCTTTGTCTTCTTGGGCTTCTTGGTCGGCGCCTTGTACGGCGCCGGAACCAGCATTGCCCTCAATAGAGGCAACTTTGGATCTTCGGGCATAGGTGCCGGACACTTGATCCGGGTTGCCTTCTTCATCCAAGTCTGTATATAACATAAAAATTCCAACTCCTATTACCACTAATTAATAGGAAAGATCAAGTGTTCATCAGAGATCATTATTACCTCAGTGGCGGAAAATTCAGTAGTGAAGCCCGCATCCTCATTCTCTTCGGGCCATTCCTCCTGGCTCTTGAAGAGGTGCTTCCAGATCTCTTTGTGCATGGAGCCGAAGAGATGCTTTAGCGGCTTGTCTCCTGCCGGATTGAACTCCCATAGGGAGGAATCCCAGCTTTGGCAAGGGAGAACAAGACGGGTCAGCATCAGCTGGACCACGGAGGAGAGCAGCTGCTCCTTGGAGATCACGTCGGATACACGGCCCACGAGATTCGTCACCTCAGTGGGCGACCCCCAGTCCAGACCCCTTTTGGTCCAGGAGGTTAGCCTCTCTAGGGGTTCGGATGTGAATGCAGGCTCCGCCGCCCAGTTGGTGTCGCGAGGTTCGGTGATATAGAACCACTCATGCTGCTAGGCTTTGTTTGTCTCCATGAACAAGCCCTTGGGCCAAGTTGCGTTCGGGAGCTTACTAATCATAGTGCCCCCGCACTCTGCGTCTTCCCCGTTCACCACCTTCGGCTTCACGTTGAAGGTCTTAAGCCACAGACCGAAGTGTGGGGGGACACGGAGAAAAGCTTCACACATCACTATGAATGTGGATATGTGAAGGATTGAGTTCAGAGCTAGATCGTGGAAATATAGCCCGTATAAAAACAAAAGACCCTGAACGAACGGGTGGAGTGGGAACCCTAGCCCCTTAAAAATGAGAGGTGAATACTACCCTCTCGCCCGCCTTTGGGACGGGAGTCACCTGGCCCCTAGGGGGGACTCGGTGTGCGATGTCGTCGGCGAGATACCTAGCACTCCGTAGATCCTTCACGGTCTCTTCGGTGACCAAAGAAGCCTCCCACTTGCCTCTGGCACCGGATCCAGCCATTGCTGGGAAGGGGAGTAGTGGTTGAGGAACGAGGAGTTGTGGGCGCAGGAGATGAGAGTACGGGGCAAGAGAGATTGAAGAGCTCGAGCTTGAGGAAGGTGTCGGGCTGATTAAAGGGATTGGAGTCCTTTTATAACGCTGCGAATACAGAGCGTCCCCCCACCTTAGCCATAAAACTCACCGGTTCCGAAAGCGGTCGTGCGTAATGCGCGGCGTGGATGCTCATGTCACAATGATGAAAATCCCACAATAAGCGGGCACGATCTCTATTCTGACGGGACGTGTCAATGAGGATATGCCTCGAAACGTGAAACTAGGACCAAATAAAACGGTTTGATATGTTAGTGGGTTGGATGCGATGCTTGAACCAAAAGTTGTCAGTAAAGACACATTATTCATTTTCTTTAAAAGCCTTGCCTTCGAGGCTAAGGGTTGTACTAATCTTGCAGAGCCGAACACAATCCATCAATTTGCATAAGATATATTCAGGAGGAGGAACCCGCCTTGCAATGCCGAAGACAATACAGAATCCAAACTCGTCGTCATTGAAGACAGGTTCAGGGGCTACTGAGGGAGTCCTGGATCAGGGGGTCCTCATGTGGCCGGACAAACTTCTGGTGGGCCGGACTGGTGGGCCATGAAGATTACTATAGAAGATAATCTCTCGTATCCGGATAGGACTCCTGAATTCCTGTAATGGCAAGTTTGGGCTTGGGTGTAGATTTTCCTTCCTATGCAAGATGATATGTACAAACCCTAGGCCCCTCCGGAGTGTATATAAACCGAAGGGTTTAGTCCGTAGAGGCTAATAGAGAATTATTCAATCCTCATAGGCTGAAACTTAGGGTTTTAGCCTTTATGATCTCGAGGTAGATCAACTCTTGTACACATATTCACCCATATTAATATAACAGGAAGTAGGGTTTTACCTTTATCGAGAGGGCCTGAACCTGGGTAAACATCGTGTCCCCTGCCTCTTGTTAACATCAATCCTCAGACGCATCGTTCGGGACCCCATACCCGAGATCCGCCGGTTTTGACACCGACACATACCACTTGATTCAAACATAGGTGGCCTTGGCCACCACCCTGTCCTTGAGAGGTGTGTGGTTTATCTTTTCGATTCTTGTTGGCTTGTTTGTGTTTTAAGTTGTATTTTCTTTCTTGTATCCTTGGGTGCTTCTCTGGCTCCTTGATTGTTTTACTCTTTGAGTTGCACCCTCGCCTCATCTCAGCATTTTTTTCTAAGCTTGGAATTTTTCCTCTCTCGCTTTTCTCGACGAGTTCTTGCTGGGTGGTACTACCGCTGTCGTTAGGCAGTACTACCGCATAATAGCCTCAAGCGGTACTACCGCTGCGGGGAGGCACTGGGGGGTTATGTCGGGCATGGGGACTTCTTCTCTCCGCCATACCCATTGGACTCACCCCGCCCGTTCCTCTTTCTGCTCCAGCGACGAACACGCCACGAGAGGGCGCCGCTGGGCCGCCGTCTCCGGGTTGTCCTTCACATTTCCGCCTCGTGGAATAAATCCCCACCCCTTCCTCTTGCCATAGATGCTGGTACTGCCCCCGTTCCTCTCTTCTTTGCTTCTAGTTTTTAGATCTAGGTTTTTGGTGCAGTAGTCTTTGCATTCATCGATTTCTGACCAAATCGAGTCGTGAGTAGGATGTTGAAGGCTGCTAGACATGTTGGATTCAAATTTGGAAGGAGAAGTTTTGAATTTGGCACCCCCAGTAGTACCGGATTTGACCGCAGCAGTAGTCAAACTGCCGTCCTCCGCCCCGGGCCGTACTACCTCTCCCCTAGAGCGGTACTAACGTTTGAGGCGATACGCGGCACTGTTGCTGCCTGGTAGCGGTACTACCGCAGGGATGCCCGTCTCCATCCTTCTCATGCCAAATTTTGATCCTTTGCTGATTTTTCTTGCTGGCTTATGCGTGTTTCTTTGTTGCCTTCTTTTCGGTGTGTTTGGTTTCAGGTGATGGCACTTCTGAGCCCCCGGATCATTGTATCAACCCCGGGCATACTGGTTCTAAACGCTATCGCACTTCTGAGGTAGTAGGTGCTTCTTCAAGTGTCTCTCAACCATAACATCCTTCCAAGCAAGCAGCCAGCAAGCCCAAGACGAAGGCCAAGTCTGTGACAGAGATGTCCTCCAAGGAATTCTGTGTGGCTTGTCGCCACAACCCGTATGCTCAGGACCAAGATCCAGATCTTGTCAATCGCCCTTTTTGGAAACGGTTTCAGTATGCTGTCTACTTTGATGTGCTGAAAGCAAAGAAGAATCTTTATGTTGATGTCCACTCCATCAACACTGATTATTTGAAGAAGGATCCTACCTATTTTGGTGAAGCTCTAGAGATGTGTGAACAGCTTAACATCTGCAAGCTCATGACGTTCAACAAAGACTTTGATGTAGACTTGGTGGCCCAGTTTTATGCCACAGTTCATCTTGGCACTAATGAAGAAAGGACTTTGACTTGGATGACCGATGGCAAGGCTCTCTCAGTCAAATGTAATGTGTTCATGGAACTATTGGATGTTGAAGGTCAGGGGCTTGACAACCCAGTGGTCTTTCGTCCTCACCAGCATGTTACCTCCACCCACAAGCAATCTCTTTGGCCATACAGCATGGTGAAGGTCAACCCGAGACGCAGAAGAAGACCTATGAGCTGCTTCCTTCATTGCATCTTCAGAAACACGCTCTTCTGTCGCATTGGGAACTTGGATATGGTCCATTCTTACTTAGTGGATATGTTGATTTTCTGCCAGCATGAGAAGGACAACAACACGGGAGAGTCCTTGGATATTTCTCATGTCATGTGGTCAGAGCTCCTATCTACCATCTCTCAGCGTAAGTGCCCTATCTATGGCCCCTACCTGATGTTGCTTATTGAGAAGGCTTGGGCACATACCTATCGCAATGTTAGGTTGGAGACCGATGAATTGGCCTCTCATGAGGTGAAGCATCTAAGGCAAAAGGAGCACTAGACACTACTAGGAAAAGAGTTATACCTAATATGGACATTAATGACGCACCATGTATGTGGTGCGCCACTGCTATATAGTAGTGGCGCACCAGATATAGGTGCTCCATTAATGGCATATTACTAATGGCGCACCTGGTGTGCGGTGCGGCATTACTAATTTTGAAAAAAAAATCGAAAAAAGAAATGTTAACAGTGACGCACCAGGGTATAGTGCGCCATTACTAGTTTAACTAGTAATGGCGCACCGCACCCACGGTGCGCCACTACTAACATTTCTTTTTTTATATTTTTTTTCCAAAACTAGTAATGGCGCACCGCACACCAGGTGCGCCATTACTATGTCAAACTTAGTAATGGCGCGCCATTACTATGTCAAACTTAGTAATGGCGCACCTATACAAAGTGTGCCATTACTATGTGTATGACTTAGTAATG
>LR738710.1:318065775-318092258 GCA_902687465.1 Secale cereale
CAAGTGGACCGCCTTTTCAATTTTTGTAACAAAAAAAGAAAATGATGGAAATGTCAAAAAAAATAAAAGAAAATAAGTTTACCATGTGATATGTGGTCTAGTTCTTGGGAAAATTTGCAAATATGAATTTCGACTTTATTTGCAAAATCTCTCTGGAATTTAGTAAAATGGGCATAACTTTTGCATACGAACTCGGATTAAAAAGTTTTTTATATGAAAAATCATCTACTCAAAAAGTTACATACGAATTCAACTGGGAGGTACGGGGATTTTAAGATCTAGAGGGGGGAAATGGAAAAAAATTCAAACTTACTAATGGCGCACCATTTGCTAGGTGTGCCACTAGTAACAGAAAAAAATGTTTCAATTTTTTTTGGACAAAATGTTCAAAATATGATACGTAATATGACCAGGAAGTTTAAAAATATTTTTTCAAAATTTCATCACACTCATGAACATGAACAAAGTCCTAGACATCAACAAGGTTTAATAGGATTGATATGATAGGTATATCAACAAGTGCGTGTCAAGTGAGCTGGTGCTGGGGTTGGATAGAACTCAGAAGTTAAGCGTGCTAGGGCTAGAGTAGTGTGAGGATGGGTGACCTTCCAGGAAATTTGACCACGGAGTGCGATTTGACTTGAGATTAAGCATATTGACCCAAGATTAAGCCATAGTGACCCGAGATTAAGAAAAAACGAAAAAAAAATCTGAAAAAAAATTGGAAAAAATTTCCTGAATTTTTTTTAATAAAAATGTTAGTAATGGCGCACTTCTATGTGGTGCGCCATTACTAAGTCAGATAGTAATGGCGTAGCTTTATGAATTTTTTTGGAAAAAAAATTGTTAGTAATGGCGCACTTCTATGTGGTGCGCCATTAGTATCCCAAAACAGGTGCGCCACTAACAGGCCTTTTCCTAGTAGTGAGAGCACTCCTGTTCCTGAGCATGAGATTCCTTCTAGAGCTGATGCAGGTGAGGCCGAAGATAATGATGATGATTATATGCCTCTGAGTGCCAAGCCGTCGTGGGCTAAGAAGCTCAAGCACAAGATGAAGAAGCTATTCTACATGGAGTCACATGGGAATTATATGGATCATGTGAATGAGAAGTCTCGCAGTCGTCAGAAGAAGCTTATGTGTCAGCTTGGTGTTGAGGTTTCCAGTGTATCTGAGGATCAGGTTACTGATGAGGAGGCATGAATCACTCAGCTCTATCGTGGAACGATTGAGAGACTGACCAGCCTGCCTCTGCCGATGACGGAGCTGCGGACGACCATGCGGGGCTGTGAGGAGGGTGCTCTCTGGAGTTGCTATCACCTTTTATCATTTGGGTTTTTCTCTCTCTCTTTGGCATCTCGATGCCAAAGGGGGGGAGCATTTAGGGATTTGTCGTGTCTTTTTCGTCGTGTCTTTGTTTTTCTCTCGTGAACTCTCTTATCAAGTGTTTGTGTGTGCTTGCGAGACCTGGCTATCCTTTCATATGGTGTAAGACATATGCTATGCTATCTTCTTATATCTTATGCGTATCTAGTACCTTGGTAGTTTGTGAGATTGCGTGCTCATCTTATGATTCGACCTTACTCACTTACTATCTCCTTGGATCCTAGCTTATATGTATCTTATGTCTATTTATTGATGCAAGTATTGTTAGGCTATAAAACATAGGGGGAGTGTTGATCCTAATGTGTGTACTTTGCATTCCAAAGGCACTTCTAATTAAGTGCACACATCTAGGGGGAGCCCGTCTATATTTTGTAGTGTTTGGGGTTTGCCTATTCTCTTATATTATCTCTATGCAAATCATGTGTTGTCATCAATCCACCAAAAAGGAGGAGATTGTTAGGGCATGTCTCTCTCTAAGTGGTTTCGGTGATTGACGAGATTGTGTTTACGGACTAATCGCGTGCATTGAGCATTTCAGATATTCATCTACATGGCACGAGACGATTTCTTTCCCTAAAGGTTTAAAAGAGAAGACGGTGTTGTCTCCTTCGTTTCGGTTTTGGTGGACTTGAGTCGTAGGGAACACCGTACTATCAAGAGGGGGTCCGTATCGGAGAGGTTAGGGTGGACTCAACACGTACACAACAGTCCTACACACCCAGCTTATTCTTGCCTCTTTGGAGTGTTTCTGTTGTCGTGGATGTGGATAAGGAAGGGGTACTACCGCTGGTCCAGAGCGGCAGTGCGGCCTATCGCCACAAGTGGTAGTACCACTGCCTCACATCGGTAGTACGACCTATGGCCATGAGCGGTAGTGCGGCTGTGGCTCGGCGCTGGTACCGCCTCGACTCGAGACGGGGTTTCTCGTGTCGGGTTTTGCGGCAGTATTAGCGGCAGTAGCATCGGTAGTACCGCGGCTGCCACCGCCACTAGTGCCGCCCAGGCCCTCTCCTTCGTCCGCTCTCTATCTTGGACTCTGCATTGTGCCTCTGCGGTAGTACCGCTGGGGCTCGCCGTAGTACCGCTGCTACCAGTGGTAGTACCGCTCCCCTGTGCGGTAAACCGCCCTCTGTGGGCTGAGATGTGAGGTAACGGTTGGAATTGTTCCCCCACTAGGAAAGGAGGTCTTCTTCCTCAAGAAGACCTACCTCTTTTCTCCCAAGCTCCATTGTTGCTTGAAAAGCTTATATTTGCCTGATCTCTCTCCCTAGCAAATCAAACTTGTTGATTTTCTAGGGATTGGTTGAGAAGGCCCAGATCTACACTTCCACCAAGAGAAATTTGATTCCCCTCCCCACTAATCCCTTGCGGATCATGTTACTCTTGGGTGTTTGAGCACCCTACACGGTTGAGGTCACCTCGGAGCCATATTCCATTGTGGTGAAGCTTCGTGGTTTCGTTGGGAGCCTCCAATTAAGTTGTGGAGATAGACGCAACCTTGTTTGTAAAGGTTAGGTCGCCGCCTTCAAGGGCACCAATAGTGTAATCATGGCATCTCGCATTGTGTGAGGGCGTGAGGAAAATACAGTGGCCCTAGTAGCTTCTTGGGGAGCATTGTGCCTCCACACCGCTCTAACGGAGACGTACTTCCCCTCGAAGGGAAGGAACTTTGGTAACACATCCTCGTCTCCACTGGTTCCACCTTTGGTTATCTCTTACCTTTACTTGTGCAAGCTTTATTGTATTGTTGCATCATATAGGTTGCTCACCTAGTTGCACATCTAGACAACCTTCTTTGACGCTAAGTTTAATTTGGTCAAGAAAAGCTAAAAATTGTTAGTTGCCTATTCACCTCCCCCCCCTTGTCAACAATATCGATCCTTTCAGTCTCCCTCCTCCGACACCACAGTGGCAGCCACCAAAAGAAAATGTAATGGCTCATCTTCTCACCCGAGCTCAACACGACTCCATCACTGATATGCAACTTTTTGGACCTCCGAAGTAGCTTTCCAATGGTGAAGTCATTACCATTGAAAGAACCTTACTAGGGTAGTAGCCCAGATACGCCATCGAACTCCAGATCTGGCACCTCGCTCGACGATCATGTTGGGAGAGGAAGGCATACTTGCCAGCCGCCAACAACGAACCCATCACACTATCCACCGTCTTCCAGTTGCCATCAAAGACCGCTATCTGCATCTGCTCATGCCCTCCCTCCTAAGCTGCACGTTGAGCAAACACAGTCCCAACGATGGAGCTTGAGGACACGAGTCCGCCATAGGGATGCCGCCTGCCGCTACACCATCCCCACTTCAATAGACCAATTACTAGATCCCTCACCCTTCAAAGAGTAGAATGCCATGTTGAGGAAGGATCTGAAACTTTATTATTTAGCGACATCACCACCCTAGCCGAAGCAAGAATGTCGAACGACCAAAAACCTAAGCTACTAAGCCCAAAACCTAAACCTACACAATCCGTACGCATGAGATCCGGCGACGCCCTCACCACCAACGACCGAGTGGTCGCCGCCGGAGGGGAACCACCGAAGGAGGACACCGGAAGATTGTTCCTTCGAAACCCTAGTGGGCTTAGCCGTCGCCACATGTTTAGGATTTCAGAGAAAAAACTTGGTCACATCTCTAAGTTTGAAAGTTACGAACGCTTTGGTTATTAGACCGCGTAATCAAGTGCAAGGTGCCTTGTATTTACAGCTACCAGTACATGTACTGTAGCGGCTGTATAGTACTGACGTGTAAATGTATGCGTGTACGAGCTGTTGGGCGAATAAGCCGCGGCGATGCACCGGACACGACCAGCGCGAGCTGGTCGCGTCGGGCGCGTCGGGTCCGCGGCGAGTAGTGTGTGCGTGCGTGCGTATGGTGCACGGGGTGATCGTGCAAGTGACCACCGTAGGCGTGCGTGTGTGTGTGTGTGTGTGTTGGTGAGACGCGCGGCACGATCGGGCCTGCTCAGCTGGTACTCTCCGCGAGAAGCGCGCGTTAGGGCGCGGCGCGGGAGCGGGCAAAGCGTGCGGAGCGGGGAAGAACGTGGGCGAGTGGAGGCGTTGGGTGCATGCCCGGTGCGCCAGCTCGAGGCTATAAAGCCGTGCGGTGACCCTTGTAACAAGTGACACAATCGAGTTCGTGCTCGAGGAAAGAAAGGGGCATTCGAGCGCCGGAAAATCTCATGTGTCCACCGTGTTCCTTCTCCTTCTTTCTTCTTCTTCCTTGGGTGTGCCACGGCGAGAGAGAGAGAGAGCTGAGTGACAGAGAGAGAAGAGCCAGAGCAAGGCGGTGGCGGTTCCAACAACTGGCATCAGAGCCACGTTCGGGTCAGGGCGCGCCGGCGATGTCGATCGTCCCGTATGACGGCGCGGTGAACGGATCACTGCCGCAGCTCACCGGCAACAATTACACGGCGTGGGTCATCAAGGTTGAGGCAAACCTCGACGTGGCCGGGCTGTGGGAGGCGGTGGTCGTGCCGGAGGACGAGGCGGCGGCCGTGATCGCCAAGAAGGACAAGCCGGCGAGGGCGTACCTGCTCGGCGCGCTCGCGGAAAATCTTCTCCTGCAGGTGGCCTCGAAGAAGACGGCGGTGCAGGTATGGGCCAGCCTCAAGGCGCGTTTCGTCGGGGCCGATCGAGTCAGGGCAGCTCGGCTGGGCACGCTGCGCGTGGAGTTTGAGCTCCTGCGCATGGCGGACGCCGAGACTCTGGATGACTTCGTCGGCAGGCTCTGTGGGATGGCGGCGCGCTACGCGGCGTTGGGCTCGACTCTGGAGGACGCCGCCCTCGTCAAGAAGCTGCTCGACTCGGTGTCGAACCGCATGTACCCGACGGTGGCCGGGATCGAGCAGTTCTGTGACGTCGACACAATGGCGTTCGAGGACGCGTTGGGGCAGCTAAAAGCCTTCGACGAGAGGCTGCGTCGACACGAGCAGGATGGAGGAAACCACGGCAGCGAGCAGCTGATGTTCACCGTGGCACAGTGGCGGGCGCGCGAGCGGCAGCGAGGCAGAGCTCGGGAGGACGACGACGAGGCGCGTAGCGAGGCATCGGGCTTGGGCGGCAACAGACGAGGACGAAGCTACAAGTGCGGTGGAAGAAGGCGCCAGCGACGGAGCATGCACTGCTGGTCGACGGCGACGTCGAGGATGCCGGTCTGCTCTGAATCGTGGCTTAGGGCACGAGTGTTGGGCGAATAAGCCACGGCGATGCATCGGACACGACCAACACATGTATGGGCGCGAGCTGGCCGGGTCGGGCGCGTTAGGTCCACGACGAGTAGTGTGTGTGTGTGCGTGCGTGTGGTGCACGGGGTGATCGTGCAAGTGAACCCCGTAGGCGTGCGTGTGTGTGTCTGTTGGCGAGCCGCACGGCACGATCGGGCCTGCTCAGCTGGTGCTCTCCGCGAGAAGCGCGCGTTCGGGCGCGGGCAGAGCGTGCGGAGCGGGGCACGATCGTGGGCGAGTGGAGGCGTTGGGTGCGTGCCCGGTGCGCCAGCTCGAGGCTATAAAGCCGTGCAGTGACCGTTGTAGCAGGTGATACAGGCCCAGTTCTTTTCAGCTTTTGATTCTTCAGAATCGGCTTTTGAGAAACTTCCCACAGAATCAGCCCTTGAGTTCTTTTCTGAGATTGTGGTATAAGATTATGGGATGAGTTGTGTGCTGAAATGTCTATAATGTCCCTGAACTGAAACCGGATGCTGAATTGCTACCACTTGGAACAAGACGAACATGTACAGAGAAGAACTACGTCGTTACCATGGCATCCATTCATCGGTCCATCCATCCATGTACAGAAAAAGGAGATGAGACAGGGAGGAGAGGAGAGCTCAGCCGAGGCAACGGCCCGAGCGAACTCCGGCGAGGCGGCCTCAGCCATCGAGGCCAGCGCCCGGGCGGAGCAGCGACTGCGAGCCTCGGGGCGAGCGGGCGGGGCGGAGCAGCGGCTTCGAGCGTCATCTACGTGGCCGGTGTCTAGCGGGGCAAGGGCGGGCTGTCGGGCGGCGCGGCGGCGGCGGCCTGTAACCCTAGCGCGAGCGCTAGTGGAGAGGTTGTGGATCAAGCGATGGAGACGAGGACGAGTCGTGCGACTCGTTTTCTGGACGCGGCTATCCACCAGTGGCAGTTTCCTTGTAATTTCCAGCCCAAATAGGGGTACTACCCTAAATCGAAGCGTTATGTTTTGCGGGAGCGGCCAGAATCGCGAGAAGCGAGGTTTTCAGACGATTTTTTATTGCACTACCGATTGTGGCGATTCTCAGATGATTTTAGACAGCCCAATCGAGTTCTTTTGAGCTTTTGATTTTCCAGACCAAGATTGTCCAGAATCGAGGGAAAAGAACTGGGCCACAATCGAGTTCGTGCTCGAGGAAAGAATGGGGCGTTCGAGCGCCGGAAAACCTATTGTGTCCACCGTGTTTCTTATCCTTCTTTCTTCTTCTTCTTCCTTGGGTGTGCCACGGCGAGAGAGAGATCTGAGTGCCAGAGAGAGGAGAGCCAGAGCAAGGTAGTGGCGGTTCCAACACGAGCCAACTAAATTTGGGCCAGTCCTGCTCGATCCTGTCTGGGGTTAAAATGGTGGGAGAAATAAGTGTGAATCTGACCTTTCTGAAAAGTAAGCCCGTGACAAGTGCCAAAGCGTTGCTCACATCACACATTGCACACACGGCGATGGAAAATCCCCGTGACCAGACCGGTAACCGGAGATCATGCCTGGATTACCATCAATCCGCGTAAACCTACGAGGAGACGCGGCTTTCTTCCGAACGTCCAACAGGATCCGGGCAAAAGTGCATACGACCTTTTAGCAGCAGCCGAAGAAGAAGTAGGAGCAGTAGCGTCGCCTAGATAGGCATACACAGCTTCAGTGCATGTGGGTGTACTTGAAAAGTTGGACTAGAATCTAGATTCGATTATTCTTCTATTCTATCGACACTGGAAAGGCATTGCTGGAACGAACCAATCCTGTTTCCGTAGGAGCCTATACCATACCAACGCTTTCTAGTCAAGATCGTCCAGGGGGCATTCCTCCGCTTCGACTATAAAAAAATCCGGCTGCCCAACTTTCGCGCGCAGCCTTGTGGTTGTCTGTTTTTGTTTACAGAGGGCCCCATTCATGTCTTCTGTTTTTTTATGGAAAGCTGTTTGTGGCTGATCTGATCATGATGGTTCTCGTTTCTCATAAGGCCAACGCTAAGCGCCGGTGCGCCGGCCGAAATTTCGGCCGGTCGCACCAGACTCACCCGATGTGCTGCATTGAAACTTTTTTTATAAACGGTTGTAGCATTTTATGTCAATGGTTGTAGCATTTCGACTGTTGTGTCAATGGTTGTAGCATTTTATGTCAATGGTTGTAGCATTTTGCTGCAGAAAAAGCTTCGACCGTGGACGAAAAAAGCTTCAACCGTGTATGAAATGCTGCAGAAAAAGCTTCGACCGTGGACGAAAAAAGCTTCAACCATGTATGAAATGCTGCAGAAAAAGCTTCGACCGTGGACGAAAAAAGCTTCAACTGTGTATGAAAACAGCTTCAACCGTTGGAAAAAAAAGCTCCCAGTCGGACACTGCAAACCAGAGAAAGAAGCAAAAAGCTCCCACGATAGTAGCAAAATCCTACTACGGTTGCAGCAAAATCGTCGTTGTCGTCGTCATGAGGTCGCAGCTCCACCTGATGGATGTAGCAAAAAACTTCACTGGTAGTAGCAAAATCCAACTACGGTTGCAACTTCCCCTCGTTGTGCAGTGCCATTGAAGCTTCTGTGTCTGTGGTTGAAGCTTTTTTGAACAGCTGTTGAAGCTTTCCTAGGTGACGGTTGCAACACTTGTATACCGCGGGGTGGATTCGAGCATGGCGGCAGGTAGCCATGGCGGCCAGCGCGCCATGGGTGGATCTCATCGCCGGTGGTATTGCTCTTGGTCAATGGGGAAAAAGGGGTGGTGGTGGAGCAGCCTCAGCCAATACACATGATAGAAGAAAAAAAAGAGGAGGCCAGAGGCCATGGCCGGCCGGCACCGCCTCGCCGGTTGTAGCACACAAGCCTGGCCGCCTTCGACGCCGGCGACCTCCCCTGCCGGCATTGCTAGAGACGATGGTGTGGTGGAGAGCTCGCTGGAGATGGAATGGAGGAAGGGAAGGGAAAGGAAGGGGATTGGATAGAGGATGAAGACGCACTACGTTTATGGATAAAAGAAAAGGAAAGCAGTGAAGGAGATAAGGCTCCTGACCCCGCATTAGACACGCGTGAGGGCGGAGACCGGCCGAGCGCTCGGCCGGTCGTCCGTTCCCAAACGTTTCCCTTCTCATAATATGATTTTGATTCTCCATACACTGTCTTATGTCATGTCCCCAGTCGCCAACTCTGCCTTTGGCGTTCCAACGTGTACATGGTTTCAGCGTAGCTTTATTTTTCTTTTGACAAAAGCTCTTATTGATATTCAGGCCTGTTCGGTAGCTCTCCACAGCTCCTTAGCCCAAAAGAAGCAGCCAACTTGTTGAAAACCTGAGTTGGAGAGAGAGCAACTGATTGAGGGGTACCTCTTGGCTCTTGCGGGATCCCTTGAATCACTATTGGAGGGATGAGAGCGCGCCAAGCGAGTTCTTAGCTGCCGCCACGTATCGCGTGCTGAGCGCTCCTTCAAGACATTTTAAAAAAAATGTACGTGTTTGTAACACCACGGTAGTTAAGCTACGGTAATCACACACTAATGATTCCATGCCATCGCAATTAATTTGCTAAACAGAACTTTGATCCCCACTGAGTTCAAATTCAAAATTTAAAATAAAGCAAAAAAAATATCTCTTCAAAATGTGGATCAAAATTGTTCATAACAGTGCATATAATCCCCTAGCAATTGTTCAAGTGAAACCAACTTCAAGTTAAAATTTAAATCGACCGGAGGAACATTTTAGTTGGACCAACATCGCTAAACAGTCCCATTTAAATCCAAGACCCAATTTGAATGAATCTCATTGTCTTTAAACTTTTGGAGAAGCCAAGAATAGCACCTTGTATTTATGTGCCAAATTTCCTGTGTAGCAAAAATCAAATGATGCCCAAACTAATTGCAAAACATTAGCTATTTAAATTGTAGAAAATGATAAAGAGAAAAACACTGACTGTGCACTCATGGCCCAGTGCTACAGTGCACGGCCCAGCCCACCATAGGCTTTTCCTCTTCTCCTGTACAGAAGAGAAGGCAGAGGCCATGGCGTGGCGGCCATCCCATGGCGCCACGGTTGGATGACCGACACCTGCTCCTCTCAATTGCCCTAGAGAGGATAAGGAGGACACGCACGACCCCATGCCCAACCCTAGCCACTCCCCCTCTTCTACATCGCCGCGAACGCTCGATCCCGATCTCGGCCGTCTGCGTCCATGGTCGCGCCGCGTCGATCCCGCGGCCACCGGCCTTCCCTCGTCGTGCGAAGATGCCCGGGAGCTCCGTCGTGGTAGGCTCCATCACCACGCCGAGGGGCTCGAGCTAGGATGCCCCGTAGCCTCGCCATTGTCCTCGCCTTCGCCCACGGCTGCTGCATCACGCCGTCGTTTGCCACCCCAACGGACCATCCCGGCTTCCTTGACCCTGTCCACGAGCCTCCCCGTGAGCTTCTATGTCGATTCCCCTACTTCCCCCCCTCGATCCGTTCCCCTATGTGTCAAACGCCGCCATGGTCGGAGCTCCGCTGCCACGTACGCGTACGTGATGTTTGTGGTTGTTGCTCCCCGCTCCTCTAGCCTACTGCTCCTTGCGTTGTTGTGCTGCTGCTGCTCGTACTGCTGGCTGCTCCTCTGCTGCTGCTTGTTACAGCTACCGCTGCCACCGCTCATTGCGCTGCTCTGCTGCTAACCGTCGGGTGCACGAACTGCTGCCGTTGCTGCGTTTTGCTGTGGCTGCTCTGCCGTTGCTCCTTATGTCGATGCCGTTGCATTTGCTATTGCTGCTCCTTAGTACTACTCTGTTGCTGCTACTCCTAGGCGGCCACTCGTGCAAGTCCTCCTGGCCATGGCGCTCATGCGCGTGCATGCCCAGCCAGGGCACGTTTGTGCCTTTGGCCAGCCCATGTTTAGTTAGAGCTGGGCATACTTACCATTACATTAGTGCTAAAATTTGTCCAATAAAAAAATGGCATATGGGCCCCATTAGATTAGGTTAGTTTTGTTTATTAGATTAGATATAGCTTTATGCAATGTGGGCCACCACCTCTCCTTTTGACCAGTCAAATTGACTTGGTCAACTCGGATTTAAAACAAAACAAGAAATTCTATAATATTGTTTAAACTTTGAAAATTCATAGAAAAATAACCGTAACTCGGATGAAAATACTTTGTACATGAAAGTTGCTCAGAACGACAAGACGAATTCAAATACGCGGTCCGTTCATCCGCCACACATCTCTATCATACCGAACATGCAACATTCCCCCTCCGTTTCATCTGCCCGAAATGCCTAACACCGGGAATACTTTCTCGGATGTTATTCCTCTTCGCCTGTATCACCGAGCACCGCGTTAGGTCACATGTAGCACCGCCTTTTGCCATGTTATGCTTTGTGATGCTATTGTTTGCTCTGTTATTTATTTGTTTCCCCTTCGTTGCTTCTTTTCGGTAGACTCCGATACCGTGATAGACCCCGAGACCATTGACGCTTCGGTGTTCGACTACGGCTACGCCTCCGACGATTCCTTTCGTCTGCAGAGCTTCCAGGCAAGCCCCCCCTTTGATCACCAGATATCGCCTACTCTTCTCTCTACTGCTTGCATTAGAGTAGTGTAGCATGTTACTGCTTTCGATAATCATATTCTACTGCATAGCCTGTCATTGTTGCTACCACTGTTGATACTTTACCTGCAATCCTAAATGCTTAGAATAGGATGCTAGTATTCCATCAGTGGCCCTACACCCTTGTCCGTCTGCCCTGCTATTCTATCGGGCCGTGATCACTTGGGGGTGATCACGGGTATATATTACATACACATATACATGATACTTGATGTGACTAAAGTCGGGTCGGCTCGTTGAGTACCCGCGGTTGATTCACGGATTGGGGGCTGAAAGGACATACTTTCCCGACGGCCCTCTGTGTGGATCTTTGTGGCGGAGCGACAGGGCAGGTTGAGACACCTAGGAGACAGGTGGCCTGGTCCTGGTCGTTGTCCGCGGTTATTTCATAATAACACGCTTAACGAGTTTGGATATTTGATCCGAGTCTGGCCATTTGGTCTATACGCACTAACCAGCTACGTGGGAATAGTTATGGGTACTCGACGTCGTGGTATCAGCCGAAGCCTTTTTGACGTCAGCGGCTTAGCGGCGCGCGCCGGGTTGGACCACGTAACGCAACTTCCTTAGTAATGAAGGTTGCTAGGTCTGCTCACCGGCCGCGTACGCAACGTGCAGGTGTGCGTTGGGCGATGGGCCCGGACCCCTGCGCGCTTAGGACTTAGACCGGCGTGCTGACCTCTCTGCTGTGCTTAGGTAGGGCTGCGACGTGTTGATCTTCCGAGGCCGGGCATGACCCTGGAAAGTGTGTCCGGCCAAATGGGATCAAGCGTGCTGGGTTATGTGGTGCACCCCTGCAGGGAAGTTAATCTATTCGAATAGCCGTGTCCCTCGGTAAAAGGACGACCCGGAGTTGTATTCCGACCTCATGATAACTAGAACCGGACACTTGATAAAACACACCCAGATGAGTTCCAGATATAACTCGGTGGTTGCTCCCTCACAGGGTGATGTGCGGGAGAATCGCCGAGTAGGATTATGCTATTCGATGTTACTTGGTGAACTTACCATCTATTCTCTTCTACTGCTGCAAGATGGAGGCTGCCTGAAGCGTAGTCTTCGTTCGGATTAGCTATCCCCCTCTTATTCCCGCTTGCTGCAGTTCAGTCCACAGATATTACCCCTTTACACATATACCTTTGCATATGTAGTATAGATCCTTGCTTGCGAGTACTTTGGATGAGTACTCACGGTTGCTTTTCTCCCCCTTTTCCCCTTTTGTCCCTTCTTCTTGGATGATGCAACCAGATTGGTGGAGTCCCGGACCCAGAAGATCCCGAGGAGGTTTCTACGTGAAGATCGGCTTCGAGGAGTAGTTAGGAGGTCCCAGACAGGAGGCCTTGCCTTTTCGATTGTTGTTTATTTTGTGCTAGCCTTCTTAAGGCAAACTTGTTTAACTTATGTCTGTACTCAGATATTTTTGCTTCCGCTGACTCTTGTGTTTTCGAGCTTTTGTATTCGAGCCCTCGAGGCCCCTGGCTTGTAATATAAGGCTTGTATTATTTTAATTTGTGTCTAGAGTTGTGTTGTGATATCTTCCAGTGAGTCCTTGATCTTGGTCGTACACATTTGCGTGCATGATTAGTGTACGGTCAAATCGGGGGCGTCACAAGTTGGTATCAGAGCCGACTGCCTGTAGGAATCCCCCTTTCCAACTCCTTGGCCGAAGTTGAGTCTAGTCTTTTAAAAAAACAACTTTACTAACTTGTTGTGTGGCTTACGGGCCCACAACACCATTGGGTGGCATTAGGATCTTTTACTCCTCGTCTATACTCTGGGACTCTTATCTCTCTTCTATTCGTGATAAATGAATTTTGCTAAATCTAACATTAGGATCTCGTTATCACTTTCACCCGGAGAGTGCCTTATGATCGATGATTGTCTGCTGCACCAGAAGACCCTGAAGATACTCCCCGTTGTTAACCCGAGAACTTGTGCTCATCACCTTTGCAATTCACTGCCACCGATATATCCCTATGGATACCTGCATGCACTTGCCATTCTCATGATCATTCCTCGTCGCTCTTGTTATTACAAGATGCCTCGAAATATTCTCCGTTGCCCCGAGAATCCTTTGAGTTTACTGTCTTGCAGTTTTATTTCGCATGAAAACCCTTACGGTTATTTCCTCATATTTATCGAGGATCCGTTCTTCTCAATTGATCATCTGTCTCACAAAATTCTTCAGAATACTTTCGATCTTTCGAAAATCCTCTGCAGCCAGTTACTCTTGAAATTCTTGCCTGCTTGCATTATGGTTAATTCCATATGACTAGTAGTCTTCGTTAACATCCCTTGTCTTGGCCGTTTTGAGCCTACTGATTCAATGTGTGTGTATGCACGCAGTCATCAGGTTATCCTTTATAAAATTATCTTTCCGGCTCAGACGTCATTCCGGACATGAGTTGGTTCTCGGCAATTCAAACCTTTATTGATTGTCCAGCTAAGTGTTTTCAACTTATCCATCCTTGCTCAGAGCGTCTGCTTCTGATCCTTCATCTTGGAAACCATAATTTCTTTCTATTTAAGCATCAGACTAATCCGGTGATTCTTGAATCTGATGCCTCTGCATTCTTTCTTCCTCTGAGTGAGTACCGATACTCCCATCAGCTCCGTTGTGGATCGCCCGATCCTTTGTGGAAATATTATCCGACAATGTCCTTAGTATACAAAAACCTCAAGAAGTTTTGTCCCTGATGCATAATACCTTCGGTAAATTGTATTCTCTTCTCTGACAACCATGCTCTCCTTTTGAGCTGGTGTTATTTACTTTTGAAACTTCTGGTATATGTTACTAAGATGCCCGATGGGTTGAACCTATGCCTTCCCCCTAATCCGTGAGAACCCGAAAATTTTCACAAGTCATACTCTTCTGGTGTTCTACCAGCTAAAATTTCAACCCTACATTTTTATCAAAGCGAGAGGTGAATGAAATGATTTGCATTAAGGAAGTGGGAGTCGACCTTGAACTTGTGTTCATGCCCATGAAAATGATGTAGACCGTCTCGGAAGCTTCTTGCAAAATGATTATCCAGCTGTGTGATTCTTTCGATATTCTTGAATTGATTCCTTACAGCTATGGTTCCGATCATGCTGTCCTTATTCAATATATCTGGAATAAATCCATTCCAGGCCTCGTCAATTTTTGACAAGGTTAAAGCATCTACTGTCATAGGTCAATGACCTAGTTCAACTTCTATCGTGTTCTACCTTCGAGTTTTACCCTCTGATATCTCGAGGATATCTTACCCTTGCACTACACCTTTTGAACTTTTGATGAAGTAATATCTTTGCTTGTCGTAATCACTCTACGGGTTCTAGGTTGCCGTCAACCGAGGACATCGTTTAGTAAATCAAATCCGCTCTAAAAATTCAACACCCCTAGTAGATGATACTGGGAAATTTTTAAACTCAATCTGGTTTATTCCTAGACTATCGGCTGCATCCTGGTCTTGCTATCTTTGGCTGTGCTACCTCGTCCTTCTTTGGTGCACGAATTCTTCAGAGATTGAGCACAACTTATGTCGAGCTTTCAGCATCTGGTTGCTTGTTCGGTAAGGCAACTTTGGTTCCAAGCTTGCATCTTATATATTGATCCTATAACTTGCCACTTCGTCATTCCCTTGCTTGTTGCCGTTGTTGTTTGATTGCATCCTCTTGAAACCTCCCGGCAAATGTGTCGGATCACCTTCAACACTTTGACTTTTTCCGAGGTGTCAACTGTGTTCATGTTGAGGAATACCCTCCTTGCCTTCGATTATTTTTATTATCATCGGCAACACCCTTGACTTCCTTTCATCGCGAACTTGTCCACGTTATGAATACAACTTGCTTTCCAGCTAGTGTTGTGTTCAGCATTGAAGTATTACTGTCTTTTATGTCGAGAATGTGGTGGGGATTGCTTCACCTCGTAGAGATTATCGGTATGATGATACTTCTCACCATCACCATTCTTCCTTGGTCCCCGTGTTGTTTTTAACCGGGATACCATTATACTAACGATGATGTTTGAGTTCTATACTTCTAGCAACCCTATTGCTATGAAGTTAACGATCGACAGTTCATTCTTAGACTGTTGGTTATAGAATCGTCACTCTAACATTGATCTTGCTGCCTAAGGCCATATTTTGGGCACACCTTTCAACTAATGATTAATGGTGTATGTTTTCCTTGAGCATACAACCTTATATCATTTCAATTGACAAGTGTCATATTCTTGTTCACATTATTGTGGAAATCCATCAGTTTGGAATACTCGAGGAATTGTCGCTGAGCTCATCAGCCACCTCCTCATCCTCTCCTTAGTTTAATGATGAACTATTGTTTCGGAACCCGCTCCCATAGTTCATTTTCCGAGAATCTTGCAATGCCATTTCGTCGATTTGTGTTGTACCTTTTCTTCTCGAACATCCTGAGTCTGAGGTATCATGACACCAATCGGATCTGAATCTTGGTCAGATAAGATGGCTGGGACAACTTTCCAGGAGTTATAATATTGGTCCTTTGATGACTCGGTAATATGATGTCATGTCTAGCACCCCTGGCTGGAGGACCTATCATTATAATCTCTTTTGCAAGGATAACCGTTCTTCCAGGAGGAAATTGTAAGACTTATTCTATAAGTTGTTCCTGATGAATCCTTTGTGTATCCAAGTCCGACCTTTACTTCAAGACCATGTCAATGCTATCTCGAAGCATGTCTGTGGTACTCTGATTTTCAACAAGAGCATTTGAAGCCCGATGCTAAATATTTCTTGGTGAGTTATCCAAACACCGTTGTATGGGTAACATCTTGATTAATCCTTGCCTCTTTAACTGAATGATTGGGTACTTGCTCTCCTACCCTGTATGCCATGTTCTTCTTGTCCATGGGAAGGATATACTCCTAATAACAGTGTGTAATCACTATTTTCCCTTCCATTTGTTTGTTTAACCTTTCTTTGATCTAAATATAATCTAAGCAGTAATAATTCTCTGCTTATGTAAACACCTTGTTGTACAACTCTGTCAGTATGACCTTGATTCTATTATTGATAACATTCCGGTAATCACCGATGAAAGAAAACTTTACCTACTGGTCCGCTTCGTTTCAATGGGCGGGGAAATGGTTCTCTTCGTTCCCCGTCCTTGGCACCGACATTGTTGCCAACTTAGCTGACAAGCTATCCACTGACATGCCTCCATGTCGTGGTTGTGCCAGATGTCAGCGCCCTTCCTACTTTTATCCCACATGGTGGGCCCATAACCCACAATTCCACATGATCGAAACCTGACTCTCCTGGACAGCCATGTTGCCAAAGTTATTCCTCACGCTTGATTTCGCATGTAATTCACGGGCCACCTTCCTTGTGAGCTATTCTGGTACCAGACACACCATTGCACTAAACCCCTTTGCCCCTCAGTCTCAGGCGACAAACGATTGCCTATCAGCTTGAAGCTCCTTATTGCACCTTCGTACCTTGATCTCAATGACTTTCTTGAATTTCAACGCGAGAGATGCATGTATGCCACGTTCACTGAGATAGCCCCCAGGTACCTAACATGTATTGAGCTCCGTCCTTCCCGAGTTCCCCCTTATCTTTTTCGTAAGTACGATGGAGGTCCTGAAGAAAGGATGCCGGCTCCATCGTGATGACCTGAAGTAGAGAAATGAAGACAACAACATAATGGATGGACCTCTTCGAGAAGAGCAACCAAGACCGAGAAGACCCATTAGAATTCCGTAACCAAATCCCTTCCCCTTACTCCACTCCTAAATCTCGGGACGAGATTTCTTGTAGTGGAGGAGATTTGTAACACCACGATAGTTAAGCTACGGTAATCACACACTAATGATTCCATGCCATCGCAATTAATTTGCTAAACAGAACTTTGATCCCCACTGAGTTCAAATTCAAAATTTAAAATAAAGCAAAAAAAATATCTCTTCAAAATGTGGATCAAAATTGTTCATAATAGTGCATATAATCCCCTAGCAATTGTTCAAGTGAAACCAACTTCAAGTTAAAATTTAAATCGACCGGAGGAACATTTTAGTTGGACCAACATCGCTAAACAGTCCCATTTAAATCCAAGACCCAATTTGAATGAATCTCATTGTCTTTAAACTTTTGGAGAAGCCAAGAATAGCACCTTGTATTTATGTGCCAAATTTCCTGTGTAGCAAAAATCAAATGATGCCCAAACTAATTGCAAAACATTAGCTATTTAAATTGTAGAAAATGATAAAGAGAAAAACACTGACTGTGCACTCATGGCCCAGTGCTACAGTGCACGGCCCAGCCCACCATAGGCTTTTCCTCTTCTCCTGTACAGAAGAGAAGGCAGAGGCCATGGCGTGGCGGCCATCCCATGGCGCCACGGTTGGATGACCGACACCTGCTCCTCTCAATTGCCCTAGAGAGGATAAGGAGGACACGCACGACCCCATGCCCAACCCTAGCCACTCCCCCTCTTCTACATCGCCGCGAACGCTCGATCCCGATCTCGGCCGTCTGCGTCCATGTTCGCGCCGCGTCGATCCCGCGGCCACCGGCCTTCCCTCGTCGTGCGAAGATGCCCGGGAGCTCCGTCGTGGTAGGCTCCATCACCACGCCGAGGGGCTCGAGCTAGGATGCCCCGTAGCCTCGCCATTGTCCTCGCCTTCGCCCACGGCTGCTGCATCACGCCGTCGTTTGCCACCCCAACGGACCATCCCGGCTTCCTTGACCCTGTCCACGAGCCTCCCCGTGAGCTTCTATGTCGATTCCCCTACTTCCCCCCCCCCTCGATCCGTTCCCCTATGTGTCAAACGCCGCCATGGTCGGAGCTCCGCTGCCACGTACGCGTACGTGATGTTTGTGGTTGTTGCTCCCCGCTCCTCTAGCCTACTGCTCCTTGCGTTGTTGTGCTGCTGCTGCTCGTACTGCTGGCTGCTCCTCTGCTGCTGCTTGTTACAGCTACCGCTGCCACCGCTCATTGCGCTGCTCTGCTGCTAACCGTCGGGTGCACGAACTGCTGCCGTTGCTGCGTTTTGCTGTGGCTGCTCTGCCATTGCTCCTTATGTCGATGCCGTTGCATTTGCTATTGCTGCTCCTTAGTACTACTCTGTTGCTGCTACTCCTAGGAGGCCACTCGTGCAAGTCCTCCTGGCCATGGCGCTCATGCGCGTGCATGCCCAGCCAGGGCACGTTTGTGCCTTTGGCCAGCCCATGTTTAGTTAGAGCTGGGCATACTTACCATTACATTAGTGCTAAAATTTGTCCAATAAAAAAATGGCATATGGGCCCCATTAGATTAGGTTAGTTTTGTTTATTAGATTAGATATAGCTTTATGCAATGTGGGCCACCACCTCTCCTTTTGACCAGTCAAATTGACTTGGTCAACTCGGATTTAAAACAAAACAAGAAATTCTATAATATTGTTTAAACTTTGAAAATTCATAGAAAAATAACCGTAACTCGGATGAAAATACTTTGTACATGAAAGTTGCTCAGAACGACAAGACGAATTCAAATACGCGGTCCGTTCATCCGCCACACATCTCTATCATACCGAACATGCAACATTCCCCCTCCGTTTCATCTGCCCGAAATGCCTAACACCGGGAATACTTTCTCGGATGTTATTCCTCTTCGCCTGTATCACCGAGCACCGCGTTAGGTCACACGTAGCACCGCCTTTTGCCATGTTATGCTTTGTGATGCTATTGTTTGCTCTGTTATTTATTTGTTTCCCCTTCGTTGCTTCTTTTCGGTAGACTCCGATACCGTGATAGACCCCGAGACCATTGACGCTTCGGTGTTCGACTACGGCTACGCCTCCGAAGATTCCTTTCGTCTGCAGAGCTTCCAGGCAAGCCCCCCCTTTGATCACCAGATATCGCCTACTCTTCTCTCTACTGCTTGCATTAGAGTAGTGTAGCATGTTACTGCTTTCGATAATCATATTCTACTGCATAGCCTGTCATTGTTGCTACCACTGTTGATACTTTACCTGCAATCCTAAATGCTTAGAATAGGATGCTAGTATTCCATCAGTGGCCCTACACCCTTGTCCGTCTGCCCTGCTATTCTATCGGGCCGTGATCACTTGGGGGTGATCACGGGTATATATTACATACACATATACATGATACTTGATGTGACTAAAGTCGGGTCGGCTCGTTGAGTACCCGCGGTTGATTCACGGATTGGGGGCTGAAAGGACATACTTTCCCGACGGCCCTCTGTGTGGATCTTTGTGGCGGAGCGACAGGGCAGGTTGAGACACCTAGGAGACAGGTGGCCTGGTCCTGGTCGTTGTCCGCGGTTATTTCATAATAACACGCTTAACGAGTTTGGATATTTGATCCGAGTCTGGCCATTTGGTCTATACGCACTAACCAGCTACGTGGGAATAGTTATGGGTACTCGACGTCGTGGTATCAGCCGAAGCCTTTTTGACGTCAGCGGCTTAGCGGCGCGCGCCGGGTTGGACCACGTAACGCAACTTCCTTAGTAATGGAGGTTGCTAGGTCTGCTCACCGGCCGCGTACGCAACGTGCAGGTGTGCGTTGGGCGATGGGCCCGGACCCCTGCGCGCTTAGGACTTAGACCGGCGTGCTGACCTCTCTGCTGTGCTTAGGTAGGGCTGCGACGTGTTGATCTTCCGAGGCCGGGCATGACCCTGGAAAGTGTGTCCGGCCAAATGGGATCAAGCGTGCTGGGTTATGTGGTGCACCCCTGCAGGGAAGTTAATCTATTCGAATAGCCGTGTCCCTCGGTAAAAGGACGACCCGGAGTTGTATTCCGACCTCATGATAACTAGAACCGGACACTTGATAAAACACACCCAGATGAGTTCCAGATATAACTCGGTGGTTGCTCCCTCACAGGGTGATGTGCGGGAGAATCGCCGAGTAGGATTATGCTATTCGATGTTACTTGGTGAACTTACCATCTATTCTCTTCTACTGTTGCAAGATGGAGGCTGCCTGAAGCGTAGTCTTCATTCAGATTAGCTATCCCCCTCTTATTCCCGCTTGCTGCAGTTCAGTACACAGATATTACCCCTTTACACATATACCTTTGCATATGTAGTATAGATCCTTGCTTGCGAGTACTTTGGATGAGTACTCACGGTTGCTTTTCTCCCCCTTTTCCCCTTTTGTCCCTTCTTCTTGGATGATGCAACCAGATTGGTGGAGTCCCGGACCCAGAAGATCCCGAGGAGGTTTCTACGTGAAGATCGGCTTCGAGGAGTAGTTAGGAGGTCCCAGGCAGGAGGCCTTGCCTTTTCGATTGTTGTTAATTTTGTGCTAGCCTTCTTAAGGCAAACTTGTTTAACTTATGTCTGTACTCAGATATTTTTGCTTCCGCTGACTCTTGTGTTTTCGAGCTTTTGTATTCGAGCCCTCGAGGCCCCTGGCTTGTAATATAAGGCTTGTATTATTTTAATTTGTGTCTAGAGTTGTGTTGTGATATCTTCCAGTGAGTCCTTGATCTTGGTCGTACACATTTGCGTGCATGATTAGTGTACGGTCAAATCGGGGGCGTCACAGTGTTTTTGGGCTTTAGATGGTTTCTTTGAGGATTTTTTGTCTTTTTGTTTTTTTTTTGGTTTTCTCAAGATTTTGGAGAAAAAAATCGATTTCGTTATGCGAAAAACACATTTTTTTCTTCCGCGAGAGGCAAAAGTTTGCTTATAAGAATTTTATTTTTCTTTCACGAGAGGTATAGGTTTGCTTCTTGTGGAGGCACATATTTATTACCCGGAGTGCCTATCGGAGAAGAAAAGAAAAAGTGCTATTTTTTTGCTTGCGCGAGAGGCACATGTTTGCTTTTTGTGGAGACACTTCTTGTGAAGGCACAACTGTGCTCTTGGAAAGGGAACAAAAACAAGTTCTCTTTTCATCAGATGCACATGTTTCCTTATTGTGGAGGCACAAGTTTACTTTCATGAGAGGCATAGTTGTGCCTCTCTGCCTCTCAGAAAAGAAAAAAAGTATGTTTTTCTCTCGCGAGGGGCACAAGTTTGCTTCTTATGGAGATACAGGTTTGCTTCCACGTGCCTCTCGAAAAGGGAAAGGAGGTGGGAAAGAAAACTGTGATTTCGGTTTGTTTTTCTCATCAGTTTTTTTTCGGATATTTTTTTGAATTTTCTCGTCAAAATTTATTAACATGGGATCCAATTTTGAAGAGCTTGACGTGAGAGCCCAACGTTGAAAAAGATTCATGATTTGAACATACGATTTAAAAGATAAAACCGTTTAAATAAACAAATCTACAAAAAAGAGAACTCCCATACTGCAACAAGTGGGGCACATACAATACGCCACTTGTCACAATTTGGGAAGGTGAGAGCGACCATTACAAGGGGTACTCTTAACTGATTTCACTGGAATTAGACAGATTGTCCGCCTCTACAGCTTCTTGTTGGTTAGCGCTAGCATGGGCTAGCAGCCCCATTAGAGCATGGTTAATAGAATAGCCAACAATCGGCTATATGAGGTTGCCACATCATCTACAACCAACCTAATAGCCAACATGTATAGTAGCTAGTTAGTAAGTAGTATTACTCCATTAATATATTGGCGACCTTACACTCTCACATTGTTCCTTGGGGTACGTGCTATAGCCGGTTGTTAATCTACAGCCCGCTTCTCTTCCCTCTCATCTAACTCAGCAAACATATGATATTTAAATCCTTACAGCCTGCTGACTGTACCTTATTATACTTTCTCTTAGGCTTGGATGGAGCACAACCCAAATCACCTTTTCTTTTTCCCACGTTCTCACATCTTGAGGAGATCCTAGCATGTGCCTCTTGCCCCAGCTAGGAGTCCCGCGCCCACTAGAATGCAACGTAGGTTAGAGCATGGTCAATAGAGCAGCCGGCTGCGGGCTCTATACTCGTGCCATGTCACCTGTAGCTTTCATAGAAAAAGTCTCGTACACTAATGCCGGTTCTAGAGGCAAAATTTCGTGTTTTGACCCTTTTCTGAAAGTAAATCGAGATCTGGCCCTAGTTTGTAAAAATTACGGGATCTGACCTTTTCTTACCGCCAAGGCCCTTGGCGGTAGGGTATAACAGCCTACCGCCAAGGGCCTTGGCGGTAGGAAACACCCCTACCACCAAATAGGTTGGCGGTAGCTTGTACAACCCTACGCCAAGGTGCCGGCCGGTATGTGCGAGCATGAACTGTATTTCGTACTTAGGAAAAAAACCACCCTACCGCCAGGGGCCTTGGAGGTAGGTTGTTATACCCTACCACCAAGGGTCTTGGCGGTAGGCTGTTGTACCCTACCGCTAGAGGCCTTGGCGATAAGAAAAGGGTCAGATCCCGAAATTTTGACAAAGTAGGGTCGGATCTCGAATAAGTTTCAAAAAAGGGTCAAAACACGAAAATTTGCCAGTTCTAGATAAGCTGCTGCACTACCTTTAGTAATCAATGTTTGCATGCATGAGGAGGGAAGAAAATGCAGTTGATTGGAGAAGAGGCAGTAGCGCTAGCCTTTACAGCTTGCATGTCGTTCTTTTCTCTTCGGTAATGTGCTATAGCCCGGCGATAACTCAAGTGTCGGCTTCCTTCTCTTTCCTTCCTTCTCTCTCTTCAAGCTAAAATTTTGCTGACTTGGAACAGCTTGTAACCTACTGAGTGTGATCTATTGTACTTGCTCTTAGGAGTCCTCGCGCCCACTAGGACTGTTGACCGACCAACCGTCGACTTAAAAAATGGTTTCTAAAATAAATGTTCCGAAAAAATCACAAAAAGGAAAAAATTGTGACTTACAAAATGTTTATGGATTTTGAAAAAAAATCATAAACTTAAGAAAAAAGTACGAATTTGAAAAGTGTTCATGATTTTGGAGATAAAATGATCAAATTTTTAAAAAAGGGTCACAAATTTGAAAAAAAAAGTATATCAATTTGGGGAAAAATGTTCATCGATTACCAAAAAAGTTCACCAAAAAGTTCATCAATTTGAAAAGTTTATCGATTTTGTAAAAAGTTCATACTTCAAAAAAATCACATATTTGGAAAAAGTTCATCATTTTAAAAAAATCAGTGAATTTGAAAAGGTTCATCTGTTTTGAAGAAACCTATCACAAATTTGAAAAAAAAAACATCAATTTCGAAAAAAAAAGTTCTCTAATTTTTATAACTTTGCATATTTAAGAAAAAGGAAACAAAAAAACAAAAAAGGAAAACCAAATAAGAAAGTGGAAAGTATGCCCCCGATGATCCTCTCTGTTGAAGTGACCCCCTCCCCTACTAAAAAACTGGACCAATTAGCCCCCAAATGCTCTGAAACCAGATCAATTCCCCCCTACAGTGGCTTAGACATGATTTTGGTGGTTTTGGCTTTTCTATTGCTGACTAAACTAGCTGAGTTGGCAATTCAGGTGGTTTCGTCGATTGGCGACCCTCAGGTGATTTCTCTCTCATTCCCCTGGTGTCTCGACCACGCCGCCTGACCTTGCCGCCATGGCGTTCACCACGTCTTCGTCATCAAGCACCTCTGCTTCTCCACCCGCTGGTGAGTCCCCATATGCGCGGCATATCCTCTTTTTTGTGTGCGTCCTTCCTTGGTAGTGCATGATCGCACGAGGAGTCGAACCATCCAGGGTTTAGGGCTTAGTAGGAAACACAACAGCCATGGTCGGGTATTTGTGCTAGCCGATTTTGCTGCCACGACAGCCAAATTGAGAAGGTGTAGGAGATATCGTGGGCAGTTTTTGTTTTCATGTGTAGTGTTCTAAAGTTTTTTGGGGGGTAGGTGATGTTGATGAGACAGTAGATGAAGATGAATTAGTTTATGTGTCATTTGATGGCTACAGCCAAACAGGATAGTATAACACTTCCGCATAAGTATCCTAATGAAGAGAGGATGAGAATATTTATAGGTAGCACTTTTGACACACACAATGTGTCACCGTTCTAGTGTGAAGTAATTGCTTGGGCTTTTGCAAATATAGTTACTGTCCTAAATCACGGATTAACTAGCTTAACAAATATAAAGGGGATTATGGCAACATCTATAAGAGCTAATAAAAGTAAATAACATGAATAAGAATGAAGGTTGTGTTTCCTGCGATGAAAAGATTAGGTGCAGAGAGATTTCAGCTCTGCAAGAATATATAAGTGTGCCAGTGCGACAGTAATACCAGTTACCTTGTATTGTACTCATATCATTTGATACAAGTGTTCTGTAGGCGGTTCTCCCTAAAGTTATGGAACACCTCCACACACGGGATTATATTTCATTCTTGGTCTTGCTTCTCCGTTGTGAGTTTGCCATAGAGGGGTCGTTTCCACTATTAAAGTCCTCAGACCAGAACCAGGCCTTAAGTTCGACGTATCACCGTTATATCATATTCTCTACGGTCCTCATAGATATCTCCACCTCTCATGTTAGAGGTCAAAGTGAACACTACGTTTTACCTGTGTAGGTCTTGAGATCATGTTGCATGGGCCCTTGAATTGGACAACACGCATAGAGTTCACCACAACACAACAGTACATACTAGATATATCATACTACTATGAATGCAAATGATGACATATAGAATAGGTAGAAGCTGATCTTACCACATGCCTACATCTCCCACTCCTAGGGGAATTACTCCCACATCATAAGAGGGGAATCAATCACAATGAAGATAAAACTCATGAAAAACATATCGAGAATACCGGGAAGATCCAAAATAAGAGGAAATGGATAACTCAAATAGTCTTGATCTCCGAATGAGATTGAGTAAAGTTACAATTGTTCTCCCAGTTGGAATCCTCTTACAATAGCGAAAGGGGTGGTGATGATGATGGAGATGAAAGGAACAAAACTAAGACAATCTCCAAAGGTTCTACAAATCATCTCCCCTCCCGTTCTAGGCGGTGTGGCGGCGGCTAGGGTTCTCTTCTCCCCCTGGGCCCTTCACGAAAGTTGCTTGTATAGACATGATGGAGCTTATGGAAATCCACATGAATAGTCATATGAGCTTACGGTTGAATGGAACACCATCTTTTACTCTTGTGTGCATGTTGACCTGGGTTTGTTCAGGTAAGTTGCTCCATTTGGCTTGATTTGAAGTAATCCTCCTTGGTTTACTTCCATAATTGATTTTTCCTGCCAAACATTGGGAAAAATGGATTTCTTCTCTTTTGAGGGATTAGTGTTAGAAATATCTGATTAGTAATAAGAATTCCAGTGAAACCAAGAAAGAATCACTACTAAATTATCACAAATGCCTCATACATCAACTCCCCCAAGCTTAGGATTTGCTCGTCCTCGAGCAAAGAAGAAATCAAGAGAGTGAAAAGGAGCTTGATTGAATAGAAATAAGTTTTACCGGCTCGAGAGGATACATCATATCCATCTTCTCTTGTCCTGCAATGTCATTCAAGAAAGTATTCGCAACTGAATATATAGTTGCACCTAAGATCATTACCTAACCACATGTAGTCTCTTATCACTAGTTATAATTTCTCAAATCAAAATTTATTTTCTAACCAAGTGTTTAGGCAAGTGAGAGCATTTATTTTTAGTTGGACAATCAATTCAAACTCATTATTCAAAAGCATTAGGGGGTTTCAGATGTAAAGTCAACAAAGAACTCAAGTAGTTCATCAACTCCCATTAGTACCTCATAGTCATGGCTTTCAAACACTTCTATCTATCGTTAATTCTTGGAACTTCAATTCTCTGTGACGGGGTGTCGGTGTCAAAATCGGCAGACCTCGGGGTAAGGGGTTTCGAGCCGTGGATATCAGACAGATGGTAACAAGACCAGAGAGATGATGTTTTACCAAGGTCTGTGCCCTCTTGATGGAGGTAAAACCCTACGTCCTGCTCTTGTTTGTATTAATGGAGATGTATCAAGTACATAGTTGACCTACCTCGAAATCATAATGTGTGGTCTAACTCTAGGTAAGGGCCCAGTGTTAGGTGAATGATATTGTGTTGATGTCCCCTCTACGAGCTAAACCCTCAGGCTTATATACACGTCAAGTAAGGGCCTAGGGTTTACAGGTCGGTATCTTGGCATAAGGCGGTTAGGAAAAGTCTTGGAGTATACAGCAAACCTTCGGCAGTGCCAACACTTACTATGCTAGTGCAATGGAACACATCATGCCTCACGATTTATCAAAGGAGGCTTTATGGATCAGATGACCCTTGGAACCATGCTGGCAAGCATATACCAAGGGCCCGCGGAGGAATTATCCAAGCGCCAGTTCAAGGACGGGCTATCTTACTAAACCCACCTGACATGGTAAGTTTTCTTCTGGGATATTTCGTTCAACTGAGGTATTTTGGCCATTGAGATCTCTAACCAATCTGTCATCATGCTCAAC
>LR738710.1:318092338-318116954 GCA_902687465.1 Secale cereale
CCCGCCGGAGACTAACTGCTGGGCGGATGACCCCACCTATCATGAAGATGAAAAACTATCCCTCTCATATGAGGGAGGCAAAAAATTCCTGGAGAATCTTGACGGCACAAAAGTTGTCGTGATGCTTGATGCACCGAGTATACAGCCGGCATCAATGGTAAAGCCTCCTTCCCCAGTCCGAAAAAGATCATTATGTCCTGAGACCCCTAGCACACAGACTTCTTCTCCAAAGGGACGCCATTTCAAATGCCCTCGCGGAGAGACGACTCTACAAGGAGGAAGCCAAAGAAGATGCCCGACGCTCAAGTCGAGGTCATTCGAACAGGAGAAAGTGTTATCTCGATGCAAAAAGAGACGAGAATCCACCCCTCCTCGGGAATCTCCTCTGAGGCTCAGCCGCCCCGATGTCTCCGAGACCAGCTCGGCCACTCCATCCAAGATCCAATGCGCCATGAATAATCGATGAAGAAAGGCCTCCTTAAGGAATTCGACCTTTTCGGATCAGGACCTAAATGCCCTCAGCGCGGTGGATGCATACCTTGGGGAGGCCCATGGTGATTTTGATCAATCACTTGATGTTCTGTCGCAAGGTTTACGGGTAAGGCTTTTACCCAAACTCATATTCCTGTGAGTTCTTCAAGTATTGCTTTATTTGTTGGAAGGTCGACCCTCTTGCCAAATATGCAGTAGCCCCTAAGGCTTGATATGGGCAAAGACGACCATAGCAAGAATTAAATGCTAACAAATTCCACCGTCCTTTCAAGAAATCTCGGGCAGAGAATGAGAAATTGACCATAGTGCTTTTCCAAACAAAAGAAAAGCTAGATGCCGCATTGGCCGAGGTGGAACAGATGAAGAAATTCACCAGGGAAGCGCATGGTAAGTTCTTTGTATGTAAATATCAGTATTTCAAAGGAAATAGACTGATCACATGATCCAATTTAGCAGCGGACTCCCTTGGTCATCTTGAGAGAGACCTTAATTAAGCACGCCCGCGAGGATTTGATGTATACAGAATCGCAGCGCCAGGCCAGCCAACGTGTGATAACCCAAAGAGTGGATGGTGTTAATGCATTAAGAGCTCAGAACACCCGAAAGGCCTAGAAAATTGAGAGATTAAAGGCTTGATTTCCGATTGCCGAGGCCAAGAATTTTCATAAAAAAGAGAGTATAGATTTTGAGAATCGTTTATAACCATCCAATGTAATTAGCAAGCTAATTTGTATGCGTTGCCAGCTTCCTTGTTAGGTCAACCTCTTGACCCCCCAAAGCTCAGTACCTAAAGACATGCCGACTCAACTTTTCATGGTACATGAAAATGCTCGGAAATCAATGAAGGAGGTCTTCAGGGTTTTATGCCCCGAGGTAGAGCACGTGTGCGAGGATATGTGCACCCTGGCCGAATATCAAAAAGGAGCTCGACGTTGGTTCCAGGTGTGGGAGGTATCTGCTTGCCGAGAAGGGGCAAGGGAAGCCTAGGCAATGGTCAAGACCGAGTATACTGGCCTTGATGTGACAATCCTGGCCGAGGTAGGGCCTATGGGGCTGAACGGGAAGGAAATATCCACTAGCCTCGTGTATGAGGATGTCATGCCTGATGCTCAATTTTCGTAGAAAGACTGTGTTCTAGACACATTAATAGATGGACTAGATTGGGTGTAATTATTTGATGGATGATGACTCTATGTATTTAATTACTTTACATCATTGATTTTGCCTGCCATCCAATCTATGTCCACCAGCCATTGGGTTCTACCTCCTCGACCACAGGTCGAAGAGTGTTCCCTACTACTGGCCGAGGTGTTTGGACTAGATGCTTCGGGTAAGAAGGAAATCCGGCTATATAGTGCGAAAGACAGTAGTGGTGCAGAGAGTTATGTTATACTATTACTTTTTAACGTAAGAAACATCTTCCGAGGAAAATAGTTCTTCCAACAGTCCCTTTTCTTGGGTGATCATGTCGAACACATCAGTCTCACGACATGTGACCTCGGAGGTAAAGCCTATGGTTGGGTTATGAAAAGACCATCTCCACTTTATTACTATGTCATGGACAACCGATTTGTGCCTTAAGAATGCTAGCTTTCAGCTTTCTCCGTTTGAGGTATTGCACCAGATTACCCGGGAGTAACAATCACATCGGTGATCCCTTTGCCTCCTAACTGAACAATCGAGAATGTAAGAGGCAATCACAAGATCCGACAACCTAGCTTGGCAAAAACTTATGTCAAACCGATGCATATTTTGGTTAAAATGATGAAAGTGTATAAGAGGTTGAATCGACGCATATTTTGAAAAGAACATGCCATGTGAATTTTTACTCTAGAGTGCATTCGAAGGATGACTCCGAGTTGTCTAAAAAATGAACAAGTGTAAAGCAAAGTCGTGTACGTACAAGGACGGGCAGTGTGCCGAGCTTCTCCCTTAAAAACGTCGGAGCAGCACCATGTTCAAGGAATTAGTTTCTAGTCGTCTGTCCTCTGGATCTCGAATTAGGTAGGCGCCTCCGATTAGTACATCGTCAATGATAAATGGCCCATCCCATCTAGGGGAGATTTTATGCTTCTGCTTCTCTCTGTGGAGCCGCATGATGAGGTCTCTGGTATTGAAGTCTTTCGCACAAACCTCTCGACTGTGATAACGCCGGGCTTGCTACTCGTAGATGGAGGATCATGCACGAGCAACGTTGCATTCTTCCTCCAAGGTGTCTAAAGCGTCGTACCGGTATAGCTCATCTTCTCCTTCCTCATACATGCATACCCGAGGTGCGTCATGTATGATGTTGCAATGGAGTACTGCCACGGCATCGTGAACCATAAGGAACATGGTTTATCTGGTGGAAATATTTGGTGTGGTGCACATGCCCCATAAGATGGAATAGAGTTCCTCTACCCATTTACAATCGGCTTTTAAAGGCATCGTACTAGCCTAGGCTTTATGGCACTGATGATTAATCCATTGGCACGTTCCACTTGGCCATTTGGCTGTGGGTGATATACAAACACATAGTCGAGCATGATGCCCATTTTGGTGCACCATGCTTTATCCTCATTGGCTGTGAAGTTTGTCCCATTGTCTGCTAACAAACTATGCGGGATACCATAATGGTGAACAACCAAGGAGATAAACTCGATGACATGGGTGGCCTCGGCTGAGGTAACTGGCTTCGCCTTGATCCACTTAGTGAACTTGTCTAACATGACAAGTAGATATTTATTTTTTCTTGATCCACCCTTGAGAGGGCCAACCACGTCCAGCCCCCAGACCACGAAAGGCCAAGTCATGGGGATGGTGCGGAGAGCCGCGGGGGGCATGTGGCTTTGCTTCGCAAATACTTGGCAGCCGGGGCAACACTGTACTAACATTGCAGCATCCGTGCCTGTTCTCGGCCAATAGAATCTGGCTGGGAAAGCCTTGCTGACCAAAGTCCGAGCAGGGATGTGGTGCTCGCTCATGCCGGAGTATATCCCTTGGAGTAGTGATTTTCCTTCATCTTCGGATATGCATCGCTGAACGACGCCCAAGGTGCTTAATTTGTATAGTTCTCCCTCATGAATCTTATATGCATTAGATTGCCTTACGATCTGACGTGTGTCAGTCTGGTCATCTAGTAGCTCTTTATGGAGCAGATATGCGATGAGCTTCTTAGTCCATGGCACGCTAGCTGACATGACCTCGTGGGCGGAAGATATTTCTTGTATAGTAGAGCCGCCCACTATGTCAGGTTCCTCCTCGTCTTTGGGTGGGGAAAATTGCCAGATGTCCTTTGACTCAGGCGTTCCCTTGTCTTCTTGCCAGACTATGGATGGCTTGAAGAGCCATTCGAGGAAGGTGTTGTCTGGGACTTTGTCCCTCTTTGCTCACATTCGAGTAAGTATGTCTTTGGCCTGGTTGCTATCTCGAGGTATGTGATGGAACTCAAGCCCCTCAAACCTGGCTGAGATCTTTAAGACAACATTCCGACATACTATCGTTTTTGGCTCCCTTGCATCAAACTCGCCATTGACTTGTGAAATGGCGAGGTTTGAATCACCTCAGACCTCCAAGCATTTAATGCCCATGGAGACTACTATCCGAAGTCCATGTAATAGGGCTTCACACTTGTCAGCATCGTTGGAGTCGGTATACATACTTTGTAATACATATTGGATGTTTCCCCCATGGGTGACCCGAGCACTACACCGGCCCCTAGGCCAGCGAGCATTTTAGAACCATCAAAATACATGGTGCAATACGAGTAGGTGCCGTATTCCCGAGGGAGCTCGACCTCCGTCCATTCAGCCACGAAGTCGGCTAGCACGTGAGATTTAATAGCTTGGCGTGGTCGGTAGATGATTTCAGACGGTAGGAGCTCTGTGGCCCACTTGGCTATACGCACTATTCCATCCATCTTGTTAATTATGTCGCTTAAAGGGACATCGTTTGCTAAAGTTATCGAGCACTCTTTAAAATAGTGCTGGAGATTTCGTAATGCCATGAAAATGGTGCAGGATATCTTTTGATAGTGGGGGTAGCGTGTTTTGCACGGGGTTAGGACCTTGGAGACATAGTAGATCGGCTTTTGAACCTGGAACTTATGGGCCTCCATGTCCCGTTCGGCCATGAGTACTGCGCTGACCACCTGGTTTGTGGCCGAGATCTACAATATCATAAGCTTGCAAATACCTTATGCTTCCAAGATGGGGTTAGTAGAAAGTAGGGTTTCGATATCCTATAGGGCCGCTGCAGCCTCCTGGGTCCATTTGAAGTTCCTTTTTGTTTTAGTAACTTATACAATGGGAGGGCCTTCTCCCCTAGCCTTGATATGAAACAGTTTAATGCTGCCACGCATCATGCAAGTTTCTGTACGTGCTTGAGCTCGGTTGGCACCTCTAATAGGTCCAAGCCTCGTATTTTCGCCAGGATGGCTTCGGTTCCTCGGCTAGATACAATGAAGCTGAGGAGTTCTCCGACTGGGACCTCGAAGACACATTTATCTGGGTTTAGCATGATCTAATACTCCCTTAGGCCGGAAAATGTTTCACTGAGGTTACCTACCAACTATCCGACGTGTTTGGTTTGACAACCACATCGTCAACGTAGGCCTCGAAGGTTTTTTGATGTGTTTCTCCAGGAATGCTCGAATCATGCACTGCTATGTGGGGCCGACATTCTTGAGTCTGAAGGGCATTGTGTTAAAACAAAACAACCTATATGGTGTAATGAATGCAGACGCCACCTGATCAGACTCTTTCATCTTGATTTGATGGTATCCCGAATAGGCGTCTAGGAAGCATAGTGAATCATGTCCTGCTGTCGTGTCCATAATCTGGTGATTCGTGGTAGAAAGGGATCTTTAGAGCAAGCCTTGTTGACATCTTTGAAATCGACGCACAGACGCTAGGACCGATCCGTTTTGGGTACCATGACCAAGTTGGCGAGCCCGTCGGGGTGTTTGATATCTCGGATAAATCAAGCTTCAACATGTTTTCCTAGTTCTTCGCACATTGCTTGGCTCAGAAAAATGCTGGAGTGCCTGCTTGACAGGCTTATAGCCCTTCAGGATAATCAGGCTGTGCTTGGTGAGCCTAGGGGGGATCCCTGGCATGTCCGAAGGGTGCTAGGCGAATATGTCACTATTTTCCCTAAGAAAATCGCGTAGGGCGAGGGTGTGCTAGATAAGGGGTTCCTCGGCCTTCTGGCCTGTCTCTCATGGGCTGAACTGGTGGACTAGTCTGTATTCTGTTGAGGAAGGTCGAGCTTCAGATTACCCCATGTCCTGAAAGGAAAGCTTTGTAGACTTGGCGTGCACCTCAAGAAAATATTGATGGCATATGTGTGTCACCTGAAAGAAATATGCCCTAGAGGCAATAATAATTTTGTTATTTTATATTTCCTTATTTCATGATAAATGTTTATTATTCATGCTAGAATTGTATTAACCGGAAACTTGATACATGTGTGAATACATAGACAAAATACCAAGTCCCTAGTAAGCCTCTACTAGACTATCTCGTTAATCAAAGATGATTAAGTTTCCTGACCATATACATGTGTTGTCATTTGATGAATGGAATCACATCATTAGTAGAATGATGTGATGGACAAGACCAATCCGTTAGATTAGCATATTGATGGTTCAGTTTTATTGCTATTGCTTTCTTCATGTCAAATACATGTCCCTCCGACTCTGAGATTATGCAACTCCCGGACACCGGAGGAATGCCTTGTGTGCTATCCAACGTCACAATGTAACTGGGTGATTATAAAGATGCTCTATAGGTATCTCTGAAGGTGTTTGTTCAGTTGGCATGGATCGAGATTAGGATTTGTCACTCTGAGTATTGGAGAGGTATCTCTGGGCCCTCTCGGTATTCCTGGTCTTAACCTGGAGTCCCACTTGCCAGACACTTGTTGCGCCACTAGATCTGAATCACCAAAGCACTTGACCCGGATCAGGTTCATCTCCTTAGCCATCCGTAGCCCGTGAAGGAGAGCTTCATACTCAGCGGCATTGTTGGTGCAAGGGAACATTAGTCGGAGGACATAACAAAACTTGTCCCCTTGTGGGGAAGATAACACGACTCCAACCCCCGAGCCTTCTAATTGCCTTGAACCGTTGAAGTGAATAGTCCAGTATGTATGATCCGGCTTGTCCTCTGGTGCTTGTAATTATGTCCAATCATTGATGAAATCTACCAATGCTTGGGATTTAATAGCAGTATGGGGTACATACTTCAATCCGTGTGGGCTAAGCTCGATGGCCCACTTTGCTACTCTGCCGGTGGCCTCTCTGTTCTGGATTATATCCCCCAACGGAGCTGAACTAACAACAGTGATTGGGTGGCCCTGGAAGTAGTGCTTCAGCTTACGGTTTGCCATGGACACACCATACACCAGCTTCTGCCAGTGCGGATACCTTTGCTTTGACTCAATTAGAACCTCACTGACGTAATAAACCGGGCGCTGAACCGGATATTCCTTGTATGCTTCCTTGCGTTCCACCACAATTGCCATGCTAACTGCACGAGCATTGGCGGCCACGTATAATAGCAGTGGCTCGTTGTCAACAGGGGCAGCAAGAACCGGCGGTTCTGCTAATTGCCGCTTCAAGACCTCGAACGCAGCGTTTGCAGCATCGCTCCATATAAACTGATCTGTCTTTTTCAGCATCTGATAAAGTGGAACTACCTTCTCTCCCAAACGGCTGATGAATCGACTTAACGCTGTAATCCGGCCTGCTATGCGCTGGACATCATTGATACAAGCCGGTTTAGCCAAGGATGTGATCGCCTTGATCTTCTCCGGATTGGCCTCTATTCCTATGTTTGATACCAAGAAACCGAGGAGCTTGCCTGCCGGAACACCAAAAATGCACTTCTCTGGATTAAGCATCATCTTATAAACCCAGAGGTTGTCGAAGGTTTCCTTTAGGTCTTCTATCAGCGTCTCCTCCTTACTTGACTTTACCACAATGTCATCCACATAGGCATGGACATTTTTTCCGATCTGCCCCTTAAGACAGTTTTGCACACAACGCTGATAACTTGCTTGGGCACTCTTGAGCCCAAAGGGCATAGATACATAGCAGAAGGCTCCAAAGGGAGTTATAAATGCCGTCTTTTCCTGGTCCTTAACTGCCATCTTGATCTGGTGATACCCTGAATATGCATCCAAAAAAATTAGCCGCTCATATCCTGTCGTAGCATCAATAATCTGATCAATACGGGGGAGAGCAAAAGGGTCAGTTGGACACGCCGTGTTTAGGTCTGTGTAATCTAGACACATCCTCCACGTTCCATTTTTCTTTAACACTAGAACCGGATTAGCCAACCACTCCGGATGGAACACCTCAACTATGAACCCTGCAGCCAAAAGCCTGGCCACTTCCTCACCTATAGCCTTGCGCCTCTCTTCGTTGAAGCGGCGTAGGTACTGCTTGACCGGTTTGAACTTCGGATCAATATTAAGATTGGGCTCAGCGAGTTCCCTCGGTATACCTGGCATGTCAGAAGGTTTCCACGCGAAGATATCCCGGTTCTCACGGATGAACTCGATGAGCGCGCTTTCCTATTTGGGGTCTAGGTTAGCGCTGATAGTGAACTGCTTGGATGAATCGCCTGGCACAAAGTCAACTTGCTTGGTTTCCTCTGTCGATTTAAACTTCAATGCCGGATCATGCTCTGTAGTTGGCTTTTGTAATGGGGACATATCTGCCGGATCAACGTTGTCTTTGTAGAATTTTAACTCCTCCGTAGCACACACTGCCTCTGCATAGGCTGCATCTCCTTCCTTGCATTCCAATGTGATCTTGCAACTTTCGTGAACCGTGATGGTTCCCTTGTGACCCGGCATCTTGAGCTGTAGATAAACATAGCACGGTCTAGCCATGAACTTGGCGTAAACCGGTCTCCCAAACAGAGCATGATATGGGCTCCGGATCTTTACGACCTCAAAGGTCACTGTCTCTGACCTAGAATCATGTTCATCCCCAAAGGTGACCTCCAAATCAATTTTCCCAACTGGGTAAGCCGATTTACCTGGTACCACTCCATGGAACACCGTGTTGGATTGTCTCAACTTCTTGTCTGTCAACCCCATACGACGGAAGGTCTCGTAATACAAGATGTTGATACTACTGCCGCCATCCATGAGTACCTTTGTGAATTTGTAGCCACCCACCTATGGTGCTACCACTAGGGCCAATTGGACCGGATTGTCAACCCGTGGCGGGTGATCCTCTCTGCTCCACACAATAGGTTGTTCCGACCAACGTAGAAAACGTGGCGTTGCCGGTTCAACTGCGTGTACTGCCCGCTTCAGAATCTTTTGATCTTGTTTGCACAAACTTGTAGTAAAGACATGGTACTGTCCACTACTTAGCTCCTTCGGATTACTCTGATAACCGGATTGCTGCTGTTGTTGACGCTGCTGATTGCCTTGGTTATTGTAACCGCCCTGACCGTGCTGCTGGTTGCCTTGGTTGTTGTAACCGCCCTGACCATGCTGCTGGTTGCCTTGGTTGTAATTATTGTTACCGACATGATATCCTGATCCGGAACCATTACCCTGATGACCCGGACCTTGAAAACCGGAACTCGAGCCGCCGCTCGGGGGTCCGTGGTTATTTTTGGCTTGTTTCATGGCCTCTATCATGATCCGGCATTCCCTCTGTAAGGGCATATTTCTCCCTAAGTAGTTTTGGTGATTGATGACAATGCATTTGCGGACTAATCGTGTGCTCTAAGCTCCTGCAGATATATCTCACCTAGGCACAATACGATTGCTTGCCCCTCAGATTCGATGGAAGACGGTGTTTCCTTTTTGCTCCCTGTCGGTGGCTTTGAGTAATAGGAAAGCCGTACTATTAAGAGGGGGTCCGTTTCGGAAAGGTTCGGGTGGAATCAACACGTACACATCTTACTCTCACACCACCTTTCCCTTGCTTCTCTGGAGTTCCAACCATTTATTATCGTATATGCAAACCATGACTTCTTAACTAAAACATCTGCCTGGCAAGCGGTAGTACCGCTCCATAAGCGGTAGTACCGCACAGCCACACGGTAGTACCGCCTGAAGACACGGTAGTACCGCACCAGCGGTAGTACCGCGGCTCCAGAACGGTAGTACCGTGTATCTGGGCCGGCACTGTACCAAGTGTGGAAGTAGGTGCGGAAGTAATTTTTTACTTCCGCATCCTATGCGATAGTACCGCTTGCTCCAAGCGGTAGTACCGCGTCGTGTTTTGCTACTACCGTATTTCTGCGGATGTAGCCACGGATGTAATTTATTTCATCCGTGGTTGTCATCGCCTCGCTTGTTTTTGCCTAGCGGTAGTACCGCTCCCAGAGTGGTAGTACCGCTCAGCAAGCGGTAGTACCGCAACTTACGTGCGGTACTACCGCCCTCTGCGGGCAGAAAACATGCATAACGGTAGGATTTGCTCTCCCACTATATATAGGGGGTCTTCTTCCTCAAGAAGACTTACCTCTTCCCCCACATACTCCATTGTTGCTCCAAAGCTCCATTTCCGCCCGATCTCTCTCCCTAGCCAATCAAACTTGTTGATTTGCTCGGGATTGCTTGAGAAGGCATCGATCTACACTTCCACCAAGAGATATTTGATTCCCCCCACTAATCCCTTGCGGATCTTGTTACTCTTGGGTGTTTGAGCACCCTAGACGGTTGAGGTCACCTCGAAGCCATATTCCATTGTGGTGAAGCTTCGTGGTTTCGTTGGGAGCCTCTGAGTTGTGGAGATAGCCCCAACCTTGTTTGTAAAGGTTCGGTTGCCGCCTTCAAGGGCACCACTAGTGGAATCACGGCACCTTGCATCGTGTGAGGGCGTGAGGAGAATACGGTGGCCCTAGTGGCTTCTTGGGGAGCATTGTGCCTCCACACCGCTCCAACGGAGACGTACTTCCCCTCAAAGGGAAGGAACTTCGGCAACACATCCTCGTCTCCACCGGTTCCTCTTGTGGTTATTTCTTACCTTTACTTGTGCAAGCATTACTTGTTTAACTCCTATAGCTTGCTTGTAAAGTTGTTATCCTTACTTTCCATTAGTTGTCATCTTAGTAGAATATCTAGACAACTTACTTTGACGCTTAATTTAAAGTGGTTAAGAAAAGCTAACAATTGTTAGTTGCCTATTCAACCCCCCCCCCCTCTAGTCAACCATATCGATCCTTTCAATTGGTATCAGAGCCTCGTCTCTTTTTAAGGACTTTACCGTCCAAAGAGTATGGGTGACAACGTAGTCGAGACGGAGGACCATTCCGGTGGAACTCCGTCCTTGCCTACGTCGGATGGGGGAGCCTCAGTCTCTCGTGAGGAGTTCAATGTGGCCTTGACCACATTGAAAGAGTCACTAGTGAGCGAGGTCAAAGGCATGTTTAAAGATTTGCTTGAGGGGCTTAAAGTTTCCACCGCTCCGTTGGAAGTGGTTTGTCCCGCCACTAACATGTCGAAGGCTAATCCCGACAGGGGAGAAGCTAGTAGTGAACAAGCCCCTGTTACTAAGAATGGGAGTGGGATCTTTGCCCACTCCGCTCCTCCTACTCACTATGGAGGACCCGTTACTACACCGCATTTAAATTCCGTTGGGCCACCTCCCAAGTTTATAAAAAAATCTGACTTTGCTACTTGGGTGTTCCGCTTCAAACGTCATATAAATCATTGTTCTACTAACCTTTGGAGAATCATTGAGCAAGGTTTTTATCCGCATGATCCCGACAACATGACTCCAAGAGAAACTGTGGATCATCAATTCAACGAGTCCGCTCTTTGCATTCTTCAAGATTCCATCCCTCCTGAAGACATTGCACACCTTCGACCCTTCACTGTGGCCAAGGAAGCTTGGGAGCATGTTGGCACGATGTACAAGGGAAGCACCAGTATTCAACGCTCCGACTATGAAGTTGTGCAAGATGAAGCTGATGAGTTTGCTATGATCGAAGAAGAAGATCCTCGTGAACTCTATCGAAGATTAACTATCCTTGTCGTCTCTCTTCGAGATCATGGCAGTAAGGATACGGATGACAATTGGATCAACCGCAAGTTCCTCAAGGCCATGATGCCCTACCATAAGGCCATGTCCTCTGTCATTCGTCAGAGACCGGACTTCCACCACTTATCCTCAAATGAAGTGTTGGATGAGTTTGTTGCCATGAGGATCTTGGATGTGACCGCCGACAATGCGGTCTTAAGAGCTCAACGATCGAAGAAGCCTAATATTGCCCTGAAGGCCAAGGCTTGTGTGGAAGAAGAGGAGGTGGAAGATGATGATGAGTGTAGCCCCGAGGACACCAAATATGCCTATCATGAGCACATGGCTCTTGCTTCAAGGCAATTCTGGGGCAAGAAGAACACAAGACCCAACTTCAACAGGAACAACTCTAGTGGGAACAAGGGCAAGCAACGAGTGAGGACATGCTTCAACTGTGGAAATGTAAGCCACTTCGTTGCGGATTGCCCATATGAGAAGAGAGAAGACTTTGGAGGCAAGCTTATCCGGAAGGACAAGTCAAAGTCCTATCCTAACAAGAACAACTTCAACAAGAAGACTCCTCCGAAAGTGTTGGTGGCCCAAGAAGAATATGCTGAGGATGATGATAATGATGAAGATGATGAGACGGTCACCATGGCCACAATTGCTATTGCTACTACTCCGCACACATCTCTCTTCGACTCGCCAAATGAGAACATCACCGCCAAGTGTCTCATGGCCAAGGCCACCAACAAGGTAACCCCAAACATCAATACTACTATCTCTTCTAATCCTTCATTAACGAATTGTATTGATGAGAGTGAGGGAACTAAGGAGGGAGAGAATGAATTTGAGTTGTTCATGAAAAATCTCAAGGGCAAACCCAAGAAGCATTTTGTTGCTCTCTTGGAACAACTCGGTGAGGCCAACGACATGATCGAGGCTCACGAGGAAACCATTACTAAAATGGAAGGACATAGTCGAGACTTTGCCGATGAGATATCAAATCTCTCTAACGCCCTAGAGGAAGAGCGTGGTCTTCGTTTGGCTCTTGAGGAGTCACACAACGATGGTCATGCTAAATTAAAGAAAGATCTTGATCATGCTTTAGTTGTCTCTCGTGTGCTTAATTCCGATAAGGCAAAACTTGTGGTTGACCATGCTAAACTCAAAGAGGAGTTTGACATACTTGACAAGGCTCACAAGGCCTTGAAAGGTATGCATGCTACTCTCAAGGAGTCTCATGATCAACTCCAAGTTTCGCTAACCAAGGAAAAGGCTATCTTTTCTCGCATGGTATTAATTGATAATGCAAATGCTACTAACCCGTGTTGCGAGCATGTGCATCTTGTTGAAGAGAATGCCGAGTTGAAGAAGCAACTTGAGAAAGGCCTTGTGACATGCATATAAGGTGAGAAGAACCTCAACAACCTTTTGAGCAATCAAAAGGAGGTTGGGGCAAAGGAAGGAATTGGGTTTGTTCCTAAGCCCAAGAAGAAGAAGAATGACAAGACCAATCAACCACCCCCTCTCCGACAATCTTTCGTGAAAGAAGTAGAGGGCACATCAAAGAAGAAGAAAATGGTGGAAAGTGGTGGTGTCAAGAAAAACTCCACCATACCATCAAACATGGCCGACGACTTTAATCCTTCATATGTTTTATGTCGTGCTAGTGATGGTCATGTGTTTGCTAAATTTGTTGGTTCTTCTTATGAGTACATTGAATGGTCCATTTGGGTTCCTAAGACCCTTGTTACTAACCTCAAAGGACCCATTACCAAATGGGTACCTAAATCCAAGCATTGATCTCTTGTAGGAGTTTGCTTCCGGTGGGGGATCATGGTTGCTCGATAGCGGAGCCACAAATCATATGACCGGAAGCAAAGACTTGGTGGTGGACGTGCATCTAGGTTCATCTATGGCCACCAACGTCGAACGGGGTGATGCTTCTTCCTCTAAGGTATTGGGGCTTGGCAAGGTTGTTGTCTCTCATGATCTCACGATCGAGAAAGTCATGCTTGTTGAGTCCCTTGCATACAATTTACTTTCTGTTCGCCAACTTGCACTCATGGGCTTTGCTACATTCTTTGATATTGATACCTTGGCCCTCCTGTGGAGCAAGACTCTTAAAGTAGCCTATGTTGGGCATGTCGAGAACGGCCTTTATATGGTTAACTTTTCAAAGCAACCCACTGAAGTCGCGACATGCCTAAAGGCTAAAGTTGATGTGGGATGGCTTTGGCATCGTCGTTTGGCCCACGTCAATATGAGATCTTTGCAAAGTCTTCTCAAGGGGGACCATGTCCGTGGACTAACAAATGTTAGCTTTGCCAAAGATCGTGCTTGCAGGGCTTGCATTGAAGGAAAGTTACATGAGATGGCTCACCCTCCCACGACTATCATCTATTCAAAGAGACCCCTAGAGCTTCTCCACATGGAACTTTTTGGGCCTCCATCTTTAGATAGTCTTGGGGGTAGAAAGTACTGCTTGGTGATTGTGGATGATTACTCAAGGTACACCTGGGTATACTTCTTCAAGAAGAAGAGTGAGACCCAACAAACCGTCATCAACTTTGCAAATGAAGCTCAACGACAACATGAAGCAAAGATTTCGATGATATGAGGTGACAACAGCACCGAGTTCAAGAACTACACCTTGGATGAGTTTCTAAGTGATGAGGGGATCAAACATCAATATGCAGCCCATATACCCCTCAACAAAACGGTGTAGCGGAGAGAAAGAACCGAACTCTGATGGATGCGGAAAGAACCATGATGGCTAAATTCAAATCTCCATACAACTTTTGGGCCGAAGCCATCAACACCGCTTGCCATGCATCAAATCGGCTCTATCTCCGCAAAGGCTTGAACAAAACTCCGTATGAGATACTTACCGGTAACAAGCCCAATCTCAAGTACTTCCGGGTATTCGGGTGTAAGTGTTTCATTCTCAAGAAAGGTGTTCGCTTGTCTAAATTTGAATCTAGAGCTCACGAGGGCATATTTGTTGGTTATGCTACAAACTCTCATGCTTACTGTGTCCTCAACAAGTCCAATGGACTCATTGAGGAGACGAGTAACGTAGAGTTTGATGAAAATAACGGCTCCCAAGTGGAGCAAAGTGGTACTTGAGATGTAGGTGATGAAATTCCTCCTCAAGCCATAAGAAGAATGGGTGTTGGATACATCCTACCCATTGAGGAACCCCTTGTGGCTGAAGGAGAAGGACAATGTTCCACTCAAGTGGAACCATCACCAACCCAAGACCCACACGCTTCCGAAGAACAAAGTGAAGGCCCTCAACCTGACGAACAAGGCCAAGTGCAAGATCAATCACAAGATGGTGGAGAACCACCAAATGACGCACAAGGCCAAGTTCTGTCCTCCGAGCAAGATCAAGATCAAGAGGAAGCTCAAGATCAAGATCTAGCTCCTGACGACGCTCAAGATGATCAACTCAATGCTCCTCAGTTAACTCTTGAAGAGCAATTAGAGCGTCGTGCTGCAAAAGTTGCCTCCAGGCTTGCTTCCAACGAACATCACATCGAGAACATTCTAGGAAGCATCAAAAGGGGGGTAAGCACTCGTAGAAATTAGCAAACTATTGTGCTCATCAAGCTTTTGTCTCCTGTGTTGAACCTCAGAAGGTTTATGAGGCGCTCGAAGACCCTGATTGGCTCAATGCCATGCATGAAGAACTCCATAACTTCGAGCGCAACAAGGTGTGGCGTCTGGTGCCAAGGCCAAAGGAGAACCATAATGTCATTGGAACCAAATGGATCTTTAAGAACAAGCAAGATGCTCATGGCATTGTTATCCGCAACAAGGCGCGTCTGGTGGCTCAAGGCTACTCCCAAGTCGAGGGTATAGACTACGGTGAAACCTTCGCCCCCGTTGCTTGTCTTGAATGCTTCCATCATAACTTTAAATTGCAACAAATGGATGTGAAAAGTGCATTTCTTAATGGTCCTATTAATGAGTTGGTGTATGTTAAACAACCCCCGGGGTTTGAGGATCCTAAGCTCCCCAATCACGTGTACCAACTCGATAAGGCTCTCTATGGCCTTAAACAAGCCCCGCGTGCGTGGTATGAGCATCTTACCGAGTTGTTACAAGATCGTGGGTTTGAAATTGGGAAAATCGACCCCACTCTTTTTACTAAGAAGGTCAAAGGGGAGTTGTGTGTATGCCAACTATATGTTGATGATATTATCTTTGGTTCTCCTAACAAAGCTTTCAATGATGAGTTCGCCGCACTCATGACCACACATTTTGAGATGTCCATGATGGGAGAGTTGAAGTATTTCCTTGGGTTTGAGATCAAACAAAGAAGAGAAGGCATCTTCATCAAACAATCCAAGTATACTCAAGACATGCTCAAGAGGTTCAATCTAAGTGATGTCAAGCCGGCTACTACTCCAATGCCAACCAAATGCCAACTTGACATTGATCCCAATGGTAAAGCGGTGGATCAAAAGGTATATTGCTCTATGATCGGATCCTTGCTTTACCTTTGTGCATCTAGACCGGATATTATGTTGACTGTAGGAATTTGTGCACGGTTTGAAGCCTCACCTAAGGAGAGTCACTTTGTGGCTGTCAAGCGAATCTTTCGATATTTGGCTCATACCCCAAACTTTGGCTTATGGTACCCGAGAGGAGCAAACTTCAACCTTGTAGGTTTCTCTGATTCTGACTGGGCGGGAGACAAAGTGGATAGGAAGTCCACTTCGGGAGGGTGCCAATTTATTGGTTGCTCTCTTGTTAGTTGGTCTTCCAAAAAGCAAAGTTGTGTGTCTCTCTCGTCCACCGAAGCAGAGTATGTGGCTGCTGGCAGTTGTTGTGCTCAACTCTTATGGATGAGGCAAACTTTAAAGGATTACGGTGTCACTTGTGACAAAGTGCCTCTTTGGTGTGACAATGAAAGTGCCATCAAGATTTCTCTCAACCCGGTGCAACACTTCAAGACGAAGCATATAGAGATTTGGTATCACTTCATCCGGGATCACATAAGGCAAGGAGAGATCGAGCTTCACTACGTCAACACTCATGATAACCTTGCAGATATCTTCACGAAGCCATTGGATGAAGCAAGATTTCGCGAGTTAAGGCATGAGCTAAATATCATCGATTTGAGCAATGTGGCTTGAGTCTTTGCACACACTCCTCACACTCAATATAGTTATCTTGTCTAGATGTAGGCATGGACATAGGGGGAGTATTGTTCTCTCAATGAACCCTTCCTCCCCCCATTATGCATAAATTGATCAAGTCTTTATCATTTGCCATACATAGTTGGTTTAAGTGCTTCAAGACGAGTATTGGTCATGGGCCCAAGGATAGTTCTTTGCGGTGCCATACCAATGAACTCAAACATAGGTGGCCTCGGCCACCGCCCTCCTCTGTGGAGTTGCGTTATTTGCCTCGCTTGTGCGTCCTTTTGATTTTTCCTCTCTTCGTTGCTAAAAGCCTCATGTCGAAACGTGCTTGTTCTTGGATAAGCGATACTACCGTGCAAGGTTACGGTACTACCGCAAAGGAGGTTACGGTACTACCGCAAGTCCAGCATGGCAGTATTTATTTACAGCCGCTGGTAGAGAGGTACTACCGCTTGGCGTGCAGTACTTCCGCCCAAGCGGTACTACCGCGATGACCGCGGTACTACCGCACATATTCGCACGGGTGGGGGTTATAAGCGGGCAGGGGGAGTTCCAACTCCCCCATACCCATTCACTCCTAACCCCCACGCCGTCCCTCTCTCTCCCTCTCAAGAACGTCGCCGGAGGACCTCGCCGGATCTCCTCCCTCGGCCACTCTCCTCGCATTCCGACCGGTGGGATCGCTAACCACCTCGCCCTCTTGCCATGGATGAAGGTTTCTCCCCTTTTTCCCCTCTTCTTGTTACCTTGTTGTTGTTTTAGGGTTAGGGAGATGCTTAGTGTTCTTGCGCTCTTCGTGTTCTTATCCATGGAAGATTAGGATGTAGGAGAGTGTTCTTGCTCTAGAAATGCTAGTATGTATGTTGCTACCAAGTTACTATGATCAGCCGTAGTACCGTTGTTTGATCTACGCGGTCTTATCCAGATCAGTTCTGCTCAGATCTGATCCGAGCGGTACTACCGCTGGAGAACCGCGGTACTACCGCCCGATCTGGTCCAGATCCGTTCGTCAGATCTGATCCGGGCGGTACTACCGCTGTCCTCCGCGGTACTACCGCTCTGGAGCGGAAGTAAAAATTTACTACTGCATACCGAGCGGTACTACCGCAACCCCAACGCGGTACTACTGCTCCATAAGCAGTACTAGTGTTTTACTTCCGTTTCTGGTCACGGAAGTAAATTTTTACTACCGCAGAGTGTGTGGTACTACCGCATCCCTCAAGCGGTACTACCGCTCACTCTACGGTACTAACTTTTTACTTCCGCGTCAGTCAGGCAGTACTACCGCTTGTGTCATAGTACCTTCATAGCACGCACATATTCCCCTTTCTACTCGTTTCTTGTGCTTTTGAGGCTTTTGCATTGATTCTCTTTGTGCTTTCGTCGTGTTCTTGTGTTTGTGTTTTAGGTGGTGGCTCTGGTTTCGATGCTCGTCGTACCAATCTAGTCCGCGACACCGGGTCCAAGCGTCTGCGCAACCCCAGTGATGTGCCAGAGGGATCCAATCCCCAGCGCAAGTTCAAGACCGCCGCCAACAAGCAAAAGGAATCCTCTATGTCTATGGAAGAAATGCCAGCTAATGAGTTCATGGCACGGAGGAAGCACAACCCTTATGGAGAACCCCATGCTCAGTTTCATGGAGATGAGATTTTCTAGACTAAGCAGCAGTATCGCATCTACACAGAGGTGCTCAAGAGCAAGACCAACCTGTACGTAGATGCTCACTGGGTGGATGTGGCCCACATGCGGAGGGACACCAACCGGGCCTACTTTGCCGAGGCTCTGGATCTGGTCGAGCAGTTTGGACTTGAGCACTTCATGACCTTTCAGCATGATTTTGATCCAGAGATCATTGCTCAGTTCTATGCGTCAGTCCACTTCCACACCAAGGATGATCGCCCAATGACTTGGATGACCAATGGTCACAAGATGACTTCATCTTGGAAGGATTTCATCGATCTTTTACAGATTCCTGACGAGGGACTCCACAACCCAGTTGGAGCTCGGCCTCATGCCAATCCAGAATCTACCAACAAAGACAAGCTGCTGCCATTCTATGTGGAGAAGACTCTTGCAAGTGGCAAGAAGACATGGGTGTTGAACCCATTTTTGGACATCATGTATCAGATCTTTCGCAACACTTTGTTCCCTCGCGTTGGAGACAAGGACAAGGTCCATGCATACCTGGTTGACATGCTGCTGATGTGTGAAGCGGCTCGCACGGCGCAGTCTCCACCACTTGACATATCCCATATCATGTGGTGTGAGCTCCGCTTTGCGATCTACACTCGCAAGGTACCCATCTATGGTCCATTCCTGTTTCTGCTGATCTCCAAGACTTGGGAGAAGCTGTACCCTGATGAGGAGTTTGAGGCCGATTGTATCCGTCATGATCCCATTCGTCTTCGCATCAAGACTCGATGGGCCAACACTACCACTCGTGCGCAAGCTGCTGTGACTCAGATGGGCACTGATGAGGAGCCTGTGGAGGAGGCTGATGAGGAAGGCCTTGGAAGATTTGCTCCTTCCTCCTCAGAGCCCTCTTGGGCTAAAAAGCTGAAGAAGAAGATGAAGGCACTTTTCTGCATGCAAGCTCAAGGACAGTACAGGGCTCACGTCTCTGACAAGAAGTCTTGCCAGCGTGACAAGAAGCTCATGGCGGTCTACGGTGAGGATGTGTCCAACGGGTCCGAGGACAACATCACCCCTGAGGCAGCTTGGATGGCCCGTCAGGGGTACAAGTGGTCAGAGTCTGACGAGGAGCATCAGGAGGAGCAGCAGGAGTCTGATGGCGAGTACGATGACTGAGTTCCTCAGCCAGGGCTGCCACCCTTCTTTGTGTCCTCTTTCCTTTGTGGTGTCTCGATGCCAAAGGGGGAGAGAGAGATTTGTGTCTTGTGCCGGTTGTTTCTTTTCGTTGGTCGAACTCTATTTATTTGCGTGTTTTTGTGTCGTGTGCGTGAGACTATCATATGGTGTAAGACATATGCCTCTCTATCATTAAACTCGTTGTTATGTCTTTATTATTATATTGTGAGTAGTTAGTTTACTTTCCCTTGTTTATGTGCTCAGTTTTATATAAGGAGTATATTATGTGTAGAATATAGGGGGAGCACTGAACCTAGTATGTGTGTTGTGCAGTCCAAAGCACACTCTTGTGTAGGCACACATCCAAGGGGAGCTCACCTATATTCTAGTGTTTAGGATTGCATACTCTCTTATTTTATCCCTGTGCAAATCCCGTATTGTCATCAATCCACCAAAAGGGGGAGATTGTAAGGGCATATTTCTCCCTAAGTAGTTTTGGTGATTGATGACAATGCATTTGCGGACTAATCGTGTGCTCTAAGCTCCTACAGATATATCTCACCTAGACACAAGACGATTGCTTGCCCCTCGGATTCGATTGAAGACGGTGTTTCCTTTTTGCTCCCTGTCGGTGGCTTTGAGTAATAGGAAAGCCGTACTATTAAGAGGGGGTCCATTTCGGAAAGGTTTGGGTGGAATCAACACGTACACATCTTACTCTCACACCACCTTTCCCTTGCCTCTCTGGAGTTCCAACCATTTATTATCGTATATGCAAACCATGACTTCTTAACTAAAACATCTGCCTGGCAAGCGGTAGTACCGCTCCATAAGCGGTAGTACCACACAGCCACACGGTAGTACCGCCTGAAGACACGGTAGTACCGCACCAGCGGTAGTACCGCGGCTCCAGAACGGTAGTACCGTGTATCTGGCCCGGCATTGTACCAAGTGTGGAAGTAGGTGCGGAAGTAATTTTTTACTTCCGCATCCTATGCGGTAGTACCGCTTGCTCCAAGCGGTAGTACCGCGTCGTGTTTTGCTACTACCGTATTTCTACGGATGTAGCCACGGATGTAATTTATTTCATCCGTGGTTGTCATCGCCTCGCTTGTTTTTGCCTAGCGGTAGTACCGCTCAGCAAGAGGTAGTGCCGCAACTTACGTGCGGTACTACCGCTCTCTGCGGGCAGAAAACGTGCATAACGGTTGGATTTGCTCTCCCACTATATATAGGGGGTCTTCTTCCTCAAGAAGACTTACCTCTTCCCCCACATACTCTATTGTTGCTCCAAAGCTCCATTTCCGCCCGATCTCTCTCCCTAGCCAATCAAACTTGTTGATTTGCTCGGGATTGCTTGAGAAGGCATCGATCTACACATCCACCAAGATATATTTGATTCCCCCCACTAATCCCTTGCGGATCTTGTTACTCTTGGGTGTTTGAGCACCCTAGACGGTTGAGGTCACCTCGAAACCATATTCCATTGTGGTGAAGCTTCGTGGTTTCGTTGGGAGCCTCCAAGTTGTGGAGATAGCCCCAACCTGGTTTGTAAAGGTTCGGTTGCCGCCTTCAAGGGCACCACTAGTGGAATCACGGCACCTTGCATCGTGTGAGGGCGTGAGGAGAATACGTTGGCCCTAGTGGCTTCTTGGGGAGCATTGTGCCTCCACACCGCTCCAACGGAGACGTACTTCCCCTCAAAGGGAAGGAACTTCGGCAACACATCCTCGTCTCCACCGGTTCCTCTTGTGGTTATTTCTTACCTTTACTTGTGCAAGCATTACTTGTTTAACTCCTATAGCTTGCTTGTAAAGTTGTTATCCTTACTTTCCATTAGTTGTCATCTTAGTAGAATATCTAGACAACTTACTTTGACGCTTAATTTAAAGTGGTTAAGAAAAGCTAAAAATTGTTAGTTGCCTATTCACCCCCCCCCCCTCTAGTCAACCATATCGATCCTTTCACCCTCCATGTATGTTTAGACAGGAATCCTTCTTTGTTGTGTTTAGGGCAAGGCTCGTCTAACTGTTGTTCTAGACTGAGGAATTGCCCTTCCCCACGAGGAGGTGGTCTACCCTTGCGGCGCTGCCCGTTTCCCTGAACGTTGGTATTAGCCACAAAATCAGAACCACCCTCTGCCTTTCGCTTGCCATTGTAACTCGTTCCTACCGGATTAACTTGCGCCGGTTTACCGGCCTTGTTTGCTTTCCCGGACTTGTCTCCATCTGCCTCTGGGTACTTAGTGTTATCAGAATCCCCATATTTCACCAGGGCGCTCATGAGCGTCCCCATGTCATTACAATCTCGCTTGAGCCGTCCCAACTTCAGCTTCAGAGACTCAAACCGGCAATTGTTTTCCAAAGTCACTATCGCCGTACTGGGGTTGATACTGTTGGAAGAGTGCAGGATTTCTGATACTCGCCGCACCCAGCTGCTAGTGGGCTCCTGCTCTCCTTGAACACATGCCGCTAAATCTACCACTGACATTGGCTGCCTGCACGTGTCTTTGAAATTTTTGATAAACTGGCGACGTAGCTCTCCCCATGATCCAATGGAGTTAGGTGGTAAGCCCTTTAACCATGTCCGGGCTGTGCCTTCCAGCATCATGGTGAAGTATTTGGCGCATGTTGCTTCATCCACATCTAGCATCTCCATAGCCATCTCATAGCTCTCGATCCACGCCTCTGGAGCCAAGTCTGCCGTGTAGTTGGGCACCTTGCGCGGACCTTTGAAGTCCTTGGGTAATTTTACGCTTCATAAAGCGGGGACAAGACACTGTACTCCAAAGGAACTCGCTGTGACTCCCGTTTCTGCTGTGGTTGGGTGAACCGGCGTCATTTGACGGGTATCCTCACGGGCGGTATGTCTGGCCCGGTTTGCCGCCTCCTGGGCGTGTGCTTCTGCTCCTGTCGGATTATCCTGCCTGTGGTGGTGACGTCTCTGCTCGCTGCTAGACACGGCCGGTTCGTCCCAGTGCCTAGTGTAACTCCGACTCTGGCAGGGGGTTGAATGAATCCTCTCCCTGCTGTAAGAGTACGCCTGCTGCTGTGTCAACGCCATGTCCAGCAATTCCTTAACCCGGCGCGCTTCCACCGCCACCGGGGATGTCCCCTCAATGGGTAAAGCGGCTAGTCGTGAAGCGGCGGCGACAATGTTGTCCAACGGGTTAGAATAATGGCCGGGAGGGGTGGGGATGTGCGGTTTGGGCACAACTTGGCGATTTTGCTCAGTGGCCGATGGCTGAACCGACGCGCCAGTCCCTGGAGCTCCTCCCCGGTTTACTTCTGGGTGATTACTGGTTCCCGCCCCTGGTGTGCCAAAGAGATTCCTCGCCTGGTAAACCGGCGGTAAGCGAGTTTGTTGCCTTCTGTTCATTACTTCCTGTGCAGAAGTCTGATCCACCCTGAGACGGAAAGCTTGGGAATCTAGCTCTGCTTGCCTCGTAGCTATCATGGCTTTCTCTGCGTCCAGATCTCGTTTACCCTGCTCAATCCGGCCCTTCAGTTGAAGGATCTCCGCATCATTTTGCACCTTGTTGGCAGGAGCTACTTCTGCTATTGCGCGTGTTGTCAACTCCTCGACCAAGGTGGATAGAACGTCAGAGGGTGAGGGGGCTTGGCTGCTCGCCCTCGCACCAGCTACCTCTGCTGTGAACGCCCCGGTCACCGTGTGCTACTGCATAGACTGTGATCCGGCCATGAAGACAGCCACCCGGTTTGGTGGATCAAAGGGGTCCGGAATACTGTCACCATCGGATATACCCTCGGAACGGCCGTCCTGCAACAGATACAAAGATTCGGTCTCCCCGGATGAAGATTCATCGTCAGAATAGACAACTGTCTCGCCACCAGAATCCGATCCGTCCTCGGCTTGGACTCCATGTACTGCTCCAACGAAAACACGCTTCTCGGCGGGCTGAATCCGGGCCGATCTCGCACGCTGAGCCGGCTCGATGATGTTGGGGAAGATGTCCGGCTCAGGTCCCGGTTCACCAATCTTGCCAATGAAGACGTGGATGCCGCTGAAGGGGACCCGGTACCCGTATTCGATTGAATCGGCCTCGGGGCCCCAGCCAGCGTCGTCGATGTAGATCCGGCCACGGCGACTCTTGGTCATCCGGCCAACCACGTAACCCTTGAGTCCTTCAAAGCTGCCCTTCAAGAACTCGAAACCATCGTGCGATAGCCCCACGGTGGGCGCCAACTGTCGTGGAATTGGCACGGCAGATGTCCGGTTTAGCGGACTTAGGTGTGAGGCCATCGCGCGGGTTAGCTTGAAGAGGTTAAAAGCACACAAAGGACACAAAGGGTTTATACTAGTTCGGCCCCTTCGATGAAGGTAAAAGCCTACGTCTAGTTTGGTGTGGTATTGCTTGGGCGTCGATGAACAGGGAGCGGATTGCTTGCCTATGTTTCGACGGGTTGTTGCTTGTCCTAGAACCGTCGTCGGGTCGTCCCTTTATATAGGAGGCGACGCCCGGTCCGGTTTACGGAGTCTCGAGGCCGGCTCATAATCATGTCCGCCTCGGTCTCTACTCTTTCTATCTTACACCTCAAGTTACATGATCTGACGGTTTATAAACCGTAAGCTTTACATATGGGCCCTAAGCCTCTATGGGCCGTAACCTCTGGTTCATATTCTACTGGGCTTATGATAATACAACTATGTTAGCATAATCCGGATCTTCCTGGCCGGTTTATACCTGCTAGTAATATCCCTGACAGAGCCCAAGTGGGATTTGGCCCCACTTGGGGCGCCCCTTGGTCTCTCCCCTCTCCCTCCCACCTATATATATATATATATATATATATATATATATATATATATATATATATATATATATATATATATATATATATATATATATATATATATATAGGGTGGGTCTATTCTCATAACACCCCTTAAGACCTTATTCTCCTAACAACGGACTTATTCTCATAACACCTACCCACCTACCTCCCGCTCGAATCCACGTCCAGAAGCCCGCACCCGAACGCCACTGCCCCTCCCCTCCGCACCTTCTACCGCGGGAGCGGCTGGAGTGCCGCCTCCCCTCCCCTCCCTGCCTCCTCCCGGCCGGCGCCGCCCTCCCTCCTCCCAGCCCGCGCCGCCCCGCCTCCTGCTCCTCCCGGCTGGCGCCGCCCCGCCTCCTTCCCATCCCGGCCGGCGCCGTCCT
>LR738710.1:318117126-318212644 GCA_902687465.1 Secale cereale
TCTCGAACATGAAAATGCAAAAAAAAAAAAAATAGCGGAATCTCAAAAAAAATTGTTACCAAAACAACACAAAAAGAGTAATGCGGTTCACATCGTGATCAAAAAACAAAACACACATCGGAAAGCAGCTCACTTCTCAAACACTTCTCAACGCGCGCAAAAACGGTCGCTGCAGTTCGTAGTCAGCCGCACGATTTTCAAATTTAACTAAAAAACGTAACGAATCTCAAAAACATTTCAACATATGAAAGTTGCGCCTCGTTCGTAGCTTTCCAACGGAGGTGCCGTGTGCGGTGCCCCCCTCCACCGTTTACTCCCATGGTCATAATCTCATAGTGCTTAGGTGAAGCCCTGCTCGGATCACTTCATCGTCACCGTCACCACGCCGTCGTGCTGACGGAACTCATATACTTCCTCAACGCTCTGCTGGATCAAGAGTTCGAGGGATGTCATGAGCTGAACATGTGCAGAAATCGGAGGTGCCGTACGTTCGGTGCTTGATCGGTCGGAACGGGAAGAAGTTTGACTACATCAACCGCGTTGTCCAATGCTTTCTCTTTCGGTGTACGAGGATACGTAGACACACTCTCTGTCAGGCCCAAGATGGGATTCTATCCCGATCACGTGACACGCTCATGATTGGGGCACAACCACATTTCGGGCGCTTAGCAAGATAGATATCATTACATCGTACCATTACATAAATACATGGGGATACAACAATTCATACAATTCATACAAGGAGTTCCTGTTTCGAGGGTTTCGGGGGACGCTTTAAATATATGCCAAAGGGGGCATCGAAGGAGCCTCGGGGGGCCCAAGCGCCCCCCCGGCGCGGCCCAGGGGGGCGCACCGCCAGGGCGCCTGGAGCCCTGGTGCCCCCCCCCCCTCGGCTGTCCTTCGGGCGCACGGAAGTTTCTGGAAGGCTGATTTTTTATATAATTTTTCTGGATTTTTCCTGGCAGTTCTCGTAACGTGAAAACCTGAAATACAAAAACAGCCGAAAACAGAAACTGGCACTGGGGTGCACTGAGTTAATAGGTTAGTCCAAATATGATCAAAAGTGTATGGAAGTGTATAAATATCATAGCAATATCACCCAAAAGAGGCATGGAGCAAGCAGAAATTATAGATACGTTTTGGACGTATCAGCAACCGAAGAAGAAATCTTCGGAGGTAGCAGGCCCGTCCGCGTCGATCCCAACGCCACCGGAGCCACCGACCGGTGGGGTAGACGCCGGCGGAAGGACGGACGTCGGCGAGGAAACTCACGGCGCCGCCAAGTCCAAGGACAAGACGGATGACCGAGCGCACTCCAAGTCCTCGGCGTCCGTGCACGCACCGCTCCCCTCTCAGGAGGCGCGGGACCGGCAGCGACGTGGCACACAAGGTACCATACGCTTGCTGGGCCAAGGTCAAGCTGGCGGTTCGCGGGACGCTCAAGGCCACCACGCTGGCACGAGCAAGGCGTGGTCGCCGGGACGAGACGCTGCTCCTTCTAACGCAGTTAGAAGTCCGAGCATATCTCGCTCCTCGCACCATTCGCCACCACTCCCCGCCACTCCAGCGGAAGCTCTAGCTTGAGCTCAGCTACTCCTCGACTTCCCTCCAGCGGCGGACAAGGCCGACGACTGGAGGGCCACCATCCAGAGCCTCATCGCCTTCGCCAACAACGACACTCCGCAGCAGCCGACGACATCGCGGCCGCGGCAAGTTAGCCAGGTGCGGGCTGATGGCGACAAGACTGCCGGGGGTGCAACCACTGTGCACTCCCCGCCCCGAAGGCCAAAATCGCCGACTCGCCGGATCAACATCGACGATGACTCCACGGCGTCATCGGATCCACGAGCTCGCCGCGATCAGCGCCAAGTCCTTGACGACCGACGGCAAGAGGACGCTCGAACCCGCATCGAGCGTCGGAGAGAAGCGCGGCATCAATCTGACCAGCGCGCTGGGCCCGCTGTTGACATGCAAGCGCCAGGGGGGCCAGGCGACCTGCCGTACGCGGCAGGATGCCCTGCATTCACCCGTGAGCTGCGGCAAGTCCAGTGGCCTAGCATGAAGAACTTCAAGCCCGACGTACCCGAGAAGTACGACGGCAAGACTCATCCGTCAGAGTTCCTCGGCATCTACACCATCGCGGTGCAGGCTGCCGGGGGACGAGACAAGAAGATACTCGCAAACTACTTCCCGCTAGTGCTCAAGCCAAACGTCAGATCTTGGCTCATGCACTTGCCGGAGAACTCCATCTCTTCTTGGGCCGACCTGTGCCATCAGTTTGTCGGCGCATCCACGGGTGGCCACAAGCCCCATGGCCAGGAGAGTGACCTTCACATACTTGCCCAGAAAGAAGGAGAGTCCCTGTGAAAGTATATCCAAAGGTTCAGCCGCGTGCAGCACAACATCCCAGACGTCCACCCTGCCGCGGTTATTAGCGCGTTCCACCAGAACGTGCGTAACCACAGGATGAGGGAGGAAATGGCGATGTGCAAGATCCGAGACGTCAGTGAGCTTTATGCCTTGACCGACAAGTGCGCACGCGCTGAGGGGGGGAGGAAACTCCTCGGAGAGGATACTGGAGCAGGGGGACAGATAGCGAGGATGCCGCCCCGGCGAAGAAGAACCGGCGGCGGAACAACAGAAAGAAGAAGAACAAGGAAGTGCTGGTCGTGGAGCAGTCTGGCAAGGAGGCTGGCGCCAAGAAAGCCCCGGCAGGTGGCTTCGGCAAGGAAACTGCCGCGTGCACCAACTGTCAGACTGTGGCTGCCGTCGACAAGCAGGACGGCTCCGACAAGCAGTACTGCAAGATCCACCGCACCAAGGGCCATGACCTCCAGAACTGCAAAAGGGTCGAGTACCTCGTCGAGCAGCAGAAAGCTGAGTACGAGCGACGCGACAAGGAGAAGGCCCAGGGGGGTGGTGGAGAATCCGGCAAGAAGCGGCCGTTCAACGGCCGGGGAGGACACCGCGGCAAGGCCAAGCAGCGGCAAGGAGACAGACCTCCCCGCGGCCGCGACAAGGACAAAGACGAAGACGACGACGAAGACATGGAGGACGGAGATAACAGCGAGCAGGAGTTCCAGAAGGCCACGGAGGTTCTGTGCGTTGATGGTGGTGCTTCTCTGCATACTTCCCACCGCCAACTCGAGAAATGGGTGCGGGAAGTTAATGCAGCTGAGCCACCCATCGAGTCGCGCAAGCTTCTGAAGTGGTCCAGCACGCCTATCATCTTCGACATTGAGGACCACCCTGATCGCACCACTGCGGTCGGGTGTTTGCCGATGTTGGTTTCACCAACCATCCGCAACCTCAAGGTCACCAAGATGTTAGTTGACGGCGGGGCCGGCCTAAACCTGATCTCCTCTGCTGTGGTCCGGAAACTCCAGATCCCCGACAGCGAGCTCGAGGAAACCGGCACATTCCAAGGGATCAACCCAGGAAGGAGCAAGCCGAAGGGGAAGATCACACTGCTAGTGACATTTGGCGGGGTGCTGAACTTCAGAACCGAGAGAATCACCTTTGACGTTGCCGATATTCCTTTGCCTTACAATGGAATACTTGGCCGTCCAGCGCTCGCCAGTTCATGGCAGCCTCTCACTATGCCTACAACATGCTCAAGATGCCAGGACCGATAAGCATCATCTCTGTCCCTGGTGACAAGAAGGACGCCCTTATCTGTGCCGACAAGATTTACCGGGATGCAGCAGCCACAACAGACAGCAAAACACTTTCCTCTAAAGCTCCCGGGAGAAGAACAAGACCAAGTCCGGCAAGAGCCCTAGGGCCCACTCCGGCAAACGCACCTCTTCGGAGTGCTGCGCTGCCGTCGAGGACGCACCATCGAGCTCCACTGGCAAGTGCAAGAAGGCGATGGCAGCTCCACCGGAGACAAAGAAGCTGTCCGCCAAGGAGGATGGCACTGGTGGTACTTTCACCATCAGTGCCACGCTTGATCCTAAATAGGAAAGCGCGCTCGTTGCTTTCCTGCGGGCGAATGTCGAAGTGTTTGCATGGCAACCGTCTGACATCCCCGGTGTTCCCAGGAAAGTGATTGAGCACAAGCTTGCCGTCTATCCTCACGCGCGGCCCGTCAAGCAGAAAGTTAGAAAACAAGCAGTGGAGCGCCAAGAGTTCATAGCAGAAGAAATCAAGAAGCTGGAAGCGGCAGGCCTTGTCAGAGGTGTACTCCATCCCACGTGGTTGGCCAACCCTGTTGTCGTGCGCAAAGCAAACGGGAAGTGGAGGCTTTGTATTGACTTCACCGATGTGAATAAAGCTTGTCCCAAAGATCCGTTTCCCTTGCCGCGCATTGACCAGATTGTTGACTCAACGGCTGGATGTGAGTTGTTTTCGTTTCTTGATGCATATTCCGGATATCACCAAATCTTCATGGCTGAAGAAGATGAGGAGAAAACCGCATTCATTACTCCATGTGGCACTTATTGCTTCATACGCATGCCTTTTGGATTGAAGAATGCGGGTTCAACATTTGCAAGAGTAGTCCACACCGCATTTGAGCCATAGATACACAGAAATGTAGAAGCTTACATGGATGATATAGTGGTCAAGAGCAAGGACAGGGCTACTCTGATTCAAGATCTAGATGAAACCTTTGCGAATCTGCGCAAGATCCAACTCAAGCTCAACCCCGAGAAGTGCGTGTTTGGAGTCCCCTCCGGCAAGCTTCTCGGGTTCTTCGTGTCTCAAAGGGGGATTGAAGCCAACCCCGACAAGATCAAAGCCATCGAGCAGATCGAAGCTCCGAAGCGCGTCAAGGATGTACGAAGACTCGCCGGCTGCATGGCTGCTCTCAGCAGGTTTATCTCTAAGTCAGCGGAACGCGCCCTGCCATTTTTCAAAATTTTGAAAAAGGCAGGTCCAGTGAAATGGACTCCGAAAGCGGAGGCAGCGCTGCAAGACTTGAAGAGGTACATGTCCTCCACTCCAATACTTGTCGCACCTAAGCCACAAGAGAAGTTGTTGCTATACTTAGCAGCAACCAATCAAGTGGTTAGTGTTGCGTTAGTAGCGGAAAGGGAGGCAGATGATGAGCCAACAGCCCCGGCAATCACATCCAGCGACAAGCAGGGGGCTTCCCCGGCAAGCTCTGGCCCCGACAAGGATGGAACTGCGCAGATGCAAGAGGAAGTGCGGAAGAAGATGGTGCAGCGCCCAGTCTACTTTGTCAGCTCCCTTCTGCAGGGCGCTAGATCAAGGTACTCTGGTGTGCAGAAGCTGCTTTTCGGCCTTCTCATGGCCTCAAGAAAGCTACGCCACTACTTCCAAGCACACGAGATAACAGTGGTCACTCGCTTTCCGCTGAAGAGGATACTGCAAAATCCAGAAGCGACAGGCAGGATTGTCGAGTGGGCACTGGAGCTGTCAAGCTTTGGCCTCAGGTTTGAAAGCACTTCAACTATCCAGAGCAGAGCATTGGCAGAGTTCATAGCAGAATGGACGCCAACGCCAGACGAAGAGATTCCAGGGACGAGCATTCCCGCCAAAGAAGCAAGCAAAGAGTGGATAATGTACTTTGATGGTGCCTTCTCGCTGCAAGGGGCCGGGGCCGGCGTGCTGCTTGTCGCACCCACCGGAGAGCACCTCAAGTACGTCGTCCAAATGCACTTTCCCAAGGAACAAGCAACGAACAATACTGCAGAGTATGAAGGTTTGTTTGTCGGCCTCAGAATCGCGGCGGAACTTGGGATCAAGAAGCTGATTGTGCGGGGTGACTCGCAGTTGGTCGTCCGCCAAGTGAACAAGAGCTACCAGAGTCCGTTGATGGAAGCATACGTTGACGAAGTGAGAAAGCTTGAAGAGCACTTTGAAGGCTTACAGATGGAGCATGTTCCAAGAGCTCAGAATGACATCGCAGACAGCCTATCAAAGTGTGCTGCACTAAAGCTACCTATGGAACCGGGGATCTTTGTGCTCAAGCTAACTCAACCATCTGTAACACCATCGACTGGACAAAGTAAGAAGAGAAAGTTGGTTTCTGGTGACTACTTGTCGACAGAGCTTCCCGAAGCCGCCGCCAATAAGGTCCCCAAGACCAATGACAAGATTGCTGAGGAACGGTCTGCTCCTGCTAACCCTAGGGTTTGTACAGTTGAAGCAGGCGTTCCCGACAAGTTTTGCTCCGGCAAGCTTGCCGGGGAACGTCAAGCTCCGGCTGAGCCGCAAGTTCTTGCCGTAGAAGCTGACGTTCCTGCAGCAGCACAGATGCCTTTAGTCCTTGTCATCGAGCCGCAGGCTCCAGCATGGGCACAGCAGATCGTCCGTTTCCTCTAGACAGGAGAACTTCCCGAAGAGCCAGAAGAAGCAGAAAGAATAACCCGGCAGTCAAGTATATATCAGTTTGTCGGCGACGAACTGTACAGAAGAAGACTCAACGGTGTGAAATTGAAGTGTATTCCCCGGGAAGATGGACAAAAGCTGTTGGCAGAGATACACGGAGGCATATGTGGCCACCACATTGGCACCAGAGCACTTGTCGGAAAAGCATTCCGGCAAGGTTTCTTTTGGCCAGAAGCCCTCCAGGATGCAACTGCACAAGTAACCAAGTGTGAAGCATGCCAGTTCCATTCCAAGCAGATACATCAACCAGCTCAAGCTCTCCAGACTATCCCTTTATCCTGGCCATTTTCGGTCTGGGGGCTCGACATCCTCGGCCCCTTTCCCCGCGCAGTCGGGGGCTTTGAGTACTTGTACGTCACCATCGACAAGTTCACAAAGTGGCCGGAAGTGAAACCAGTGAGAAAGGTGACCGCACAGTCAGTAGTCAAGTTCTTCAGGTCGATTATTTGCCGTTTCGGAATCCCTAACAGGATCATCACCGACAACGGCACACAATTCACAAGTCACACTTTCATGCAGTACGTCCAAGACCTTGGCGCCATGTGACGCCCGAAGACAGAAGATTCCAGAAGATTCCAGAAGATTCCAGATGTTCCGGGTTCTCCCGTGTGTTTCTTTGGTGCTTGTGTTATTTATTTTTGCATTGCATCATGTCATCATGCCATCATGTCATTTTTATTTTGCATCTTAACTTAAATAAATAGTGTGGACCTTCGGTCCATTTAAATTGAGGGAAGGTTGTCTTCTCTTTATAACCTATCCTCCCAATATTTAGGGAGCTATAATAAATATTCCATTCGTTGGAATTAACCCAACACACTTGCATATTATTTCCCCATGTCTTTTTCACTTCGAGTTTCTCCTTCAAAAACCTTGCCATTAATTCTTTTCCTTTGTTTCGAGGTTCCTCCGAAAATTCGAACATTTTTGGACACTTCAATAATCAAGTCTTACTTCAAACCCATTTGAATTAAATTCAAATATGTTTGAATTATATCTCATTCTTGCCTTTTCTATTTTTCTCGGACCGTGCTCTTTTTATGATGCCCGAGAAAAATAGTCCCTTGTGCTAACTTTTGCCCTAACCCCCTCCGCATTCTTTTCTTGTCTTTTATTTCTGCTAAAGAAATAAAAGACAGCCAGGCTCCCAGCCATCTTTTGGCCCAAGGCGTCCCAGCCATCTGGGCCCAGCCTCCCATCCCTCCAGGCCCTCAGCCTTCCCCCCAGCTGGCCCATCTCCCTCCTGGCCCAACTCCCTCCAGCAGCCCATCCCTTCTCTCTAACCCTAGCGAGGCCCGACCTCCCTCCCGCAGCCTCTCATCCTCCCTCTGCGCCGCCAGTCGCTCGATCCCGTGCGCATCGCCCTCCCGCATCCCCTCGTCCCCCGCTCGACCCCGAGCCCTTTCCCCATCTCCCTCGCCATTCTCTATCTTCCCCGACCCCAGCTCCCTCTCTCGCCGCTCGCCTCACCCCGAGGCCTCGTTCCCGGGCGCTCGTCTCCAGGAGCCGCCTCGTCCTCCAGCTGCGCCGTCCCTCACCGCAGCTCCTCCGCGCCTCGCAAGGTCCGCGCGCCGCCCCAAGCCAGCGACGCCTGGGCCCTTCCTTGTCTCCAGTGGCCAGGAGCCCCGGCGCCCCATCTCCAGAAGCCGCCGGCGCCCTGCATCCTCTCCCCGAGCACCATGGACGTGCTGTCCCCTCGCCCCGCGTCAGCAAGGCCCCTGCGCCACCTCGCGAGGGGAGGAGCCCCCTCGTGCAGCCCCTGCGACCCGCAACCCGTCCTCCCCGTCCTCCAGCAAGACCGGTCTCGGCCATGAGCAGCTTGCCGGCCTCCTTCGGTGTTGTCTTGCTGCCATGGTTTCGTCGTCTCCGTGCTGCTAATTTTGGTTGCCCTTTTGTGGTGTTCCGTTTCGAATCAGCAAGACCGGCAAGTTCGACAAGTGCATCTACAAACTCGACGCCCGAACGACTACGCTTGGTGGATGCGACAAGTACCACGACGGACACCAAGTACCTCTACATGACCCGACAAGTACCACGACAAGTACCCCGACAACATGTGTACCACTACCGTCGACCATCGAAGACCCCGTGTACGACTACTTCCACTACCGCCACGTGAACGACAAGTACCTCTCAGAAACGGAATGTGAACGGCTACTTCCTCTCCGAACGTGAACAACTACTTCCTCTTCGGAAACGTGAACCACTACTTCCTCTACGACCCGCGAGAACGTCTACTTCCCCTACGTTCCTCGACGATCTCGAACCTCTCCGAGAACAAACGCTTCGAAGGTATAACCCCGAGACGATGCCCGTGGATGAATGCTTGTGTTGTATGAAACGTTTCCCTTGTGTGCACCGTGCCCGTTTAGTCTTTTGTCGTGTTCCTCGGTTTCCTCGTCGCCGACTCATGGGAACCCAGCAACGGGATCACCCCACCTTTCATCTTGTTCGACTCGCTCACGCCACCTTTCTTTTGCACCGGCCTCTCAACGAGTTACCGGTACCGATATGTTGCGTTGCATCATTTTGGATCGTTGCCGTGGCACCCTTTCTTTCCACCACGGTGACAAATACTTCATATCTTCTTCATGTCAACCCTTTTAATAAATTGCATAAAATTGATCTTGTCATCCACATCATGTTAATAAGATTAATATGTTTGAATTGTGGCTTGCTTTAAGAATTGCTAAACATGCTCATGGGGATTTTCCGGAATTGTTGTTTGTTGTTCCGGCCCCATTTAAAATGTCTAAATAGTGTAGTTTCTTTATGCTTCACCTCTTGCCATGTTAACAAACATTTAATCTTGTCTTGTAAATAAACGAGAGTCAATTAAATAATTATAATGTGGTGTTTCGTCAATATGCAACTCGTTGCATATTGAGCTCCACTTGACTTGTAGTTTTGTTTGTGCACTTGCCATGCCATGCATAATTAAACCGGACATGCATCATACTTGGATGTGCATCGTATGCCATGTTTATGATATGTGTGTTTACCGTGTTGTTTGCTTCTTTCCGGTTGCTTCTCTTGTTAGCTTCGGTTTCGTTCCGGAGTTGTGAGGATTCGCTCGACTGTTGCTCCGTCTTCTTCATGGATCCGTTCTTCTCCCTTGTGGAATCCCAGGCAAGATGATCATACCCTTGGATACCTTTACTACCATTGCCATGCTTAGTTGTCTCGATGCTATCGTTACATGTCGCGCTACCCATCTTTTATGTCAGCCTCTCCTTGTTGCCATGGAACCTCTAACTTTGAAACCTTCCTAGCAAACCACTGTTTGGCTATGTTACCCGCTTGCTCAGCCCCTCTTATAGCGTTGTTAGTTGCAGGTGAAGATGAAGTTCGTTCCAGGAGGGAACTTGTTGTTGTTATATCACAATATCTATTATTATTAACACACCTATATACTGGGCATGGGTGGAAGGCTTGGCCTTTTGCTCGGTGTTTTGTTCCACTCATGCCACCTTAGGCGCCAATAAACCGGCATTATGTTCCTTGATTTTGCGTTCCTTACACGATGGGTGGATGGGGACCCCTTGACAGTTCGACTTTGAATAAAACTCCTCCAGCAAGGCCCAACATTGGTTTTAATTTGCTCATAATAACAACTTAATTAATTAATTAAATTGCATAGGGAGTTAGCGCTACCCGAGGTTTCTTAATTCTACATAGCAGGGGGGGCCAGTGCTGATGGTGTTGGTCCCAAACGGGGGTCCTGCGGGGTCACCACGGGGAAACTCGAGGATTGGCTCCCGTAGCATCGCCCATCCGGTTGTGGCCTGAGACGAGATACGCGCGGCTACTATCAGGGTGTCGGCACGCCGGGAGGTCTTGCTGGACTTGTTTTACCATTGTCGAAATGTCTTGTGCTACCGGGATGCCGAGCCTGATCGGATTTCCCTAAGATAAGGGGTGATGATATTATATTTATCACTTCAGCTAATCGTGAGAGCTTGTGATGGGCTAAGTTGGAACACCCCTGCAGGGTTATGATCTTTCGAAAGCCGTGCCCGCGGTTATGTGGCAGATTGGAATTTGTTAATGTCCGATTGTAGAAAACTTGACAGAGGATCCGAAGTAAAACACACAACGGTGTGAGTAACCGTGACTGTCTCTTTTCACTTTGAGAAGAGAACACGGTGGGGTTATGTTTGACTCATATGTAGTTCAGGATCTTTAGCGATCACTACTTTTGCGACCGTTTGCGTAGGTGCTCTTCTTATTCTGGTACTCGTAAGTTAGCCACCATATTTTGCTTAGCCGCTGCTGCAACCTCACCACTTTACCTCTTCCTACCCATAAGCTTTGCTAGTCTTGTTACCCATGGTTATGGGATTGCTGAGTCCTCGTGGCTCACAGATACTACAACACCAGATGCAGGTTCAGCCGAGAATGATGCAGGAGCTGGTTCAAGTTCTTCACTGGGAGCTCGATGAAGAGCGTGGCCGTATGCTTGTGATGTTTTCGACGATCAGTAGTGGTTTCTACTAGGATTCGATCCTGACCTGTGGCGTTATGTTGTTTGGTATCTTGTCTTTTGGATCTTACCCTTAGATGGGTTGTGATGTTTTGAATGATGTCTTGCTTATGTAATGTATTGTGTGAAGTGGCGAGTGTAAGCCAACTATCTCCTTTTGCAATTTAATCCCTCTTTTACATGAGTCGTGCAAAGATACCAAACTTGAGATCATTCTAGGATGGGCTTATACCTTTAAGTCGTGCCTCGACACGTAGGAGGTATAGTCCCATCCTGGGCATTACACGCCAAGGTCTGCTTCGCTTCTGTTTCTCACACGAGGAGCAACGGTCAAGCGGAGAGGGCAAACGCTGAAGTGCTGCGCGGACTCAAGACGAGAACTTTTGACGGGCTGCACAAGTGCGGAAGAAACTATATCGAGGAGTTGCCAGCGGCTCTTTGGTTGATCAGGACGATGCCAAATCGAGCCACTGGACAGACACCCTTTGCTCTTGTCTACGGAGCAGAAGCAGTTCTCCCCACGGAACTCATATACGGGTCACCTCGAGTGCTCGCTTATGATGAGCTCGAGCAAGAGCAGCTGCGACAAGATGACGCACTGCTCCTTGAGGAAGACCGTCTTCAGGTTGCTGTACGAGCTGCTCGATACCAGCAAGCTTTGCGCCGCTACCATAGCCGCAAGGTTAAAGCCAGAAGTCTCGAGGAAGGCGACCTTGTTCTTCGGCGCGTTCAGTCCGCCAAGAATTCCAACAAGTTGACGCCGAAGTGGGAAGGCCCTTATCGGGTGAAACAAGTCACAAGGCCCGGCGCTGTCTGCCTTGAGACCGAAGAAGGCTTACCGGTGAGCAACTCCTGGAACATTGAGCATCTTCGCAAGTTTTACCCATAAGGCGCGGTTGCCGTGATCCGCTCCGGCAACCACCTTTTGTACAAGTCTTACCGTTGTTGCATGTAATCCTTTGTACAAAGCCGGGCGCAGACCCCGTGCATCAGTAAAGCTTATGTGCATTGCACAAATTGTCATTTCGTGCCTTTTCATTTCCTTGCATGTACTATCTGACATTTTGTGCAGCACCTACCCCCGGTAAGCAATAACGAGCCCGAGGGCTCCATATCTATATTTTCTCTTCTGCCTTCTTTCTCCAGCAGAGGAAGGTTTCCTCGCGCACAAGTTTGCCGGGGGGGGGAAGGAGGATAGTGGTATGGACCAAGTGCCGTTCAAGAGAGCCTTACCTTGCCGGGAAGCAAACGACACAAAAGCTAAGTTGCCAAAGTTTGAGCAATCAAATTTTTAAATTTTTAAGTTATCTTCCTTGAACGACCCCGCTTAGTATGGAAAACCTGTGCGCGGAAGAACCAACTCGTGGCTGGCCGCGCCCTTACTTTGTTTCGAGCACGCTCAACGACTTAAGTGTGTTGCGACTAATGTCGCACCCTTGCTTCGTTTTCGAGTTCGCTCAACAACCTAAGTGTGCTGCGACTAGCTGCGGCAAGGTTTCTTGTCGGCAACGGCATTGCCAGCAGGCTGCTGAAGTTCCGCACTCAGCGCTCGCGGCAAGGGTCCCTACGCCGGCAAGTTCCCTGAAAGCGTAGGGTGAAAGCATACAAAGCAAGGAAGTCAAGTAAAGGAAATAACATTGCATTAACTACCCAAAATAAAGTTATATTACAAAGCAACTTGTCGCAGTTCTAATAGACTATTGTTCATGACATGGTTGGCAGCAACAAGGAAAGACTAATCCGCGCGGTCGCCCTCGACCCTCTTGATGCCGCCCACCTTATTCACAATAGGCGCGACAAGGGCCTTGAGCGCCTCCTGGTCAACGTCCGGCGACAAGGTCCTGAGGACGTTGGTGAGGTTGAGGCCTGGGTTGCGGTGCACTATCTTCATCAACACCTTCTCGAGGGCCCCCGCGCAGAGCCTGCGCGACTCGTCCGCCAGCTGCTTTGGGATCCTTTCTCGGAGCTGCTGGAGGGCCGGCGCCACCCCCCTGAAGAACAAACTCAACTTGGCACTGTGAGGGAGATTCTCGTCGGTGGAGTACCCGAGGTGCTCTGCCCCCAGCTCCGCCAGCTCCTTGTCGACGTCGGCAGCGGCAGCAACAAGACCCTCTGTTCAGTGCTCCACCGTCAGCCTGAAGTTGTTTTGGGAGATGGCGGCGCTGTCCAACAGCGCCTTCTCAGCCCTGAGCTCCTCCTTCAGGTTCGCCTCCCGCTCTCTGGCACCATCAAGCGTCGTGGTGAGGGTGGACAACTTCAGCTCCAAATCGGCGATGGAGTCCTTGGCGACGGCGAGCTCTTTGCCCTTATCGGAGAGGCGGACCTGCAGCTCGGAGTGGCTGTGGGCGTCCTTCTCCCTCTCAAGCACAAGTGCGGCAACCTTCTCGTCGCTCGTCTTCAAGTTGGCCTCCAGTTGCGCCACCCTCGCCTCCAAGTCCCTCTTGGCGGTCTCAGCAGCCGCAGCAGCATCCTTCGCTTCCTGCAGAGCTCCGCCAAGAGACTGTTCGCGCGCGGCAAGCTAGTCCTCGTGGCTGTCGAGGTCGACCTTCCGCTGCGTCAGTTCGCCTTCTCGCCGGGACAACTCCTCGGCGGCGAGCCGTTGCTGCTCCTCCGCTTCGGCCTTCTCCAAGATAAACGCCTGATGCGCCTCGACGAGCTGCTCCCGCTCCTCCGCCAAGCATCGGAGAGCCGCCTGGTTGGCGGCCCGGAGCTCTTCCGCGCGCTTCTCCAAGTCAGCGCCCGCCTTGGCGGCCAGAGCCTCTCGGGACTCCAGCTTGGCCTGCCTGGCGCGGTACAGGGATAGAAGCCTCCGCAGAAGCCGCTCCTCCTCGGGCTCGCTGCTGCTGCTTGGCGCGTCGACAAACTTCAGCCCGGCGGAGGCAAGGACCTCCCCGTCGAAGACCTCTCCCTCTACGGGCGCCCTGGATGTGGACGCCCACGGGAGCTGTATGAAGACTCCGTTGCCGGCTTCCAGATAGGCGCCGGGCTCGGCCGCGGCAGCAGAGGGATCGTCAGCCGGCGCAGCGTCTGACGCTCCTGCGGCCTCAGGGCCGTCAGTGCGACTGCCGGACCCCTCCTCAGCCGCCGCGCCAGCAGCCTTGGCGGCCTCGTCGGTGGCGGGCTCGTCAGCACAAGCCGCCTCTTCGGTAGCGGCGGCGCCAGTGTTGTCACGAGCGTCCTCCTCCGCGGCGACCTCCGTTTCCATCGGCTCTGCGGCGGACGGATCTGACAGAAGAAAAGAAGAAGAAATAAGAATTGTCAAGCAAATATCCAAAAAGAGAAATTCAGAAAAAGAAAAGTCCAAGGGCTTACCTGCGCGGACCGGCTCCTCGGTGCGGTTCCTCGCCGGAGAGTTCTCCCTCGGCGGCATCGTGGCAGTTCCCGCCGGCGGAGGGCCGCCAGCGCCATCCCCTGGCGGGGTGCTCGCCCTTGGCGGGGTGCTTGCCCTCGGCGGGGTACTCGCCCTTGGCGGAGTGTCCTCCCTTGCCGGGGGGCTTCCCCTTGGCGGTGCGGTCGAGACGTGTGGCGCGTCGGGGGCGGTCTCCTGGCGCTCCTGATGCTGTTGCTCTGCTTCTGCACAAGTCAACAAACAAAACATCAACAAGGATAGAGGGCCCACGCGCGCCCAACAAGCGGAAAGTGGACAAAGGACTTACGCTGGGGGCTGCTCCGGGGAACAGCTGCCGGGTCCGGCAAGCTTGTCGCGGGCGCACCCCCTGCCGAAGCTGCGGGCTCGTCCTCAATAACGATCACTGGGACTTTGGCCCTCTTCGCCGCCCTCTGGGCCAGAGTCCTGGAAGAGAGACAGGATCAGAATCAGGCAAAAAAGATACAAGGCAAGAATCAACAGAAAACCAGAGAGAAATAAGAATCACGAAGACTTACTCTTTTTCCTCCTCGTCGTCGGAGCTGAGCGCCGAGAAGTCGAAATCCGGCTCGCGTGTCCCGGCACGAGGAGCTGGGGGAGTGGGCTCCCTTGGCCGCTTGGCGGGGGCTGGGACGGTGGTCTGAGAAGACCCCGCTCCGGTTGCCGCCGAAGCGCGAGGGGCGGCAGGCACAGGGGCGCTAGTCCGGGAAGATCCCCCTCCTGTTGCCGCTGAGGCACGGGGCGCTCCCTTGGCGGCTTTGCCCGTTGCGGTGGCGCGTGTCGGGCGGCGCTGCGGCTGCTGGCTCGCCTGCCGCCCCGTCACGTCTGCGGCCTTGCGAAGGTGCCTTTTCGGCGCAGCTGGAGGACTTGCTGGTGGCGGTGAGCTACCCGAGGACGAAGAAGAGGAGTCGAGGCCCAGCGAGCCGCCCGGGTCCTCGGCAGGGTCGCTTGACCCGACGCCCTGCTCGGCGGGCCCGCTCGACTCGGCGCCTTGCTCGGTGGGCTCGCTTGTCTCGGCGAGTCGCCCGGCAAGCTTTCCCGCCTTGCGAAGCTCTTCCTCCTCGGCGAGGCTTGTCGCCTCTGCTGCCTCTGCTTCCTCCACAGTATACCCGAACTCACCCGTGGCCCTGGCTGCAGCGGCCTCTTCCAGCCTGGTGGCAATATATGTCATCTCCTGGTCGGTGGTGTCGCGGGTGAGTCCCCTCTTCTCGTCGGCGTTGATTGGCGACTCCACCAGGTTGTCAAAGAACGTCTACACGGTTTCTTCGGAAGGTTCCCGCCAAGTGGGGTTGATCCCGTGGGAATCGCACAACGGCATCGCCGCACGGATGGCACTGAGCGTAGAGCTATTGCACAATGGAACTACACCTGGCGGCAACACAAACCACTCAGGATGGGCGGAGTCGTACTTAAATAGCGCTTGGAGCATTGCGTTGAGCTCTAGGACAGTGAAGTTGTAATTAAGGCCCAGGCGCAATCTCATGTTGTCTGCCGCGTTCTTGAACTCCCAAGCAGCCCTCTTCCTCTCCTGCAAGGGAGCGATGCGGCGGCGGAGAAAGTCTGCCCCGACGGCACCTACAGTGAGCCTGGCTTGCCGGAGGCGAAGGATCCGAGTGGTGGCTATCTTCAGCTTGTCGTCCTCAGGGGCCAGGTCACTCCAGTCGTTGCCGCATACTGCTGCTACCTGACGCCGGGAAGTGAACGGCTGCGGGTCATCCTCAATAATCCAACACCAGTTGGCCCTCCACTCATCCCACTTGCCGCGGAGCTCCCCCGTCAAGTAAGCCTCTTTCTTATGGAGCCTAAAAATCCAAGAGATTCCGCCAGACAGAGGTGACCCTGACTCGACTCGAGGTATGAAGTAATGGTGGAAGAGAGCTACATTGGGGTAAACTCCGACGAAATTTTCGCACAGATGTGCGAAAATGGCCATGGTGAGGACGGCGTTTGGGGTGAAGTCAAGGAGATGAAACCCGTAGGTATTCATGACGTCGCAGAAGAACTCCGAAAAGGGCGGGCAGAGCCCGCAGTAGAAGAACAGAGCGAAGAAGGCATAGCCATTCGGGTACATCTCGCAGGCCACGGCGGGGAGTACCTTGGTGCGCGGGTGCGCCTTCGTCTCCCTTGACCAGAAGAGGTAGAAGGCGTCTTTCAGCTCCTCCGCACTGAGCCATGGTGGGAAGACTGCCATCTTCTTCCGCATTGCTACTAGCCGCAGCACCTTGGCAGACTTCGCGGCCTTCGCCTTCTCGCCCTTTGGGGCCATGGCGGGGACGATGGGGGAAGTCGACGGCGCTGGTGATGCTGGCGGCGGCGGAGGGGGGGCGGAGCACTGCTCTCTTTCGACCTTCGGGGAGGAGGGGAGCGGCGGGGGTTTCTGGAGGACGAAGAAGCAATGGGCGAATGGAAGGGACTGCCCCTGTTTCCCCTGCTTTTAAGGGGGAGGGGGGACGTTCCGCATTTCCCCATTAAAGAAACAGGCCACGATCTCTCCCACGACGCCGCGATTGACGCGTGCTGTTAGGGGGAGGCGCGGTGGATACGGAGTAGGATACGGCGTGCCGCGGGCCACGCGTGCCCGTGCACTGTTTTGGGCCTGGCCCAACAGCGCTCGGCACCGTGTATGGCCCAGGCCCGGGGGCTCCTGTCGGTGTACTAAAGTAGGGGTACCTTAGTATCCCGAACTGGTGCACGGGCCGTCGCAGCGTCCCGTGGCAGGGCTTGCCGTGCAGCCGCCAAGCTCCACTGTGGTTCTCTTTGGAGCCATACAAGAACAAATTTTTCAAGTTAAAGAAACAAGGCCCCGGCAAGAGGAGCTTTCCGGGAAGGCCACTCAAGGCGCAAGGCCACTCAAGGCGCAGGACCCTGGCAAGAGGAGCTTGCCGGGAAGGCCAAACATGGCATTTCAAGAGACTTGCCGCGACGCGCCACGCGTCCCGGCAAGGCCCGGAGAGCGAAAAGCTCCCAGGCGCGACAAGATAACAACCGCGGCAAGGCGCTTGCCGCGGCAAACTCCCACTAGGTACCCGCGCTCCAGCACATCCACCCACGCGTCGCCCTGGGGCCCTTCCAGGCGCACGTGGTGGAAGGCTGTGCAGCCTGGGGTACACGGTGGCAAGCTGCGATGACGAGGCCACCGTCGTGGCGGACGGTGGCGCCCTGACGGACACTTTTTGCACTGTTTGGAGCGACGACGACGGCCATTTAATGCCCTTGTCCCCTGCCGTTAGAGTTAGGTATAGAGAACTATGCATACACTGTTCCAACTACCACCCATTTTACATTTTTACCCTCGACTGCGTTGCCACCTATCGGTAACCCCTTTGACCTATAAAAGGAGGCCCATGCACAACGTAGAGGGGGTTCCGATCATCGATCACTCTCACGCTCGGTCCTGTTAGCGATCAGCACTATAGCTCTTCTCGCTCCCGAGCCAAGAACGCAATACAAACCAAGGCACGAGTAGGGTTTTACGCATCCGTGCGGCCCGAACATGGGTAAACTTCTCGCGTGTTCGCCTCGATCTGCTCTTTGTGCATCCTCCGCCCCCTTGCCGTACCGAAAAGGGGCTCCGGTCCCATAGGTGTTCGTGGGCGACCAGTTTCTCCGACACCTTCGTCACCGGCGCGACACCTTGATCTCCATCGTAGTATCGTTGTCGTCTCGCCAACTATTGCTTCTACGGCTATCGCTACCGCTTAGTGATAAAGTAAAGCAATTACACGGCGAATGCATTTCATACAATAAAGCGACAACCATATGGCTCCTGCCAGTTGCCGATAACTTTACAAAAGATGATCATCTCATACAAAACCGTATATCTCATCATGTCTTGACCATATCACATCACAAAATGCCCTGCAAAAACAAGTTAGACGTCCTCTACTTTATTGTTGCAAGTTTTACGTGGCTGCTACGGGCTTAACAAGAACCATTCTTACCTACGCATAAGAAAACCACAACGATGTTTCGTCAAGTATGTGTTGTTTTAACCTTCACAAGGACCGGGCGTAGCCACACTCGATTCAGCTAAAGTGAGAGAGACAGACACCCGCTAGTCACCTTTAAGCAACGAGTGCTCATAACGGTGAAACCAGTCTCGCGTAAGCGTACGCGTAATGTCGGTCCGGGCCGCTTCATCTCACAATACCGCCGAAGCAAAGTATGACATGCTGGTAAGCAGCATGACTAGTATCGCCCACAACTCATTGTGTTCTACTCATGCATAACATCTACGCATAGACCTGGCTCATGATGCCACTATTGTGGAACGTAGTATTTTAAAATTTTCCTACGATCACGCAAGATCTATCTACCAGATGCATAGCAACGAGAGGGAGAGTGTGTCTATGTACCCTCGTAGACCGGGAGCGGAAGCGTCAAGTGAAGCGGTTGATGTAGTCGAACTTCTTCGCGATCCAACCAATCAAGCACCGAACGTACGGCACCTCCGCGTTCAGCACACGTTCAGCTTGATGACTTCCCACGAGCTCTTGATCCAGTTGAGCTTCACGGGAGAGTTTTGTCAGCACGACGGCGTGGTGACGGATATGATGAAGTTACCGGCGCAGGGCTTCGCCTAAGCACTGCGATAGTATGACTGAGGTGTGTTTCATTGGAGGGGGACACCGCACATGGCTAAAACAATTCAACTTGTGTGTCTTTGAGTGCCCCCTGCCCCCGTATATAAAGGAGCAAGGGAGAGGCCAGCCCTAGAGGGGGCGCGCCAAGTGTGGGGAGTCCTACTAGGACTCCCAAGTCCTAGTAGGATTCCCCTTTCCTTTCCGGAGTAGGAGAGAAGGAAAGAGGTGGAGAGGGAGAAGGAAAAGGGGGCTGCACCCCTTGTCCAATTAGGACCAGAGAGGGGGCGCGCGCCTCCTTCCTTTTGGCCTTTCTCCTCTATTCTCGTATGGCCCAATAAGGCCCATATACTCCCCGGCGAATTCCCGTAACTCTCCGGTACTCCAAAAAATACCCGAATCACTCGGAACCTTTCCGATGTCTGAATATAGTCGTCCAATATATTGATCTTTACGTCTCGACCATTTTGAGACTCCTCGTCATGTCCCCGGTCTCATCCGGGACTCCGAACTCCTTCGGTACATCAAAACTCATAAACTCATAATATAACTATCATCGAAACCTTAAGCGTGCGGACCCTACGGGTTCGAGAACAATGTAGACATGACCGAGACACGTCTCCAGTCAATAACCAATAGCGGAACCTGGATGCTCATATTGGCTCCCACATATTCTACGAAGATCTTTATCGGTCAAACCGCATAACAACATACGTTGTTCCCTTCGTTACTTGCCCGAGATTCAATCGTCGGTATCTCAATACCTAGTTCAATCTCGTTACCGGCAAGTCTCTTTACTCGTTCCATAATACATCATCCCGCAACTAACTCATTAGTTTCAATGCTTGCAAGGCTTAAGTGATGTGCATTACCGAGAGGGCCCAGAGATACCTCTCCGACAATCGGAGTGACAAATCCTATTCTTGATCTATGCCAACACCATGAACACCTTTGGAGACACCTGTAGAGTATCTTTATAATCACCCAGTTACGTTGTGACGTTTGATAGCACACAAGGTGTTCCTCCGGTATACGGGAGTTGCATAATCTCATAGTCATAGGAACATGTATAAGTCATGAAGAAAGCAATAGCAGTAAAACTAAACGATCATAGTGCTAAGCTAACGGATGGGTCTAGTCCATCACATCATTCTCCTAATGATGTGATCCCGTTGATCAAATGACAACTCATGTCTATGGTTAGGAAACATAACCATCTTTGATCAATGAGCTAGTCTAGTAGAGGCATACTAGGGACACTCTGTTTTGTCTATGTATTCACACATGTACTAAGTTTCCGGTTAATACAATTCTAGCATGAATAATAAACATTTATCATGATATAAGGAAATAAATAATAACTTTATTATTGCCTCTAGGGCATATTTCCTTCAACTGGGCGATTGAGGGGACGACTTACTCGGGAAAGTAAGGCACGAGGAAGTTATCCTTATCTCGGTTTGCCAGAATGACGCCTTCGAGGTAAGAACTCGCGACTTGCCGGTCCCCAGTGCTGCCCAAGATCTTGGCACGCATGTAGAAGGGGTCGACTATCACGATGTTCGGGGTCTTGTCTCTAATGATCCGCATCTCCATACTCAGCGAAAATAGCCGAACGAAGGTGTAGTGCAGCGTATGAAGGTTAAACATAGCGAAGATGTCATCAAACCACAGGACGATCGTACCCCCGATGGAGTTATCCACAAAGCCCTTGCCCTCTGGCACCTTGGCCGCGAAAACCGGGTATGCCACATCCTTCTCTCTGAGACGCTGCTTCTCCAAGGAAAGAACACTGTCATGCAGACTTCGGATAGCACCGGTGGCAGCATTGAGCATATTAGTCGGTAGCATCGGCCTACCCGCCACATGCACCCTCCTCATTATATCCTTAGGTGAAGGTGGCCCGTCCTGAGCACGGATCGTACTCGGTGCCGGCTGGCTCGCACCCTTGTTACTCTTTCTTTTCCATGCCTTCTTCTTCTCCTGTAATGGGACCGAGTTCTGCTCACAGACCGCCTTCTTGATTGTGTTGGGGCTGATCATATTTCGCACCTCGGCTATCTGAGGCTCGGTGAAGTCGGCAGCTGGAGGCGTCTCCTGAGAACTGAACGCCAGACGACGCCTGTTGCAACTTGGTTTCTCCACGGTACCAGCTAGATCGCGCACGTCTTTTGTAGGGTTGGGTTCTTGAGAAGGAGGCCCCATGAATTCGCCATCGTACCCATGATCGGCAAAGTACTTATCGATGTTGGAAAATGTATCGTCGTCGTTCGGATCCTGTGCCATATGCATGTTCGGATCAAGTGCCATAGGGATGTCCAGCACCGTTGCGGCGGTCTTGCCATGGCTTGGCGCCGGCACGACTGGCGGTGTTGTCTTTCGGGTGGTGTCCCCCGCCCCCAAACGAATCTGGCTCTTCGGCCAAAGCAGGGGCCAGCTTAGGCATGCGCTGAGGGTCATCACATCATCTTCGTCGGCCCCGAGGGGTCGAATCGAAGGTAACAACTCATCGCAGCCTCGCAGCACCCGAACCAGTTGAACCCTATACAAGGTGGGTGGCATCGGAGTACCGTGGAACATGGGGTTTCCCGGTTGAACGATTTTTCCCTTGGCGACATCGACCAACTCGTTGTTCACGAGGTGCAGGAGAGTGCACGGAACGTCGGCGGCGCCCTGCGAAAACATGTAGGGCGTCAGGGATGCCCAGTCAAAGGCAAGGAGATGAATTCCTCGGCCGAGAGGCTTAATTAGTTACCGTGATGATGGCGTCGAGCTCAGCTAATGTCGAGGCACCGCCAACGATAGGCGTGCAATTGACGGAGGGGCCGCTTGCTGTAGAGGTGTCGGTCGGCGTACACCCGGGTGCATTTAGCACCAATGCCCGTGTCGGCGTCGGAGACACCAATGCCGCCTCCGCCGGAGACACCAATGGCCCCGCCTGCGCGTTCTGCGAGTTGCTGGCCGTGAAGTTGGGAATAGGGGGCGGCCCCTGTTGGCCGCCCGCAATCCACGTCGTCGGCCCCTGAATCAAGGTAGGCATAATGCCGGTGAGCGTCGATCCCAGTAGTTGTTGCACTTTGTCGGGGCCGGATTTCGGGAATACAATATTCCAGAAATTAACCCCTAGTGTCATCACCAGCCCAGGATTACTGTTACTGGTGGACACATCCTTGTTACAGATTACCAAGCATTTACAAGAATTTGATACAAGACCATAAGGTCTACTGATATAATAATGACTCCGGTGGTGGATGAAGAAATTGGCTTGTGGATCTCCACATCGATGGGGCTCCATTCCAACAGGAACAGCTGACCCGGATAACTCCTATCCCGCGTGGCTGCACTCCTAGGCTTCGCACGGACGTCACTGTGGTACTCCTCGCAGAACTCCTAACCTGGCCAAGTAAATAGCCAGGGACAAGCCTGTGAGTACGTTTGAATGTACTCGCAAACATCATGGACAAATGATATAACAAATGCAGCAAACAATTATACGGTCATGATGAATTAAACTATATACATGTGCTCATGATGGACTTATATTAAATGCATGCTGACAGGGATTAAAACATGGCATGTGAATAATAATTAGTGCAGAAAATAAGTATTAGTATCAATAAAATATAAAAGGAATGCCGGTCGGATGTCAAGTGACACCACGGTCGGTCTTGGAAAGAAATGCCAGTCGGGTGTCTAAAAGAGTAATCGGACGATACCATCCGAGACCTCAGGCGACGCCACGAAAGGACTTGAAAAGAAATGCCAGTCGGGTGTCCACAAGAGTAGTGGCGAGATAAACCGCCTGACACTCGAGGGACGCCACAGAAAGGACTTAGAAATAAAGGCGAGTGTCCGGGGTAGTCTAGCCAGCCCCTGAGACACTCTGGAAAGTAAAATAAGAGCAGGGGGTTAGTTCGCAGAATATAATCATATCATCAAATATACTCATAGTAACACTAGTAGCAACGATAATTATCTTGCAAAATAACCCTGCTCAATTTTAAATATTTCCTCCGGAGACCGACTCTAAGACCGACACTTGACCAACCCAGACTGTAATCCTTAACCGCGGACACGGCTATTCGAATAGATATGATCTCTGCAGAGGGTGTACTCTTTACCCACAAGTATAGGATTTCTTTAGTCAGTATCGTGACACTGACTAATTCCCATTATGGTCTTTGGGTTGAAAACACACCTAACCAGCACACACCAGCTTAACTTTTCTGCTGCCAGGAGTCACCCAAAACAACAGTTAAGTAAAACTCTAAGTCGGAGAGGCTACAACCTCCATGAGCATGGGATCACTATTCATACGCGCGGATTACAAGGGTACACTCCCTCTCGGCATCACAACAGCCGGAAACACCCATGCCCCCTAACCTGATGACAGGATTTAGTCCAGGGCCCTGGAAACCCTCATCGTGGCCCTCTGTACGGTGTGTGCATGGAAAGGGGTTAACAACTTACTAAACCATACCTTACCCGAGGCAGGGACAAGTGGTAGCACGGAACAAGTATGGGGGTTACCGGAACAAGACTCGATCTATGGTCGACTCAGGAGGCTTATGTTCCCTGCGGTGGTTAGCACAACAAAATTATTCTTTTAACCATATAATCAGGACAGGGCCACAACCCTTGCCTGTCTCCACATATATCTCTTGACACCACCGTGTCAAAAATGGCCCGTGCCCACCGGCACGTCCAAAGCAGGAGCACACTCCTGGATTCTCATATCTTATGCATGTAGAAAAAAAAATGTATGCAAGAGAAAATATCTACATGACCATGCATGCATGAAATATGTCTACTCATATGCAAATTCTTATTTAAGATTAACAAACCATGCAACGAATATTTTTAGCTAGCAAACATTCACCATATCAAGTGTTCAAGGTGCTTGCCTTGAGCATGCAGAAATATTGGGTGCACTCCAAAAGTTTGAAATATTCATCCCCCCTTCATTTCCTATTTTCAAAAATATCTAAATCACCACATAATCCAAAAACAGCATTAAAAGTATTTCAAATGTTTTTGAAACAGATACTAAAATAAACTAGAGGATATTTAAGGATTAACAGAAAAAGAATTAATTTATTTAGAGTTCATATGAATTAGTTAAGGAATTACTAAGATGGAAAATATGATTAAAGGCAATATTAAATTCATTAAACAGAAACTATATATAGGAAAAAAATGTTCACCTAATTTAAAAGAACAGAGCATGGTTTTAGAAACCTACAGAAATTTTAATTACCAAAATTAGAGTAGAAAATGGCTACTATGGAATTATCTGAATGTTGCTGGAAATGATAAAAAGAAAGGACAGAAAGGCGCCCTGAGCGCGACTTAGCCGAGCGCGCCACTGGGCCGAGCCCAGCTGCTTCGGCAGTGTGGGACGCGTCGACGTCGAAGGCGTTTTAGCGGAGTACGCCTCCACTTACGCCGAGCTGGCGCGGCCGGTGGTCACTGACAGTGGGCCCGCCTGGCCCACTGGTCAGGGTTGACCAGGTCCACGAGCGCGCCTTCTCGCGGCAGAGCAGGGGCGGCGCTCCGGCGGAGCTCGCCGGCGAACGGCGGCACCGTTCGGCAATCTGAGACCACCGGTGTGACCAGGGAGTCACGGCGGTCCTTCCGGTACCCGCCATGGTCGGACAGATGGACGGTGTCGCCGGTGAGGCTGCTCCCGGCGGACGGCGGCGTCGGACGAGAGGGGAACTCTGGGTAGAGTGCAACTCCAGTGGAATTGAAGATGGGGACGGGTTCGTGGATGCTCCAGGAGGCCATTGGTGTAGATGGTAGGGAGGGGGAGGCACTGGAGGGGTGGTGAGCTTTGAGAGAGTGGCGGCGGCAGAGGTTGCCGGAGACGGGGGAGGTAACCGTTTCCGGTCGATTGGGTGCACGGGGAGATTCTAGAGGAGTGGGGAGAAGTAGTGAGGGACTGAGGGGGGCTTGGGGTTGGGTATTTATAGGCGGAGCGACGCGGTTCGGCGGGTTCCAGAAAACGGACACGGCGGCGATCGCCATTACTCCGGCAGGCGAGGTCGTTGGGTGGCCGGTGAGGGTTGGCGAGGACGTGGCCGGCCGCAGTTACTCCCCAGGCGAGCTGGCTGCCCCGGGAGGCGCCAGGTAGCTTGGACGGCGCCGTCCTCGTGTGGACAGAGACGGCGGCCATTAATGGCAGACGCGGCCGGTGGCGAGGCCGTTGATGGACGGCGGGGTTTGGTGAGGACGGTGGCGGCTTGCAGTGATGGCGGGCGTCGTGTTTGGTTCGGATGCGAGCCACGCGTCCAGGGCGTTGGAGGTCGGTGCGACGTGGCGATGCGAGACTCGTCGGGCGGCGCCTCCGGATGGCGTGGACGGCGGTGGCCGGCGTAAGCGGCCAAGGGAAGGTGTCGGCGAAGTTGGTGGTTTGCCCGTGAAGCTTCCTGGGGAGGTTGGCGTGCAAGAGCAGCAGCAGGGAGGGCGGTACAGGGCGATGCCAATGCCTGCAAAACGCGTGCCCTGGCCATGCTCTGGGCATGCACACCAGGTGCTCGACCCAATGCCAGGTTACCCTAGGATGGTCCTAAGGAGCTGGTTTTTGGCAGAGTGGTATTATCTGATATGGAAAGGATGCTAGACAAGTTATTTTGGCAAAAAGAGCAGGTGTCATATGGTGGTTTGGAAAGTTGAAAGTTTTGGTCATGCACTCAATGTGTTCGACAGAATGATAGAGCCATCTAGGAAACTTTGTTGGAAGTGATACTTGGTAGGGTAGTGTCTCCTTAGATGATATAGGTGATGGTGGAGTTATTTTGGCAAAAGGAAAAACTTGATAGTGCAAGTTTTGAAGAATTTAGTTTCTGGACAGAAACTATAGATAGGTATTTGATGGACTTAAAAAATTCAAATGTGTCTGATCTCTTGGAGTTAAGAGTTTGGTTGGAAGGACTATAAGGTGGACAAGTATCAAAAAAATTTAGAGCAAGGAAAGTTGGGGTTGCAGTAGAAACCTAGAAAATGGACAGAAATGAAAAGGAGGATGGTTCACTCAAATTTTGCAAAACACCAAGTTGGGTTTTTGCACCAAAGTGATATATAGGCATCATAAGACCTCTCAGAATTATGGTGGAATTTTTAGAGAATTATTTGAAATGGTTGTAGTGCAATAGAAGCATATAAAACACTGCAAAAGCTATTAAAAGAATTATTTAGAGACAAATTTTATTATGAAAATAATTTCTACTGTTATTAAACAAATAATGAAATGACTCAAGATACAACCAGAGCCCACAAGAATTATTTCCAAAAAAAAAAAATTACTATATGAAGAGAAGATTTTTGAAGGATAGGTATAGGAAAGACTCAAAAATTATTAAAGAACCTAATATAATTCAAAATTTTATTTCTAGCCAAATTTTACTTAAAGAAAAAAGTAATTAAATTTTTGGGGTGTTACAAAATCTAACCCCCTTAAGAAAAATCTCGTCCTCGAGATTTGTTAAGGGCGGAAGAATTAAAAAGCATACCACACAAACAAAACACTCATATGCAAAATGCAAACAGGGCAATACATTCATGACATCCAAACAAAACAAGATCACATCATGCAAACAAGCACTACACGCTACGCAAACGCATTCACGACCGTCTACGGTCCGAAAGCGGGATCTACGGGGTCAAGCGGAAAGCTTCCCGGTGTTGGAACACATCCTTCTTCTTCCGGAGGGAGTGGAGGAAGTTGAGGGAGCAAATGAAGAACGTGTCCCTCCTGAGTTGGCAGAGGGGGTCCGCCAATGGCGATCCGGGGATTCAGAACAGCAAGGTAGTGGAGATACTCCAGTATTTGCTGGGTGAAACGCTCCTGGGCCATCACATATTGAATGAGATAGACCAGGGCTGGATCGCTCTCCGCACGTCCACAGCGGAACGTAGCTTCTGCACCAAAAGCAGCGCGGCTTGGGAAATAGCAGTATTCCCTTGTGCTGGCACAAGGTACCGCAAATCGAAGATGGGTGACTGCTTCATACGCAGCAGACTCAATGGCCATGCCTGGCATTGGCATGGATCTCCCGATGAAAATCACATAGGGAGGGCCTTGGTTTAAATCTGCTGGTGGAATATGTACAGCCGCCCAGTATTTCGAGAGATCTGGAGTGATTCTTGATTTGAATAGCTCATATAGGGGTGGATGGGTGGAGCCAAAAGTATTGCGGGTAAAATCCCACAATAACATAACAAAACTACCAGGTCTTGCATCGGGGTTCCTCAGATAAGCTCCGGGGTGGGACATGGGTGGATGAATGGAAAAGGCAGTGCTTGATGCTGATGGTTGCTGGTGTGGAAAAATGAGAGTGGCCTCTTATAGAGAGCCTGGGTCATGAAACATGAAATGGTGCCGGTACGACTGAGATACCGTCTCCGGCGCGGGGCTGTCTGAGTCAAAGTCTCAGGCCTCAATCCCCAAAAGAAAAGTGACATAATACTGTGCATGTCGGTTAGGGGTCACGTCTAGAATTTACTCTGCAACCACTCATCAAGCAATTCATGCCAGATCACACATACTATTAGATGGTGACACACAGGGGGTCTACAAACTCACTACGCCACACACCAACTACTGCGGAACTAAAGGAAAAAACCGAGCCACTAGGGCTTGATAACAATTCTGGTGGACTTAGTCCACCTGGTTGATATCTAGCCGGGCGCGTCTTGCGGATGCCGAGTCCTCTCCGGGTGCTTCCGCGTCGGAGCTGGCCGGGGTAGGATGGGGAGCTACAGGGCTGGAGTAGCGGTGGTGGCCTTCGCGAGGTGTCGAGGTCACCGTCCCATTGGAGTAGGCCTCCAAGAGACGACGGAGATTTCCGGGTGAGGCAAAGGCATTGCCCGGGTAGGTGACATGGTCAGAGCTTGGGGGCTCAACCGGCCTTCCAAGCAGCATTATCGGGGCGTCGGTGGCGGGTGCGACTTCACTCCTTGCCGGGGTTAGGAGAGCGAGCGTCCTGCGGGTCTCAATCAGGTCAAGAGTGACCTGATCAAATAGTGCCTCTTGCGCTCTCAGGTAGCGCACCAGATGCATCAGGGCAGGATCCGACTCATGGTCTCCGCTGGCGACCTGGGTCGGGCTACCATAGCCTTCACGACTAGGGTAGTAGTAGAAGGAGCGGCAGTTAACCCTCGGCGACAGGTGCCGAAGTTGAACTATAGCCTCTCGGGCTGCAAGTTGGATGGCTTGGGGTTCGTCGGAGGTCGTCCTCCCGGTGAACCGGTAGGGGCGCTCCGATGTGGTGCCCCTCCCATAGAGGTGCACCGTCCCAGAAGTGATGGATGGAGTTACTCGCGTGCTCTTGGTACACGACATATTCCGGCGGCTCGGCGATGCCAAAGACACGACGGGTGAGATTGGCGAGGATGGTTACGAAGCCTTCAAGCTCGACTGCGGTGGTCTCGTTGTGCACGAGGGGGCCTGGCATCTTGGTGGTTGGATATCGAACTGGGAATGAGGCTGTGATGTGCTGGGTTTGGGGTAAGGCTTCCTTTATAAGTCAGCCGAGTCTTCCATCGCACGCTTGTGGATGGGAAAGCTCAGGTGTTGGCACAGGCACACGGCCTATGGATAGACTGATAGGTTGGGCACCGGCTATCAAAAGATGTCGGTTGCCACTGTGGATGGGATAGACTTGACCGTGGACAGGAAAAGTTGTGGATGGTGTGGAAACCTAGGGATGGTGACCAGGCTAAGATAGGATTAGCCAATGGTCAGCCTGGCTCTGATACCAAGGCTGTCGGGGCCGGATTTCGGGAATACAATATTCCAGAAATTAACCCCTAGTGTCATCACCAGCCCAGGATTACTGTTACTGGTGGACACATCCTTGTTACAGATTACCAAGCATTTACAAGAATTTGATACAAGACCATAAGGTCTACTGATATAATAATGACTCCGGTGGTGGATGAAGAAATTGGCTTGTGGATCTCCACATCGATGGGGCTCCATTCCAACAGGAACAGCTGACCCGGATAACTCCTATCCCGCGTGGCTGCACTCCTAGGCTTCGCACGGACGTCACTGTGGTACTCCTCGCAGAACTCCTAACCTGGCCAAGTAAATAGCCAGGGACAAGCCTGTGAGTACGTTTGAATGTACTCGCAAACATCATGGACAAATGATATAACAAATGCAGCAAACAATTATACGGTCATGATGAATTAAACTATATACATGTGCTCATGATGGACTTATATTAAATGCATGCTGACAGGGATTAAAACATGGCATGTGAATAATAATTAGTGCAGAAAATAAGTATTAGTATCAATAAAATATAAAAGGAATGCCGGTCGGATGTCAAGTGACACCACGGTCGGTCTTGGAAAGAAATGCCAGTCGGGTGTCTAAAAGAGTAATCGGACGATACCATCCGAGACCTCAGGTGACGCCACGAAAGGACTTGAAAAGAAATGCCAGTCGGGTGTCCACAAGAGTAGTGGCGAGATAAACCGCCTGAAACTCGAGGGACGCCACAGAAAGGACTTAGAAATAAAGGCGAGTGTCCGGGGTAGTCTAGCCAGCCCCTGAGACACTCTGGAAAGTAAAATAAGAGCAGGGGGTTAGTTCGCAGAATATAATCATATCATCAAATATACTCATAGTAACACTAGTAGCAACGATAATTATCTTGCAAAATAACCCTGCTCAATTTTAAATATTTCCTCCGGAGACCGACTCTAAGACCGACACTTGACCAACCCAGACTGTAATCCTTAACCGCGGACACGGCTATTCGAATAGATATGATCTCTGCAGAGGGTGTACTCTTTACCCACAAGTATAGGATTTCTTTAGTCAGTATCGTGACACTGACTAATTCCCATTATGGTCTTTGGGTTGAAAACACACCTAACCAGCACACACCAGCTTAACTTTTCTGCTGCCAGGAGTCACCCAAAACAACAGTTAAGTAAAACTCTAAGTCGGAGAGGCTACAACCTCCATGAGCATGGGATCACTATTCATACGCGCGGATTACAAGGGTACACTCCCTCTCGGCATCACAACAGCCGGAAACACCCATGCCCCCTAACCTGATGACAGGATTTAGTCCAGGGCCCTGGAAACCCTCATCGTGGCCCTCTGTACGGTGTGTGCATGGAAAGGGGTTAACAACTTACTAAACCATACCTTACCCGAGGCAGGGACAAGTGGTAGCACGGAACAAGTATGGGGGTTACCGGAACAAGACTCGATCTATGGTCGACTCAGGAGGCTTATGTTCCCTGCGGTGGTTAGCACAACAAAATTATTCTTTTAACCATATAATCAGGACAGGGCCACAACCCTTGCCTGTCTCCACATATATCTCTTGACACCACCGTGTCAAAAATGGCCCGTGCCCACCGGCACGTCCAAAGCAGGAGCACACTCCTGGATTCTCATATCTTATGCATGTAGAAAAAAAAATGTATGCAAGAGAAAATATCTACATGACCATGCATGCATGAAATATGTCTACTCATATGCAAATTCTTATTTAAGATTAACAAACCATGCAACGAATATTTTTAGCTAGCAAACATTCACCATATCAAGTGTTCAAGGTGCTTGCCTTGAGCATGCAGAAATATTGGGTGCACTCCAAAAGTTTGAAATATTCATCCCCCCTTCATTTCCTATTTTCAAAAATATCTAAATCACCACATAATCCAAAAACAGCATTAAAAGTATTTCAAATGTTTTTGAAACAGATACTAAAATAAACTAGAGGATATTTAAGGATTAACAGAAAAAGAATTAATTTATTTAGAGTTCATATGAATTAGTTAAGGAATTACTAAGATGGAAAATATGATTAAAGGCAATATTAAATTCATTAAACAGAAACTATATATAGGAAAAAAATGTTCACCTAATTTAAAAGAACAGAGCATGGTTTTAGAAACCTACAGAAATTTTAATTACCAAAATTAGAGTAGAAAATGGCTACTATGGAATTATCTGAATGTTGCTGGAAATGATAAAAAGAAAGGACAGAAAGGCGCCCTGAGCGCGACTTAGCCGAGCGCGCCACTGGGCCGAGCCCAGCTGCTTCGGCAGTGTGGGACGCGTCGACGTCGAAGGCGTTTTAGCGGAGTACGCCTCCACTTACGCCGAGCTGGCGCGGCCGGTGGTCACTGACAGTGGGCCCGCCTGGCCCACTGGTCAGGGTTGACCAGGTCCACGAGCGCACCTTCTCGCGGCAGAGCAGGGGCGGCGCTCCGGTGGAGCTCGCCGGCGAACGGCGGCACCGTTCGGCAATCTGAGACCACCGGTGTGACCAGGGAGTCACGGCGGTCCTTCCGGTACCTGCCATGGTCGGACAGATGGACGGTGTCGCCGGTGAGGCTGCTCCCGGCGGACGGCGGCGTCGGACGAGAGGGGAACTCCGGGTAGAGTGCAACTCCAGTGGAATTGAAGATGGGGACGGGTTCGTGGATGCTCCAGGAGGCCATTGGTGTAGATGGTAGGGAGGGGGAGGCACTGGAGGGGTGGTGAGCTTTGAGAGAGTGGTGGCGGCAGAGGTTGCCGGAGACGGGGGAGGTAACCGTTTCCGGTCGATTGGGTGCACGGGGAGATTCTAGAGGAGTGGGGAGAAGTAGTGAGGGACTGAGGGGGGCTTGGGGTTGGGTATTTATAGGCGGAGCGACGCGGTTCGGCGGGTTCCAGAAAACGGACACGGCGGCGATCGCCATTACTCCGGCAGGCGAGGTCGTTGGGTGGCCGGTGAGGGTTGGCGAGGACGTGGCCGGCCGTAGTTACTCCCCAGGCGAGCTGGCTGCCCCGGGAGGCGCCAGGTAGCTTGGACGGCGCCGTCCTCGTGTGGACAGAGACGGCGGCCATTAATGGCAGACGCGGCCGGTGGCGAGGCCGTTGATGGACGGCGGGGTTTGGTGAGGACGGTGGCGGCTTGCAGTGATGGCGGGCGTCGTGTTTGGTTCGGATGCGGGCCACGCGTCCAGGGCGTTGGAGGTCGGTGCGACGTGGCGATGCGGGACTCGTCGGGCGGCGCCTCCGGATGGCGTGGACGGCGGTGGCCGGCGCAAGCGGCCAAGGGAAGGTGTCGGCGAAGTTGGTGGTTTGCCCGTGAAGCTTCCTGGGGAGGTTGGCGTGCAAGAGCAGCAGCAGGGAGGGCGGTACAGGGCGATGCCAATGCCTGCAAAACGCGTGCCCTGGCCATGCTCTGGGCATGCACACCAGGTGCTCGACCCAATGCCAGGTTACCCTAGGATGGTCCTAAGGAGCTGGTTTTTGGCAGAGTGGTATTATCTGATATGGAAAGGATGCTAGACAAGTTATTTTGGCAAAAAGAGCAGGTGTCATATGGTGGTTTGGAAAGTTGAAAGTTTTGGTCATGCACTCAATGTGTTCGACAGAATGATAGAGCCATCTAGGAAACTTTGTTGGAAGTGATACTTGGTAGGGTAGTGTCTCCTTAGATGATATAGGTGATGGTGGAGTTATTTTGGCAAAAGGAAAAACTTGATAGTGCAAGTTTTGAAGAATTTAGTTTCTGGACAGAAACTATAGATAGGTATTTGATGGACTTAAAAAATTCAAATGTGTCTGATCTCTTGGAGTTAAGAGTTTGGTTGGAAGGACTATAAGGTGGACAAGTATCAAAAAAATTTAGAGCAAGGAAAGTTGGGGTTGCAGTAGAAACCTAGAAAATGGACAGAAATGAAAAGGAGGATGGTTCACTCAAATTTTGCAAAACACCAAGTTGGGTTTTTGCACCAAAGTGATATATAGGCATCATAAGACCTCTCAGAATTATGGTGGAATTTTTAGAGAATTATTTGAAATGGTTGTAGTGCAATAGAAGCATATAAAACACTGCAAAAGCTATTAAAAGAATTATTTAGAGACAAATTTTATTATGAAAATAATTTCTACTGTTATTAAACAAATAATGAAATGACTCAAGATACAACCAGAGCCCACAAGAATTATTTCCAAAAAAAAAATTACTATATGAAGAGAAGATTTTTGAAGGATAGGTATAGAAAAGACTCAAAAATTATTAAAGAACCTAATATAATTCAAAATTTTATTTCTAGCCAAATTTTACTTAAAGAAAAAAGTAATTAAATTTTTGGGGTGTTACACACTTGCTCTTGGACAATCTCTGGAATCTGCGCCACTTGTGCCTTGAGTTCTTGAACCTCGCGCGACTGGCTTTCCGAACTGGTCTTTTTCTCCTTTCGCCCACCAGCGTTACAGTATGACGACCATTTTGTGGACAAGCCTTTGCCGGCCACACGACCAGCTGACGACGGCTTACTGAGCTTATCCTTTTTTCATTACATTCAACGCCCTATTTAGAGTGGTGTCCCAAGGGGTGCTCTGAGTCGACCCCGCGCTACTGCTTTTAGTCGCCTGCGGAAGGAATGTGAACCATTTAGAAATTTGGCTTGATTAATTAGAATGCAACCATATGGAGCTAATTACGCGGGGGTGTATTCCTTACCAGAACAAGCTCAAGCGCCCTGGTCTTCGGATCCGTGGTATGCTCCTTTGTTTTTGGGTCCTTCTTGTACCGGGCCCTGAAAAAGTTCCTCGTCTGCTTGTCACCGTATTTATCGAAGAGGGGCAGTAGGCCTTGCTCGGCATGCTCCGCCTCCTCCTTGTCCCATATAGGCTCCACCACTCTGTAACTGCCGGGACCGAGTGTGCGTTCCCCTAAGTTCAACTCCCACATTTCTTTCACCCACTGACTTGATTCGGAGGTTGCGGTGCTCTCGCACTTGATCTTGAACTCGTTGTAGTCATCTTCGGTGATCGAAGGATTTTTCTCCTTGATCTTCTCATAACTAAAACCTTTGTCAATCATTCTCTTCACCGAGCTTCTCCAAGTAGACAGAGTCGTGCTCATCCTCGTGAGGGCGGCATTGTACACTTTATTCCCTGTGAGGCGTGTGTTTTCAAATTCAGCGGGGAACTTGTATCGTTTGTGCAGCTTCGTGAAGAGGAGGTTGCGCAAATTCCCTCGGTCCTTATGCCTTAGGTTCTCGGTGTTGATCAAGACGGTGCTCCGGAGAATGCACCCGAGCTGAAGCGAGTACCCCTTGACTATTTGTTTGGGCGCCGTTGGATTCCCGTCGGAGTCCACTTCAGTAAATTCCTCCTTGACGGTGCGAAGCACGGTCAGGCACCGGTCCTTCCGTTGCCTCTTCGGTTGGCTGCCATCTGTGCATGCGCCGCCATCATCAGTGGTGGCATCCTCGACGGCACCATCAGTGGTGTCATCCCCGACGGCACCATCAGTGGGGTCATCCTCGGCGGCACCATCAGTGGTGTCAGGATTGGTGTCTTTCACGGCGTCCTCATAGAAGTGACGTTGTTCCTCCATCTCCTGGGACAGCTCCCAGAATGCCTTGCCGCCCGAACCGCCAGCCTCATCGTTGTGGGCCATGTTTCTCTCTAAATAGGAAAAAAGTTTGGTCAAAAAGTTGGTTATTTTCAAGGAACAAGATCATGGTCTCATCATTTAGGGTTTGTCGACACCGAGGCATCCTAAAATCTAAGCTTTTATCATTTAGGGTTTTTCGATGCCGAGGCACCCTAAAAGCCTAAGCTTTCATCATTTAGGGTTTTTATCGACACTGAGGCACCCTAAAAGCCAAAGTTTTATAATTTATGGTTTGTCGACACTGAGGCATCCTAAAAGCTAAGTTGGGAAGGAGAATTCTAAGTTGGGCCTAATCACTTGGCTCTATTGCCGCCTATGGTTTAATGCAGCAAGAATAAAGGGGCAGTTGATCCTACTTAATTAAGTACTAAGATACCCCGGCCCATGCATTAGTCACAAGTACCCCATATGTCCTATTTTTAGCAAAGTCATGCTAAAATTCACGAAAAATTTCAGCATGACCTTTGCTGAAAATAGGACATATGGAGTACCCGAATTTGCCGGAACGAAAGTTAATCGACATTCCAGCAAACTCAAGGGCCTCTGGGGGTACCTGCAAAATCATCACGACACGATGGTCGGAGATAAAACCCAGCAAAAATACCACTGGCATATTACCAGTAGTGGACAATGTGTGCTCCCTGGAAACAGGAACTTTGACAACATGTCCCTCCAGGACGAAATACTTACTGCTGGTCGCTGGTTTCAAAGCAGCAGCTTTTGATTTTCAGCCATGCTCACCGGTATGTGATTCACTAGAAAAAGGTAAAGAAGGAAACAAGCCTTCTTCAACTTTAGGATGTAAACAAGTTCCTGTGGCTACCGGTTGTTCATCACTCTGAAATGCATTGTACTACCACTTCCTCTGTTTCTAATTCTAAGATGTTTTAGATATTGTTGTAATATGGACTACATACGGATTAAAACAAACGAGTCTAGATGCATACAAATCTAAGAACAATAGAGGAAAGCTAAAACATCTTATATTTAGGACATGGGCACTGGTTGTTCATCACTCTGAAATGTGTATTTAGTACAAGTATAATATTTTGCCTGTTATTTCAAAAATGAATAATGAATAGCATGCCCACTATGATACACAATTTCTTTCCCTTAAATGCTCTGCCTGGTTAATATGATGCCACAGATGTAACAAATGTGTATCTTATCTCTCTCTCTCTCTCAAAATCTCATGGAAAAAGAATTACTTGGGGGGAAAATATAACAAATTGTGCCTGTCTATTGTAAAAAAACAAAATGTACACTATACAATGAAACTGCTTCAACTAAATGCATATGTTACAAATTATCTATCTATTTAAATTATCTAGCACTGCCATATCATTTTTAATTATCCATATATACAGATCATATAACACTGCCATACCTAAATGCAGTTTCTACACATGCAAATTATCCAGCTAAATGCATACGTTGCCTACTCACTTCACTATCCAACACTTGGCATTTTTACAAATGCATATACCATGGCATTTTCTACTCAATGGCCTACACATACAATATATTCAGATGAGCAACAAGAATTTTGGGATGGAGGGAGTATATGATAAAAAACAAAGCACTTGTTATGTCCACAAATCTGTTTTTTTAAGGAATCCAAAAATCTGATTTCACGAAACATAAACAAAGAAGTGTTGTAGAAACAAGGGTTGAGGAGGTATCTATATGATAAAAACAGAGCACTTGTTCTGTCCACATGCTACAACTTTGCATCTATATAAAAACAGGCATCTATATGATAAAAACAGAGCACTTGTTCTGTCCACATGCTACAACTTTGAGGTATCAAATAAACACAAGAAGAAGTGTTGTAAAAACTATAATTGAGTGCCAAGTACACAGATTAAACTAATCCATCTAACATTTTTGCAAGTTAGGATTCTGCCCAAGTTCACATATTGAAATGGTAACAATTGTACAAGTCAGAATTGAATCTCATTTGTAGGTACACAATTTAAACCAAACCCGGGCTGCAAAGAAATCTCACCAAATGCTCAGAGAGAGGATGTTCAGGAGGCAGCCCTGTCCACAGAGAGGATGTTGATGTTGAGGTGGCAGATCTGCTCGCCGGAGAAGAGGGACACTCTGCTGCTTGGGGGAACGGAGAGGATGTTGAGGTGGTAGCGAGCTTCTCACCGGAGAAGAGGGACGCCCGCTGCTTGGGGGAACGGAGAGGACGTAGAGGAAGCGGTCCCACTCGGTGATCGATTGCACGGTCCGTGGGGGTGCCAGTGGCCCTGCTGTGCGGTTGTTGGGGCCAAAGGCAGCAGTGGTCTGTCGGGGTGGAGGGCGGTCGGCGGCAGTGGGTGGCTAGAAGCGGCGGCGGGGCTATGGTGGTGGGGGCAGCTGCCTGCAGTTATGGGATTTAGGGTGGCCGGCGGCGCTGGGGTGGCTGGGTGCGGCGGGGGACTGGCTCGGGATGGCCGCGGGGCTGCGGTGGTGGGGGACGCCGGCGTCAATGGGATTTGGGGGGGCGGCTGCGTGGTCAGGTAGGGCACGAGCGATTTGGGGTGATAGGGCACGAGGGGATCTTGCGAGCGAGAGCGAGGGAGAGAGGCCAGAGAAGTGTATGGATGGGGGCAGCATACTAATGGTGCACCTCCCCCTGGTGCGCCATAAGTACATCTATTCTAATGGCGCACCTCCCCCGTGGTGCGCCATTAGTATTTTTTTTCTGTTCGAGCCCACAGGTTATCTTCCACCAAACTCCATCTACATCAAACCCCATGTACTAGACCGACTGGTCAGCACGCAGCACACCCACTGGGAGGTCCTAGGTTCGATTTTCAGGCTCCCCAATTTTTTTTATGCATTTAAAATGTTGTTTGATACTTATTTGTGTTTAAATATGTCCAAACTTGTTTAAATCATAACAGTAATATTTTTTTATAAAACAGTAATAATTTTTTTTTAAATATCATCAAATTTGTTATTTGAAAATATTTATGAATATGAAAAAATATCATCAAATTTATTATTTTAAAATATCATGAGTTCATGGGTCGGCGGCGGCGGCCGGTGGAGCGGGGGAGGGTGGGTGGGTCGTCAGCGGCGGTGGAGTAGGGGAGGGTGCGGGGGGTCGGCGGCGACGGTCAGTGGAGCGGGGGGTGCTCGGCGGCGAGGGGGACCGTATCTGGCGAGGTGGGATAGCGATCGAGATGGAGGGGGGTCGAGATCGAGTGTCCATGAAATTTAAAAACATTCAAGAGTTCAAAAAGTGCCCATGAAATACAATCGAGAAATGAAGGCTACGATTTAAATACAATCGATCTTAGCTAGCTATCTGTTCACAATCTTCTTGCCCTTCTTTTTCGCAAATGGAGTTCTTCTGTGGAACGGACGTCCTTTAGGTAGGGTGGTCCTGCTTCTTCTTGTGGTGTATGCTGCTACTTCATCGTCGTCGTCATGTTCGATCTTCGGGTCGCCGTACTTGTCGAAGTCTTGCTCATTGGCTACTCCATCCACTCCGATGATCTTCCTTTTGCCTCTCCTCACGACAACACGACTGGGCTTTGAAGGGTCGGTAATGAAGAAGCATTGGTCAACTTGGGAAGCCAGTACCCATGGCTCATTTTTCGCGGTGACGTTTGCGCCCGCGGTCTTGGATTTGGCTTCGGGTATAACCATGGTGGTGAAATACCGGTCTTCTTTTAGGACGCTCTTGGCCCATCTGACACGGAACATCGGGACCTTCTCTCCAGCGTAGCTCAGCTCCCAGATCTCGTCGATCCTTCCGTAGTATATGTCCTTGTCGTTACCGGTGTAGGATTCCATCGTTACCCCGGAGTTCTGATAACCATCGCTCTTCATGTCCTTGTCCTCGGTGTAGAATGTGTAGCCGTTGATATCGTATGCCTCATAAGTCATCAGGTTGTGCTCGGCGCCCTGTGACAAGGCAAATATGAGTTGTTCTTCCGCGGAAGAATCCTCATGTAAAGGGTATGACAGAAGCTTCTGCTTGAACCAACGCATGAAACATGAGTTGTGCTCTTTGATTATATCTCCGTCCGTCCTCTATTGGCCTCGGTCATTGTATGTCTTCTCAATAAAGGTTTTGTGCTCTACCACCCAAGGATCGACCACGTCTATGTGTTGTAGCGCGACTAGGTTTGCTCTTTCAAAGTCGGCGAGTCGACCCTCGAAGTCGACATGCATTTCGCGGCGACCCTCGCGGTGACCCCATCCAGCGAGCCTGCCGAGGTGCCTGTTGACGGGTAGACCAACGGGGTTCTCGATGCCTAGATAATTTGTGCGGTAGGAGATGCACTCTTCGGTCAGAAAGCCCTTGTCTATGCTTCCCTCTGGAAGTGACATGTTGCGAACGTATCCTTTGATGACACCATTCATCCTTTCGAACGGCATCATGCTGCGCAGGAACGTCGGTCCGAGTTGGATGATATCCTCCACGATATGGACCAGCAGATGCACCATAACGTCGAAGAATGCGGGCGGGAAGTACATCTCAAGCTTTCATAGTATCACCACGATCTCTTCCTGTAGCCTTCTGAGTTGCCTCATGCCAACCGACTTCCGAGAGATGACGTCGAAAAAGTTGCATAGGCCAAGTAGCGGTTCACGGATGTGCGCGTCCATGATCCCACGGATTCCAACTGGAAGTATCTGCGTCATCAGCATGTGACAGTCGTGAGACTTCATCCCGCTGAACTTCTGCTTCGCTGGGTCTAGGTATCTGCTTATCTTCCCCGCGTAACCGTAAGGAAGTTTTACTCCTACGAGGCACGTGAAAAACTGCTCGATCTCCTCATGGCTTAGAGTGAAGCACGCGGGAGGGTGGTCATTTCCGGTCTTCTTGGTCTTTTTGCCTTTGCGGCGACTTTCTGTGTCCTGCTTTGCCACATCATCATCATCACTAGCGTGAAGCTCCTCCCTGATGCCCATTGATTTCAAGTCTGCCCTTGCTTTCGGCCCATCTTTGTTCCTCTCTGGCATGTTGAGCAGGGTACCAACCAGACTCTCGCACACGTTCTTCGTGATATGCATGACATCAAGGCTGTGAGGCACACGGTGGATCTTCCAGTACGGCAAGTCCGAGAAAACAGACCTCGTTTTCCATACCTTCAGCAGCGGCTCTGGCGCCTTTCGCTTCTTTCTCGACTCTGGCGCCTTTTGCTTCTTTCCGACAGTGGGCAATCTTTCCAATTTTTCAACAGCTCGTCTATTTCCTCGACGCTCCTCGTACGCGGGCGTCTTAGGGGTTTGGTTTCACCATCGAACAGATCCTTGCGTTTTCTCCACAGGTCATCATCGTGAAGCCACCTTCGATGTCCCATGAACACGGTTTTCGAAGACCTGGGATCTCTATCTATCTGGCGATACATTGTGTCATCCATGCACCTGACGCATCCAGAAAATCCGTGGACCACCTGCCCCGCGACATATCCGTAACCGAGATAGTCGTGCACCGTCGTGAGCAGTGCGGCTCTCATAGGGAAATATTCTTTCTCTGCGGCGTCCCACGTATTGGCTGGCGTTTTCCACAGCGTGTCTAGCTCCTCTTTCAGCAGCCCCAGATACAGATTGATGTTGTTCCCTGGTTGTTTCGGTCCTTCAATTAGCATACTCATGTGAATGTACTTCCTCTTCATGCACAACCAGGGGGAAGGTTGTACATCCACACAAACACAGGCCAGGTGCTATGTGTGCTTCTCTGGCTGCCAAACGGATTGACTCCATCGGTGCTCGCGCCCAGCACGATGTTCCTTGGATCGTTCTCAAATTCTGCGTATTCGAAGTTCAACGCTTGCCACTGGCTCGCATCCTTAGGGTGACTCAGCATCTTGTCTTTTTTATTTATCTCCGGATCATTTGCGTCATCTTCTCGCTTCTTCTCCTCCCTATCCGCGTGCCAACGCAGGAGCTTTGCTACCTTAGGGTCCGCGAAATACCGCTGCAGACGAGGAGTGATCGGAAAGTACCACACCACTTTTCGAGGAGCTTTCTTCCTCTTCTTGTATCGAGTGACACCGCACACCAGACATATGGTAGACTCCGCGTGCTGGTCCCGATAAATGATGCAATTGTTCATGCACACATGGTATTTCACGTGCGGTAAATCCAGAGGACACACGATTTTCTTCGCCTCCTCGAAACTGGTCGGGCACTTGTTCCCCTTGGGAAGACATTCGTGCCAGAATGACATGTTCTTGTCGAAGCATGCGTCGGTCATTTTCTGTTTTACCTTCATCTCCAGAGTCATGAGCGTTACTTTCAGGCGGGTATCCTCGGGCCTGCATCCTTCATACAATGGAGTAATCGCGTCTATCTCCAGTTGATCCAGCTTGGCTTTCTCTCGGGCGGCAGCTCTTGCGTTATCCGTCTGCTTGAGAAGCAGCTCTTGAATATGAGGGTCCTGCACCCAGCCCATCGATGGTCCATCGTCGTCTGCTCCGCCGGCATCTTCATCTTCATGATCATGCCCGTCGTCTACTCCGGCATCTTCCTCATCATCATGTCCTGCATCTTCTACATGATGATTGTGTACAGCATCACCGTCGTGATCATGTCCTGGAGATTCTTCGTCTTCTCGCCCGCCCGAGCCGCGGTGGTTGTCTTGTTGCCCTTCCTCATTTCTTGCCCGGCCCCCATGGACGACTTCGTAGTCATCTTCATCACCTTGCCACCGATAGCCATCCATGAAACCACACAAGAGCAGGTGGTCCCGCACCTGCCCGGAATCCGGGTCCGCAATAAGGCTCTTCAGCTTGCATCTTCGACACGGACATCTTATCTCCGTCTCGTTCTTTTGAAGCATCTCAGCCTTCGTGGAGCTCAAAAACCTATTCACGATGCCTTCTGTCATCATGCGGACCATGGTCGCCTGCGGGGTAGAGCAAAACGATATTTTAGAACCAAGAAAAAATTTGGCATGACTTTCCCTAAAAATAGGACTAAAAGGAATGCATAGTGCCAAAATTCTCGCCGAAACGGAAATGAATCAACATTCCGGCAAAATATTGGCAACTATCGCATTTCAAATACCGGTACCTACAAACACAAACATATATGCAACACCACAAACATATGCAACACCGCGAACATACATAGATATAGCTAGGCCATAAAAAGTGCATGTGCACATTGTTGGAGGGAGAACAACATAAAGATAGCTTCCCCCTTACTTACCTATCAAAAAAGGTAATTTAACCACTTAATTTGGATGAATCTATGGTGGAAATGAGGTGACAAGGAGGAGGCAGTCGAGACAAGCTTGGAGGAGGAGGTGGAGAGAATGAAGTGGGGAGAAAGTGAGTGGGGTGTGGCTGTCAAAAATATCTTGTTGGTCCCAGGTTACTAATGGCGCACCACCTCCAAATGCGCCATTAGTAACCCAGGTTACTAATGGCGCACCTGCTGGTGGTGCGCCATTAGTAGTTTTGCAAAAAAAATACTAATGGCGCACTGTGGAATAGTGCGCCATTACTAGTTTAAACTAGTAATGGCGCACTATGGCACGGTGCGCCATTAGTAGTTTTGCAAAAAAAAGAATTAAAAAGAATTAAAAAAAGAATAGTAGTGGCGCACTCTGTGGCTGGTGCGCCATTACTAGTTAGAACTAGTAATGGCGCACTGTGCCTGGATGCGCCATTAGTATGTTTGGAAAAAAAATGTTACTAGTGGCGCACCATGTGCCTGGTGCGCCATTAGTGTATTCCACACTAATGGCGCACCTGCACATGGTGCGCCACTGCTATATATTAGTGGTGCACCACATGTGAGGTGCGCCATTAGTATCCATCCCATCTATAGCCCTTTTCCTAGTAGTGTCACGTGGTTGATGATAATAAACTGTGTGCGATCTACTTGATTTTTTGTCTTGATTTGAATTACATAATGGGTTGATAGCTGCAAAGGATGGTGTTTGAATTGCTAGAACTTTTATCTGTAGTGAACATGCAACTATAGGTGCATCGTCAAAAAATTCGAATTATTTAGGGTTCGTTTGGACGTTTTTATACATTAACTAGGTTTTGTAGGCATTTCAGGTGCATAATTCAAATTTGAACTACATGCACATGCTCCAGTGCATACAAACGGGTTGAAAAATAAAATCGGTGTCCTTGGTTGCATGCTTAGGTCCCATGCAAGGAATAGGAATTAATGTCAAACTTCCTGCCACCGTCACTCCGCCGCAAACATTGAGATACCTGGTTTTTAAGTTCTAGTAAATCCAAAACTCGTCTGAAATTCATGGAACTTGGCATGCTATCATGGAGTGGCATCAATATGCCGTGGTAAAAATTTTGTCCCATTTGGGGGCAGGTTTGGGTATAATCTTTTCACAAACCAGAGCTTCTCACAACAAGTGTGATGGTTTCCGTAGGGAACGTGCCAACTTTGGGAATGAATTGATATCCATTGCCTTCATATTGCTTTCATAAAATTTGTAGTGTCAGCATAGAACAACGGGAGTGTTGTGTTTAATTTTGGATTTCTTGGGGTTCATTTGGACATTTTTATACACTAATTGGGTTTTCTAGGCATTTTAAGTGCATAATTCAAATTTCAACTACATGCACATGCTCCAGTGCATATAAACAGGTTGAAAAATCAAATATGTGTCCTTCGGTGCATGAGTAGGTCCCATGCAAGAAATGGGAACGAATTTCAAACTCCCTGCCACCGTCACCCGGCCACAAACATTGAGATACCTGGTTTTTAAATTCTAGTAAATCCGAAGCTTGTTTGAAATTCATGGAACTTGGCATGCTATCATGGAGCGGCATCAACATGTCGTGGTCAATTTTTTGTCCCATTTGGGGCAGGTTTGAGTATAAGCTTGTAGCGACCATGATCCGAATGGACCGAAGCCTCTGTGTTTTAGTGTCATCCCTGGATCAGTAATGCTGACACACACAGTACTTGAAGGATTTATAACAGAGTGGCAATCACACACTTATTACATCGAATGTCTCCAAAGAGAACTTATTACAAAAGTCTATGGCATAAGGCCATCTAACCAAATAACAGCGGAAGGCTTGGAAGATAAGTGAGTCCATCAACTCCAACGGCATAGCTGAGTGCATGACAAACGACCTAGAATGTCTTACTCCTCGTCTGAAAAGTCTGCAACGTAACATGTTGCAGCCCGAAACGGGTCAGCACATGGAATATGCTGGCAAGATAACACAGAAGATGCAAGTAACTGAAATAAAGGCTACACTATATGCATATTTGGCTGGTGGAGGCTCTAAGGTTAAAGTTTTTGCGTAAAGCCAATTTTTCCCTAAAACAAAGGAATAAATTTTATTTTAACTATCATGGTAGTTGAAACGTCATTGAGAAGGTACCTCCAACTCAATCCCAATTAAAGTAATCATTAACCCAACAAATTAACTTTAGAGTGTTGAGATCAACCAATAATTCAAGTACCAGATACTCAAGATTGTCCATAACCGGGGACACGGCTAATCATGGTCAGTTTGTACACTCTGCAGAGGTTTGTGCACTTTTCCCCACAAGACTCGATCTCCTCCGTTGGATTTCTCGCACTGCATGGTGTTTGAGAAACAGATGACCGAGACACAGTCTTTCAGAAGCATTTACTCTTTACTCCAGGTGGATCCGTACACCTACTTTCCCCTACATCTGCTAGTCCACCACGAAAGAGCTCACACAACTTACTCATACTATGCCAGAGCCCATAATGGCATTATGGCTGCACACGGAAGTTTCTAGCATGAATAGTTTTATGATCCCTTTGAGCCTGGGTGGCATTCCATAGGACAATCACACGCAAACCCCGGGATTTCCTAGGACAACACTGGATTCCCCAGGTGCCCTGCAACCAATCCACCCAGATCTGTATTCAAGTAGCCACCTTAAGTTGAACCATTAATTAACAACTCACATCTGTCATGGATTTCACTCAAACCCAAATCACGTCTACGAGCATAGCATGATAATCTAAGCATAAACGTAGAAGTAACTCCCAAGGGTTTGAAAACAATGCAGGTAATAGGTTGTACCTCAATCTACTTCCCAGTCCCACAAGTTAAGAGATCCTACTCATGCAATGTGTTTGAGGTTTTGATCTAATGCATAAAAACTGGGTAATAAAGGGTATGATCAAAGTGTTACTTGCCTTGCTGATGATTCGCAAAACCTAGAGACTCGTAGTAGCACGCTTCACAGTCTGGGTATTCTATCGCAAGCAAACAATAGCATACATAAGCAATCAAGCAATGATGCACAAAAAAACTCCAAAAGATAAGATCTAACCAGAAAGTTCAACTTAAGAACTCCGGTTTGCAAAAAGAATCAAATTGAAAGAAGCAACGAAACTCAAACTGTGAAAGAAATGAGGTTCGTTTACTAGTTTGATCTAGGGTCAAATTTTACAGTAGCAAAACTTTGTTCAAGTTGGTTAAACGGAAAGAGGGCATCGAGACAAAGATCTGGGATTTTGAATCACCTGATTCCGACTCTCGAGCGAAAAAAAACGAAAAACAAGATCAGGCCAGAAATCGTGATGGAAATAATCGTGGATAAATACCCCGAAAAAGAAAACTGACGAACAGATTAACGAACGAACGTTCGTTAACTGAAACTAAACGACGAACTCGTTCGTTAAAACGAACGAACGGGCGGACGCTCGCTAAACAGCTAAACCAAAAAAGATCTAAACTAAAAAATGGATCTAGGGTTTTACGAAAAGAACCGATCGGCCTTTTAAAAAACCGGCGGCTACTACCTCTGCGGCGGGGGCGACTCCAGCGACGGGCGGTAGCTACGGCGGCGGCGGCGGCGGCGGCGGCGGCTGGCGGTGGCGGCGGCTGGCGACGGCGGCAGCTAGCACGGCGGCGACGGCTAGGATTGGCGCGGGAGGCGAGGCGGGGCGGGCAGGCGGCTGGGACTGGCCGACTTATAAAGGCCCCAGGCCAGGGGAGTTCTGGCCGAACACGGCCCGAAGTCGGTTCGCCACTTTTTTTTAACGAGTCCTGCCTTACGAAAACTAACAAAAGAAACACTTAACGGACTCCAAAAATCCTAAAATAAATTTTCACCGTCCTCTAATAATATTTATGACAAAGTGAACATTTTCCCCGGACCTAAATGCAATTTTGAAAAACTCTATTCTTCCTATGCAAATAAAATCGCAAATAAATCTGAAAAAAAATACAAAAAGTGATTTTTAACATTTTTCCTCCAATATTTCTATTATTTTGGAAAAGTCATATTAACTCCGCTCATATATTTTATTTAGAAATATTTTTAGGAGAGAAAAATATTTAAAACCAACGCTATCCTCGTACCGGTATTCGAGTAAACTCAAATACAAAAACGGTAGAATTCCCAACTCTCTGCGTAGGTCCTTGAGTTGCTTAGAATTTTCGAGGATCGCCACGCACAAAACGCAAAGAAATATGCAATGCAGTATGATCTATGTGTAACATTCCAATTTGAAAATTTGGGATGTTACAAACCTGCCCCCCTTAGAATGAATCTCGCCCTCGAGATTCGACTTGGCTAGAGAACAGGTGTGGGTGGTCCTTGCGTAGATCATCTTCTCGTTCCCAGGTGGCTTCTTCCTCGGTGTGGTGACTCCACTGAACTTTGCAAAACTTGATAACCTTACTGTGGGTGACTGTGCTCGAAAATTCGAGAATCTTAACAGGCTTCTCCTCGTAAGTCAGATCACTATCCAACTGAATTGCTTCCAGGGGTACTATGTCTCTGAGCAGGATATCGGCCATCTCCGCATGGCACTTCTTAAGCTGCGAAACATGAAACACATTGTGCACTCCTGACAATCCTTTGGGTAACTTCAACTTATAGGCAACCTCTCTCATGCGTTCCAAAACACGGTAAGGTCCCACAAATCTCGGGGCTAGTTTTCCCTTAACTCTGAAACGTTTAACTCCTCAGAGAGGCGATACTCTCAACTACGCTCTGTCTCCGATTTCGTAAGCTATTTCCTTGCGCTTCGAGTCTACATAACTCTTCTGCCTAGACTGAGCTACCTTCAATCTATCTCGAATCAATTTAACCTTCTTTTCAGATTCTTTGATCAAGTCCGGTCCAAACAACTGTCGGTCTCCAACTTCATCCCACATTAACGGTGTTCGGCATCTCCTTCCGTACAATGCTTCGAACGGTGCCATCTTCAAACTGTCCTCGTAACTGTTGTTGTACGAGAACTCAGTGCAGGGCAAATTATCATCCCAACTAGAGCCATAATCTAGCGCACAGGCTCTCAACATGTCCTCCAGAATCTGATTGACTCTCTCGGTCTGTCCATCTGTCTGTGGGTGAAACGATGTACTAAATTCCAGCCTTGTTCCCAAAGTTTAGTGGAGCTGATGCCAAAACTTTGAGGTGAAATGTGTTCCTCTATCTAATACAATGGTCCTCGGAACTCCGTGCAGACATACGATCCTGGTCATGTATATCTTGGCCAACTTCGCACTGGTGTATGTGGTTTTCACGGGGATAAAGTGGGCTACTTTGGTCAAACAATCCACTACTACCCAGATTGAGTCATATCCTGATTTGGTCCTGGCCAATCCAGTGATAAAATCCATGCCAAGCTTCTCCCACTTCCATTCGGGTATTGGCATAGGTTGTAGCAATCCTGCTGGCTTCTGATGCTCTGCCTTTACTCTATGGGATACATCACATACGGCTACATACTCGGCAATATCCTTCTTCATTCCCGTCCACCAGAAATGTTCCTTCAAGTCCAAATACATCTTAGTGTTTCCGGGGTGTATCGAGTATGGCCAATCACGTGCTTCCTGCAGTATCAACTTCCTGATCTCCGGGTCGTTGGGCACATAGATTCGATCCTCAAACCACAAGGTGTCGTGCTCATCCTCACGAAATCCTTTGGCTTTTCCTTCACTCATCCTCTTCTTTATCTCGGCAATCTCTTTGTCAACCTTCTGGGATTCGCGTATCTTTCCCAGCAATGTTGACTGAACGTCCAACGTTGCAACGAAACCTCTAGAGACTATCTCCAAACGAAGCTCCCTGAGATCTTCTACTATCTCCTGGGGCATTTCCCCTTTTACTAAGGTATTTGCATAACTCTTCCAGCTCAGAGCGTCTGCAACGACATTCGCCTTTCCTAGGTGATAGTGCAGCTTCATATCATAATCCTTTATAAGCTCCAACCATCTCCTCTGTCTGAGGTTCAACTCCTTCTGAGTGAAAATGTACTTCAAACTCTTGTGATCCGTGTACACATCACAACGATTTTCAATAAGGAAATGTCTCCAGGTTGAGTGCGTGCACTACAGCTGCTAACTCCAGATCGTGCGTCGCATAATTCAACTCATGCGGCCGCAGTTGATGAGATGCATAAGAAACAACTCTTCCATCCTGCATAAGTAGTCCTCCAAGTCCTAAGCGTGAAGCATCGTAGTACACTTGGAAATCCTTGCGTATATCTGGCAAGATCAACACTGGGGTTATCGTCAACCGTTTCTTCAATTCCTGGAAACTTTCTTCGCACTCTTGGGTCCAATTGAACTTTGTCTCCTTCAACAATGTCGTCATTGCCTTAGCAATCTTGGAGAAATTTTCTATGAACCTCCGGTAGTATCCCGCGAGTCCAAGAAAAATGCGAATCCCTCCAACTGAAGTGGGTGCCAACCATTCAGTGACTGCCTGCACCTTGACGGGGTCCACTGTTATACCTTCTCCCGATATAACATGCCCTAGGAATCCAACTTCCTTCAACCAAAACTCGCATTTGCTAAACTTGGCATACAACTGATGTTCTCTGAGCTTCTCCAGTACCAAACGCAAATGCTCTGCGTGTTCCTCCTCATTCTTTGAGTACACCAGAATATCATCAATGAATACCACGAAAAATTTATCCAAGAACTCCACGAACACCTTGTTCATCATACTCATGAAATAGGCAGGGGTGTTAGTCAATCCAAATGACATAACCGTATACTCATATAGCTCGTACCTTGTGGTGAAGGCAGTCTTAGGTATTTCCTTCTCTCAGATCTTCAACTGGTGGTATCCAGATCGTAGATCGATCTTGGAGAATACTTTCGCTCCCTGAAGTTGGTCGAACAAATCATTGATCATCGGCAGCGGGTACTTATTCTTAATAATCACTTCATTCAGTGCACGATAATCAACGACCATTCTTAAAGATCCATCCTTCTTCTCGACCGAAGGCACTGGGGCTCCCCAAGGTGATGAACTCCGACGAATAAAACCTTTCTCCAATAACTCCTTAATCTGCTTCTTGATCTCCTCCAGATCATTCGCTGGCATCCAATACGGTCTCTTCGATATTGGTCCGGTGCCAGGCAACAGCTCAATCAAAAACTCAATATCCCTATCCGGTGGCATGCCTGATAACTCCTCTGGAAACACATCCGGGTAATCCTTTACTACCGGCACTTCCTCCTGAACAACTCCCGTGAGAGAATGTACTTGTGTCCTTATAGGCGAATGCCTAGATACATACTTGATCCTTTTTCTCTCCGGGGTGGTAAGCAAAATAGACTTGCTGACACAATCGATGTTCCCTCCATACATCGACAGCCAATCCATACCTAATATCACATCCAATCCTTGTGACTCCAAAACTATTAGGTCTGAGGGGAAAATATGTCGTCCAATGGTCAATGGCATCTAAAAACATCCTTGATTTGCCATATATTCCGCTTCGGGTGAACTTACTAACATGGGGGCCATAAGGACGCTGGTGGACAACTTATGTCTATTTATGAATCCCCTTGAAATGTATGAATGCGATGCACCGGTATCGAAAAGAAATACTGCGGTAAACGACTTAACCAAAAACTTATCGATCACCGCATCTGGTTGTTCTTCAACTTCCTCCACGGTCACGTGGTTCACTTGCCCTTTGTTGAACGGGTTGGGCTTCTTTCCGGCGCTTCCATTGTCGTTCCCATTCTTAGCTTCAGAGCACTCATTGGCATAATGTCCATTCTTCCCGCACTTGTAACAGGTGATGTGGCTGAAATCCTTCTTGGCGGGTGTGGACGGGGTAGAGCGATTCTGATTATTGTTTGCTCCATTCCCATTCCCATTCTTGAAGCCATTGTGGTTGTGGGAACTTCCTCCAGTGTGGGTGTGGCTTCCATGGTTATGGGTATATCCTCCCGAATTCGGAGTGAATCGGGGCTTCTGCTGGGCTCCAGAATTATTCCTTCCTTGTCCATACTTCCTCTTGCGGCTCTCAATCTGCTGCTGCTTCCCTTCAAGCATAAGAGCTTTATCTACCAACTCCTGGTAGTTGTTGAAGGTTGCCACCATCAACTGTACGCTCATCTCATCATTCAGCCCTTCCATAAATCTCGTCTGCTTAGCGGCATCTGTGGCCACATCATCTGGGGCATAACGAGATAGGGTACTAAACTCATCCACGTACTGAGCCACATTACGATTTACTTGGCGCAAGTTGCGAAACTCCCGTTTCTTCATGCTCATAGCTTCAGTTGAGACATGGGCAGTACGGAAAGCTTGCTGAAACTGATCCCAAGTGACATTGGCTATAGGGAAAGTGGTTGTGTAATTCTCCCACTATGTTGCGGCTGGTCCAGACAACTGGTGTGCGGCAAATCGCACTTTCTTAGCATCCGAGCAATTTGCGGTGGTCAAATCCCTTCCAATCTTGCGCAGCCAGTCATCAGCAACTATTGATTCAATGCTGCTAGCAAACACCGGTGGTTGCAACCTTAAGAAACATGTCAGGTTGTCCACATGTGGTGGTGGTGGAGGGTTGTTGTTGTTCTGGTTGTTCTGAGTGTTCTGGACAAGAAGTTGCATCAAAGTGTTCTGCTGCTGGATCAACTGAGTGAGCTCAGGGGGAAACTCAAATCCGGCCTCACGTCTTGGAGGCATCTGATGGGTGTAGAGGGAAGAGATTAGAATAGAGTTGAGGTCTAAGGGAAAATCACTACCCATATGCACATGAGACAAACACAATCATATCACACCAATCAATTTCAAGCAAGGTCTTACAAAGATCTAACTAACGTCACAAAAGTGCTCTAAATACTACTTTGTGGGGGGGGACTACTAGTCATAGGGTAGTCATCTAGAAATTTTGATCGGCGGAAGATTCCATGATGTCTGCTCCAGCTTCATCTTCATAGTCTTCGTCATCGCTATCATCGGGGTCTGAATCTGTATCGTCGATGATGATGTAATCTTCAGAATGAATCTCCCTGGGTTCTTCTTCCTCTTCTTCTCCTCCTGGTGTTGGATCTCCCATGAATACTCCTAGATTCCTTGTCAAATCATCATTCTTCTCCACTAGTATCAACATCTCCTCCTCGTATCCGTCACGAGTAGACTTGAGTTCTTCTTCTAGCTCCAAATTCTTGTTTAGTGCCTTCTTCAAATCTATCATCCCTACGCACATCTGGTGCTCCAGTCGTCGTATGTGTTGGTTTAACTCCTGGATGAACACTGCAATGGACCTATCCTTTCGGGTGCTGATCATGTCCCAACGCTCATCTCGGCGTCCACAAATCTGGTAGATGGTGTCCTTCAGCTCCTGCTTGTAGACTTCTCCGATCCTTCCCATAGTGATGTGGGCGGCCATACTCTTGCCTAGGCTCCAGGTTGGTGCATCAAAAGAAAACTCTATTGGCTCAGTCGATGGTGCGAAGGTTCTCCCGGGAATTTGAACCTTAATGCTCCATCGCTCCTCTTCTAGTAAAGTGGCGGTGTAACTCCCGGTAAAGCTTGGTATTCCTATATTCAGGTACCTAGTGACTTCCTTCGAGTGTCGTCCAAGAGGTGTGTCTTCATCCAGTTGCGTGAACTTGTTCCTTGGGTCCACCATCCTAAAGAAGTAGAAAATGGAGAGGAATCAGAAAATGAGTAGAGAAGAGTGACCTAGGGTTTATCTTAGTGGTCGTGTCCTACAGTCAGCGTGTGCTCTGATACCATCTTGTAGCGACCATAATCCGAATGGACCGAAGCCTCTGTGTTTTAGTGTCATCCTTGGATCAGTAATGCTGACACACACACAATACTTGAAGGATTTATAACAAAGTGGCAATCACACACTTATTACATCGGATGTCTCCAAAGAGAACTTATTACAAAAGTCTATGGCATAAGGCCATCTAAAAAACAACAGCGGAAGGCTTGGAAGATAAGTGAGTCCATCAAGTCCAACGGCATAGCTGAGTGCATGACAAACGACCTAGAACGTCTTACTCCTCGTCTGAAAAGTCTACAAGGTAACATGTTGCAACCCGAAACGGGTCAGCACATGGAATATGCTGGCAAAATAACACAGAAGATGCAAGTAACTGAAATAAAGGCTACACTATATGCATATTTGGCTGGTGGAGGCTCTAAGGTTAAAGTTTTTGCATAAAGCCATTTTTTGTGTACAACAAAGGAATAAATTTTATTTTAACTATCATGGTAGTTGAAACGTCATTGAGAAGGTACCTCCAACTCAATCCCAATTAAAGTAATCATTAACCCAACAATTAACTTTAGAGTGTTGAGATCAACCAATAATTCAAGTACCGGATACTCAAGATTGTTCATAACCGGGGACACGGCTAATCATGATCAGTTTGTACACTCTGCAGAGGTTTGTGCACTTTTCCCCACAAGACTCGATCTCCTCCGTTGGATTTCTCGCACTGCATGGTGTTTGAGAAATGGATGACCGAGATACAGTCTTTCAGAAGCATTTACTCTTTACCCCAGGTGGACCCGTACACCTACTTTCCCCTACATCTGCTAGTCCACCACGAAAGAGCTCACACAACTTACTCATACTATGCCAGAGCCCATAATGGCATTATGGCTGCACACTGAAGTTTCTAGCATGAATAGTTTTATGATCCCTTTGAGCCTGGGTGGCATTCCATAGGACAATCACACGCAAACCCCGGGATTTCCTAGAACAACACTGGATTCCCCAGGTACCCTGCAACCAATCCACCCAGATGTGTATTCAAGTAGCCACCTTAAGTTGAACCATTAATTAACAACTCACATATGTCATGGATTTCACTCAAACCCAAACCACCTCTACGAGCATAGCATGATAATCTAAGCATAAACGTAGAAGTAACTCCCAAGGGTTTGAAAATAATGCAGGTAATAGGTTCTACCTCGATCTACTTCCCAGTCCCACAAGTTAAGAGATCCTACTCATGCAATGTGTTTGAGGGTTTGATCTAATGCATAAAAACTAGGTAATAAAGGGTATGATCAAAGTGTTACTTGCCTTGCCGACGATTCGCAAAACCTAGAGACTTGTAGACAAGTTGTAGTAGCACGCTTCACAGTCCGGGTATTCTATCGCAAGCAAACAATAGCATACATAAGCAATCAAGCAATGATGCACAAACAAAACTCCAAAAGATAATATCTAACCAGAAAGTTCAACTTAAGAACTCCAGTTTGCAAAAAGAATCAAATCGGAAGAAGCAACGAAACTCAAACTGTGAAAGAAACGAGGTTCGTTTACTAGTTTGATCTAGGGTCAAATTTTACAGTAGAAAAACTTTGTTCAAGTTGGTTAACCTGAAAGAGGGCATTGAGACGAAGATCTGGGATTTTGAATCACCTGATTCCCACTCTCGAGCGAAAAGAAAAACGAAAAACAAGATCAGGGCAGAAATCGCGATCGAAATAATCGCGGATAAATACCCCGAAAAGGAAAATTGACGAACAGATTAACCAATGAACGTTCGTTAACTGAAACTAAACGACGAACTCGTTCGTTAAAACGAACGAACGAGCGAATGCTCGCTAAACAGCTAAACCGAAAAAAAACGATCTAAACTAAAAAAACGGATCTAGGGTTTTACGAAAAGAACCGATCGGCCTTTTAAAAAAAACGGCGGCTCCAGCGACTCCGGCGGCGGGCGGCGTGGGGCAGCGGCTACTGCGACGGGCGGCGTGGTGGGCGGCGTGGCGCTGCGGACGTGGCTAGCGCGGCGGCGGTGGCTAGGGTTATCGCGGGAGGCGAGGCAGGGCGGGCTGGCAGCTAGGGCTGGGCCGGCTTATAAAGGCCCCAGGCCAAGGGAGTCCTGGCCGAACACGGCCCGAAGTCGGTCGCCACTTTTTTTTAAACGAGTCCTGACGTACGGAAACTAACAAAAGAAATACTAAACGTACTCCAAAAATCTCGAAATAAATTTTCACCGTCCTCTAATAATATTTTGGACAAAGTGAACATTTTTCCCGGACATAAATGCAATTTTGAAAACGCGTATTTTTCCTATGCAAATAAAATCGCAAATAAATCCGAGAAAAATACAAAAAGTGATTTTAACATTTTTCCTCCAATATTTCTGTTATTTTGGAGAAGTCATATTATCTCCGCTCATATATTTTATTTAGAAATATTTTTAGGAGAGAAAAATAATTAAAACCAACGCTATCCTCGTACCGATATTCGAGTAAACTCAAATAAAAAAATGGTAGAATTCCCAACTCTCTTCGTAGGTCCTTGAGTTGCTTAGAATTTTCGAGGATCGCCACGCACCAAATGCAAAGAAATATGCAAAGCAGTATGATCTATGTTTAACATTCCAAATTGAAAATTTGGGATGTTATAAAGCTTCTCACAAACGAGAGCTTCTCACAACAAGCGTGATGGTTTCGGTAGGGAACGTGACACCTTTGGAGACGAAATGATATCCATTGCCTCTTATTGCTTTCAAAAAAATTCTAGTGTGAACATAGAACAACAAGAGTTTTGTGTTTCATTTTGGAATTTTTTGGGTTCGTTTGGACATTTTTATACATTAACAGGGTTTTCTAGGCATTTTATGTGCATAATTCAAATTTGAACTACATGCATATGCTCCAGTGCATATAAACGGGTTGAAAAATCAAATATGTGTCCTTCGGTGCATTCTTAGGTCCCATGCAAGAAATGGGAATGAATTTTAATCTCCCTACCACCGTCACTCGGCCGCAAACATTGATATACCTGGTTTTTAAATTATAGTAAATCCAGAACTCGTCTGAAATTCATGGAACTTGGCATGCTATCGTGGAGCGTGTAACATCCCAAATTTTCAATTTGGAATGTTATACATAGATCATAATTGCATTTGCATATTCTTGCATTTATTCGTGACGATTCCTCAAAATTCTAAGCAACTCAAGGACCTACGGAGAGAGTTGGGGATTTTACCGTTTTCGTATTTGAGTTCGCTCGAATACGGGTACGAGGACAGTGTGATTCTAATTATTTTTCTCTCCTAAAAATATTTCTAAATAAAATAAATGAGCGGAGATAATATGACTTCTCCAAAATAATAGAAATATTGGAGGAAAAATATTAAAATCGCTTTTGGTATTTTTCTGGATTTATTTTCGGATTTATTTGCATAGGAAAATACGCGTTTTTCAAAATTGCATTTAGGTCCGGGAAAAATGTTCATCTTGTCCTAAATATTATTAGAGGATGGTGAAAATTTATTTCAGGATTTTTGGTGTCCGTTTGACATTTATTTTCGTTAGTTTTATTGCGCCGGGAATCTATTTAAAAAAAACGGAAACCGACTTAGCATCGTACCGGACCGGGACTCTGGGCTTTATATAGCGCCAGGCCGGCCCGACATCGCCGCCCGCCCCCGCGCGAAAACCCTAGCCGCCGCCGCCCTAGCCGCCGCCGCCGCCGCTGCTGCCGCGCCCGCCGCCGCCCCGCCCCTCACCGGACCCCGCCGTCTGCCGCCCCGCCCCTCGCCGGACCCCGCCGCCGCCGCCCCTCGCCGGAGCCGCCGCCGCCGGAATAGAGGTAGCCGCCCGTTGTTTTTTTTTAGATCAGATCGGTTTTTATAAATAAAAAACCCCTAGATCTGGTTTTTTTCGGTTTAGATCGGTTTTTCGTTGGTTTAGTTAAATAGCGGACGTTCATCCATACGTTCGTTTTAACGAACGGTTTTCGTTAGTTAATCGCAGACAGCGAACGTTCGTTCGTTAGCCTGTTCGTCGTTTTTCTTTTTCGGGGTAATTTATCCGCGATTTTTCCGATCACGATTTCTGCCCTCATCTTGTTTCGCGTTTTTCTTTTCGCTCGAGAGTCGGAATCAGGTGATTCAAAATCCCAGATCTTCGTCTTGAAGCCCTCTTTACGTTTAACCAACATGAACAAAGTTTTGGCTACTGTAAAATTTGACTTTAGGCCAACTAGTAATTCGGAGCTCGTTTCTTTTGCAGTTTGAGTTTCGTTGCTTCTTTCGAGTTGATTCTTTTTGCAAACCGGAGTTCTTAAGTTGAACTTTCAGGTTAGATCTCTTATTTGAGTTTTACCCGTGCATTAGTTAAGTAATTATTGTACGCTTGTTGTTTGATTGCGTTAGAGTACCCGGAGTGCGCCGCTTGCTACTTTGAGTCTTTAGGTTTTGCGGATCATCAGCAAGGCAAGTAACACTTTGATCATGCTTTCCAATTACCCAGTTTTCATTGCATTAGTCAAACCCTCACACATTGCATGAGTACGATCAATTAACTTGTGGGATTGGGAAGTAGATTGAGGTAGTACCTATTACCTTCATTACATTCAAACCCCTGGGAGTTACTTCTACGTTTGCTGCTAGGACATGCTATGCTCGTAGACGTGGATTGGGTGAGTGAAATCCATGACAGATGTGAGATTGTTTAATTAATGGTTCAACTTAAGGTGGCAACATTAATACACATCTGGGTGGATTGAGGCACCTGGGTATTACAGGATTGCCTGTTTTTCTTTTGGACCGCCACCCAGGCTCAAAGGGATCATGAGATTATTCATACTAGAAACTTCTGTGTGCAACCACAATGCTATTATGGGCTCTAGCATAGTATGAGTAAGTTGTGCAAACTCTTATAGTGGTGGACTAGCAGATGTAGGGGATGTAGATTGGTACGGTCCGCCCGATCGTAAGGTGCTAGCGCTTCTGAAAGACTATGTCTCGGTCATCCGTTTCTCAAACACCATGCAGTGCGAGAAACCAAACGGAGGCGATCGAGTCTTGTGGGAAAAGTGCACAAACCTCTGCAGAGTGTACAAACTGATCATGATTAGCCGTGTCCCCGGTTATGGACATCTTGAGTATCTGGTATTTGGATTATCATGTGCATCTCAACATGTTACTTTAATTTAATTTTATTGGGTTTAATGATTACTTTTAATTGGGGTTGAGAGGATGTCTATCTTCTCAACGATGTTTCAACTACCGTGATAGTAAATTAAAATACATTCCTTTGAAGTAGGGAAAAATTGGCTTTACGCAAAAACTTAACCATAGAGCTTTCCACCATCCAAATATTGCATATAGTATAGGCTTACTTTCATTGCATCTCTTGTGTTATCTTGCCAGCATATTCCATGTGCTGACCTGTTTTTCGGGCTGCAACGTTTTATGTTGCAGACTTCTCAGACGACGAGTAAGATGCCCTTTTAGGTCGTGGTTCTATACTCAGTGATGCCGCTGGAGTTGATGGACTCACTTATCTTCCAAGCCTTCCGTTGTTATCGTGTTAGATGGCCTTCAGCCATGATTTGTGTAATAAATTCATCGTTGGACTATCGATGTAATAAGTGTGTGATTGCTACTCTGTTATAAATCCTTCTAGTACCATGCGTGTCAGCATTACTGATCCAGGGATGACACTGGCGCATGGAGATCAGAGTGTTTGAGCTCTGGTCGCTACAAAGGTGGTATCAGAGCACACGCTGACTGTAGGACACGACCACTAAGACAAGCCCTAGAACACAATTCACTCTTCTCTCTTCTGACTCCTCATATTTTCTATTCTTTAGGATGGTGGAAGCAAAGCACAAGTTCATGCAACCGGATGATATACACCTTTTGGACGGCACCTGAAGGAGGTCACCAGATATCTACACATTGGATTACCAAGTTTCACTGGAACCTACAATGCCACTCTACCTGAGGAGGAGCGTTGGTTATTTCAAGCTCAAGTTCCAGGAAGGACGTATGCACCCGTCACCCCACTCATAGCATTTTCCTTTACTGCACCTACATGGAGCCTAGGAAGGAGCATGGCAGCCCACATTGCTATGGGAAGGATTGGAGAAGTCTACAAGCAGGAGTTAAAGGACACCATCTACCAGATTTGTGGACGCCGAGATGAGAATTGGGATATGATCAGCACTAGGAAGGGTATATCCATTGCAGCATTCATCCAGGAGTTGAACCACCACATTCGACGCTAGGAGCACCAGATGTGTGCGGGGATGATAGATTTGAAGAAGGCCCTAAATAGGAATTTGGAGTTAGAGGAAGAACTCAAGTCTACACGCGACGGATATGAGGAGGAGATGAAGATACTTGTGGAGAAGAATGATGATTTGACTCGGAAGTTAGGGATACTCATGGGAGAAGAAGACGAGGAAGAAGAACCCAAGGAGATACCGCCGGAAGATTATATCATCATAGATGACACGGATTCGGAAGCTGAAGGTAGCAAAGATGAAGACTATGAAGATGAAGCTGGGGCAGATATTATGGGATCCTCTGCCGACCAATATTTTTAGATGACCACCCTATGACTAGTTGTTTACCACCAAGTATTAGAGTTAGATCACTTTTGTAAACAATCGTTAGATTTGTAAGACCTTGTTTGAAATTGATTGGTGTGATATGATTGTGTGTTTGTCTCTTGTGCTTATGGGTAGTGATTTTCCCTTAGACCTCTATTCTATTCTAATCTCTTCCCTCTACACCCATCAGATGCCTCCAAGACGTGAATTCGAGTTTCCCCCTGAGCTCACCCAGTTGATCCAGCAGCAGAACACCCTGATGCAACTCCTTGTCCAGAACACCCAGAACAACCAGAACAACAACAACCCTCCACCACCACCACCTGTGGACAACCTGTGTTTGCTAGCAGCATCGAACCAATTGTGGCTGATGACTGGCTACGCAAGATTGGAAGGGATTTGACCACCGCCAATTGTTCGGATGCTGAGAAGGTGTGATTTGCCGCACACCAGTTGTTTGGACCAGCCGCAGCATGGTGGGAGAATTACACAGCCACTTACCCCGTAGTCAATGTCACTTGGGATCAGTTCCAGCAAGCTTTTCGTACCGCCCATGTCTCAACTGGAGCCATGAGTATGAAGAAGCAGGAGTTTCGCAACTTGCGCCAAGGAAATCGTACAGTAGCCCAGTACGTGGATGAGTTTAGTACCCTATCTCGTTATGCCCCAGATGATGTGGCTACAGATGCCAAGAAGTAGGAGAGATTTATGGAAGGGCTGAATGATGAGATGAGTGTACAGCTGATGGTGGCAACTTTCAATAACTATCAGGAGTTGGTAGACCGAGCCCTGATGATTGAAAGGAAGCATCAACAGATTGAGAGTCGCAAGAGGAAGTATTGGCAAGGGAAGTATAATTCTGGAGCTCAGCAGAAGCCTCGCTTTACCCCTAAAGCAGTAGGACAGTTTCAGCATACCCATGGAGGAAGTAGCTCACACAACCACAATGGCACCAAGAATGGCAATGGTAATGGGAGTGGAAATGGAGCCAATGGAAACCAGAACCGCCCTGCACCGTCCACACCCACCAAGAGGGATTTTAGCCATGTCACTTGTTACAAGTGCGGGAAGACTGGACATTATGCCAATGAATGCCCTGAAGTTAAGAATGGGAACGGCAATGGAAGCGCCGGGAAGAAGCCCAACCCGTTCAACAAAGGACAAGTGAACCACGTGACTGTGGAAGAAGTAGAAGAGCAACCAGATGCAGTCATAGGTAAGTTCTTAGTTAAGTCCTTTACTGCACTCGTTCTTTTCGATACTGGCGCATCGCATTCATACATTTCAAGGGGATCCGTGGATAAGTATAAACTGCCGACCCAAGCCCTTAGATCGCCCATGTTAGTAACCTCACCAGGAGCAGAGTATATGGCCAAGTCATGGTGTGATCAGCTGCCCTTAAGGATTGGTAATTACATTTTCCCTTCGGACCTAATAGTATTGGAATCTCAAGGACTGGATGTGATATTAGGAATGGATTGGTTATCTAAGTATGAAGGGAATATTGAATGTGCAAGTAAGACAATTTTGCTTACTACGCCGGAAGAAAGAAGGATCAAGTATGTATCCCGGCATGAGTCAAAGAGGAGTAGATTAAATTCCCTGTCAGGAGTTGTTCAGGAGGAAGTGCCAGTAGTGAAGGATTTTCCAGATGTGTTTCCAGAGGAGTTACCTGGCATGCCACCGGATAGAGACATAGAGTTTTTGATTGAACTTTTTCCAGGCACCGGGCCAATTTCTAAGAGACCCTATAGGATGCCCGCAAAGGATTTGGAGGAAATTAAGAATCAGATTAAGGAGTTACTGGATAAAGGATTCATACGCCCAAGTTCTTCGCCTTGGGGTTCGCCAGTACTTCTAGTGGAGATGAGGATGGATTGTTAAGAATGGTTGTTGATTACCGAGGATTGAATGAAGTAACGATCAAGAACAAGTACCCGTTGCCAATGATCAATGATCTATTCGATAGATTGCAAGGAGCTAAGGTCTTTTCTAAGATCGATCTGCGGTCAGGGTACCATCAATTGAAGATTCAAGAGCAAGATATCCCTAAGACGGCCTTTACCACTAGGTATGGGTTGTATGAGTATACCGTTATGTCGTTTGGTCTGACAAACGCACCGGCTTACTTTATGAACCTGATGAAAAAAGTGTTTATGGAGTATTTGGATAAGTTCGTCGTAGTGTTCATAGATGATATTTGATCTTCTCGAAGGATGAAGAGGAGCATGAGGAACATTTGCGTTTGGTATTGGAGAAGCTTAGAGAACATCAGTTGTATGCCAAGTTTAGCAAATGTAAGTTTTGGTTGAAGGAAGTCGGATTCCTCGGACATGTTATATCCGGAGAAGGAATAGCAGTAGATCCCGCCAAGGTGGAGACTGTGACCAATTGGGAAGCACCGACGACCGTTGGAGAGATCCGGAATTTTCTTGGACTCGCAGGATACTACCGGAGATTTATCAAGAATTTATCGAAGATTGCAAAGCCAATGACGGAGTTGTTGAAGAAGGAAACCAAGTTCAGTTGGACCGAAGAATGTGAGACTAGTTTCCAGGAGTTGAAGAAAAGGTTGGTATCATCCCCTGTGTTGATCCTGCCAGATCAACATAAGGATTATGAGGTGTACTGCGACGCTTCACGTCGAGGACTTGGAGCAGTTCTTATGCAGGAAGGAAGAGTTGTTTCGTACGCTTCACGACAACTGAAACCTCATGAAATGAACTATGCCACCCACGATTTGGAGTTAGCAGCCGTAGTGCATGCGTTGAAGACATGGAGACATTTTCTCATAGGAAACCATTGTGAATTATATACGGATCACAAGAGTCTGAAGTATATATTCACTCAGAAGGAGTTGAATCTTAGGCAAAGGAGATGGCTGGAACTCATTAAGGATTATGACATGAGATTGCATTATCACCCCGGAAAGGCTAACGTAGTAGCGGATGCGCTAAGCCGTAAGAGCCATGTCAATACCCTAATGATGGAAGAGTTTCCAAAGGAGCTAGCCGAGGACCTACGAGAACTACGTTTGGAGATAGTTCCGAGAGGTTATGTAGCAACACTAGAAATCCAGTCTACCTTGATGGATAAAATCAGAGAGGCTCAGAAAGCGGACAAGGAGATTGTTGCTATAAAGGAGAGGATGAGCGAAGGAAAAGCTAAAGGTTTTCGTGAGGATGAACACGACACCGTATGGTTTGAGGATCGAAACTATGTGCCCAATGACCCGGAGATTAGGAAGTTGATTTTACAGGAGGCCCATGATTCACCATACTCGATTCACCCAGGAAATACTAAGATGTATTTGGATTTGAAAGATATTTTCTGGTGGACCGGTATGAAGAAGGATATTGCGGAGTATGTAGCAGTTTGTGATGTGTGTCAGAAAGTAAAGGCAGAACATCAGAAGCCAGCAGGATTGCTACAACCTATGCCAATTCCCGAATGGAAGTGGGAGAAGCTTGGTATGGATTTTATCACCGGATTGCCTAGGACCAAGGCAGGGTATGATTCAATCTGGGTAGTAGTAGACCGATTGACGAAGGTAGCCCACTTTATCCCGGTGAAAACCACATATACCAGTGCGAAGTTGGCTAAGATATACATGACCAGAATTGTATGTCTGCATGGAGTTCCGAGGAGTATTGTATATGATAGAGGAACCCAGTTTACCTCAAAGTTCTGGAATCAGTTACATGAAACTTTGGGTACCAGGCTAGAGTTTAGCACAGCGTTTCATCCGCAGACCGACGGACAGACGGAGAGAGTCAATCAGATTCTGGAGGATATGTTGAGAGCCTGTGCATTAGATTATGGATCTAGTTGGGATGACAACTTGCCTTACGCGGAGTTCTCATACAACAATAGTTACCAGGCCAGTTTGAAGATGGCGCCGTTCGAGGCATTATATGGAAGGAGATGCCGAACACCATTGTCATGGGACGAAGTTGGAGACCGACAGTTGTTTGGACCAGACTTAATCAAAGAGTCTGAGGAGAAAGTGAAGTTAATCCGAGATAGACTGAAGGTAGCTCAGTCCAGGCAGAAGAGTTACGCCGACTCGAAGCGCAAGGAGATAGACTATGAGATCGGAGTAAGAGCGTACTTGAGGGTATCGCCTCGGCGAGGAGTTAAACGTTTCGGAGTTAAAGGGAAGTTAGCCCCGAGATTTGTTGGACCTTACCGTGTTTTGGAACGCATGGGAGAGGTTGCTTATAAGTTGGAGTTGCCCAAAGGATTGTCAGGAGTGCACGACGTGCTTCACGTTTCGCAATTGAAGAAGTGCCACGCGGAGATGGCCGATATACCATTTAGAGACACAGTACCCCTGGAAGCAATTCAGTTGGACAGTGACCTGACCTACGAGGAGAAGCCCGTTAAGATTCTCGAATTTTCGAGTAGAGTTACCCGTAGCAAGGTTATCAAGTTTTGCAAAGTTCAGTGGAGTCATCACACCGAGGAAGAAGCCACCTGGGAGCGAGAAGATGATTTACGCAACGACCACCCACACCTGTTCTCTAGCCAAGCCGAATCTCGAGGGCGAGATTCATTCTAAGGGGGTAGGTTTGTAACATCCCAAATTTTCAATTTGGAATGTTATACATAGATCATAATTGCATTTGCATATTCTTGCATTTTATTCGTGATGATTCCTCGAAATTCTAAGCAACTCAAGGACCTACGGAGAGAGTTGGGGATTTTACCGTTTTCGTATTTGAGTTCGCTCGAATACCGGTACGAGGACAGTGTGATTCTAATTATTTTTCTCTCCTAAAAATATTTCTAAATAAAATAAATGAGCGGAGATAATATGACTTCTCCAAAATAATAGAAATATTGGAGGAAAAATATTAAAATCGCTTTTGGTATTTTTCTGGATTTATTTTTGGATTTATTTGCATAGGAAAAATACGCGTTTTTCAACATTGCATTTAGGTCCGGGAAAATTGTTCATCTTGTCCTAAATATTATTAGAGGACGGTGAAAATTTATTTTGAGATTTTTGGAGTCCGTTTGACATTTATTTCGTTAGTTTTATTGCGCAGGGAATCTATTTAAAAAAACGGAAACCGACTTAGCATCGTACCGGACCGGGACTCTGGGCTTTATATAGCGCCAGGACGGCCCGACATCGCCGCCCGCCCCCACGCGAAAACCTTAGCCGCCGTCGCTGCTCCCGCGCCCGCCGCCGCCCGCCGCGCCGTCCGTCGCCCCGCCCCTCGCCGGACCCCGCCGCCGCCGCCGCCGTCCGCCGCCCCGCCCCTCACCGGACCACGCCGCCGCCGCCCCTCGCCGGAGCCGCCGCCGCCGGAATCGAGGTAGCCGCCCGTTGTTTTTTTAGATCAGATCGGTTTTTATAAATAAAAAAAGAAACCCTAGATCTGGTTTTTTCGGTTTAGATCGGTTTTTCGTTGGTTTAGTTAAATAGCGGACGTTCGTCCGTATGTTCGTTTTAACGAACGGTTTTCGTTAGTTAATCACAGACAGCGAACGTTCGTTCGTTAGCCTGTTCATCGTTTTTCTTTTTCGGGGTATTTTATCCGCGATTTTTCCGATCACGATTTCTGCCCTGATCTTGTTTCGCGTTTTTCTTTTCGCTCGAGAGTCGGAATCAGGTGATTCAAAATCCCAGATCTTCGTCTCGAAGCCCTCTTTACGTTTAACCAACTTGAACAAAGTTTTGGCTACTGTACAATTTGACTTTAGGTCAACTAGTAATTTGGAGCTCGTTTCTTTTGCAGTTTGAGTTTCGTTGCTTCTTTCGAGTTGATTCTTTTTGCAAACCGGAGTTCTTAAGTTGAACTTGCTGGTTAGATCTCTTATTTGAGTTTTACCCATGCATTAGTTAAGTACTTATTGTACGCTTGTTGTTTGATTGCGATAGAGTACCCGGAGTGCGCCGCTTGCTACTTTGAGTCTCTAGGTTTTGCGGATCATTAGCAAGGCAAGTAACACTTTGATCATGCTTTCCAATTACCCAGTTTCATTGCATTAGTCAAACCCTCACACATTGCATGAGTAGGATCAATTAACTTGTGGGATTGGGAAGTAGATTGAGGTAGTACCTATTACTTGCATTACATTCAAACCCCTGGGAGTTACTTCTACGTTTGCTGCTAGGACATGCTATGCTCGTAGACGTGGATTGGGTGAGTGAAATCCATGACAGATGTGAGATTGTTTAATTAATGGTTCAACTTAAGGTGGCAACATTAATACACATCTGGGTGGATTGAGGCACCTGGGTATTACAGGATTGCCTGTTTTTCTTTTGGACCGCCACCCAGGCTCAAAGGGATCATGAGATTATTCATACTAGAAACTTCCGTGTGCAACCACAATGCTATTATGGGCTCTAGCATAGTATGAGTAAGTTGTGCGAACTCTTATAGTGGTGGACTAGCAGATGTAGGGGATGTAGATTGGTACGGTCCGCCCGATCGTAAGGTGCTAGCGCTTCTGAAAGACTATGTCTCGGTCATCCGTTTCTCAAACACCATGCAGTGCGAGAAACCAAACGGAGGCGATCGAGTCTTGTGGGAAAAGTGCACAAACCTCTGCAGAGTGTACAAACTGATCATGATTAGCCGTGTCCCCGGTTATGGACATCTTGAGTATCTGGTATTTGGATTATCATGTGCATCTCAACATGTTACTTTAATTTAATTTTGTTGGGTTTAATGATTACTTTTAATTGGGGTTGAGAGGATGTCTATCTTCTCAACGATGTTTCAACTACCATGATAGTAAATTAAAATACATTCCTTTGAAGTAGGGAAAAATTGGCTTTACGCAAAAACTTAACCATAGAGCTTTCCACCAGCCAAATATTGCATATAGTATAGGCTTACTTTCATTGCATCTCTTGTGTTATCTTGCCAGCATATTCCATGTGCTGATCCGTTTTTTGGGCTGCAACGTTTTATGTTGCGGACTTCTCAGACTACGAGTAAGATGCCCTTTTAGGTCGTGGTTCTATACTCGGTGATGCCGCTGGAGTTGATGGACTCACTTATCTTCCAAGCCTTCCGCTGTTATCGTGTTAGATGGCCTTCAGCCATGATTTGTGTAATAAATTCATCGTTGGACTATCGATGTAATAAGTGTGTGATTGCTACTCTGTTATAAATCCTTCAAGTACCATGCGTGTCAGCATTACTGATCCAGGGATGACACTGATGCATGGAGATCAGACTGTTTGAGGTCTGGTCGCTACAGAGCGGCATCAACATGCCGTGGTAAACTTTTTGTCCCATTTGGGGCAGGTTTGGGTATAAGCTTCTCACAACAAGCCTGATGGTTTTGGTAGGGAACGTGCCACCTTTGGGGACGAAATGTATCCATTGCCTCTTATTGCTTTAAAAAAATCTAGTGTGAACATAGAACAACAGGAGTGTTGTGTATAATTTTGGAATTTTTCGGGGTTCGTCTGGACATTTTTATACATTAACAGGGTTTTCTAGGCATTTTATGTGCATAATTCCAATTTGAACTACTTGCACATGCTCCAGTGCATATAAACGGGTTAAAAAATCAAATATGTGTCCTTCGGTGCATTCTTAGGTCCCATGCAAGAAATGGGAATGAATTTCAAAGCCCCTACCATCGTCACTCTGCCGCAAACATTGAGATACCTGGTTTTTAAATTCTAGTAAACCCAAAACTCGTCTGAAATTCATGGAACTTGGCTTGCTATCAGGGAGCGGCATCAACATGCCGTGGTAAATTTTTTGTCCCATTTGGGGCAGGTTTGGGTATAAGCTTCTCACAACAAGCGTGATGGTTTCGGTAGGGAACGTGCCACCTTTGGGGACAAAATGATATCCATTGCCTCTTATTGCTTCCAAAAAAAATCTAGTGTGAACATAGAACAATAGGAGTGTTGTGTTTAATTTTGGAATTTTTCGGGGTTCGTCTGGACATTTTTATACATCAACAGGGTTTTCTAGGCATTTTATGTGCATAATTGAAATTTGAACTACCTGCACATGCTCCAATGCATATAAACGGGTTGAAAAATCAAATATGTGTCCTTCAGTGCATGCTTAGGTCCCATGCAAGAAATGTGAATGAATTTCAAACCCCCTACCACCGTCACTCGGCCGCAAACATTAAGATACCTGGTTTTTAAATTCTAGTAAATCCAAAACTCGTATGAAATTCATGGAACTTAGCATGCTATCAGGGAGCGGCATCAACATGCCGTGGTAAATTTTTTGTCCCATTTGGGGCAGGTTTGGGTATAAGCTTCTCACAACAAGCGTGATGGTTTCGGTAGGGAACGTGCCACCTTTGGGGACAAAATGATATCCATGGCCTCTTATTGCTTTCAAAAAATTTCTAGTGTGAACATAGAACAACAGGAGTGTGGTGTTTAATTTTTGATTTTTCCGGGGTTCGTTTGGACATTTTTATACATTAATAGGGTTTTCTAGGCATTTTATGTGCATAATTCAAATTTGAACTACATGCACATGCTCCAGTGCATATAAACGGGTTGAACAATCAAATTTTTGTCCTTCGGTGCATGCTTAGGTCCCATGCATGAAATGGGGATGAATGTCAAACACCATGCCACTGTCACTCGGCTGCAAATATTGAGATACCTGGTTTTTAAATTCTAGTAAATCCAAAGCTCGTCTGAAATTCATGAAACATGGGACGCTATCATGGAGCGGCATCAATATGCCATGGTAATTTTTTTGTCCCATTTGGGGCAGGTTTGGGTATATGCTTCTCACAAACCAAAGCTTTTCACAACAAGCATGATGATTTCGGTAGGGAACATCCCACCTTTGGGGATGAAACAATATCCATTGCCTCTTATTGCTTTCAATTTTATCGTGTCAACATAGCACAACAGGAGTGTTGGGACAATTTTTGGAAATTTCGGGGTTCGTTTGGACATTTTTAGGCATTAATTGAGTTTTCAATGCATTTATGTGTATAATTCAAATTTTAACTACATGCACATCCTCTCATGCATATAAATTGGTTGAAAATTCAAATATGTGTCCTTGGTTGCATGCTTAGGTCCCATCCAAGAAATGGGAATGAATGTCAAACACTCTGCCACCGTCACTCATCTGCAGACATTGAGATACCTGGTTTTTAAATTCTAGTAAATCCAAAGCTCGTATGAAATTCATGAAACTTGGCATGCTATGATGGAGCGGCATTAAAATGTCGTGGTAAATTTTTTGTCCCATTTGGGGCAGGTTTGGGTATAAGCTTCTCACAACAAGCGTGATGGTTTCGGTAGGGAACGTGCCACCTTTGGGGATGAAACGATATCCATTGCCTCTTATTGCTTTCAAAAAAATTCTAGTGTGAACATACAACAACATGAGTGTTGTGTTTAATTTTGGAATTTTTCGGGGATCGGTTGGACATTTTTATACATTAACAGGGTTTTCTAGGCATTTTATGTGCATAATTCAAATTTGAACTACATGCAAATGCTCCAGTGCATATAAACGGGTTGAAAAATGAAATATGTGTCCTTCGGTGCATGCTTAGGTCCCATGCATGAAATTGGAATGAATGTCAAAAACCATGCCACTATCACTCGGCTACAAATATTGAGATACCTGGTTTTTAAATTCTAGTAAATCCAAAGCTCGTTTGAAATTCATGAAACTTGGCACGCTATCATGGAGCGGCATCAATATGCCATGGTAATTTTTTGTCCTATTTGGGGCAGGTTTGGGTATATGCTTCTCACAAACCAGAGCTTCTCACAACAAGCATGATGGTTTCAGTAGGGAACGTCCCACCTTTGGGGATGAAACAACATCCATTGCCTCTTATTGCTTTCAATTTTTATCGTGTGAACATAGCACAACCGGAGTGTTGTGTCAATTTTTAGAATTTATTGGTTTGTTTTGACATTTTTTGGCATTAATTGAGTTTTCAATGCATTTATGTGTATAATTCAAATTTTAACTACCTGCACATCCTCTAATGCATATAAATTAGTTGAAAATTCAAATATGTGTCCTTGGTTGCATGCTTAGGTCCCATGCAAGAAATTGGAATGAATGTCAAACACCCTGCCACCGTCACTCGTCCGAAAACATTGAGATACCTGGTTTCTAAATACTAGTAAATCCAAAGCTCGTATGAAATTCATGAACCTGGCAAGCTATCATGGAGCGGCATCAAAATGCCGTGTTAGATTTTTTGTACAATTTGGGGCAGCTTTGGGTATATGCTTCTCACAAACTAGAGCCTCTCACAACAAGCATGATGTTTTCGGTAGGGAACGTCCCACCTTTGGGGATGAAATCATATCCATTGCCTCTTATTGCTTTCAAAAAAAATTCTCATGTCAACATAGAACAACAGGAGTGTTGTGTCAAATTTTGGGATTTTTCGGGGTCTGTTTGGACATTTTTATGCATTAATTGAGTTTTCAATGCATTTATGTGCATAATTCAAATTTGAACTACATACACATGCTCCGGTGCATATAAATTGGTTGAAAAATCAAATCTTTGTCCTTGGGTGCATGCTTAGGTCCCATGCAAGAAATAGGAATGAATTTCAAACACCAGGGCACAGTTGATTGGCGGCAAAACGTTGAGATACTTTCTTCTCAAATTCTATTAAATCCAAAACTCGTCTGAAATTCATAAAACTTGACATGCTATCATGGAATGGCACCGACATGCTATGGTATTTTTAGTGTTCATTTTGAGAGAAGGCGCACTCGAATAACAGCCAACAAAGGCATTTTGAAAAAAATAGCTGCCACTCTAACATCGCAAATGTTTGTATAATTAAATCGTGTGCGTTATGTTAACCATTCACGTGATGCCACGTGTTTTCGTTTTAATGGCTATTGGAGATGCCGTGTGGACAGCTGGTTGACTGAATGGGAGACATGCGAGCGCAGTTCGGTGCACAGGCTAACCGAGAGCGTGCAAGCTGTCCTCAAATGCGTAGGATCACTGGGAAGCGTGCGAGTTGTACGTTGCACAGGCTCACCGGGACGCGTGCCAGGGCGCACCCCTCCACCCACTATTGCGCTGGTCCCCATGCGTTTGGCTGCACCCACCTCATTTGTGCCCTTACGCGTGCCCTCCTCCGCTGCATCGGACGCCGCCGTCGACCGCTACCTCTCAGCACCGCCAGCTGTTGTCCTCCCGTGCCGCGCCCGTCGATCGCGTAATGACATGATGCTTGATGTTTGATTTACTAGTGAAAAACATTATGTGCTGCATTGAAGACTTCAACAACGGCGTCCCGGAGGACGACAACGGCAACGACGGCGCGGTGCCATTAGCTTTTTAAAAAAAAAACTTCAATGGTTTTAAAATATAAAACACTCATCGCAAACATTTTAGTTAGAAGACCCGTATGCAAACCGACAACTTCCCCAGGAAACCAAGGGAAAATGTGCCGAGCAGGATTTGTGTAGCTCTTGATTGCAAACGTTTAAGATAGAACAAGCGTATGCAAAGTGAGAGCAAGATTTGTGCATCCCATCAACGCAAACGATTCTTTTGGATGACCCGTGTGCAACCACTTACAAACAATTTGGTAAAATTTGCATCTGTCATATTGGGTATGCTGCCATTTGTCAAACTGGAAAGATTGACATTTCTTGATCTAGTAAAGTTGCCATTTGTCAACCTTGTAACACTACAATTTGTCAAAATATGAAGCTAAAAATCACTAGAAATATCTAATTTTTGCAACTAAAATTCAGTAATTAAGCATTGATTTCATTCATAGATTAAGCAATTGTTCTTTATATAAACAGTTCAACTTGATAGCTGAACCGACCAAACTTTTCACAAATTGTTGCCAACCACGTACTGAAATAGCTAGTTCTACTTAATATACTAGCTAAGTTTAAGTACGTTGTACAGTTCGACCACATCTATAGTTAGATGAGCTGAACAAAATAGCCCCTAAATACTACTACTACTATGGAGGGGCTTTGTACTAATTCCAGTAGCCTCCCCTCTGCCGAGCATGCTCAGTAAGAGGCAGAGGAGAAGGAGCCTACCGACGAGATGGACAACTGCAATACGGTGCCTGCCGTTACTGCACCTTCAGCGACGCTCACCTTGAACGCCATCTACCGCTCCAGACGACCCCCTCTCGAAGCGGTGGTTCTCCTCATAGATTTTCTGATTCCTCGCCTCTGAGGCGGCGTGTACCATGGCCATGGCGGCGGTAAGGCTCTTTGGGTGCTCGATGAGGCGCTCCTCCTCCTCCCACGGGAACTCGGTGTAGCGTGCAAGGTCGCTGACGCACGTGTGGGCATCCACCTCCGCCTCTCGCCTTCGAGCGGTAGTGGCGGAGCGGGTAATGACCCCGACGGTCAACGGTGGGCTGGCGTCCATGGCGGCCGACAATGGGGTGGCGGCCACGACCACCACCTCCCGCCTTCGGGCCGTGGTGGTGGAGCGGGTGATGGCCACGGTGGCCAGCAGTGGGGTGGCGGCCACAACGGCGACCTCCCGCCTTCGGGCCGCGGCGGCGGTGTGGGCAACGGCCCTGGATTTCGACGGTGATGTGGCAGCAACGGCGGCCGACAACAGCTGCCGATTGGCGGCGATGGCGGAGAGTATGGTCGGTGTTCCGCGCACACCCAACAGGGACACCACGCGCACTACACTACACCGGGGACTGCACCGCCGCCATGGTGTAGCCTCCCAGATGGAGTTATCCTCTGATGACGGCGGAGTGGCTAAGCGACAATGACGGACCGATGCCATTGGTTATTACCGGAGAAGCAGACGAGATAAGCTACATGGAGGGAGGAGAAAATGCGACGCAGGACTTGCCGACCGTGAGGGTTTATATAGAAAGCCAGTAAGCATTGGGATTTTGGGGGATTTCACCGAGTCGAGCGGGAAGCTTGCGCGGGAACCTGCGAGGTTTTGCGGGAACGGGCTCACAGACGATTCATTCGCGCTACCGTTTGGCCAAAAGAACGCCCCCGCGCGCTGCGTATGCTTGGGTTGTAAGCCATCAGTGGCATCGGAGTGACAAGACGTGGGAGAGGAGGACAAAAAGCCACGTACACATATGGTTAATAAAAAAAGTGTGTGACTTAATTACCTACTATACCCTCGTCCTGGTTTATAAGTAGGATTTAACTAATAAAATACGAATGCATGTTGACAAAGATTATATAGTCGAATTTGTATTTGAACATAGTTTCCAATTATATAATTTTTATAACATGCATTAACATTTTGGTGGCTAAATTTGAGTGCAAAGTATGGCACAGAATATACGACTTGTAGGCGACCATTTCATGCGTGTTCAACTGCTCTATGCGTGTGGTTGCTTGCGGTTGAGGCGACCACGGCACGCTCTGCTCGTGTCCCTGCTCTGCCCTCGTCCCTCCACGCGCGCTGGTAGTGTTTGGGGCCAGCGCACGATCAAGCACGTTCGTGTGCATGCGGTTACGCCGGGCGCGGCGCGACAATGCAGTTACCCGCTGCAAAAACTGCCATGCGGATGCACCGAGAATCCAGGCCGCCCGGCCCCCATTTATTCATGAGCCATTTAGCTTCATCTCTCGCGTCACCTGACACAATAAGCACACACACACGCCGACACATACAGAGAGGACATCCAGCGGTTCCAATGGCGATCCCCGTGGCTCCAATGGCGCTCCCAGCAGCCGACGACGACAATGGTGGGCAGTTCACCACGCATGACATAATTGACACCCATGTGGAGAAGGCCCTCTCGGTGGTGTACACAAGCAATCTTGTCTCGGTGGAGAGCTCCATCCAAACTATGGAGCAGTTCCTTGCCGAGGACAAGCACCAAGTGGTCGGCTTCGACCTCGAGTACACCATCGGTCGTGCTGGGCACGATCAGTTGTGCATGCGACATGACGTCCTCGTCTACCACTACCATCTGGCCACAAGGCCTTGCGAGCGTGTCTCTGGGTTTATCAATAGCTCCGACTACAGTTTCGCTATGGTGGAAAACACCAACGATCTAAAAGTGCTCAAGGTTTCGGGCTTGAATGCCCGAATCTTGTCAACATCCAGCACCACTACAAGGTTTGGGAAAGCGACAAAAACAAACTAAACTCCCTGGTTAACCTCGCCTCGTCCATCATCTAACCCTACTGTATGAAGATGAAGAATGAGAGCAACAAGGACAAGAACGCCTGGCCCAGTGTGTGGCATGAGAGACTGGATGAAGAACATGTCAAGTACGCGACCAAGGACGCGCACACAAGCTACACGATGTACAGGCGGATCGTCGACATGAGAAAGTGTCTTCTTCCTACCCCAGACAAGGGATCCAGCCACAGAGAAGTGGCGGGAGTGTCACAAGAAGTAGATGACAAGACGATCGTTTCTCCTACTTTAGAATGCATGCAATTGTTTATTGAGGTGTGTGCGAATGATCTGTATAGTCACTTATGTCATTGGATGTTTATTTCAGTTATATATATATATATATATATATATATATATATATATATATATATATATATATATATATATATATATATATATATATATATGGTGGGTCTATTCTCATAACACCCCTTAAGACCTTATTCTCATAACACTAGCCTTATTCTCATAACACCCCCTCCCTACGCACCTCCTAGCGCGTGAGCGCCCCGGCGGCCGACGGAAAGCGGCGTCCCCCTTCCTCCCCGCCTCCTAGCGTGGGAGCGCCCCGGCGGCCGGTATATACGCTGGCGATCGATCCTGCCCAGCAAATCAATCAATCAATCAAGCGAGCAAAAGTGCAAAGTGCAAAGCCTACGTACCAAGTACTAATTCCGATCGATCCAGCAAGTAATCTAAAGTAAACTAGCGCGTGATCGATGGCTGCCGACTTGGACCTCGACGGCGTGATCCAGCGCCTCCTGGACGCGGAGGCGCCCCTCATCAGATCACCGTCCGCCCCGCCGCCGCTGAATGGCGAGGAGATCCGGCACCTCTGCGCGGCCGCCAAGGAGCTCCTCCTCTCGCAGCCGACGCTGCTCGAGCTCTCCGCCCCCATCAACATCTGCTGCGACATCCACGGCCAGTACCCGGACCTCCTCCGCCTCTTCCGCGAGGTCGGGCCGCCCTCCGCTGCCAACCGCTACCTCTTCCTCGGCGACTACGTCGACCGGGGCGCGCAGAGCATCGAGACCATCTCCCTCCTCCTCGCCTACAAGCTCAGGTACCCCGACGCCTTCTTCCTCCTCCGCGGCAACCACGAGTGCGCCGTCGTCAACAAGCAGTACGGCTTCTACTCCGAGTGCGCCTCCCGCGCCCGCCGCATAGCCAGGCTCTGGGAGGACGTCAATGAAGTCTTCTCCTGCCTCCCGCTGGCGGCGCTCGACGGCCGCGAGGGTAGGAGCAAGAACGACAAGAACAAGAAGAAGATCATGTGTGTGCACGGCGGCCTCTCGCCGGAGCTCGAGAGCCTAGACCAGATCCGCCAGATCAAGCGCCCGCTGGCCATAAAAAAACCATTGCAGTTCACTTGGTGATCCAAAAACAAAAACACATCGGAAAAGCAGCTCACTTATCAACACTTCTCAAAGTAAAAACGAATTTTGTGGTGTCTATGAAAGGTGTCTGGTTCATTTTGTGGTGGTTTGTTAGGTAAGTGAACGTGCAGTGCACTTGGGTAAAAAAGAAGTCTGCTACGAAGGACTCCTTAGTATAGTTCATTTTGAACAAAATGCATTTAAAAACAAGTAAAAATGCAGTGCACTTTCGTCTTAAAAAAGTCCATTGCAAAGGACTTTTTGAAGCTCACTTTGTTTCTCTCCACGAAGTTGGCCATAAAAAAACCATTGCGGTTCACTTGGTGATCCAAAAAAAAATACATCGGAAAAGCAGCTCACTTCTCAACACTTCTCAAAGTAAAAACGAATTTTGTGGTGTCTATGAAAGGTGTCTGGTTCATTTTGTGGTGGTTTGTTAGGTAAGTGAACGTGCAGTGCACTTGGGTAAAAAAGAAGTCTGCTACGAAGGACTCCTCGGTATAGTTCATTTCGAACAAAATGCATTTAAAAACAAGTAAAAATGCAGTGCACTTTGTCTAAAAAAAAGTCCATTGCAAAGGACTCTTTTAAGCTCACTTTGTTTCTCTCCACGAAGTTGGCCATAAAAAAACCATTGCGGTTCACTTGGTGATCCAAAAACAAAAACACATCGGAAAAGTAGCTCACTTCTCAACACTTTTCAAACGCGCGTAAAAAATTAATTAGTACGAAAAAAGACAATAGCAAATCATGAGGTTCGCTTTTGGTAGTGTTCCGCTTCACTTTCGGGAATGTTGCGGTCCACTTTCCTTCGGAAAAAAAGTTGGAAAAAAGACAACAAAACTCCTCTGAGAAAAATCTACGTCCAACAAAATAAATCATGAGGTTCATTTGACTGTCTGATGCAGTGTGTTCTTCAGTTTGAAGCAGTGCGCTTTTCTGTCCGATGCAGTGCACACGTCGATTTTGTTGTCGCGAAAAACAGAGTTTCTGTGTTTTTTAATTTCAAAACTGCTCTTAAACCGTAATGAATTAGAGGGCGTGTCCTACAAGAAAAAGTAGCGTCTCGACGATATCTTTCCAACGGTGTATCATTTGGATCATTCCGACCAAAGTTTTGTAAAAATTTCACGAAAAAACGGCCGCTGCCGTTCGTAGTCAGCCGCACGATTTTCAAATTTAACTAAAAACCGTAAGGAATCTCAAAAAAAATTAACATATGAAAGTTGCGCCTCGTTCGTAGCTTTCCAACGGTCTATTACACGCCTTGTTTCGACAAACGGTTGAAAACTGGAGTGAAAACAGTACCAAAAATTTGAAAAAATTCGAAAAACACAATTCCGCGATTTAGTAAATTCAAAACTACTCTTAAACCGTAGCGAATTAGAAAAAAATAATAGATATGAAAAATATGCGCGTCGACGATATCTTTCCAACGATGTATCATATGTTTCATTCCGACGAGCGGTTTAGAAAAAAACGCCAAAAAACGCTCGCTGCCATTCGTTGTGAGCCGCACGATTTTCGAGACTGCTCTTAAACTATGATGAATTTTGAAAAGTGTTCAAAATGGCGAAGTTGCGTCTACTCCATAGCTTTTCAACGGTATATTACACGCATAATTCCGATAAACGGTTAAAAAACTAGAGCAAAAAAGGTATCAAAAAAACAACACGTACAGTTTTTCAAACATGAAGTTCGTTGGTCTGTGTGGTGCGGTGCGTATAGCTTTCCAATGCAGTATTACAATGCAGTTAGGAAGTGTTATGAGAATATTATTCTCATAATGTTATGAGAATAGACCGGCTATATATAGGACTCCTATATAGGACTACACAACCATTTTCCTATATAGGACTCCTATTTTATACTCCCATCCTCAATATACCTCATATACACATTAATTATACCTCTTTATCATTCTCAATATACTTCATTAAATATTCTAAGATACCTTAATATGAGTTTTGTTGAAAAAATATCATCTGCGACGTATTTTTTGTAATATACCTTTTTCACGTACAAACACATCAGTATATACGTAAACATTTAAAAATATGTAGACTCTCATGAACTTTTTCATGAAACTCATTTTGAGGTATCTAATAATTACTAGTGAAGTATATTAAAAATAATAAAAAAGTATAAAAGATTCATCTATATGGTATATGAGGAGCGGGAGTACGTACTCCCAGGAGTACACAACCATTTTCCTATATATATATATATATATATATTATATATATATATTATATATATATATATATATATATATATATATATATATATATATATATATATATATATATATATATATATATATATATATATATATATATATATATAAGCAAATCACACGGCTTATTAGCAACAATCGTATGTATTATTATTGGTCTTCGCACACATTTCTGATTACGGACCTGTTTGCCACGTATCACACACATCTTATTCAGTTGAACCGTTTCCATTGTGTTGCCTAATCACACACAGTTCATCCTAGTGAACCATATGTTGTATATCGCACACACCTTCATCTGGCTGCCCGTTTCTTTTGTACCTCCTCATCGCAAACAGTTAATTGAACTGAACTGTATGCCCTGCATCGCACACGCAACTCAAATCCGAACCAGATTTGATGCATCCGTCATCGCAAACGTTTTGCCCCCTTTTTGACGATTTTTTACACCATCGTTTGCGATTATGGCATCGCACACAGATTCGTCGAAGGGTCTCTTATTGTAGTTTCGCATTTGGACCATCCTACTGTAGTGCTTGACGAGCGCTCCTAACACATTTGGGTATATGGGGAACCCCTGACCAATCGCTTAGGAAAGAACTCTTCCAGCAAGGCCCAACATTGGTTTAACATTTGCCAACATAATAATACTGATAAATTATTATTTTGCATAGGGAGTCAGTGCTACCCGAGGATTCTTAATTTTAGCATAATACAGGGGGGCAGTGCCGATGGTGTTGGTCCAAAATAGAGTCGTGTGCGGCTTCCCCCAGGCCAACTCGGGCCTTAGTCGTTGTACACCGCGCTCATTCGGTCGTGCCCTGAGAACGATATACGCGGCTCATATCGATATTGTCGGCACATCGGGCGGTCTTGCTGGATTAGTTTTTACGTTTGAGGAGAGGTGGGTCCACCCGAATTCCTTATCGTAAGCATCACGTTATTCATGGTGTGAGCATGTTCCATTGGATGCGTGTGGCAGTTTGTAGTGGATTAATTTGGAGCACCCCTGCAGGGTTAAATCTTTTCGAAAGCCCTCCCCGCGGTCATGTGGTAACTTGGAAATTTATAATATCTGGTTGTATAGAACTTGACACTAAACACGAAATAAAATACACCAACCGCGTGTGTAACCATGATCGTCTGTTTTTGAGGGAGTTCGGGAAGAGAACACATAAGGGTTATGTTTGACTCGTAAGTAGTCCAGGATCACTTATTGATCATTACTAGTTTGCGACCGTTATGCGTAGTTACTTTTGTACTCGTATGTTAGCCACCATACAATTCTTACTGCTTGCGGCAACCTCACCACTTATCCATTCCATACCCATTAATCTTTGTTAGTCTTGATAGCCATGGTAATGGGATTCATGGGTCCTCGTGGCTCATAGATTACTACAGCAATAGTTGCAGGTACATGTAATGCGATGATTTGACGTGAGAGGGATGCTTGCTTTTCCTGGAGTTCTTCTGGTTCTTCTTCTTCTTCTTCTTCTTTTTCTTTTTCTTCGATCAGGGGATAGGTTACTGGTCAGCAACCTGGGCTAATAGGGTGGATGTCGTTTATGTTTTTGTTTGTTTTCATCTGTAGTAGGATGTCCCTCTTCTATACGATGTATGATGTATTCATGTGGCACTTGTATGCCTTTGTATGTATCTCCATCTATTATGTAATGGTACGATGTGATGATATCCACCTTGCAAAGCGTCTTCAGTATGCGCTTCTATCCTTGGTGGGACCTCTGAGTTCCTCGAGGATAGGGTCTCATATTGGGCGTGAAATACCTCCTCTATCTTGCTTGTTGGATCAAGAAGGAGAGGATGCCGTCGAGCCGTAAGTGTGCTAAACTCAGAGGTGCCATCCGTTTGGCACTAGACCGGATTGGATCGCGATTGGATCATGAAGAGTACAACTAAATCAACCGCATTACGTCACTAATGCTTTCGGTCTACAAGGGTATGTAGACACACTCCGCTCTCATTACTATGCATCTCCTAGATTAGATCATGGGTGTTCATAGGATTTTTTTTCATGCAATGTTCCTCATCACACACATGTCATAGCTCGACACCCCAATGTTCTCCCTACCAAAAATAGTATTGGCAAGGAAGATCATGAAGTAAAGAATAGCGGCGTTTGGTATGCTCGATACCTTCTTACTGGAGAGGTCATGCTCATCCTCGACGAAGATGAGCTCCCATATACCCAATGCATTAGGAATGGGAACACCCCTAGTGTCGAGAAACCCTTGGTACTCGAACCCAAAGGTGTTGCACCACTGCTCAAGCGTCATCATACGCGGAACTCCCTTGAGTGTGAAGGAGCAGCTCGCAGTCACCCTTGAATCCCTGAGAGTGGGCTCAATGGCGGAGATGAACTCCACGGTGATGCTGCGGTATGTCATATATGGAAGTTGCTGACATTGCTTGCAAGCCATGCGAACTCATTGTGGAGCGGGGACTACAAGAACGTGTCACACTTCCACTTCGTAGGCGTCATTCCCCGGTTGTTCACTCGTTGGAAGTCCTTGTTAACAACAGCCCGGAGGTTGTCTCCCTCATTCCAGGCATGCTTGGAGCGCGAGTCCATGGCCCTCTTACCCACAACAATCGCCGATATCATCATTCTCTACACACACACAAATAAAGATTGAAAAATGTAAGTTTTACTTGGGGATCGAGTTGTAATATTATCTAAGATCGATTCTGACCTATTACTTAGAATCCTAATGTGCAAATGAAACAGTAATTAAAAAATATTGGCGTGTCATCTAGACTATGAACACTAATGAAATCACCATCAAAACTTGCCAATGAGCCATGGATCGAAGGAGAAACTTACCAAGGATGATGATGCACTGAGAAAACGAATGAAATCCGCGAAGAAACGGAGGTTTTGGAGGATTTCTTTTAGGGTTTGAGAGAGAAATAGATGATGTTTGGGCGCAAGGGGAAGGAATAAGAGGACTCCCTTGCGTCAGCGGCCTCCATATATGAAAATTTTGGTCTAAACAACTACTTATACGGGTGCGTGTATGGAACGCCGTCTCGCGTTGATTTCTGTTGATCTGGGGTTTGCGTACCTAGGACGGAGCGCTCATGCGGATGTGAGCATCCGTATGGAACGCTGTTGTTCTCCATAGATGTTGAAGACGTGTGGGGCAGAGTGTCATACAACAACTCAAACGAGCGTGGGCGGTCGTATGATACTCCATCCTTTTACCTATGCTCCAGGTTGAGTTTGCTCAAGGTTCCAAACAATTGCGTATGTGGGCGCTTGCACTCGTTTGATACGCCCTCTTCTATGCTCGACACTTTGGTGGTTTTCGACGAGGGTTTCATACGACCACTCAAACGAGTGTGGGCGGTCGTAATACGTCGTCGTTCTCCCTGGCCCTTTTCAATGTTTCTCCGGTACTTCTATGTGACTAAATATAGAGGCACATGTGACCTCTTATACGGGGACATGCGCCCGTTTACTAACCCTTCTTTTCCCTCGATTGCTGTCCTCCCTTGCTTCTTTCTTTCACCTTCTATATTTGATGTTTGTCCTGCGACACAAAGTCAAAAATAGCTCATCCGATAGATTTTCATCATATTATTTATGAGACAAAAACAACAAAAGTTTAACAAAATAATGGGTTTCCTCCCATCACGCGTTGGTTATTAGGTTGCTTAGCTCAGCCTTCTACCTGGGTATCATGTCAAGACTCCGGTGGCCTGCGATTTTCTTTACCTGTCGCACATCTTCATTTAGGTGGAGGAATGTACTTCTCCTTGGCTCCTTGCAAGTTCGGGAAGTATTTCACTTTTTTTCTCGCAAATTCTGAAGGTTACTTTTCCATCGGAGCAATCCAGTGTTGCACCTGCAATATTCAAAAATGGCCTTCCAAGGATAATTGACAATTTTTCATCTCCGGGCATGTCAAGGATAAGGAATTGAGTATGTATGACATGACCATGTAATCTTAGTGGGACATTCTCAGCTGCTCCCACTGGCTTCTTTGTGGACTCATCTACTATCTGCAAGACTGCTTGTGGGCATGTATTCAGCAAGATTCAACTTGTGGTAAATAGCTAGAGGCATCTCACTCACGCCTGCCCTACATCACAAAGAACATTATTTATATCAATATTACCAATTGAGCACGATATTGTAGGTATACATGGGTCTCCCAACTTTTATGTTATCTTGTTCACAAAGGGATATTCCATTATTATAGCGACCTGTTCCGAAAAATTCATACTTCTTTTATTTTTAAAAATGTCACGCATGAACTTAGCAAATGTAGGAATTTTTAACATGTCTGGTAAAAGCATCGACATTTTAAGTTCACCTATTTCTTGCAAAAAAAAGGATGAACAACGTGCATCATTCGAAGGTGGCTTGTCAGTCCTAGGGTAAGGAAGGATTTTCCTTGTTTTACCTTTGTCTTTCTCCTTAAATCTTTCTCTATTCCTCTTTGCTTGGTTATTTCCCTCTCCGGTGGGATCAGGAGGTTAGACGTTCCTTTCCACCCTTGGTTATTCAGCTCTTTCTGATTCTCGAGTTTCTTCTTCTTTTTTAGTGTCACCATTTACTGTTTCAGCATTAGGGTCAACGTCTTTCTCTACTTTTGCTTCATCTCCTTGAGCATCTTGGTGGACCTGTTCTTCCAAATCTTACTCACCAAAGAGAAGCTCTCTATTTTCCTGAGTTTTGCTTTGTCTTTCTCTTCTTCTCTGCTCTTGTTCCTTCTCATACCACTCTAGGCCTTTCGGATCCTGCGTTCTTTTACCACTACAAGTCGAATTTCATTAGTAAAAACATGATTTTCATCATCTTATTGAGCAAGAATCAAAGATTGAGTCTCTGAGATGTGAGAGAATTGAGTTTTTATCATGCAAGAGTGTCTATCGAGATTCTTTACCACTTTACTAATCCCTTCTACCTCTCATGAAAGGTAGGTTATTACTTTTTCATTATGATAGATACATCTTCGAAAGTCTCTATTAAAGTTAACTTGATGAAATTTAAACTTGTTCATCCTCTCTTGAAGTTCATCTTCCTGATGATAGATACTGAATAAATGCACTTTTTCATTAATAACTAGTTCAATAGGCTCACTTTTCTCTTAAGTAAGCTTTTTAAATTATTCCATGTCTTCAGTATGGTATATTTTTCTAGTTGGTTTGGCTCGCTCTTTGATATCCCATTGTTCATGTGTAGATACAATTTTCTCTATATGCCTTTTTCCTTCTTCTAAGGTTAAAGACATAAATTGTCCTCCTACACTCAAATGAAGAATTCATTTTGATTCCACATGAATTTCATGATAAAACATATGAAGTATAACATACTGAGCATAACCATGGTTGGGGCATAAGTTCAAAAAATTAGAATATCTCTCCTAGTCTTTACATAATGTTTCACCGTCTTCCTGGACGAATAAGGTGAGGTTTTTTTTCTCAGTTTAGTAATCTTTGTGCCTGGAAGAATCTTAGCCATAAAACTTTAAGCACACATTAGCCATCTAATTATACTCCCTTGAGGCAATCGATTATACAAATTCTCAGCATCTTCCTTTGAAGAAAACCCGAAGAGCCTTAATAATGCAAATTCTCATGGCACATCTTTAGTTTAAAGGTTCGACATAAAGTGTCAAAGAACATGAGATGTGCTTGTGGGTCTTCTTCAGTCCAGCAAAGGCATGCTTTATAACTTCTCCAATAAGATCGCAGTCAATCGAGTACTCTTTAGCATAACTAGATGATAGCCCGCGCGTTACTGCGGGAATTGTGCTGAAAAGGGGGATAAATTAGAGAGATGAAATATAAATAATTTGAGTTAACCACATGGTCTATCAGCTCAAGTAATAATTTGATGAGATCGAATAATACACAGCTGGCTACAAAAATAGAAATATTTTCCCTTTTCTTTCTAAGAATGCATATTTTAAATGAACATAAAACACAAATAAAATAATGTAAGTGCTTAGTAAGGAGACTTTAATACTGTTATAATCTTCACGCCGAGGAAGTATAAGAAATGCACTATGTGAGATGAAAGTAATTCACGAAGATGGAGCACACATAAATACAATGGTCGCTAAGCTGGATTCTAAACTTTCTAACCAACTAACACACACACTCACGCATTATACTTCACGCGTTATTGAAGAGCAACAAACAATAATTCTGAAATCATAATTACCACCATGTTACAATATTCAGGGAAATCATTTTGATGCAGGGTTAAGGACTAACATCATAATGCCATCCCCTTATCACCAAGGCATCACTACCTGATAACAAAATAAATTACTCAAATCAGCGTTGATGCATTACAAAATCTCCGGAAACATATACATATCTAAAATATAATTTGATCAAGACATGGTACCTCTTGGAACATAGCAAGAAGACTAAGATGCAGCTCGAACTGCTGAAACAACATCAGACTTGGCCAAGTTTCTAACATCGGAGAAGGTCATAACTTATTGTCTCATCCAAGTACAAAAATATACATATCTATGCTTGGTAAAGAAGAAGATTGGAGAAGAAAATAATCACTAAAAAATATAGATGTAGAAAAATGAAATACAGTTCAGAAAACTATATGTTAGAATGGCATCTTCCAACATGTCAATGTAGGCTGAATCATATGGTATTGTCCCATAATCGTGGCACAACTTATGCCCTCGGGGGTATAATGTTTTGAATAATAAGAAGTTATTTCAGGACAACACATTCGTCCTAAATTAAGTTACATGATGTGATGTCAAGATGGACTAAGCACCACACTAATTGGGTTCAATACCTTAAACTCGAAGTTGTCACACTCACAACAGAACCACTACAACTATCTATACATATTGGAAAAAACATAACCTGGATTAAATAGTGAAAGGATGGATACTGAATTACATACACTTTGATCTGACCTCTCGAGCTCCAAAACAATGGCATGCATCTATGGCTGACGCGACCGCCACTCTCTGGCAGATTCAAGCATCATGCAGTATTAATCATGGCCTAAATTGAAACAGTGTCAGAATATAATTGTTGAACTATACAAAAGAGGAAGTGTAGACATGGAAAATAAGTTATATATATATATATATATATATATATATATATATATATATATATATATATATATATATATATATATATATATATATATATATATATATATATATATATATCCCCATACCGTGGCTAGCAGGTTAGAATTTTCCATCATTGATAAGGACATTAACAACAAAAATAACCTGCAGACATAAGATATTTCGACTATCCATGGATATATACATTCAGCATACAAAATTAATTCAGATGTATTGAACGATAAAGAAGGGTATGGAAGTCATACCATCAAAGAAGATTTGTGCATTTGAGCAAGGTAATTGCTTCTGATTTCTTTCGTAGCAAGGCTTGGTAATACAATATATGCAAATTAAAGCAATCCTACTAAGAACATGGAAGAACAGGAGTTGCCTTCAGTGGATGGTACCATTGTCTTCTTCAAAGGGATTTTGACACAATCTGCTAAAGAAAATCAAACCAGTAAAAGGTAAATTTGCAACTTCAAGTTTTATTTTGTGATCTCAGGCGTACCTTGTACTCCCTCCGTTCGGAATTACTTGTCTCGGAAATGGATGTATCTAGAACTAAAATACATCTAGATACATCCATTTCTACGACAAGTAATTCCGAACGGAGGGAGTAATACTATTTGGCTGGCAGTACTCTTCTCGTGGCAGCAGATCATGGAGCAATTGTCCGGGAAAACCTTCGCCAGAGTCGCGACCAAGCCATGGCTTCCGCCGATGGCTACTACCGCTGGTTGAAGCGTGTGGTGGTCAATGTGGATGGTGATGGTAAGACGGGGGAGATAAGGCCGCATAATTCTGTAGCCGAGGAGAAGAAGAGGACGGATCGGGTGAAATAGGTAAGCGAAGCGACGAGTGTGCAAAGAGTAGGACAGGAGGACATCAGTCACTTATGGAGATCGTGGGGAGATGAAGTGAAGAGTCAATCATCAATGACCTGCAACTGCAACAGAAGACTTTCTTTGCTTTTTAGTTGAACAGTTTAATTGATAAGATGAAAGTATGGGCCATCTAGTTAGTGTCAGCAAGCTAAAACTATACTGAAGAACAACGGGATAACATCACCTCCACACTGAGAAGTTTACTCAAAAGGAGTGAAGTAAATGCGGCTTTGTTAACCTGGGGAACACGTGGATAAACCGAGTTCCTGGCCAACGATGACGCCAGTGGAGCAGAGCAACAACGTCAGCGGCCAAAGGGCAGAGTAGAGCCACAACGCCAGTGGTCAAAGGGTGGATAGCATGCGTCCCAACTGCACCTGGAGGCTTAGAGCTGAGGAAGGGGGTGCGCAGCAAGATAGTGTTGTTCTTCGACGACATAGGGCACCAGCAACATAACCACGCCCTGTCCACATCCCAACGCCCAGGAGACGTCAGACCGGCGGCCGCCGGTCAGTCAAAACAGACGTCAGACAACGGGCAGCGCACGATGGTGGACGGGCGGCGCGAGCAAGCGAGCGGGGCGGCCATGGTGCGGTGAGCACCGGCACTGGCCTAGATGTGGCGGCAGGACTCGATCCGGCGGAGGAGGAGGTAGTGGAGGCGTGGGGCGGCCATGGCACGGTGAGCACCGGCGCTGGGCTGGAGGTGGGTGGGATTGGCCGGTGGTCATGCGGGATGAGGCGCACGAGGAGGCGGTGGAGGCGGTCCGATGGAGGAGGAGGCAGTGGAGGCACGGGGCGGCCATGTCGCGGTGAGCATCAGCGCTCGGCTGGAGGTGGGTGAGATCCGGCCTGTGTGGGAGGGTCGGCGGCCGTGCACGATGCGGGTGAGGGAAAAAGCATGTCTTCTTTCCATCGCCGTGCCGCAGGGAAGACTGAGTCCGAAGAATGATTGGGTGATTTTGGAAACTGAATACTGACGTGGCAAATTGCTGACGTGGACAGTGTGCATGATGAGAGAATAGGGAGAAGTGGGGAGCAACTTCTTAGGAATGGTAGATGTTGAGTATCGTGATTATTAGGAAAGCTAGGATAGCGTAGGATATTATTCTACCTTGCCTTGTACTCCAAGTAGATCATTGTACTCCTATATATATGCCCACGAGGCTCAAGCAATATATCATAAACTATTCCACCAAACCTCTCTCTCCCTTCTAACATGGTATCTATCGCAAGTCGATCCTAAACCCTAGCCGCCACCACTTCCGCACCCGCGCGCCGCCCCCGGGGCAGTCGGCCTCCATGACCGCCGCCGGGGGCCGCGCCGCCCGTACCTAGGGTTCGTTCGCCGGCCGTGTTGGCCGGCTGCCCTAGAGAGTCTTTTTCCTGAGCCCTTGCTCCAGGTTTTTTCGCTCTCTCGCCGGTCGTTTTGATCGGCGTTTTTCTTTTTGGTTTTCCGATCTAATCTTGATCGGTTTGCGTCGCCCACCGCCGTCGTCGACCCAGTGCGCCTCTACTCCGACCCTGGCGCGACCAGCCGGCCTATCCTCCGACCCGGCGACCACGCGCGCCGAGGCGGCCCGCCGGGCCAGCCGCCGTCCGCGCGTCGGTCCGCCCGTCGGCCTGCGCCGGCCGTTACCGCCCTGCTCCGACCGGAACACCTGCATCGCCACGACCCGGCGGCCTCGCTCCATGCGACGGCCAATCATAGCCGTCGCTCGCGCGCCGGCCCGCCAATCGATCCACGTCACCCGCTTCCGCCGTGTCTGCACGGCGGCCCGGCGGTCTACATCGTCGGCCTCGTCCTCGGCTGCATCAGGCTCGTCGTCTGCCTCAACTCGGGCGCCGTTGCTCCGTTGGTCGCTTGGGCCTCGCTGCTCGGGCGCCGGCGCTGCTTTGGCAGCCCGGGTGCCGGCGCTGACGTCCCGTTCCGTCCATCGTCGTCGGCCTCATCCGGGACTCCGCCATCACTCCTCCACCGAGCGGCGTCCCCGACCTCGCGCGCGATCGGCTTGATCACCCGCTCGCCGCCGCGATCCACCTCATCTACGCCGCGCGATCGACCTGGCCCGTCGGTCACGCGCGCCTCCGCAGGTCCCGTGAAGATCGTCCCCGAGTTCAGCGCGCCTCTTCACCGATCGAGCATCGGGCTGCCGCTGCGTCGTCCCGTCGGGCCGCAGCGCCGCCGCCCCTGTGGTTCTCCTCGCGGCTGCATCGACTCGTGCTTCGCCGCTGCGTCGCCCCTTCGGGCCGTAGTGCTGCGATACGCGGTCCCCGCCGCCGCCCCGAGGCTGTCCCCGCGGTTGCACCGACTCGCGAACCGCCGTTGTGTCGCCCCGTCGGGCCGCAGCGTCGCGGCCCGCGGTCCCCGCCGCCGCCCCGAGGTCTTCCCGCCGTCGCCCCGACCCGCTTGCCGCCGCTGCGTCGCCCCTTCGGCCCGTAGCGCCGCGGCCCGCGGTTCACTCTGCCGTCACCGCGCGTCGACTTCTTGTGGTATGCGCCGCGCCATCTCCCTTGGCGCGGGAACGTCACCGTCCGCGCCGGTCTTCGTCACGCTGTCAGGGTTCTTCGCCTACTTCGAGCACCGCCGCCGCACTACTAACCTAGCCGCCGCCGGCGCCGTCAGGCCGCCGCCGCTGCTCTTCTTTGGCCGCCGCCGCCGCTACCTTCGTAGCGCCGCCGTCGCCCGTCCACCACCTTCGTCTTCGTCCAAGCACCAGCCCGTCGCCAGCGTCGCCGTCATCTACCCCGACCACTTCGTCTACTCCGACCACCGTTGGTGACGTCGGCCCCGCGCCGATGGACGCCGCAACCGTCGTCGAGTTCTTCTCTGCTGGCCCCTCCGACTTCTCCGACATGGCGTACAGCTCGTGCAGGTCCCTTGTCTACGCATGCCCGGTGCTGGCAACACCGATGCGTGCTTTCATCCACGACGTGTCCCCGGGCCTGGCAAGCCTGGTCGGTGCTTCGTCAACTTCGTCTTCGTCCGTCTACGCATGCCCGGTGCTGGCAACACCGGTGCGTGCCTTCGTCTACGATGTGTCCCCGGGCTTGGCAAACCCGCCGCGACACGTCGTCAACAACATCTTCTTCCCGGCGCACCACTACTTCGACACCACAGCGCCCCATGCTAACTCGGCGCCCCCATGCGCCCGCGGCTCCACGGCGACTTCCTCGACACCGGCTACCCCGACTCGACATCGACCACGGCATTCTTCGCACGGCTACCTCGACAACGGCTCCACCACCCTACGCTCTCGGCTACATCGACAAACGGCACAAAGGGCTACCGCCTGCTTGAGCAACCTCGTCGGTTTCCACTCCAGTCACGACTCCGCGATGCGTCGACCGTTCCGACTGTGGGGGGGTGTCCGTCGGCTTGCCTTCGGATTCTTCTCCAGTCTCACCGTCTGCGTCGCTACCGTTGTGACTGCGGGGGGATGTTGAGTATCGTGATTATTAGGAAAGCTAGGATAGCGTACGATATTATTCTACCTTGCCTTGTACTCCAAGTAGATCATTGTACTCCTATATATATGCCCACGAGGCTCAAGCAATATATCATAAACTATTCCACCAAACCTCTCTCTCCCTTCTAACAGTAGATTAGTAGGATATACTATAAGAGATCAGGAAATCAATACTTGAGCACAATGACCCCTTAGAGTCTTCGTGGGCTTCAGAGTAATCATCATTTATGCAAACAAATGGTTAAGCTCAACCTTTTAACTATTTTTGTAATTCTCAATTAATGGAGCTTGCTGCTTCTGAGGAAAAGGAGCAATATAATCTGGTAAATACATTTCTTCTGAATGAGTAGATCCCGTGTGAGTTACAGGAAGCATATATGCTAACAATACATGCAAAAATATTTACGAAACAAATACTTTGCGCTTAGCTCCCCAGGAAAGGCGCCAGAGAATGCTTTGATGCCTCTAGCCAAACAGGCTAGTGTAGCACTTTCGCAGAATTATCACAATGACTAATCATCCCAATGAAGATTGGAGGAGAGTATTTACAGGCAACACTTCTATCACACACATGGTGTCACAATTCTTGTCGGAAGTAACTAATTGGGCTTCCGCAAGTATTGTTACTGTGCTAAATCATGGATAAACTAGCTTGACAAATATAAAGGGGATTATGGTACCTGATAAAATTAAATACCATGAATAATAATAAAGGTTGTGTTTCCTACAATGAAAAGATTAGGTGCAGCGCTATTTCAGCTCGTGGTAATAATATATAAAGTATGCCAGTGCAACGGTAATACCAGTTACATTATATTGTACTCATAGCATTTTATATAAGTGTTCGGTTGGTGGTTCTTCCTAATGTTTTCAAACTCCTCCATATGGGATTATATTTCATTCCGTGGTCCTATTTCTCCATTGCCACAGACTAGTCGTCTCTACAAGCAAGGTCCTTAGACCGAAACAAAGCACTAAGTTCACTGGATCACCGTTATCTCATATTGCCTTCGGTCCTCATAGATACCTCCACCCGTCACGCCAGAGGTCATAGATTTCCTAAAATAGATAGATCATACTACTAATAATGCAAATAACGACATATCGAATATGCACAAATTAACCTTACCACTTACCTACATGTCCCACACCTAGGGGGAATTAGTCACACACCATAAGACGGGAATCAATCACAATAAAGATAAAACCCATGAAAACCATATTGATAATACCGGGAAGATCCACAATAAGATGAAATGGATAATTCAATAGTCTTGATCACCAAATGAGATTGGGTAAAGTAACTATTGTTATCCAAATTGGAATTCCTATTACAATAGTGAAAGGGGTGGTGGTGATGATGGATATGAAAGTACCAAAACTACGACAATCTCCGTAGGTTCTTCAGATCCTCTCCTCTCCTATTCTGGTGGCCTGGTGGAAGCTAGGGTTCTTTTCTCCCCCTGGGCCCTCCACAAAAGTTGCTTGTATAGACCTGATGGAGCTGATGGCACCCCAAACGACTACTCATATGAGGGCTTGTCATTGTATGGAACGCCGTATTTTACTCTAGTGGGCTTGTTGACTTGGGTTTCTTCCGGTAAGTTGTGGCATTTGGCTTGACTTACAACAATCCTCCTTGGTTTCCTTCCATAATTGATTTTTCCTACCAAACATTGGGAAAATGGATTTTCTTATCTTTCGAGTGACTACCATTAGAGATATCCAAATAGTAACAAGAATTCCAATGAAACCAATTAAGAATCACTACTAAATCAACACAAATTCCCGAGCCATCATCATTGCATTATTTTGGAAAATTTGAGACACTCGATGGATTGGTTGAATATAAGGGAGGACTGATGATAACATTTCCCGTGGAGAGGAAGATCCTAGGAATTGAGAATTTGTTGTTGTATGGACATGACATGTATCATGTTGAAAGAGGACATTACACGGGAAATTTTAGTTACAAGATGGAATGGCTTCTTCTAGGAAAAAGTTTGAGTGATGGTTTGTTATTTATTCGTGATGATGCAACTATGGACAAGATGGACCATGCAAAGCATATTGGGTCTTGTGCAAATATCTATGTGGAGGAAGTGTCACTTTGTGAAGAACAAGTAATGCGTTAGCATATCAGAGAAGAATGTGCCAAATTTGCATTGCTAAATGTGGATGTCGTGGAGCTAGACATGGTTGATGATATATTTTTATTAGATGTTGCAGCTCAAACCAGAAGTAGTGGCACTAGTTGTGGTAGGGGTGAAAATGACAGTTGTCGAGGAAGAAAATCTGAGGATAATAAATCTGGTTCATAACCTTTTCACTACATATCAAAGTCCAGTGAAGATTAAGAAAAGTAGACAAAGTAGACTTTTAGCTAAAAAATAAAAATACATGTTGTAGCTACACGTGAAGCTCCAGCTGAAGCCACATCAGTTGCGGGTGCATCGTAACAGCTCCATGTGCAACTCCAATAGCTCCAGGTGCATCCACATTAGTTCCAGGTGCAGCTACAACAAGTCCAACAACCTCAGCCGCAACTTCTCTAGATACACCAACAATTGAAAAGAAAATAAATTTTGCAAAGACAAAAACAACAGTGGAAGCAGCAGGTCCAACACAGAGAGGAACAATGCCATAGTTTACCAAAAGATAAAAACCAGCAGTAGCTTTTGAATTTGAGTATGTATCTGCATATCATGTTAAATTTGGCATAAGTGCAAATGAAGTAGTACATGAAGATGAAAAAGAAGGATAAGAAGGTGATGATGAGAGAACATTGGCTACCAGCCTCTTTCAGATCACAATTCTGCTGAAGAATCAGAGGCATAGGAAGTTAGGAAATTAACAAGGGAAACTAGGTGGCACAACATAGCAAATAAAATAGGGGGTGATGTTTGTCCTGTCTCAGAGATAATAATATCATTTAAGGATTGTCTTGTGACGAGAAGTTGGATGGGATAGAAGATGATGACTGCTCTTTTGATGAGGAAGTGATGGTGAGGCGGCCACCCAGCTAGTGAGAAGGAAAAGTCAATGGTATAAATATGGTAATAAATCAGAAATACCTACATGTGAGATAGGAATGGTTTTTATAGGAAGGCATCAAATGAAGAAAGCTCTAGTAAAAACGACATTAAAAGACATGAGCATATTGCTTTCACAAAGGATGAAAATCATAATTTTAATGCAAAGTGTACCTGGCCTGGTTGCAAATGGATGATCTATTCTTCCAAAAATAGTAGAAATAAGTGGCTACAAGTGTCTACCTTTGTAGATGAGCATCACTGCATTCCAAGAAGAGACAACAGACTCGTTACATAATCTATTATTGCTAGAAAATATGGTAGGCCTATAAGACCAAATCCCAGTTGGAAGTTAGAGGCTTTGAGGAGGATCTATTTCACTACAAGAAATATGTCAACTTGTGACCTTCTATCAGTGACCCTGGAAGAAATTGTCGTAAATCTACGAACATTTTAGACCAATTGGTCATAAATTGTTCGGGGGGCTCCAAACCCTAAACCATAACAACCATTTTGGTTAGAAAGGTCATAATTTACTTACATGAAATAGCCGTAAAGCAGCCAACACTAGTCTGCTGCCTTATTTCTAGATGATCACAACCAATATATGTGATCATGGCCTTGTAAATTGTGGTGCATTTCTATGACTAGGTGCCACCTCCTGAGTTTTTCCTATGTGTCATGTCCAGGTGTCAATTTTTGCCTCTGTCATGCCCATGTGTCAAGTTTTGCCCTAGGTTGTGATGCAACCTGCATTTCTGTCATTCCCAAAATTCTCATAAATTCTTTGGATCACATCTTCCTCAAATATGTCAAAACCCTTTCTTGCCTAACTCGAAAATAATTCAGGAATATTCGTTTTCCTACTCTGTTCAGAACAACACTTTGTGAAGGAAGTGCTATTTATATTTTCTTGATTGCCCTCAAAATTTCGGTGCACTCTTTCCTATCAAAATCATTGCCTCATGACAAAATTCAGATCCATTTGCCTAGTAAATCTTCATCAGCAAATTTTTGAAGTTTCTATTCAGCTAGAAGCTTTGTGAAGAAACTAATATCTAGGCATATCCTAATGAGTTGAATTTTTGCCACATCTTCTATATGCCCAAATCATAGATCTCCACAAAATTTGAGGCCCATCTAACAATGCATGTGAGGTCAACGTCCAATTTTTTTTTCTGATAATATTTTTAGTTTGTGAAGCAACTATATTTTTTATTTCTTTATATTTCCTGACAATTTACGAGGACATGACCCTGCCTATAGAACCTCCCTCCACAAAATTTTAGCTCATTTAATTTATCCAGTTTCCCTCAATATTTTTCCCAATTTTCTGTTCAGTGGAGAGCATTGTGAAGGAAGCACCATTTTTATTTATCCAAATGGTATGAATTTTTTACAATTCCTTGATATGCCCATATTATCCTTCTCCTCCAAATTTTAGCTCAATCCAAGCATCTATGTGAGACCAATTTCAATTTCTATTTTCTGGACAGATTGACACATTGCAAAGCAAGTGCTACCTAGACCCCTCCTATGTCCCTCCAACTTTTGGGGCACTCTTCCATATTCAAATCATTTCCACATGCCTATATTAAGCTCCATTTGCCTAGTAAATCTTCCTCAAAAAATTTCCAATGTTTCTATCTAGAGAGAAGCTTTGTGAAGTAAGTACTAGCTAGGATTATCCAAATGATCTGAGATTTTTCCAAATCTATCGTATGCTCAGATAATCACTCTCCAAAATTTTTGAGCTTTATCTAGTAATCCATGTGAGCTTATCATCCAATCTTTTATTCTGGTCATATTTTCAATTTGTGAAGCATTTATAGTTTATATTTCTTAATTATTTTTGAAACTTTACCATGCCATGTTTCTACCTATATGAATCCCCTCCAACAAATTTGAGCTCATTTCATTCATCAGACTTCTCTCAATAGTTTTCCCAAGTTTCTATCCAAAGAAGAGCATTGAAAAGGAAGTACCACTTTGGCATGTCCAAATGGTATCAAAATTTTAAAGTGCTTTCCTATGCCCAATTTACCATTCTCCACCAAATTTCCGCTCAACCCATTCGTTCATTTGAGCCTAGCTTCAACATCCATACTTTTGTCCAGTGTGGTACTTTGCAAAGCAAGTTCCACCTAGGCTCCTTCATTTGAGCTGCAAATTTGCCAAGACAGTGTCCTTAGTAGATGATCGTCCTCAGCCAAACCTCAGGCACATTGTCCATGTGCATTTTCCCCACCGCTAATGAAACACTTGGCTGCTAATTCATGTTTGAGCTTAGTTCACTCTCCCCGTGAGATTATTCGGTTGTATTATTATTCCTAACACCTATCGGGGGAGTGCCCAACCCACTAGACATGCCTAGGCCGCCCAGAACACATGGCAATGAAATAGTCACGAGGTGACCATGCGGCCCACATGCCAGTTTACGCGCTCTGAAGTTGGGTCCCTCGCCCACCGTCCAAACCTCTATGCATCTCCATCACACCATGTATCTCTGATTAAATATATACTTATGTACCAAAAAAAGCATTTTTTTGGAAATAATCATGATCAAACTATAAGGCAGCTGCAGTACAAACTTGATCCACTTGGTGTTGAATCGGCAAAAAATTGTCTTTTTGATGAGAGGTGGCTCAAAGCTTTTGAAACTCAACCATTTGGCCAATTGTACATTAAATATGGAATAATATTTTAGAAAATTGATTCGATCCAATTTTGCAACAAATATATGGTAGGCCCTTCACAAAAAAAATCATTTTCGCCACTCAAAAAATGGAAAATGAAATTTTCGTCCAAAGAAAAAGAAACATTCCTTAGGCAACCTTGTTTGCCATTCCAAGGTGCACCCTTGTGCACAATATGAGATCGTTTTAACAAACTATGCCATGAATGTGGCCATAAGATTGATCATTTGTCTTGAAAGGCATGAATCTTCACACATGATAGCTCATTTCTGATAACACTTTTTCAAAATAATTGTCGTATTACAAGTTTATTCTAGCTAAATCGGCATAATTTTCTCTTTTTCTCGAGAGGTGAATCAAAAAGTTTTGACACCCAACTGTTTGGTCAACTGTGCATTAGATATGGCCTTGTATTTTAGAAAATTGATTTTGTCCAATTTTACAACAAATATATGGTAGGTTTTTCACAAAAACCTGATTATTGGCACTCCAAAATTTAAAATTTGGAGTTTTGTTAAAGAAAATGAGAACCCCTCAAATCAACATTGTTTTTCATCCCAAGATATACATATGTGCACAATATTGGTACATTTTTACAAACTATGAAATGGTAATATTTTGAATGTTTACCCTGAATAAGAGGGTAATTATTTTTTACAAAAAGAATAAAAAAAAATTACATAAGCTCAATTCCGATTGGGGGAATTAGTTGCGGCATGGATAGATGACATGGCAACGATCCGTCCATTGATCCATTCATCCAGCCCACTTTAGCAAACCCCTTCCTCTCTCTCGCCTGAACCCCACCAAACCCTCGTGCCCGCCTCTCTCCCTCTTGCGCGAACCCTAGCGCTCCTCCCTGGAGTTAATTACACGATAGTACCACATTTGGGGCGGTGGTGACGGATTGGTACCAAGTTTGGTAATTTTTACGTGTCAGTACCAAGTTTCGGACAAGCCGTTGCAAATCAGGCTAAACTACGTATTGACAGCGTATCTGACCGGCGGGGCCCGTATGTCAGGTGTCGATGTGGCATATTTTTTGCAGAAAGCCCCCTTACTTTATATGTAACCACGTAAAGGCACATTATTTTTGCGGGTAAAGGGTTTCCGTGAGAGTTTTTTTTTCCGTTCGGACTTATTTGAAAGTTTCCGTCGAAATGGATAAATAAATAAAATATACGAAAAACAACGCGCGGACAGGTTTCGAACCAGCGACACGCCGCAGGCCAACGACACGAGCTAGCCACCACGCCACTCGAACGTTCGCGATAGGTTGCACGCGGTATGAATTTTATACCAAGGAGCGAACGCTGGGCCGGCTGTTGGGCCAAACGAGGCCTGTATTTTTTTTTTGTTTCGCGTTTTACTGCCGCGAGTGCTGGGGCCCGTTCGCGGGAGCTCATATTTACATATCCGTTGAACATTTTCTTAAAATAAGTTGAATATTTTAAATAATATATGATGGACTTTTTTGAATATACTATGAACATTTTTGAAAATATGAATATACGCGCTGAACAATTTCCGGATAAGCACTGAACATTTGTAAAAAGAACGTTGAACAATTTATGAATACACATTAAACATTGTGTAATATATACAGTGAACAAAATTAAGAAACATATTGAACATTTGTATATTCGTTAAAAAAACAAAACAGAAAGAGAAAAACCAAAACCAAAAGAAGAAAACAGGACAAAAACCAAAAACCCAGAAGAGAAACAGGGGAAAACCAACCCAAAAGAAACATAAACAAAACTAGAAGAAGAAAACCGAAAAAAAAAACCAGAAGAAAAAACCAAAACGTGGAAGAAAAAAAACTAACAAAAGAAACAGCAGCGAACGAAAAAGAAGCACGCAAACCCATAGTGGGCCGGCCCAACATGCACGCAAACGAAAACAGCTGCGAGCGTTTCCTCGACAGCTTGCCGCCCGCGCGCGTCAAATAGGAATTGCCCCCGTTGAACAAATTTTAAATGCAAATTGTATATTTTTGTAATATATGTTGAACAGTTTCCTTAATATACGATAAACATTTTTTTCATTTATGTTGAACATTTTCTTAATACATGATGAATTTTTTTGACAATGTATATTTCGAAAAATGTTCAGCATGTATTATAAACTTATTGCGTAAACTCATTCTAGCATTTCTAGAAACGCATAGATTTTCTTAATAAAAGTTAAAGAAGTTTTAATGCATTTCTACAATTTATTATGTTTACAATTTTATTTTTAATACATGTTGTCAACATTTTAATAATTGTGCGTTTACAAAAATATAAATCAATATACGAGTAAGTAAAAAAAATGTGTTCGGCATATAATATGTTTATTGTTTGCGTAGTTGAATAATAGAATGAGGATACGCAATAATTGTAAAGTATTAATATTATTTATGATTAAAAAACGAGTAACTAAGGGCACGCGGCCGCGCTGGGCCTAACAGCCGGCCCAGCATGGCAAGTCTAGTATAAAAGAACGCCCACACGGATACTAACGCGAACCGTCGACTGGCGGGGTGGCTAGCTCGTGTCGTTGGCGTGCCGCTGGTCGCGGGTTCGAAACCTGCCCGCGAGCGGTTTTTCATTTATTTTATTTATTTGTCCATTTCGACGGAAACTTCGAAACAAATCCGAACAAAAAAAAAACTCTCACGGAAACCCTTTACCCGCAGAAATAATGTGCCTTTACGTGATTATATATAAAGTAAGGGGGCTTTCTGCAAAAAATATGCCACATCGGCACCTGACATATGGGCCCCGCCGGTCAGATACGCTGTCAATACGTAATTTAGCCTGATTTGCAACGGCTTGCCCGAAACTTGGTACTGACACGTAAAAATTACCAAACTTGGTACCAATCCGCCACCACCGCCCCAAAT